>JAUNZO010001356.1:1200000-1839945 GCA_031894775.1 Chloris gayana
AACGAGGCCGCCTTGCGGCTCGCTTCTGGGGATCTTCGAAACCCACTCCTTGATGACAGCCAACTCGGTGGTGGAGGCTAGGTGTGCCGACGCCGCATCTCGCTTGTCGACGTCGCACCGGTAGGCGTGTTGGAATGACGCGCCGACGGTGATGACACCCTTCGGCCCGTGCATCTTGAGGTTCGGGTAGACGTAATTCGGGACGACCATGAACTTCGCATAACACGGCCGCCCGAGGATGGCGTGGTAGACTCCGGGGAATCCAACCACCTCGAACATCGGGTTCTCCGTTCGGAAGTTCGAAGGAGTCTCGATCGTGACGGGCGAGTCGATCCGCCCGATGGGAACGGCTTGCATTCCTAGGACGACGCCGTGGAACAGCTGAACCGTTGGGGCGAATGCGCGAGCGCTCGATGCCCATGGCATCAAGGACGTCGGCGTAACAAATGTTGAGGCCGCTGCCTCCGTCCATTAGCACCTTGGCGAGGCGTGTCTTGGCTATGATGGGGTCGACCACGAGCGGGTACCGACCCGGTCGTGGGACTCGCGCCGGATGATCGGCGCGATCAAATGTGATCGGTAGCTCGACCATTTGAGGTAGGTCGGGGTCACGGGCTCCGCAGCGAAGACCTCGCGGCGCTCGAGCTTGACGGAGCGTCGGCCCGACGAGCATCGGAGCTCGCGAAGATCATCGAGCAACCCTCGGCCTAAGGGAAGCCCTCGCCCTCTTCGTCGCCGACGTCGCCCTCGACTCCGGTGTTGTCCTCCCGATCCCGTTGGGGCGCCCTTTCTCCCTCGCCGCATGACGAACTTCTTCATCAACGAGCAGTCCTTCATCACGTGCTTGACGAGGAACTCGTGGTTAGGGCATGGCCCATTCCACTTCTTCTTGAAGTGATTTGGGGGTCTTTGTTGGGCTGCTTCCCGCACTTCTTCTCGGTTGCAGCCACCATGGGGCCGTCGCTCAACCGCGACTTGTTCTTCTTGTTGGGCTTGGAGCCGGAGGGGCCTCCACCGGCGTTGTCATCGGCCCGCTTGCCCTTCCCCTTCTCGTGGGTATCGTGGTGGAGGACGGCTCCGACCGCCTCCTCGCCGAAGCATGGCTCGTGGCGATGTCGAGGAGCTCCCGAGCCGTTCGTGGGCAGCTTCGCCCAAGCTCGTGAATGAGAGCCTCGCAGTTTGTTCCGGAGAGGAACGCTCCCACGATGTCCGCGTCGACGACGTGGGGAATCTCATTCCAGCCGCGGCGTAAGCGCCGAATGTAGTCCCGGAGCGGCTCGTTCGGCTTTTGCCGACAGCTTTTCAACTCCCAAGGGTTGCCCGGACGGGCGCACATGGCCTGGAAGTTTCCCACGGATACCTCTCGCAGGTCGTCCCATGAACGTATCTAGTTTGCGGGCGGATGCTCTAGCCGAGTTCGCGCCGAGTCGGTGAGATACAACGACAAATTTTGAATGATGGCGAGATCATCATTCGCTCCACCCGCCCGGCGAGCAAGGCTATAGTCCTCCGGCTAGAGGGAGGGGTTTGACTCCCCGCGTACTTGGCGACCGTCGTGGGCGGACGGAAACACGGAGGGAAAGTCGCACCCCTAGTAGGGGAACCGAACACCCGAGGCCCCGGGGGTCGTGGCTCCGGCTCCGGTTGTGCTCGACGTCGCCCCGGCCGCCACGCCGAGGGTGACGGACGAGCTGTTGGCCAGCGTCATCCCGAGCGCGTCGCCGTGCATAGGGGTCGAGCGCGCGTCGCGTGCCGTGCCGATGCGAGAGTGCACCGACCGCCCGGCCTCGGGCTGGCCCGGCTGCGCGGGCTGCCGCACGTAGTGCGTATCGAGCCTCCCGCTTGGGAGTCATGAAGGCTAGCGCCGGCACGTTGGTTTGACAGACACGGCGTGCCGCTGCGAACTCTCCGCATGCCGCCTTAGCGAGGAGCGCGACCATCTCCCTCTGCGGCCGTTGCGCTTTTGGGGTCGGCTGCAAGGGAAGGGTCTTTAGTAATGCCGCTACCGCAGCGACATTTTGCCCTACACGGGGAAAGTGATGGGCCTCACCGCCTACGTCGTCGCCGATCTCGCCGGTTGACGCGGCGAGCTCTCCGCCGCGCGTTGCACTCTTCGTGCCGACGTTGTTGCTCTAACTCCCGCTCGACCGCTGCCGCCTCCTCCGCGAGGCCGCGGCAAGCTTCCTCCGGCTCTAGTCGTCCGGCCTAAAGGCGAGCCTCGCAAGTCGTCACCGCCCGGGGCGCAGTGTGTGCACGTTGGGCCGCCGGAGTTCCAGGAGCACCGGGCTCCGGTGCGGCTGGTCCTCCGCCGCTCGCGCGCCGCTCCCGCAGCATGCACCATGTTGCACTCGCGGGTAAGGCCGTAAGCCTCATCGCAACCGCCCTTGTCCGAATCTTCATCCTCCCCCGTGTCGAGGAGGTCAAAGAAGGATTCGGATGGATGGATCACCATCCCTACGAATTCTCCCTCCGCGAGGTCAGCCGACCCGAGGGGAGCGCTCGCTGCGGGGCCGTCACTTTCGTTGTGACGCGCGTGGCCATAGAGGCCTGCGGTGCCGGCGGCTCGGTGCGCACCGGTGTCCGCTTGGTAGTGGCAAGAAAGTCCAGGCTCCCAAAACGCACCGTGGTGGCGGCGGCCCAAAAGGAATGCTCGGAGTCAGCCATCCGTGCCGTGGAAGAAGAGAGAAATCGGCGAAAACACGCAACGAGTCCCATACTCGGCGCGCCAACTATCCGGGTTTGAACCACCAGCTAGTAGAATTTGTCCCGGGCTGCGCGTTTTAGGCCGGATGGTACACATGGGAAGACACGAGAGATTTAGGCTGGTTCGGGAGAGCTCCCTACGTCCGGCGGGGGTGGTGTCGCGGCGCTCGTGTTCCTTGCGTCAATTGGACAACGGAGTACGGTGGTGGTGGGAGAGGAGCGTGCCCCAAGTCCCGTGCGATTAACGTGGCCGTATGTGCTGGTGTGTGTGAGAGCCCGTCCAGGAGGCGAGAGACTCTACCCCTTTATAGTCGCAGGGGTGAAGCTCGAGTTACAGGAGGGAGAGAGGGAGAGAATGAAGGTGGTCGTGGACTCGTCCGATCGCTCGTGCTCGTCCCGTCGGTCTTCCTCCTCGCGAGCACTTGAGTGGGTTGACCGGGCAGTCGCGTCCTTCCCGTAGCTTGCTGTGGCAGGGGGGGTGGGTATTCCACGCCCGGCGGAATCATGGGCGACGCCATGGTAGAGTGGTTGGAGGTGACACGCCATCCCCGTCCTTCTCTATCGGGCGCATTGATGGTGAGCCCAAGGTCGGGGTCGTGGGGCAGCTCGCTCGAGCCTCGAGCTTGCCGGCGAAGGTCGTGCGGGGTGGAGCGTAACTCGAGCTCGACCTCGAGTTACACCCGTCGACGGGTATGACGGGAGAGGTCGTACCGCCGTACGTCGGTAGATGATGGCTTCTCCCGGAGACTTCGGTCCACGCCAACTTCGTCGAGGCTATAGGGGCGGCACGGGGACGCCACGTCCCGTGGGCGTGGCCTCGACGTCACGAGTGATGCCCACGTGGGCACCGGGATGGATGGAGTTAATGCGGTTGGTAGTCGAGCTTTGAGTCGCGCCCGAAGGTCGAGCGCGGAGGTCGAGCGGGCAAGGTCGTGCGGGACGGAGCCTCCCCGAGTAAGGCGGACAAAGGTCGTGCGAGGCGAGCCTCCTCGAGTTTGGCGAGCAAGGTCGAACCTGCCATCCGTTGACCTTTTCCCGGCGGGGTCGTACGGGGGTAGGTCCAGCCTTATCCGCCGACGTGGTTTCGCTAATCCGTTGTGAAGTAGGTTCGAGAGGGCGCCACATGGTAGTGCTAATCTTTCTCCCCCATAGGAGGCGACCGGCGGAAGGAATCGGACGCGGACCCACCGTACGAGGCGCGCGGCCAACAATGGTGGTCGCCGGCGGTGAGGGGAAAGGGTTTCGATTTGGCCGGAGACAGTGGGATGGGGCTGCGTGTGCTCGGGGAAGATGGAGGGCTTCCAGGTGAAGCTTGTGACGCGCTAAGGCGAGGGTAAGGTGGACTAGAGAGGTGGGGCAGCGCCGGATGTTGGCCATGGCGGCACTTAAGTGCCGGCCATCAACGGCCCACCTTCCTGCGTTGATCCCACACGAAGTGGTGATCCTCGACGCGTGTGGCGGCCGTTGTGGGGTGAGGACGGCGCTCGTACCGGCCGAGATGGGCACGGATGTCGGAGGTTGCTAGTGGTGGCCCCGGTGCCCCGTACCATTGTTGTTCAACTCGAGTTCCTTCGTTTACGCTTTGCCACCGATGTGCTCGCTACGGTTTTGGCTCAAAAACCCTACTTCGCTTAGTATTTTGTAACAACCCTAACAAAACCAAGTGCATTCCATGTCATTCATCATCATGTCATCATGTGCATTTGGGAAAATATTTAATTTTGTGAAGAAATGCACATAAAATAATAAAGTTAACCTAAGTTAAAATTAAGTTTTTAAAAGAAGAAATTAAATAAAAGAAATTTTGGAGTTTAACATTTTCTGTGGATTAAACATAATAATAAAAGATTTATGGAGTTGATACGGAATTATTTTAGTTTGTAAAAATGTCTACAAGAAATAATGAAACCTTCTCTTTTTAATTTCAACTTGAATTTTTAATCGGAAATTTATTTGGATTTTGAACTCGGCCAATAAGGAAAAAGATTCAAAATGTTTTCATTTCCATCCCTGATTTTTTCGCGGAATTTTTCGAGTACTCGGAGTTAGGATTTCCAATTAAAGCAAAACCGGAGGGGTTTTCACGTAAAATGTTCGAGTCGGGCCGGTTGCCTTTCTCTTCTTCTCTCCCTCTTCGAACCGACTCACCACCGAGCTGCGCTGGCAGCAGCCCGGCCGCGCGCCCTCCTCCAGCGCGTGCCACACGTGCACTCCCAGCCACGCACCCGCTTGCCGCCTCCAACCACCGCAGGATAAAGCCCAACACACGCTGCCTTCTCTCTCCCTCTCGGTCTTTTCGCACCGGAGGACACCCGCCATAGCTGCCACTCGTGAGCTCCATTGCGCCGCTGCTACACTCCATCCTAGCTCGGACCAAGGCTGCAGATCGATGCGCATCAACCTACCAAAGCTATGGGAAGAAACCTCGATCATTTTGGTTGAGTTTTCGGAGAGTATTTCGAAGATTCCGGGAGGACGTCACCGGCGACCACCATCCACGTTTCGGCGAAATACTCCACACACGGTGAGCCTCCTCGCTTCGTTCTTCCTCTAATTTGTGCGTGATCTCCATGAGTATCTATTTGACCCATCTTTCACTCTTCTCAACGAAGGATTTGGCCAGCAAATCGATTTTTCCCCGGCCCCGTATTCCGGCCACCATCGCTCCATTATCGATAGCTTGCACCGGAGCTCACCACATCTTGTAGCACCTTTGCCGTTCTTGCCCATGTCCCCGTGAAGCTCCGTAAGCAATCCCTCGTCATTTGGTTGAATATTGTGAGAGTTAGACGCCGTCGAAGCCTTGCTCGAGCTATCTCTCGCTGCCGGCATCCTTTCCGGTCACCACCGCTGCCGTGGACCCCATCTCGCATTTCCCCGTGTCGCGTAGAGTCTTCCGGGCCAAGCCACCCACTTCTTCCCCCTTCCGTACTCCTCGGGCAGGCCGCCGCCGTGCTCCGGCCGCTCGCCACCATGGTTGGCGAGCTCGAGCTCGGGTGGGCCGCGAGAGCGTCATGGGCCGCCCACCCATGGGCCGCCTCGCTTTGGCCCAAGTGAGCTCCCCTGTTCTTTTTGAATTTATTCAATTTCCAGATTTATTCAAACTTCAAATATTCGTAGAATATTCATCCAAATTCAGAAAAATGCAAAACCAAGTTCATTAGATTCATAAAATTATTTTCTATTTGATTATGTATTCAAATTCCTATTTTGAGAAATTATAATCTCATAGTTTAATTAATTTCCTTTCTTTAATTAAGATAATCCATTATTTTATGCTAATTATTAATTGATTTTGAGAAATAAATTTCGTTAAAAATTAGAGATACTGCAGACGCAAGTGTTTGTGAAAACTGTTTTCCAAAATTAAACATAAACACCGTCATTTCATGTGATCCCAATTTAGTACCCTATGTATCATTGATTAATGATTAATCATGAATTCTTAATTAATGAACATGATTAATTGTTAATTAATGAACATGAGTATTTGTTAATTATTAAACAAGATTAATTGTTAATTAATGACCAGGATTCAAGTATTAATTAACGAGCAGGATTAATTGTTAATTGTTAGTTGTTAATTATCGAACATAATGAATCCGTAATTGCTAGTTGATGAACGTAATTAAGGAAATCCTTACATAATCATCTCCTATACATTCATGCATGCATGATCATTAAGTCGCGACGTATTGTTGGTCGACCTAGGTCCCGGCGTGATCGAGGTTCCGTCCGAGGTCGAGGCAGGTGACGGGAACGTCGAAGTCGACCAACGACACTCGAGGAAGCTAACCCCGACTCGAATCAAGGCAAGCCCCGGTGGATCCCACCTATGTTTTTTTAAAGTCTTTTCTTTTATCACGAGTAATGAGTCATGATTGTGCATTAGGTTATAGGAGTTGCTTGATACCCTAGATGCATGAGATAGGTTTCCATTTGTTTATGCTATACTCGGTACATGTAGCTTAATAGAGTTCGATAACTCGCTAAGCTTAAGTCACAGGGAATCGGTAGAAGACGGGTGGTGTCATACACTACTCGCGAGATATAGGATAATGACTGGTTCAATTTTGCTACTAAGAAGAATGATAAGAGAAAGATGAGAGTGGAAGTGAAGATGTTAATAAGCCGAGACCGGACGGGCCCCGTAGGAGAAAGGGAAAGACGGAGTTAAGGTCTTGCAAGGTGGTAGCCCCGTCTCGTGTCTGGTCAAGGACCGTACCGTTGTCGGCCTAGTTGAACAAGTTTGAACGTACCATACTACATGCTGGTATCATGGGCCCAAGCAAGCTGATGTACCCTACCGCCCCGAGAGATGTAGCATAGCTAGCTCTCTTTTACCGACTGTTAGTGAGAGGATAGTCTCACGGGAGGGAGATGGGTCGGCCATGAGGGAAGTCGTGGAGTTGCCATACTCCCGGGGAGTTGGAAATGGCTAGTCTTCCGTCAGGTCCTAGCGGGAAAAGTTGTCGTATACGACCGGTGTGGTGCGTATACGTCGTGTAGTCGGGTTTTGCCACCTGGTATAAATCGATTCGAATCGCTGTCCCTCGCAGTAATGGGTACCGCTTTTTGGCTCGTCACATCGTAGTAATCAACCGAAAGATGAGCATGAGAGATGAAAGAATTGTTGGTCGCAAATGATCTTTTCTTGCAAACTTGATTGCGGTAGTTGTAGACTCGCAAACCCCGGTTCTCTATTGAACTGAATTTGAGCTAAAACTTGAAAGTAAGGATCAACCATTAGAGCTGGTTTTCGCAAGAGAGTCAACTCCACAGCCGGAAAGCCTTTGCATACTAGGCGTCGGCCTTAGCGTGCTCGTTGACGGGTCGATCTTGCTCGAGTATTAGAATACTCGGGGTTTGCTCGTTATAATTTTAGGGCAGCGTCGTTCTTCCACGATCGTTACGGTAGCTATACGGAAGAGGAGCAAGTGTCCCGAGGGTGGTTCCCTCCGAGTGGGAACAAATCCCCACGCCCTGAGCGAGGAGGATCGTGATGTACGACGGGCTCGAGTACATCACGCTAGTGGTCTTTTGTTGTAAAGAGAAGAAGTTCCGCTGCAAGAATCGTAGTATTCTAACTTCTGTAACGTTTTATGCTTCCGCTGTCGGATGTTTGTATTTCGAAAACCTGGTTGTATTATACCATGATGTATATATTTCTAGCTTGTATGAGACGATGAACTGTTGTAACTCTCTTCGTCGAGTGTCCCCTCGTACCGATTCCTGGGTGTCCCGGAGGGGATGTCACATATTTTTCCTATCCCAATTTTTTTACGTGATCCTCACATTATGATGAGAAACTTTTGTTATTAGCAAAAGTTGAGATTTTGTTTCAAAAAATTATTAAAAAGTCAGAGATTAAATACATTTTTCTGCCTTCAAGTAATTGTTCTAGGGGTTTGTGCCATGAGAAAAATTACACAAAAGTGTCCTAAAATCATGTTTTGATCTCCTCTACAAGGATCTCCAAAAATATTTGCATACTTTGGTTGAGGATCATTTAGTTTTAATTAGTTGGGTTTAAACTACATTTAAATTTTAAAATTTTCAAACACCCTAGTTCATTATTTCATGTTCTTACTCAATTAATTATGCTTTAACGTCGTTCACAGGTGATTTGTGACATGGGTTGTCACATCCAAGTACTTATAGTCGGTTGGCTAGAATGGATAGGGCGTGTGTACATAGAAGAAACCGGACTATTATTGACACTAAAATTTAGAGTTGGTGGACGCACTCGTTAGTGACTAAGAGTCGGCCGCGGGTTAGCGTTGGCACTCCCTAGGTGTCCATTATATATATGATATTGCCTCACTTAGAGTATAATTGACACTAATATAGGCCATTTATCTATGAAAATAGCTATATATTTGTATATGCATGGTTTTGGAGATTGCAGATATAGGTAAAATTGGCATAAATGAAGGCTACACGGAGGACAAGAGACAAAAGAGGCTCAGAGGCCCACCGTGCTGATCGGCGCAGACGTGCGCTGATCGACACGGAGATGATTTGGCCCATTAAGGGCTGTCCAAGGTCCATTCCACTATTATGGAAGGTTACTTGCGTAAGATGCTTGAAGATATTTGCCCGGAAAAGATTTAGGAAACTTCAAGGCTCAAACGTGCAATGCAAGACGTTATCTTGAAGCTCATGATGTGAAAGGCCCACATGGAAGCCATAGAAGAGATGAGAACCGACTTGTAGAGGAGATCGATCAAGACACGGCTCGCGCCGATCGGCGCAATATGGAAACTGCTGGTTTCGACTCCTTTACCAACCTAGCCTCTATATATACTTGTAAAACCCTAGAACGACGGGTGGAAACAGGGCACCAGATTCGTGAGTGAGAGCCACCGGGGCTTTGTCCTGTTAGAATAGATCTTTAGTTGAGTTTCAAGAACCATTGGTGATTAGAGTTGATCCATCAAGATAGGCCTTCTAGATGGTGATGTATCTTACACTATGTATCTCAAGGATGATTACATTCTTGATGATGGTTTTGGTAATTTATTGATCTTGATTTTATAATCATGCATATGCTTGTTCCAATTGCTTAATTCTAGGCTAAGTATTCGGATGCTATCTTAATCATGGTGATTAGGGAAGTACTCGGATCTTGTATTGATTATGGTTGCTTAATGATGCTATTGATGTGGTTTTGTAGTGACAAGTGCTAAGCTTGTGCAACATCCGTCGATAGTTGAGTCGGATAAGACGCCTAGAGTGACTAGGGGTTTGTCACCGACAACGATAAATCGGAGGCCACCTTCGAAAGCCGGGATGTTCTTATTCATCTAAGGTTTGCAATTGATCTATGTAATTTATCCATTATGATGCTATCTAATTAGACTTCCCGGATACAATCTCAACTAGTAGATATCTGGTTACTCACGTAAGCTTACTTAGCTAATCAAGTCTCTAAAGTTGTTAAGTGCAGATCCTCGGAGCGCGTTGATCGACACACTCGCTCGTGTCGATCGGCACAATAGCGACTCCGCGTTGATCGGTCAACCCTTGCGTCGATTGGCAATACAGCCACCAACACTCTCTCAACGCCAACAACCAATAGTAGTTCGGTTAGATCCTTTTACGGTTAACAATACTTCAATTACCATTGGTCTCTATGGATTCGATTAAATCTTTGAATACTCTAAGGAAAAAAGTGCTACAATTGTACACCGTCCTATTGCGGTATATAAGTGGGTGTGTAGTTACGACCAATAGTTAGTAACAAGGAAGGTGAAGAGGCATCTCCACGATGACGAGGCGGGCTTGGGGGACTCGACCAGGAGGGGAAGGTATCGACAACAACTCCGCAACAAGGTCTTTTCTTATTTTCCCGTTGTGCTTGCTCACCAAAGCCTACGGGCGACCGGAGATTCTAGTGATCTAGGACTTTGTTGGCGCTTTCTAAGTTCACGTTTTACATAAGATTATCATCCTAATTAGAGCATAATTAACACTATTATATGTCATTTACCTATGAAATAGCTATATATTTATATATGCATTGTTATGGAGCTTTATTATAGGACACTTTCTATGAAAATAGCTCGCAAGCTTAGCACTATCACTACTAAACCACACCGATAGCATCATCAAGCAACCATAATCAATACAAGATCCGAATGCCACCCTAATCACCACGATCAAGATAACATCTAAATACTTAGCCTAGAACTAAGCATTAGAACAAGCGTATGCATGACTATAGAATCAAGATCAACAAATCACTAAAACCATCATCACCAATGTAAGCATCATTGGGATACATATTGTAAGATACATCACCATCGAGAAGGTCTCCTTGATGGATCAACTCTAATCAGCAATGGTTCTTGAAACTCAACTAGAGATCTGTTCTAACGGGGCAAATCCCCGGTGGCTCTAACTCATGAATCAAGTGTCCCTTCTATTGTCTCCCGTCGTTATAGGGTTTTACAAGTATTTATAGAGACTAAGCACGTAAAGGAGTAGGAGTCCGGCAATTTCCATAACATGTCGATTAGTGCACAGGACGCGTCGATTGGCATGAGCCATGTTGTCGTCGATCTTCTCTCCAAGTCGATTCTCCTATCTTCCATAACTTTCATGTGGGCCTTCTATGTCATGTTCTTCGAGATAATGTCCGGCATTGCACGTTTGGATCTCGAAGTTTCCTAAATCTCTTTTAGATAGATATCTTCAAATATCTTGTGCAATTAACCTTCCATATTGGTGGAATTGACCTTGGGAAGCCCTTGACGGGCCAAATAATCTCTTACGCCAATTAGCACACGCTCGCGGGCCTTCCGGGCCTTATCTCGTCCCTTGTCCTCCATATAGCCTTTATTTATGCCAATTTCACCTATTGTGACATCCCATGTCAAGATTAGGTGTTAATGATCTAACTAGAACCCTAAACACCAATTAGATGAAAGCCTAGTGCTAATCACCCAAAAGAGATTAAGAAAAAGAAAATGGGAAAAAACAAAAGAAAAGGCAAACCCTAGGGCTAAACCCTAACCCTAAGAAAAATTCAAAAATTACAATGGCACTACCCTCATATTTTTGCACCATCATGTTGCCCATGCAAAATCATGAATTTACAGCATTTTTACAAAAATTTTGGATCAAATTTTAAAACCTCAAAAATTCAAATTTAAATTCAGAAACCGATTCAAAACTTTGACCTAAAACAAAAAGGGTAGATCATTTCGTGTCTGGTTCACCCTGTATTTTTGATTTAATTTTTGGAATCGCCAAAATATGAATTTAAATCAAATTTCAGAAGACCCAATTTCAAATTTTAAAAAATCAAATTTGAGCTATGCCCACCGAACAATGGCGGTCCGACCGCCGTCTTTTCTCGACCGACCCCACAAGCGCCCTGCCGAGTCACATCGCCACGCCACCCCCGCCAACCCCCAACCAATTTGGTTCCCGCCGGCCAACGATAGCGCGCCGGAGTTACACCTCCCACTCGCCGCCGTCCTTTCCTCTCTAGAAAACGGCACGGAGGCCAAGTCTCCATCTACCGGCGCCACAAACCGCACCCCCAGCTCCCTCTCGCTCCTCTCCGCACCGCCGCCCGCCCTCTCTCCCCCTGCAGCTCGCGTACGAACGGAAATTCGAGCCGCCGCCACGCCATGGCCGCCCCGAGCGCCTCCGCGTCGCGCCGCGCGCCGCCTAGGAAGGTCGAGCCGCCCTCCCTTCTTCACCAACTCGCACGCAAGACCCTCCTCTCACTCCTGCCTAACCAGCTCCCCCTCCCTCGCAGCCCAATTACAGGAATTTGGAGAAAGAAGAGCGCCGCCGCCGTTCGCACCTCACCGTCGAGCACCCCCTCCGGCCATCCCCACCTCTAGCAACCCCACGCCGCCACTCCCCTTCGCCGGGTGGTGCTCTCGGACCCTGCCTCTCTCGCTCTCTTCCCTCGTGCTGGGATGCGCGAGTCCGCCGAGTTCCCGCGTGCGACGCCGCTCGCCGCGAGCCCTCTCCGGCCACCGTGGGCCCCCGCGGCACCCACCATCGTTTCCTAGAGCGCCGTCGCGCGCGACCTCACCGGTGCCGGCCACTCGCTCGCCGGAGCCCGCGCGCCGCCGAGTGGCATTTTTGTAAATTGCGCCATGTTTTCTTCCATGTAGAAAAAATCATAACTTTTTATTTAAAAGTCCAAAAATTGCAAAATAAAATTTTTTGGAATCTTCATAACATGTACTATTATAAAAGTAACATGAGCTCGTAATTTTTGGTCATTTTCATATTTTTACGGAAATGTTAAAAGGCAATCCATGTAAACTCACTTAAGTCATAACTTTAAAAATATAAGTCCAATGGGGATGCCACTTGGTCAGACCATGCATCTTGGTACCCTTGAATGTCTTGCACTAGAAAATCGCTATTTCATTACATATTTTTTAAGTTATGGCATTAATGTCATTTTTTGTAATTAATTTTTAATTAATTCTATATAAATTATTTTGGCATGAAACTTGGTAAATCTACTCACCATATCCCTGTACACTTGCATAAAATCCGATGTCTAATTTGGAGCATGTTAACTATTTATTTTGCTGTCTCTGTGTTTAATTCAAGAAAAGGTTAATTTCAGCATGTTGAATAACTAATTTATGCTCCTAAAATTTATATATTAGCATGTTTATGGAATTCTCACTCTCCATAATGTTACTTATTTCATCAGGTTGGTCTAGTAGGAAGTTCCCATTAATTTCACTCATGTGTTAATTTTGTAAATGTGTCCCCATAGGTAGTCACCGTCATCGCATGTGATGATGAACCTCACTTGTAACCCTAATTGCATTGGCTGACGTTTAAACTTTGCTCATCATCTGAACACTCATGTTAACCACAGCACTCATGTACTTTTGATTAAACACTGCTTGTGTATGTTAGGGCTACAAGTGGTAAATTAATTAACTCCATTAAAAGAGAGCAAATTTACGTGTTTATGCATACTAGGAAATTCCACGAAGTTGAGTTTTACTAAATGCATGCATATGGAATTCATATAAAACAGTACCCATGCATTATCATTATCATCGGACCTTGTATTCGTCTTGCTCATGCATTGCATTTCATTCTCTAGGTGACGACGTCGAATTAATTCCGCCGGAAGAAGCCCTTGCAAATCGAACGCTTGTGAAGCTAGTACTAACTTCAATCACTCTCAAGGCAAGCTCCGGTGCATTCCTATTATTTTGAAAAATGCTTTCTTTTATCACTATATTAAGGATGATGAATGTGCATTTACGTTCTAGGAGTTGTTTGGAAATCCACGTGCATAATTTCCCTATATGTCCTACATAGCATATGTGTCATATCCTCAATAGAAATGCTATGCCATGCTTATGGAGTCAACGATAGAATGGGATCCTCACATATTACATATGATTACACTTGAATATGATGAATTGGTAAAATTGAGAACACCCCATTGTGGCTCCGCGAACAAGTTTGAGTTGTGTACCACTTGGATGCCATTCTTATGGGGATTGGTAAACCTATGTAGCTTGTGAATTGTAATGTGGGCCGGATATCCGACCGACCCGGAGGTGATGTGTATGGCACGGTGGTTGCACGAGTTGAGGACCGTTGGAGAGTGCACGGGTTAAGCCTTAGGCACGTTGTTGAATGGGTCGCAAGGGGGATGTGTACTCGGGGTCGGTGGCCCCGTGTTTTGCTTTATGATAAACTCGCGAACGGTGGCCATACGTGTTCTTAAATGATGCGTATGTCGAGCATTTGGGTCTTTTCTACAGAAATTAATAATTCAATAATTATCACCGATCCTCTCGGGTAATGAGTACCACTTGTTTCGAGCAGTTTACAATGTGTAGTAAAAGGAAGAGAATGAGATGCTCGCTGTTTTAAATTGATATAAATTTGTATTGCAACCTCTTGTTTTGCCTAGCATGCTCACTAAAGTTCTTTTTATGCAACAACCCTATTAATTTGGCTAATCATAAAAGTGCAAACCCAATTAGCTAGGTGCCGTTTTACGCAGAATGCCAAGTTAAACCGATCAAGCCTCATGCATCTCGGTGTCGGTCTTAGATGGCCAATTTGACGGGTAAGACTTGTGGAGTATGCTACATACTCGGACTTTGCCACTACATGTGTTTCTCTAGGTTTTCCGCAAGCCGGATTTTGTGAATGTTGTGGTAAGGTTGTGTGGGATGGAGAGGAGCCCAATGAGTGGACCATCGAGTGGGTTCCTAGCTCTCCGACCCATGATGAGTAAGCCGTAGCCTAGGCCGGCATGGTTCACCTAAGCTATCTATGTATCGTCGAGTGATGTAATCGCTTCCGCACTTTATTCCGAACAAAGATCATGGTTATGTAACTTAAATTCGAACCTAATGTACCTTTTATTTGGAACTCTATATTGTAATTCGAGACTTAATTATGTAAACATGCAAGTCGTGTATGTTTGTTAATGTGATGCTATGTATCGTTACTTCGTCAATAATCTCCCAAGGCAATCCGTACCACACTAATCTATCTTTCGGGATAGGGGTGTGACACCTATATTCGCAATAAAGCACCAAAACCACACATATACAAATATATAGCTATTTTCATAGGTAAATGACCTATATTAGTGTCAATTATACTCTAATTGTGGCAATATTCACATATAAAATTGGCACCTAGGAAGTGCCAACAGCTACCGATGAGGCCGATGAGCCGGAGGTTGAGGTCACCGGCGCTACTTCTTCACGCTCGAGGCCGCTCAAGACCGAGGAAGGTTCGAAATCCTCGCACTTCTTGGATTGAACCTTCACGCGTTACCCTTGAGGATATTAAGGAATTGGTCGATGGTAGTCTCATCGCGGGGTACCTCCTTCTTGGTGGTGACGAAGAACTTCAGCCGAGAGGAGGACGAAGTTGTTGTCTTTCGTGATTACTTCGTTGTTGGGCTCGTGATTCCCTACCATCGGTTTGTACCGACCGTTCCGGATCGGTATCGTATTCGGTTGCACGAGCTTAATCAAACGGCCTTTGCCCACCCGAGTAAGTTTGTGTGGGCCATGGTCAACTATGGTGGCGATCTCGGACATCAAGGTGTTCACTAGGCATTTCGCTTTGCATAATCGGACTCGCTAGATTAAAGTGGACGGAGCGACTCACGATCGCAACTATGTAGCTTACAACCTCCTGCCGCGCATTGAAAATAAGAACGTCATGCATAGCGGCAAGAATAATTGGAGTCGAGCTAGACGTGCTATTGGTTTTATAATGTGAACAAGGGTGCCGGATCTTCTCAAAGGTTCCGGTAAACGACGATTTGGAAGAGAATTGACACAACTCGATCCAGCCTTCCGAACAACACGATCCGAAACCCCACAATCGTAGCACCACGTCTCCAATGCTTATCAACCGTGCAAGCACGATTGACCTTTCTCGAAGGCTAATCCTTGCCTGTGAATCGAAGAACACAAGCAATAGCAAAAGAGAATTCAACACAATTTGCACGGATGAATAATTAAGCTCACAAGTTGGGATCTCACAAACCGATGCACGGCAAAACTGTCTAAGAAGAATAATGTAAAAAAAAACCAACCCTAACAAGGGTTGCGGCTGCTGCTAATAAATACTTGGGGACATTGAAGACACCCTGGACGCACCCCTAATGGGCTCAAACGAAATACACAACCCAAACGCCAAAAACCGTGGCACAACACCGGGCCGGTTCTAGACATCACAATGATTCTATGATTCCCACTGATTCAGGTCGCGTTTTGACATGGGACAAAAACCATTGAATAAGTAGTCTTCTTAGCTTTCCGTTCATATGTAGAACGTCCAAAACAGAGCCCGTATATGACCTCTCGTATCCATTTTACTGCAGTCTGCTCCTAGACTCCGAATCGGACTCGACGCTCGGGCCTCCAATTAGATTTGGACGCCTTTGCTGGTCTCCTCCGCCTCTCGGTCTCTCTCCCTCCCTCTCTCTCTCTCTCTCTCTCTCTCTCTCTCTCTCGATCTCCTTCCTGATCATCTCCTTTGTTCCTAAGCAAAATATAATCATTAGGTTTCATACTATTCTTAATATTTACATATAATGATTTACTTAGGAACGAGCTCACCTCAAATTAAATTCAATTGTGAGGCGCAAGCTCTAATGATTGGTCCTTCAATGTCCAGCGGAGTAGTGTCATTTGTATCTAACGGAGTGATGTCCTCATCATCCTCCCCGTCTTGAATCGGAGTCGTCCTCGACTCAAGCTCATCTTCTTCTCCCAAATAAAGCTTCAAATCTGAAATACTAAAGGTGGGACCGACCCCAAAATCTGAAGGCAACTCAAGTTTATATGCATTATCATTAATTTTTCAATAATTTGAAAAGGACCATCATCACGAGGCATCAATTTAGACTTCAGCAAATGTTGAAATCTATCTTTTCTCAAATGCAACCATACTTGTTGTGGTTACGAAGGCCACAATCAACAAGGATTGGGCCGGTTCAAAGATGTCCCGAAGAGTAGCAAGGATCTTCCGGACTACGGAGGCCCTTAGGCTAGGCCTAATGGGAAGCAACAGGAAAACTACGGAGGCACGGGGTGTTCGGGAGGCTAGGAGCGATCCACGAAGGACCCCATACGAAGACTCTCATTCCTACTGCAGGTGATATTACGAGAGGTGTCCATAACCGATCGATGTGATGGGTTGAGAGAGTATTTATAGCCTCATACTCTCTCAACCCTAATGTTCACTATTAGCCCCCTCAAATTATACTCATGCCCAAACACCCTCCCACCTATTTAAAGGGCATTCTAGTCAATTACATTTATCCCACATGACTAGCTCTTATGAGCTAACTTCCCCCTTCATGGTTGTCGAATCTTAAACTCGGCACTAGTACCAACCGGTCCCTCACAAGCGTGGAATTCGATGGTGCAACACACAAAACATATAGGAACACAAGATTTTAGACAGAGTTCGGGCCCCTCGAATTGAGAGTAATACCCTACGTCCTATATGTTATGTATTGCCTTTAGCGGATTGCTAATTGCAAGATCTCGTAGTCTTTTCGGGGGTCCCTCGCTCCGCCTTATATATCCGGGGGAGCTAGGGTTACATGCGAGAGTCCTAGTCGATTACATGAATTACATATATGGGAGCTCTATCTCTAGCTTTCTTTATTGATTCGAGTCATAACGGACTACTAATTATTCGTTAGTTTGCTTCTCAAGTCATCATACGCCGGTATTGATATCCGCTCGATCTCCATACCGATATATAGAATCCTCTTTTATTCCAGACCGGTCAAGAATCGTGTCTTTGCGCATCCCTTCCTTTATCATCCGTATACCCATAAGGCAAGTATACGACAGTAGCCCCCGAGTAATTTTTGATTTGACCTTGAATAAGACCGACCAGTCTTACGCATGTTGGTCTTGATTCCATGGTAAAATTAAAAAGAACTCTAATCTACTGTAATGGTTCTTCTTTCTCCGAAGCTCTTTAAAAAGCCAAAAAATTAGTATGTTTATCCTTCATATCACCTAATTAGGTAACCATTGCAAATTCTTCTCTCGGTGCACCCAATTGGGTATAGCCCCGACTCTTGGATCATTTGAACTCCTTTCAAATAATGCAAGAGTCCACTAGTTGATTCTTCATTATTTTCCTTTGATATGCAACCATTACAAACCACTCCATTTGTTTTTTTCCATTAATTTCCATCTCCCGCAAACATTATAGACTACTCTTGGATACGGTGCATCGATCGGTGCACCTAATTAGGTATAGCCTCCGACACTTGTATCATTCGAGGATCGCAAATAATTCAAGAGTCTTTCTCGGAGAGACTATGCTTTACTATCTTCCATGAAATCATATCCCTCTTAGCAATTTCTGCCAAGAATACATTTTTCGGACCGGTCTAACCGGTCATATCGACCGGTTTAACTAAAGATTCTGGTTGATCGGACCAGCTTTATTCCCCATATTCTCACATCGACTCGAGTCTCCAAGGCCTATGATCAGCTCGGATGATTAACACCCACAACCTAAGGCATCCATTGTCCTTGAGTCGATAAAGTCTAACTCTTTCATACCGCTAAATTACAAAATTTAGCATTACTTTAATTTTAATCTGAAATTATCATATTTCAGATCGCTTTTTATTCACAAAAAGCACGATGGCTTATCCTTATGATCGTTAGGTCATAATAAACACAAATAACAGATCTTTAATATCCTTATGGCCGTTAGGTCATAATTGCGTATTCATGACATAAGTCATTTAATGCTAAATCCATCGGGCCTTGCAAAATAGCCCGATAACTTTTCAGCCCCGGGCCCATCCCAGTGCCTATAAAAGGAAACGAAGAGTCGACCTAGGTCAAACCTATTCCTGAAAGCTCATTCGCGCCCGCCATTCGCCTATGTTCTTCGTTTCTGTCTTTCGCTCAATTCAATCTTAGATTTTCTTCTTCGATCTTCTTAAAATGGGCAAAAAGAAAACTTCCGCCAATCCTTCATCTTCTTCCTCTGTTCCTCGCGATCAGCTTCCTTTTGGTGTTCGGGATCTTGGTAGCAGCAAAGTCAAGGAAACATCTCTTAATGATGCAGTCCATGACGGATACCTTCCTCCTCAACCAATCTTAAACCGGAGCGTCCCTTCTCCCGGCCAAGTTCCATGGGGAATAGACGGTTCTCAGCAATTGGTTTTCAAAGCTTTTTTCCTCCGTGGCCTCGATCTTCCTTGCTGCTCTTTCTTTAGGGGTCTCCTTTTTTTCTATGGATGGGAATTAGTGAATCTCAACCCTAACTCCATCCCGCAAACTGATTTTTTCATCCATCTCTGCGAGGCTTTCCTCGGGGTTCTTCCCCACTTCAAACTATTCCAATACCTTTTCCAAATCCGCCCACTTCCTCGTCGGACCGCCAAGCTGGAGTCGGCGGGGTAGGGATCTAATGTCTGGAGCGTAGATGAATATTTCTCTCTTTCTCTAAATAAAAGCATAGCTCATTGGAAACACGGATGGTTCTTCCGTGATAATCCTCAGCTCGCACTTCCTCCTTTCAGCGCCAAAATAGCCAAAAATTTCCCTACCGCAGATACTAGGGAAAAACTTAAAGAAGACGGAGAAATTCTTTCACTCTTGGCTTGCATTAAATATTTAAAGGAAGTTAAAGGCGTCACCGCCGAGACAGATCCTTTGGAGCTTCATAGTGCGAGGAGTCCAGCCACTCAAGAGACAAGAACATCCGGCTTGGTGTTTCAATGAAGACGTTGCCATTCCGCCGGATGGAACTCCTCTTCCCGATAAAGACCGGTTAGAAAACCGCATCGGGCAGATGCTCCAGCCGAAACCGGATCTATCCGGATGCACCGTAGTAGGTCCGGCTTTCAGCTCGTCTAACCTGCGCGATCCCGTAAGTATCTCTTTCTTTATCTTCAAATCTTGTTATTTTTAACCTTCATTTTCTTATGCAAACCCGATCGCTTAATACAGAAAATGGACAACTTCAAGAGTCACCCTCCTCTACCTCCCAACGATTCTTGGGGGAAGATTATGCGAACAATACCGCTCCCCTGGTCGTTCAAGCCGGTCCGACTCAAGGGACTTCGGACCGGTCCTTCCCTCTCGCCTCCCAAAGATAGCTCCCAAAATTTCCAAATCCGGAAAGGTGGTTCAAGCACCTAGTACGACAAAACGTACTACTTCCTTGACCATCGGCAAACCTACTACATCCTCCACTACTGCTGGCGATATGCGCACGCAGGCGCAAAAACTTGAAGAGCGGCAAAGAGAAGCGTAAGCCGTTGAAAGGGATCGCCAAGCTGCTCCGGCTGCCCTTGAAGCTGCCCCGGGAAAATCTTAAGGAGCTCCCTCTCCGACCGACTCCTTGTCCAAGTGTTCCCAAGAGGTCCCGTATGGCAACCGGACCGGTCCCGGTGATGCAGGAGAATTAGTCCCAATACCGCAAGTCAATCCAAGCGGCAAAAGGACTCGCAGAGGGAACCAATGAAGATACTCGTGGTCCCTCCAAGAAAATCAAGACCTCCACCGGCTTCAAGAAAGCCTCCTCGTAAGTCTTCTATATCTTCATTCCTTTTCAAATTGCTTTTATCCCAGCTTTACGTTATTCGCTTCTTTCAGCCCCTACCGGTAGTGCTTCCACTACCTCCTCCACTCGCGCCTCCAATTAGCGCCAAACCTTCTAGAGCTCCAAGTGCGGCACTCACAAAGGAAATCCCCGCCGCCTCCAGCGCGAAGCTTCATCTCAAATCACCAAAGATCAAGTCGTCAACATTGAAGGCTCATCTCGCTAGCAACCTCCCTACCCAGGCAACGCTATTCCGCATTCCTCCGTAACTCTCACCGGGTGCAGCTCGGGTGGAAGAAATTCCTCGTCGACCCAGGACAACACGCTAATCTTCAGGGGAACCCGGACTAGCCAAAATGGTAGTCGGAGACGTGGAGGTGGACAGCTCTAGCGGTGCTAGAACTTTTACCGCAATAGCTCAATGGGACACCCTCCAAGAAGAAGAGGCCCTAAAGAACTTCTCGGAATCCGGCCACGTACATTCTTCTCGCCTCAATGGTTTCTTCAACTAATTTCCTTTTAATAATCAAATCCCTTACTTCTTCATTCTTTTTAGGTTCTTCCGAAAACTCCGAAGCTAAAAGTGCTATAATTGCTCGCCCGGAGGAAGAGCTATGTACCAATCAAGAGCGATCGTCCGAATCGGAATCCTGCACCGCCGGTCCGAAATCCAGGGAGACCGATCTGCAGAGGAGAGAAGCTAATCTGCTGAGCACCCATCGACCGATGGAAGAACGCCGATAGGAAATCATCAAGCTCCGCCAAGAAATCCGGAGTAATACTCTTAATTTTTATCTATGCATTCTAGATTTCTCCTTGTAGCGTCTTTCTCCGACCGGTTCTACTCCTTATCTCAAGCACTTGAAAGCCTCGTTGCTGCTCACAAGAAGGCAAAAGAAGTCCTTTCGAGAAGGCAACTCGCTCAAGAACAGGCACTTGAAGAGGGCTCTCATATTGAAGAGCAACAAGCGGCTCGAATTGGAGAACTAGAAGGCGAGCTTACCGCCAAGGATAACATCCCGACACAAGCACTTCGCTCCAACAAAATGCTGGAAACTAAAAATGCTCGCCTAAAGGCTGAACCGGTCGAAGCCTTAGAAGCAGCAAAAATAGCGCAGCCGATAAAGAGAACGCTTCGAAGACCGCCCATAAATCTGCTCAACTGGTTCTCAAGCTAAGAGAATCCAATACTAACATCAAGGGCGGATTTAGAGCCGCAGAAATTAGGCATAGACGTAAGTCACTTCTTTCCTATTCATTCTTGTGAAATTCTATTTTAAAATACCGGTCCGCAATGATAACTCTCTCTTATACTTTTTCCCATTTTTCGGAACTTGCTGCAGGTGCAGTGCGCACTCGGAATATCTCAACGGCAATCAAACTATTGATCCCAACGAGATGGATCTTGAGTCCGCCATCCGGGCTTGCCCTAGAAGAATCGGAGAGCATTCCAGAATGGTTGCCGCTGCGGGAGGAGGCCATATAGCCGCTGTAATCTAATCTTGGACTCCGGTCTCAGATTGTGATTTCAACTTTATCAAGGATAGCGCCCACCCGGACACCACCGAAGATCGGTTCAATGAGCTGAAAAACTCACTCATTGGTACTGTTTCGGAGTTGATAGAGGATGTCCCCCTTGATCAACTAGGTGTTCCGCTGAACATAGCACCACCAGCTTTTGCTCTGGATCAAGATGCACAAGATGTAGCAACTACGGCCAGTGCAATCAGCAATCAGTAGAAGCTTCATTTGAAGATCTAGATGCTGATTTGCCATTGTCTTCCTCTCGATTCTGAAGAAACGCTGGACAATAGACTGGTTGAAGATCCTAAGACCGGTGATATCGGTACTTTCAGCGGTCCCGCTGTTTAGTTTTTGTATTAGGGCCAACTTACTTTTGTAATGAAACATCTTGATCATCATGCTATTTGGATTTCTTTTCTATATGAATACTGGTTTCACTATCATACTTATTAACTTCTTTGCCCAAGACATGATGGTTATTTCGGCTGAAACTAACTATGACTAAATTCCGGCTCTAATCAGCACAGATTCATAGTTATAGCTTACTTTAACAAGATCACGTAATCTTAGGAAAAAAGTTAAGATTTCACAGACTGCTCTCACCGCAGCCTAACGTTCAATATTCATAAGAAAGATGCTACACCATTTCCCTTCCCGAACATACCAGTCTTAAACTGAAAAGAAACAGATCTGCTCTCGATACAGACAGCCTACCGACTATATAACTGGTCTTATTATTTAGGAATAGCACAATACCACAGCGCAGCCCCCGGCTCGATAACTTAATGCGAAATTAAAATATTGAGACACAAAAACAAACAAATTTTCATTAGACAAAATTACTTTATTATAATATGAAGAAATTTACAAAAAACACTCGTCAAATGTAAAAACGAAGAAGCTGCTCAATGTTCCAAGAATTTGGAATTTCTTCTTCCTCCAAGGTCATAAGCCTATAAGCCCCCGGTCTGGAAACCGATTTCACCAGAAAAGGTCCTTCCCAGCACCGGTGACAACTTATGTCTGTTTTTGTTAGACTTAATCTTCCGAAGAACCAAGTCTCCTACTTGGAATTCTCGTGTTCGAACATTGCGATCATGATAATGACGCAATCCCCGATGATACTTTGCTGCTTGAATCAAAGCTTGATCCCTCAACTCTTCCGCAGCAATCAATTCAACTTGGCGCTGATCTTCATATTTCTTTTCATCATAATACCGTACTCGAGCAGACACCATATTCACTTCGTAGGTAACATGGCTTCGGATCCATACACCAAAGAGAAAGGAGATTGCCCCGTAGCCCTACTAACATTAGTGCGTAATCCCCAAAGTACCCAGGGCAATTCCTTAACCCATTTTCCTACGTACGGCTTCAAACGGTCGAAAATTTTAGGTTTAACACCGGTCAAAATCATTCCATTAGCTCGTTCCACTTGTCCGTTGCTTTGTGGATGTGATACCGACGCATATTGTATCTTACTTCCCAAACTTTCAGCATAATCCTTGAAAAAACTCTGAAGTAAACCGAGGCCCGTTATCGGTAATGATACCGTGCGGGACCCCAAAACGCACGAATATGTTTTGCAGAAACTTGATCGCTTGGGCCGTAGTCGTACTAGTAACAACTTCAGCCTCAATCCATTTAGAGTACTTATCTACTGCCACAAAAATATGCGTGAATCCTCCCGGCGCCCTTTTAAAAGGTCCAACTATATCCAGCCCCCAAGTAGAAAAAGGCCAAGACATTGGAATTAATTGTAACTCGTGGGCTAGAGCATGAGGTCGTCTCGGTGAATAATTGACATCCCCGACAATTCTTGACCACTCAGTGCGCATCATCCGCCACCGTAGGCCAGTAGAATCCTTGTCTAAATACCTTCCCAACTAGAGTCTTTGAAGAAGCATGATTTCCACAAGTTCCCTTGTGCACGTCTTCAAGCAATTGAATGCCATCGAAACGGATACACATTTCATCGAATATTAACTCCATGCCTATATAACTCTCCTTCGAGAATTAAATAACTTCGTGCTCGAACCTCTAGTCTTTGCTTCTCCACTTTATCTTCTGGAGTTTTACCAGACCGAAGATAATCAAGGTACAGGGTACGCCAATCAGAATCAATAATCATAACATCAAGTGGCCAAATATCGTCCACATTGATCTCGTAAGACCACTTCCTCGGATCGGTCCTTCGAGACTACTTTCTCCTCCTGATTCTTCAAGACTGCTTCATCCATAATCTTTGTAATAGTAGCCTTACGCTCCACTTTTATAGATGGTTTGATGAGGACATCACGCCCTCGGATATAACCAACACTCCTCCAATACAGATACATAATTCAAGGACAAAGATTAGAGCACGACAATTGAATTTACGGGTGAGCATATTCCTAATGATCTCTTTATTTATATTTGAGAATATATTACTACCTAATGAGTTAATTATTGTTAGGAACCATGGAGATGATGATAATATGGTTAAGGAGGAGGTCGGAGGCGTGGAGGGCCAGCAAGGACGTCCATGTCAAGTTGGAGGCCCAAACAAAGTCGACTTCGATTCTGTTTCGGAGTCCAGAAACAGCCTGCACCAAAACGGACGCCCTGGTCGCATACGAAGTCCGTTTGGGATGTTCTTTATATGGATGGAAAGATAATTTGATAACCTTTCCATTGGCGCTGGTCTCACATCAAAATTCGTGCCGAGGTGCCAGGAATTGCCGAAATACTAAGACGTACAGAAACTGTCCCGGTGTTGCACCACCGTCTTTTGGCCTTTGGGCCGTGTATTTTGTAGAGCCCTCTTAGGGCTGCGTCTAGGGTGAGATGGACGACCCTAGGGACCTCATAAGAAGCCGCCGCCCCTTCCTTAGGGTTTCGGTTTTGCTTAGATTATTCTGCTTAGACAGTTTCGCCGTTCATCGGTTTGTGAGACCCCAACTTGTGAGATTAATCATACATCTGCAAATTTGGTTGCGTGCTTTCTTGTTCTTGCTTGTGTTCTTGATTCGCAGGCAGGGATTAGCCTTCTGGGCGAGGTCAACCGTGCAACGCTGGTTGATAACCATAGAGGACGTGGTGCTGCGATTGCGGGGTTCGAACGTGTTGTTCAGGAGCCGGATCGACGTGTGTCACATCTTTGCCAAATCAAGAGTTAGCGGAACCTTTCGGAAGATCGGGGTAACCCAGTCCACATCAAGTGGTAATCAGAGCTTCAGGTGCACCGTCAGGTTCTCCCTATCCTCGTTATTTTGTTTGGTCCTAAACTCCAGAAAATTGCCCTACAAAAATAGTTATTCGTTGTGTATCTGCTGTCCTATATCCCCTTTGTGTCTCGCAATTTTTCATTTTCAGATTGTGTCTCTGAATTTTAGTCCCTGTTGTGTCGTTGTGTTTCAGCTTGAACTTGTTCACGGTCTAGTTTTGGGTATGCTCTTGAGTTCTCAATAGTTTGCGGAGAGAACAGTAGCATCCGTTCCAATTTTGGGTGCAAATAAAAAGAAAAAAGAGAGGAAATATTTTCTTTTTCCCTCCACGTTATGAGCTCATGTTTAGATGCTTCATTTGAGTTATAGAGTAGCTAGCTCTTGCTGCAGTTCTGTTCTAAAGAAAAAAAGGAAAGTAAAAGGCCGAAAGGTGAAAAATGAAAAGAAAAGAAAAAGCCACACCAAAAAAAAAGAGAGAGAATAACGAGAGTAAAAAGGAAAAGAAAGAAAATTATCATAATTGTTTCATCCTTTTGGGTCCCTTGAGTTGAGTTGTGATATTGCTTGCTTAAACTAGGTCCGAGATAAGTTTAGACTGGTAATATAGACTAGATTGGGACTATTATTCAGTTTTGCAATTCTGAATTGAAAATTTGCAATTCCTTGCTACTATATTTTGCCTATCCAAACTCCACACATATCCTTCCGAACAATCACAGGTTTTGACCCTCGCAATTGTTGGCTCACACTCTCCAGGTATCCTTTGCTTTGCTGATAGTAAGAACCTTGTAAGAGCTTGGTTAGATGCTTCCATTTGCATATTGAGAGTTTTCACTGTTCATACATAGTAGTGATAGGAAAATATACTTCGTGTTTTTTCTTGTTTGCTGCTAACAATGACAGGTGATGATATGAGGATTCTAGCACAACGAGTGTTGAGTTCTCAAATGGAGAAGATGGAGCAAAATCAAGTCAATAATTTATTCCAAACTTTCTTTGTTGTGATGAATCGACGTTGCCGTGTCGTAATTGATGGTGAAACTAGCCGCAACATTGCAAGTGCTGAGTTGGTCGAGAAGCTTGGTTTGACCACACAACCGCATCCACATCCATACTATATTCGATGGGTAAATTGTTGTGAGAAGATTAAGGTAACAAAAGTTGCACGTATCAATTTTTTTATTGGTAATTATAAGGATTATGCTGATTTTGATATAGTGGCTATGCAAGCATGTCATTTGTTGCTAGGTAAACTTTTGATTGATAGAAACAATGTTCTGCACAATATTGTTACTAGTTGATACTCTTTTAAACATAATGGCACTAAAATAATTCTTAAACCTATGAGTGCTGCTGAAATTTTAGAAGCTGATCTAGAAAGATTTGAGAGGAGAAAGAATGAGCCTTTTAGAAAAGAATGGGGGTTTTATATGATCCAACACTTTCATCTAAATCTGAATTGATAGAAGAACAACATATTTCCATGCCACTTGTTGGAGCTAATATCTTGCAGCATATACAAAACAAAGATGAAGTGAAAGAAACCAAGGTGCTGATGGCCTCATGTGTTCCTTCAAACCCATCGTTTCTTCATGCATTTACATCATCTACTGAAATTGATAGAAAAGGTAATGAACATCACTCTATACTTAGTAAAGGTGAGAGATTTCTCCATGTGCTGAATGTTTCCACCAATCATGCTAATATAGAGCAACTTCTAGTGGAACCTTATCTTTATTTACCTTTGTCACAAGTTGATTTCCCTGTTGTTCCTTGTGATAAAGAGGTGTTGTGTGCTAGTGCTTCACTTATACCTTTGCCACAACAAATGCATGTACTTGATACTTGTTCTTTTGATTCAGATGCTTATGCTGAAATTAAGCATTTGATTCCCGTTACTTGTGAAAATGATGAGCGAAGATTGCTGTCTTCTCTCTAAACACTTTGGGTTATATTGAATTTGACTCTCTTTGTGATTTAAATTCTATAGAGAGGAGAATATTTTCCGAATCTGAATTGCCTTTGTTGATAAGAAACAATTTTCATGCTATAGGCAAATATGATCATAATGGTGTGTATATGGTACATAGAGTTGATATTACCTCAAATCCAAAGCTACCTTGTGTTTTGCAAGAAAGTAATCAACTAACAGTCTCCACTATCATTGAACACGTCATGTCAACTGCACCAAGTTTTGTTTTCAAGAAACAGGCTATCTTCCAAGAAGGGGAGCATTGGTGGTTTTCACCTACGATATCTTGTACAACTTTTGTCAAACGGAGGACAGATTCTTTTCAAGGAGAGGAGAACAATAAGGAAATGATATCCTTCAAAATAATCATTCAAGCACCAACGACGCCGAGGACGGCTTTTCATCAAGAAGGGGAGGATGATGAGGACATCACGCCCTCGGATATAACCAACACTCCTCCAATACAGATACATAATTCAAGGACAAAGATTAGAGCACGACATTTGAATTTACGGGTGAGCATGTTCCTAATGATCTCTTTATTTATATTTGAGAAATTATTACTACAAAATGAGTTAATTATTGTTAGAAACCATGGAGATGATGATAATATGGTTAAGGAGGAGGTTAGAGGCGTGGAGGGCCAGCAAGGACGTCCATGTCAAGTTGGAGGCCCAAACAAAGTCGACTTCGATTCTGTTTCGGAGTCCAGAAACAGTCTGCACCAAAACGGACGCCCTGGTCGCATACGAAGTCCGTTTGGGACGTTCTTTATATGGATGGAAAGATAATTTGATAACCTTTCCATTGGCGCTGGTCTCATATCAATATTCGTAACGAAGCGCCAGGAATTGCCGAAATACTAAGACGTACAGAAACTGTCCCGATGTTGCACCACCGTCTTTTGGCCTTTGGGCCGTGTATTTTGTTGAGCCCACTTAGGGCTGCGTCTAGGGTGAGAAGGACGACCCTAGGGACCTCATAAGCAGCCGCCGCCCCTTCCTTAGGGTTTGGGTTTTGCTTAGATTATTCTGTTTAGACAGTTTCGCCGTTCATCGGTTTGTGAGACCCCAACTTGTGAGATTAATCATACATCTGCAAATTTGGTTGCGTGCTTTCTTGTTCTTGCTTGTGTTCTTGATTCGCAGGCAGGGATTAGCCTTCTAGGCGAGGTCAACCGTGCAACGCCGGTTGATAACCATAGAGGACGTGGTGCTGCGATTGCGGGGTTCGAACGTGTTGTTCAGGAGCCGGATTGACGTGTGTCACATCTTCGCCAAATCAAGAGTTAGCGGAACCTTTCGGAAGATCGGGGTACCCTAGTCCACATCATGGTTTATCCAGTACTTGAAGGAAAACACCGGGTGGAACTGCTTGTCTTGAAGACCCTAGTCTGGCTAACTCATCCGCAGCAGAATTATTTCCACGCAGTATATGAGAAAATCGCAAACCATCAAATTTGTCTTCAAGTTTTCTAACCTCCAGTCGATAGGTGATCATATGATCATCATGAGCATCCCACACCTTGTTAACTTGACTTATCACCAACATTGAATCACCATATATATCCAGTCGTCGACTCCTAACGAAATAGCTACTCGAAGCCCATGAAGCAAAGCTTCATACTCCACAGATATTATTTGAAGCTCGAAATGCATTTGTAATACATATCCGAGTGGTTCCTTCCGTGGGGTGACTAGTACAACCCCAGCCCCGCGCCTGAAAGCTGCGGGGACCCATCAAAGAACATCTCCCAATACTCCAACGTTTGAATCCCCTGCGGGATTTGTGTCTCCAACCATTCTGTTATGAAATCGGCTAAAGCCTGTCCCTTAATAGCGGTCCGCGAAGAAAACGTAATCTCATATTGGCCAAGTTCTATAGCCCACTTAGCAACCTGACCCACTGCCTCTCGGTTCCGCACAATATCTCCAATAGCGAACCCAGTCTTAACTTCAATGGGATGCGCTTGGAAATAATGTTTTAAGTTTCGAGAAGTTATCACTACTGCATATATTAATTTCTATAATTGGAGATATCGCATCCGTGATTCAGTAAGAACTTCACTTACAAAATATATCGGACGCTGCACCAATTGCAGATGTCCCTCTTCCTTCCGATCGACCGCCAAAACCGAGCTCACCACATGGATTGTTGCTGAAATATACAACTGAATGGTCTCATCCGGCTCTGGAGGTACCAATACCCGAGGATTGATAAGGTATTCCTTGAGTTGATCAAGCGCAGCCTCGTGCCTCATCTGTCCACTCAAACTTATCTTGCTTCTTAAGCAACTTGAAGAACGGAAGTCCACGAACCCCAGTCTTGAAATGAAACGGCTAAGAGCCGCCATACTACCCGTCGACTTCCGAACATCCTTCAAGCAACTCGGGGTTTCATATCGATGATCGTCCGGATTTTTTCGGGTTGGCTTCAATGCCTCGCCGTGACACTAGGTAACCCGAGTAATTTCCCGGAGCGAACTCCAAATACACATTTTCCAGGGTTGAGCTTCATGGAAAAATTCCGCAGATTATCGAAGGTCTCTGCCAGGTCGGAGAGAAGATCCTCGGTTTTTGAGATTTTACCACTATATCATCAACGTAAGCTTCTACGTTCCTTCCCAATTGCGAATCCAAGCAACGTTGTATACCACGCTGATATGTAGCTCTATCATTCTTTAATCCAAAAGGCATTGTCGCATAGCGAGTATGCTCCAAAGGGGGTGATAAACGCGGTCTTTATTTGATCTTCAACTCTTAGCGGTATTTGATGATATCCCGAGTAAGCATGAAGAAAACAAAGACGCTCGCGGCCGATGGTCGAATCAACAACTTGGTCAATTCGAGGCAGCGTGAAAGGGTCTTTGGGGCAAGCTTTGTTGAGATCAGTATAATCGACACACATTCTTAATTCTTTAGTATTCTTTTTTGGTACAAGAACCGGATTGGCAAGCCAATCTGGATGATACACCTCTCTAATAAACTTAGCTGCTAATAACCTAGTTATTTCCTTCTTAATAGCTTCCTTGTAGTTTTCAGCAAATCTTCGGAGCTTCTATTTGACGAGCTTCGCATTGGGACGCACCAACGGTGCGTGCTCAATCTTCTCCCTAGGAACACCCGGCATGTCGGAAGGCTGCCATGCAAACATATCCCTATTTTCCTGGAGGAAAAGAATGAGCGCGCTTTCCTATTTATCCCCCAAGTCAGCCCCTATATGGGTGACCTTGGAGGAGTCCGACTCATCAAGCTGAATAGTCTTGGAAACCACTGCATCGGCTTTCAATTTCTCCTTTGCGACCTTCTTGACCGGAACTTCATCCTCCAACCTTGCCTGGACTTCTAGAGCCTCAGCTGCTTCTCCGATTTCCCGACGTTCATCCTCCGAATTGGCCCGAGAGGCCAACTCGGTGCTATGTACTTCACAAGCATAAGCGGTCTTGATGTCGCCTCGGAACGACAAAACCCCATTTGGTCCTGGCATCTTCAGCATCAAGTATTGGTAATTCGGGATGGCCATAAACTTTGCCAAAGCTGGTCTTTCAAGTATCGCATGATACGCTGAATCAATATCGGCTACCTGGAAGATAATATTCTCCCTCCTGTAGTTCTCCTTCGTCCCAAAGGTCACCGGCGGAGAAATCTGCCCCAAAGGATAGCTATTCCGCCCGGGTATTATACCATGAAACGGCGAAACGCTGCACTCCAAATCAGCTACGGAGAGGCCAAGCTCTAGCGAGTTTTGGCAAACAAGATATCCAAGCAACTTCCTCCATCAATGAAAGTCCTCTTCAATCGCACCTTGTGAACTATGGAAGCCAAGATTAGTGGATATTTACCAGCTTTTGGCAATACCTTAGGATGATCGGCTCTGCTGAAAGCAATGGGCACCTCGGACCACCGTAGGTATTCGGGTGTGGCGGGAGCGACGGCATTAACCTCTCGAAACGCCAACTTTTGCTTTCTCTTCGACTCGTAAGCGTCCGGGCCTCCATAAATCATGTTCACCTGTCGAGCCGGTTCTTGAAAACCTTCGTCATCTCCATTGTCATCGTGCTCTTTAACCTTGCCCTTGTCATCTCTCCGGTTCCGATGAGCAGATTGGGGCGCAACCTTTAAGGCAAAGCGAGCGAACGGCCTTAACGAAAGCACTCCTTGGCTTTATGATTCCCATTATGAATCATGCAAGGGCCCTCTAGAATGTTTCGAACGACAATCGTTCTCTTGGACCTCTCTTAGGAGGTGCCGGTCGGTGTCCTCCATGAGGCCGGTCGACGGTTGTAAGAAGGTGATCCGCCTTGCGCTTGTTGTTATTCTTGGATCCAGATCGGTTGCCTTGGTCATGCTTTGGTTCCTTCCCTTTGTTCCCGCGAAATGACCATGTTTGATTCTCCAGCGAGCATAACCATCTGCTATCTTGAAGCACTCCGACGCCGTCATGGTAAGGTTCCGATTGCGCCTTCCAATCTTGTGAACTAAGGCTTCACTTCGGACGCCACCTTGAAACGCCGCAATTACTTGCTGATAAGGAACATTGGGGATTAAGGCTTTCTTGTTGCGAAACGCCCGATGAAGTCCGTAAGAGTTTCGTCAGGCTTACGCTTCGACTGTTGAGGTCGAAGTAATTCCCTGGCTTCTCACAAGTCGCTTGGAAATTCTCTACGAACTTTTTGGTGAGGTCTCCCCAAGAAGAGATAGATTTCTCGGGTAAGGACTGTAACCACAAGCGTCCAGCTTGCTCCATGCACATGGGGAGGTAATTAGCTAGCACAAATGTATCTCCTCCTGCTGACCGGATGGCGGTGGTGTACATGCGTAGCCACTCGGCGAGAGGTGCTTTACCATCATACATATCAATGGCCCCGGGCTTAAATCCCCTGCGGTATTTGCAAATGCGTAAATCTCGCGTGAAAGCGGGAATCACGGAGTACTCGTCATCTTCCGGACCGGTCCGGACCGGTGAAGGGGATCGTCGACGAGGGTAATGCCGGTAGTTGCGATCTCTATCATCATCGGAGCAGTCATAGTATCGATCATCTTGATACCTATCTCCCGATCCATCCTGACGATCGTTGTTGGCCGGTTGTGCGGTCTGCGAAGGGGAGGCGGAGGCGGAGACGGAGGTGCCGCTTGGCGATCGTTATTGTCACGTCGAGGCTACCCATCTCTATCTCTGTTGTCGCGTCCCCTTCGATCCCTGGTATCACGACGATCATCTCGTCTCGGCCGGTCATCCCGATGAACATGTCGGTTGCCTTGTCCTCGTTGGTCATTGCGCGGAGGATTCCCACCGAGGGCGGCGCTGAAGCGGCCGGTCCACGCCGAGGCGAATTAGTCACGTGCGGGCGAGGCGGGCGGGGTCCTGCGAACGATCATCCACATGACCGGTACGACGCCTCTCATCTTCTTCGTGTCTCCGACATTCTTCCGTTCTCTCTGCATGGCGATCGATGAGGACGTTACGAGCGTCACGGTTACCATTAAGCGAGTACGCGCAAATCTTGGTGCGGAGCTCGTTCATGTGCATCCGCGATCGCGGTGTGTCGAGGCCCAAGCCTTCCTCCGGAGGAAGCTCCTTCGGACCGGGCTCTCGTAGGCCGCTCCGAGCGAGAACGCGAGCGGCTTGAAGATTCCGATCTGTCATGAACGAGTTGACTTGTTTGTAGAGTAGCCGCGTCTACCAAATTCAAATCACGTTGCAACCCTGGTGTTGCATTAAAGACTTCTTCCGGTATTGTCTCAAGGATTTGTTTCACTCCCACAATGTTGTGAACGGCGACGTGAAAACCCGAGCGCCCTTTAATTCCACTTCCATGGAGCTCAAATCCAAAGCTGCGCTCGAAGAACGATGTCGCCTTCCACTGCGACATCCAGGTCGGCTGTTATATCCTGGGGACGTTTCTTCCGGGTCTCCGGACTGGTGCAGCGGTGGGCCCGTGGCCGGGGAGCGGTCGCGGAAACGCTTCCTCCGGCTCTGACTGGTACCAGCAGCATTTGCGCGCGGATTCGCAGCTGAAGGTTGTGGAGGTTGTTCATCTCCGTCTGCGTCCTCTGTTTCACGACGACGACGATCGGATTCGTCTCTCGCCATCCTTGCTTCTTCTTCGAGCAGCTTCCTCGGGATTGAGTTGGCGAATAACTGGTCCTGTCATGAACACTTGAAAGAAGGCCGGAGGTTCTTCCTCGAAGTCATTAACAAACTCGCAAGAGCGGCTTATCATTACGGACAAGGCACCAATCGAGATGCGGGCGGTCCGATTGTTCGCGCTAAAACTGCGTCGGATCCGCCGAGTTCTAAGCCTAAGGTGCCAACCGTGGCAGGTGATCGCGCTTCGAAGCTGCGGCCGACAACGAGTCGGATTCATCAAAAGCGGTTTTCCGGCCGAATCGGTGTGACATCTGTTGGTATTTCTTACGGTCACGATAAATCCGCAAGCGCACGGAGAATACCGTTGTAGCATTTCACCCGTGAGTATTCAAGGGTATCGTATTTTCCACGGGGAAGGCGGTGGTTTACGAGATAGCAATGTTCATAATCATATGACTAATAAGGTACCAAAGCCTAAATAGGGGTAAGGATAATAATGATAGTGGGTAGTAGTGACAACACCACCGAGCAATCCAATCTAACACTAGAACTAAGCCTAGGCTAAGCGGGGTTAAGGAGAAAGCCGAGATGGGTCCTTATGTACTTCTAATATTCCTGCTCATGCAACACATACAAGTCTAAGCTCTATGTCATCCTGGAACAAGGGGATAACCAGCAGGGCTGTCACCACCTACGGGCATTCCTTCTACCAGGCAATCAAGGCTATCTACTATAGAACAAGAGGACTAGGCACGGCGGGGCTGTCACCACCTACCGTTACCCTTCATCCGGGACACGTGACACAAGGGCAATTAGATCCCTATGCCGGTCCTACGATCACGTGGCGGTGAAGCAATTAAGTCCTCAGCTGTCGGATCTTATCCTGTTCGAGCGAGACAACCAAACACCCAAAGCGGTTTATCAATCTAAGCACCATGCTCACATTGCTAAACTGAACTCCCGAAAGAGTACACTTAATCTTGACCGGCCGAATCGGATCAAGTGCTTTGGAACATGCAAGACTCGACCCTACGGATCATCAAGTAAATGGGTGAGACATGCCTAACTCTAACCCTACGGATTGACGAGTTATGGGCCATGTCACACATGACTACGACCCTACGGATCATCAAGTCATTGGCCAAAGCATGTCTCACCTCATCATGCATGAAACGAGTGTAAGGACATACACGAATGAATGAAGGCATGTGAAGCATGAAGCAACCTATCATGACTAGACAATAACCACATAGAAAGCACATGATCATCATACTAGTACAATCATAAGGCATGAGGAACAAAGAAGATAATTCTATTGAGGTGAACCTTGATACTTACTTAATATGAGATGCACGATGAATGAACGAAGAACGAACGAAGAACGATGAACGAACGACGAACGAACTTCTATTATAAGCAAGTATCCTCGAAGTACAAGATTGGGCTAAATCCTCACAAAGAGAGGACAACCCTCTCCTCTACTAAACTCCCCCCTCTAATCCTCTACAGCCTAGAGACTAGTCTAATGCTAGATGGATTCCTCTTGGTGTCAATGTGTTGTGATCTCTTGAATTGGATGATTGAGAGAGGTAGGGGTGCCCCTTTATTTATAGTCTTGGAAGGTCGGCAACTTGGAGGCGGTTCCGACGTCGGTGGCATTTAATGCAGGTGGAACCGACCTCCGGACGTCGGTAGTGAACCGCCGAGAGAAAGATGGGCCGGTGGGGCCACCACCACGGTTCGGCCGAACCCAAATCCCGGAGTCGGCCGAGCTGGGCTGGGCTCACTGGGTCCGGTCTTCTTCGTGGTGGCTCTCCGTGTTGCTTCCCTCCTTGGTCCGGTTGCTAGGGATAGATTTGGAGCACTGTTTCTCTGGATTTTGGGCTGAGAGAGTTGTCTTTTATGTCGGGGAAAGTTAGGCAAGTGCGAAGCCCATGTTTTATGCATACTTGTCCCCGTTTTCATATGGATTGCACCTGCACTCACGAATTCACCAAGACTTGTGGAAATGGTTAGATAAAAGCCCTATGTCTACTCTTGGTGGTGGATATGATTTAAAAAGGTGCATAAAGTTGACGGTAAAAAGGACCGTAAGGACCGTCAACAAGACCCCCACACTTAGTTCTTTGCTCGTCCTCGAGTAAAGCTAGTGAGCATAAGCGGGAGCATACCTCTCATGGTATGATGCTAGCATACAAATTATTCCAAGCCATACCTGCACCCGTGAACTTTGATGTGTCTACCATGTAATCTTGGGCGGTTGAGGAATGGAACGGTCATGATTCAAGTCATCATAACTCCCTCTGCTGAGTAACTCGGGTTTGTGATAGATTTTCAAAGTAAAAACATAGCTCATACTCCTCAAATGATCACTCTCAAATCGCTCAATGTTTATGGTTCCTCACCAAGGCATGATTTTCCTCTTTTCATCCTACTTCTACAAAAGGCTTTATGTGGAGCTTGGTAGGGAATGAAAGAGAGGCATACTTGTATCACATATTTTGCTGAACCAAAAGAGTGGATCCATGGAGAATGCAAGTCATACAACCGTGATCAAGATGTGCAAGTGTGTATGAGGGTGGTGTGGTGGTGGAAATTGTACTCCTTTTTGTGTTCATTCTCTCTTTCTCTTTTTGAATGTTCGAGGGGGACATGGCTATGATTCTTTCTTTCTTTTCCTTTCTTTCTTTTCTCTTTTTTTTTTTTTCATCATGCTCTACTTTTGTATGAGCAGGGATTATTCTTTCTTTTGCATAGCCATGTCTCCTATGATAACTTGAGAGAGAGAGAGAAAAAGGTAACAATGCTTTTGTGGAGTACTTATTTTGGTGGATGTATGATGGTGGTATTGCTTAACTTCCGGTGTAGAAGTTTAGCATGTGAGGTGGAGTGTACGTGATCTTGATCAAGAGAGTATGACAAGTTTCTCACTAGGGTCACACAATTTTGATAAAGTTCAATGCAATGACAAGCAGCATATGTGTGTAAGTTTTGCAATGTGATCAACATATGGCTCTGGTGGGAATATAAGATCATCGAGGAGCGTAGAGTTATAGACTTTTGGCAAATTAAATACCCAAGCACTCTATGCGAGAAGAAGCAAGATTCATCTCATCCAACCATATCACATTCACCAACAACTTAGATAAACATGGGTTCCTATGATATTGGTGTTCACAAGCAACAGGTGTGCGAAGCGAGGAATAAAGAGTATGCGAGGCCAACCAACTAGAAGCATGTATGCGAGGGAACAACAACGTTCATTTTATTCTTGAGTTAAATTTTAGTGATTGGCTCAAAAGGTTGTTTTAACTCATGAATTGAGGGGGATGGAGTTAGAGAGGTTGTGCAAACCGTCGCTTTAGGTGAAGTGGAGGCCAAGTGGGCCATGGGATGTTTGATCGAAACAAAGGTTCGACCCAAATTTGTTTCCTTGTCCCGGGGGCTCCACTTTCTTATGGATTGATCGGTGCGGGTTGTGCATCGTGTTGGTGGGGGAGATCTTGAATGTGTACGTGATGAAGAACTCAAGAGATCTTCCCCCACACTTGTTCTTGAACCTGCTTTATTTATTCAAAACAAACAACAAAAACAAAGCGAAGACAAAGAGGACTCTACCGGGGTTAAAGACCGGGAGCCTAGATTTATTGATTTAAACTCTAGGTGCCTTATGAGTTTGAAAGAGAAGAAGCACCTAGAGTTATTTTGTGTTTTTTTTTTTTTTTTTTTATTATTCTATTTTGATATTTTCAAGGTGGAAGGAAAAGGATACAAGTTGCGATACAAGTTACCTTTGTGGGGGGGAGGGAACCTCCCCACACTTGTTCTTTTGCTCATGGCTCTTGATTTGGGGTTGAACCCAATGTGATTGTGGAAGGCTTTGTGCGGTGTAGCCTTGATGTTGGTGCAGCGTTTTGGTGGGGAGATCTCGAACATGTGCGTGATGGAGGCTTGAGAGATCTCCCCCACACTTGTTCTCTGCACCGAGAATCCTGCCAAAAACACTATTCCTGCAAGCAATTTCCTCCAACTTGGAGAGGCATGGTTAGCTCTCGGAGCACATACAAACAAGGTCCGGGTTAGATGACCGGACCCCATTTGTACAGCCGAGGAAGAAAGGCACAAGCAAGTCCTGTGGACCAAGTTTGAGTGCGACCATGGACAAGATAATCCTCGTTGGTAAAAACAACTTGGGTCTTAGTGAAATGAAAACATGAAGCGAGTGTAGGTCCAAAGTCGAGGGGTGATATGATAGAACAACGAGGTGCACTCAAGAAGTCCTAATTGCTTGGAAAGTTCTAACCATTCATGCATTGCATAGGGGAGATTTTGATATTTGTTCACCAAGGCAAGAGGATTCGAAGCTCATTCCTCATACAAAAAAAATGTCTAAGATTGCTTATGAGGAACACAAGTCATGACAAGCCAACAATGCATCAAGCACAAGAAGGGATATGATCCATTGCCAAAGAGCATGCTTGTGAAGGTCAAGAGTTGTAGGCTCAAAGTCGACAAGCAATGCTTATGAAAGCCTAGTAGAAAGCAAGGATGTGTGCATGAAGGGTGATACTCCCTAAGAAAGAAGCTGGAGGGTAGTACCATTGCCTAACTACTACAAGGATGCATGGGAAATCATGTGGTAGGTAGGTGGGAGTCATACTCATCCACACGAATAAAAACCATATCACCCTTGGGCTTCCAATTATTAGCAAAGAATGTGGCATACCTTCGTTGTGCGGGGATTTCGAATTGGAGTTGCGAGGCTTGTACCTTCTTTTTGCACACCAAGACAAGGTTGGTGTCGAAGAGGAGTCTCGACGTGTTGTTTTCATCATAGTCCTCCTCCATGGGATCTTCATGAGGCTCTTCATGCCAACCTTCTCACTTTAGGCATGAGCTCAATGGAGGGGACGAGTGCGTGTCACGTCGGGGGTGACTTGTGTTTGAACTTGTCACCTTCTTCAACGTCTTCGATGAGCTTGATTATTCGCCTTTTTCCTGGCTGCACTTAAGAGCAAGAACACAAAAGCGAACTCGAGCACGGGTTATGTTAGTGAAAACCAAATGGATTTCCCGTGGGTTGCCTTTGCAAGGATGTCTTTTTATCGCAACTCAATTTATTGAACAAAAACGAGAAGAGAAGAAAAGGAAAATTTTTTTTTCTTAAATTCGAGACGGAAAGCCTAAAAGGGTTTGTCTCAAAAATTATTTTTCCTTGAGAATTTTTTTTTTTTATATATATTTTTTTTCGTGAAAAGAAGAGTTGGAGGATTGCGGGACCCCGATTATGCAACTAAGAAAACCAAAGAGAGAAGAGAAAATCTTTTTCTTGAACTTGGGGCAAACAATGAAAATTCCCGGGAAATGCAAGAGTAAGAATTTTGGGGGGGGGAAAGAATGCTTGAGTGGAATGAAAGTGAAGGCACCAAGCACTTTGGAAACAAATATAATGAATTGAAGTCCAATTTTGTTGACAACCCTATGATGGCTATATGAAAAATCCGAGAGGGAGTTACGCCAAAATTCCTCCAAAATTTTACTCAAAACATTTTCCATAAAAAGTTGCCTCAAACTCATTTTCCAATACACATAGCTGCATTGTGGTTTGAAAAATCCCAAACAAAAGTTGGAAAGATTCAAACATGCAAACGATGGAAATGCATGTCGAGGGAGAATTAAATATGCAAATGAGATGCATGAATGCGATTGAGGAAATTCAAATATGCATGTGGAATTGGAAATCAAATATGAGATAACTACCAATTTACCTTTGGCAAGGGCATCATCGTTTTAAGTCCAATGAGCAAGACTTCTCTCCATTACATTTACCGTGGCGACTTGGTGCTTGATCCTGGAGATGAGGAAGCGGACAACTTCTCGTGTTGGGGCTGTAATTGTCTTTTCAAAGCGCTTGTACGAAGCCTTCTTCCTCTTTGCTTCCCTTCTAGGGTGATGTTGGAAGGCTTCTCTTTTTGTTGAGAGCGTGGTCTCCACCCTTCACCGATAGCTACCTTCTCAACTAATTTTGTTGCTTCTGCGGCGGTAAGTGAGAAGATGCCCCCTTCGACACGAGAATCAAGATAGTCACGGCATCGTTGTGTCAACCCGTGGTAAAAATCGATCAATATTGTCCAATCGTCCATTCCATGAGCAGGGTATTTTGTCAAATAATCTTGAAGTTTCTCCCATGCTTCGGGAATGGAGTCTTCCTGTGCTCTCCAATAATCTGGAATTTGTGCGTGAAGGGCATAGGTTTTGCCTCTTGGAGAGTATTCATCGAGGAACGCTTGAGCAAGCATCCCAAGTAGTCGAAATACTTGGGTTGGCAAAGAACCATTGTCTTACTTCCCCCGCAAGAGAGTAGGGGAACGGACGGAGTCGGATGACATCCTGGTTGACTCCCTCGATGGACAAGGTTTTGCATGCTTTTAGGAATTTATGAAGATGAACTTTTGCGTCCTCCTTGGCCGAGTCCATGGAATGGATTGGCCTGCACCATGGTGATTTGGCTGGCTGTAAGCTTGAAGTTTCCGTTTCCGGTGTTGACGTGTGGCCCAATTGCCACACGGTTAACATTGGCAGCGGAGTGTTCGTGGGAAAGCAATCCACCCATAGGTATTGAGCTTGATGGTGCGGATGTAGCTGGCTTGCACTGTCGAGAGTATTCTTGAGGATGGATGACTCGCGGTTCGATCGCCTCAAGGTTACTTGATTTTACGTGTATTGCCTCGATAAGTCAACGCCGGTGGTATACTACCCTGTTTTCACATAAAGAGAAAACAAAGCAAAGGTAGACCTATCTAGACAGGTGGTAGTTGAAAGAAATATAATTATAAACAATGCTAGTGACTCTTCAACCGATTGCCTTCCCCGACAACGGCGCCGAGAAATGCTTGTTGGTATTTCTTACGGTCACGATAAATCCGCAAGCGCACGGAGAATACCGTTGTAGCATTTCACCCGTGAGTATTCAAGGGTATCGTATTTTCCACGGGGAAGGCGGTGGTTTACGAGATAGCAATGTTCATAATCATATGACTAATAAGGTACCAAAGCCTAAATAGGGGTAAGGATAATAATGATAGTGGGTAGTAGTGACAACACCACCGGAGCAATCCAATCTAACACTAGAACTAAGCCTAGGCTAAGCGGGGTTAAGGAGAAAGCCGAGATGGGTCCTTATGTACTTCTAATATTCCTGCTCATGCAACACATACAAGTCTAAGCTCTATGTCATCCTGGAACAAGGGGATAACCAGCGGGGCTGTCACCACCTACGGGCATTCCTTCTACCAGGCAATCAAGGCTATCTACTATAGAACAAGAGGACTAGGCACGGCAGGGCTGTCACCACCTACCGTTACCCTTCATCCGGGACACGTGACACAAGGGCAATTAGATCCCTATGCCGGTCCTACGATCACGTGGCGGTGAAGCAATTAAGTCCTCAGCTGTCGGATCTTATCCTGTTCGAGCGGACAACCAAACACCCAAAGCAGTTTATCAATCTAAGCACCATGCTCACATTGCTAAACTGAACTCCCGAAAGAGTACACTTAATCTTGACCGGCCGAATCGGATCAAGTCTTTGGAACATGCAAGACTCGACCCTACGGATCATCAAGTAAATGGGTGAGACATGCCTAACTCTAACCCTACGGATTGACGAGTTATGGGCCATGTCACACATGACTACGACCCTACGGATCATCAAGTCATTGGCCAAAGCATGTCTCACCTCATCATGCATGAAACGAGTGTAAGGACATACACGAATGAATGAAGGCATGTGAAGCATGAAGCAACCTATCATGACTAGACAATAACCACATAGAAAGCACATGATCATCATACTAGTACAATCATAAGGCATGAGGAACAAAGAAGATAATTCTATTGAGGTGAACCTTGATACTTACTTAATATGAGATGCACGATGAATGAACGAAGAACGAACGAAGAACGATGAACGAACGACGAACGAACTTCTATTATAAGCAAGTATCCTCGAAGTACAAGATTGGGCTAAATCCTCACAAAGAGAGGACAACCCTCTCCTCTACTAAACTCCCCCCTCTAATCCTCTACGGCCTAGAGACTAGTCTAATGCTAGATGGATTCCTCTTGGTGTCAATGTGTTGTGATCTCTTGAATTGGATGATTGAGAGAGGTAGGGGTGCCCCTTTATTTATAGTCTTGGAAGGTCGGCAACTTGGAGGCGGTTCCTGACGTCGGTGGCATTTAATGCAGGTGGAACCGACCTCCGGACGTCGGTAGTGAACCGCCAGAGAAAGATGGGCCGGTGGGGCCACCACCACGGTTCGGCCGAACCCAAATCCCAGGTCGGCCGAGCCGGGGCTGGGCCCCACTGGGTCCGGTCTTCTTCGTGGTGGCTCTCCGTGTTGCTTCCCTCCTTGGTCCAGTTGCTAGGGATAGATTTGGAGCCTGTTTCTCTGGATTTTGGGCTGAGAGAGTTGTCTTTTATGTCGGGGAAAGTTAGGCAAGTGCGAAGCCCATGTTTTATGCATACTTGTCCCCGTTTTCATATGGATTGCACCTGCACTCACGAATTCACCAAGACTTGTGGAAATGGTTAGATAAAAGCCCTATGTCTACTCTTGGTGGTGGATATGATTTAAAAAGGTGCATAAAGTTGACGGTAAAAAAGGACCGTAAGGACCGTCAACAACATCCCGTGTTACGATTAAGGCTAATCACGTAATTAGTACCCTAATCACAGCACTAGTGGAGTACTAATGTTAATCACCCAAGCAGGAAAAAAAGAAAAATAAAAAGAAAAAAAGGGGAAATCTAGTTAAACCTAATCCTAAACCCTAGCCCTAACCAACCCCGAATGGAAATGCAAAAATTATAACGCCACTACCCATATATTTTTTTGCACCACTGCATTGCTCATGTAAAAAGATGAATTTACAACATTTTTACAAAAATTTTGAACAAAGTTTTGAATGACCAAAAATTCGAATTCAAATCTGAAACACTGTTATGTGTGAATTTTACATGAATTTTTGGAAGCACTTTTAGAACTTCAAATTAAAAGATGAAAATTAAAGCCTATCGCGCTGAAGCTCTACATATTTTTACTTTTAATTTTGGAGCACCAGGAGTATGAAATTTGGCCAAATCTTCAAACCACAGTTTTGAAAATTCGAATTTTGACCTCAGCTCATCGTTGCCCCCGAGCATTGGCGGCCGGACCGCCGGTCCGGCCAGCTCGGCGCCGCCCGCGCGTGCCCCTACCCCATCCCATCGCCACGCCACTCCCCTGCCAGCGCCCAACCGCTTTGGTACCCGCCGGCCAACGGGGGCGCCGGAGTTAATTCTCCGCCGCCACGTCCGCCTGCCCTCTCGCCGCCGCCCCCCTTTTTCCTCCGAAATTGGCACGAAGGCCAAGCTCCCATCGCCCCTCTTCGCCTCCAACTAGTTTCCTAGCTCTCTCTCCAGCCCACCGCACTGCCAACTCCCTTCCCTCTCCACCGTAGCTCACGCGCGAGGAAGAAACGCCGCCGCCGTCCGCCATGGCCGCCCGCGCCGCCTTCGCGTCGCGCATCGCCTAAGAAGGTCGCGCCGCCCTCCTTTCTTCGCCATCTCGTGCGCAAGGTCCTGCCCGGGCTCCCTGCTGACACGCTCCCCTTCCTCTCGCTCCAGGTTGCCGGAATTTGGAGAGAGCCGCCGCGGTTGTCGCAGGTGCCCCGCCACCCCCTCCGTCGAGCCGCCACCACGGCCCGCCTCGGCGCCGCCCAAGCCCACGCCTCCATTCCCCTTCGCGAGGTGATGCTCCCGGACCATCTCCCTCCCCTCCTCTCTCTCTGCGCTAGCCGCGCGCCGCCGCCGGAGCCTCCGCGGCCCGTCTCCGGTCGTCACGGGCCCTCGTGGACCCCACCGGAGTGCTCCCCGTCGCACGCGCACCGATTTCCCCAAAGTACGGAGCATGAGCTGCCCCGTAGCGCCGCCGCGGGCGAGCTCACCGGCGCCGGCCGCCGCCCACCGGAGCGCGCGCGCCGCCCTCTTTTAAAAATCGCCGATGGCATTTTTGTAAATAGGACCGAACTTTGTTCATGTTTGAAAAATTCATATCTCGCGTTTGAAACGTCCAAAAATTGTAAAATTAAATGTTTTGGAAACTAGAAGATCTGTACTTTCATAAAAGTAACATGAGCTTGCCAGATTGGAATGTTTGCATATTTTTACAAAAATGACAAAAGTTAACCCCTGAAAACTTAACTAAGGCATAACTTTGAAACTATAAATCCAAAATTAACGCCACTTGGCCAAAACCTTCACCTAGACATACTTGAATTTCTGGCACTGAAATCTCTGCATTTAATTTCATATTTTTCAAGTTATTGCATTTCTTGCATTCTCTGTATTTAATTTTTAATTAAATCCGTGTAAATTATTTTTGCATGAAACTTGGTAATTAATTCCCTTCTGGTACTGTTCATGTGTAGAAAAGTCCATGTTAAATTTTGAGCATGTTAAATAATTATTCTTGCAAACCCTAGATCTATTTCCATAAAAGGTTAATTTCAGCACATGTTTAATAGTTTTAATGTTCCACAAAAAATTGTATTCCTGCATGTTTATGTAATTTCCACTGTTCACCATGCTCCCTAGCACTTCATGGCAGGATTAGTCAAAAGGTTTCACGTACTTCACACATGTGTTAATTTCGAGATCGAGTTCTTGTTTTATAAGGCAATCATCATCCCATGTGATAATAAGCTCTAAGCGCTAAATTTCATCGAGTTGCATGTAACTTGCTAATCCTTAGTTTCTCAACCTACATGAAACACAGCACTCATTCCCATGTTTAAGTCCTTGTTCATGTATTAGTAGGGTTATGCTTGCGTATGTAATTAATTTCTCGTAAATGGAACAAGAGTTATAGTCATGCTTATTAGGGTTTGATTGAACAAAGCTTTTTGTTAAATTCGTTCATGTGCATCTCTATAAAAACAGCACACATGCATTGCCATCCTCATCGACCTTGTATTCATGTCACTTATGCATTGCATTTCATCTTATAGGTGACGACGTCGAATTGATTCCGCCGGAAGAGACGGTTGCAACGCTCAACGCTTGTGAGGCTAGTGCTAACTTCGATCACTCCCAAGGCAAGCCCCGGTGCATTCCTATTATTTTGAAATGTCTTTCTTTATCACTCTATTAAGGATGATGAATGTGCATTTAAGTGTTAGGTGTTGATTGGAAATCCACGTGCATAAATCCCTATGTGTCCTATGTAGAGTAAGTGTCATATCTCCGCTAGAAAGGCTATGCTAGGCTTATGGAGTCAACGATAGAATGGGGAATCTCACCTATGGCTATGATTAAATTTAAACATGATGAATTTGGTTAAAATTGAGAACACCCCATTGTGGCTCCGCGAACAAGTTTGAGTTGTGTACCACTTGCATACCTTTCTTATGGGGATTGGTAAACCTATGTAGCTTGTAAGTTGTAAAGTGAGCCGAATATCTCACCGACCCGGAGGTGATGTGTATGGCACGGTGGTTGCACGGGTTGAGGACCGTTGGAGAGTACATGGGTTAAGCCTTGGGACGTGTATGGCACGGGTTGAACGGTCGCAAGGGGGACTTGTACTCGGGGTCGGTGGCCCCGTGTTTTACTTTATGATGAACTCGCGAATGGTGGCCATACGTGATCTTAAATGATGCGTATGTCGTGCATTTGGGTCTTTCCTACAGGATTAATAATTCGATAATTATCGCCGCTCCCTCTCGGTTAATGAGTACCACTTGATTCGAGCAGTTCGCAATGTGTAGTAATGGAAGGAGATTGGAGAGCTTGCTGTTTTATACTTGATATAATTTTGTATTGCAACTCTTGTATGGCTAGTATGCTCACTAAAGTTTCCTTTATGCAATAACCCTATTAATTTGGCTAAGTCATAAAAGTTCCCAACCTAATTAGCATAGGTGCTATTTATGCAAAATGCCAAGTTAAACCGGTCAAGCCCCATGCATCTAGGAGTCGGTCTTAGAAGGCCAATTCGACGGGTAAGACTTGCGGAGTATGTTAGATACTCGGGCTTTGCCACTAAATGTTTATCTACGGGTTTCCCGCAAGCCGGGTTTTGTGATTATTGTGGTAAGGTGGTTTGGGATGGAGAAGAGCCCAAAGAGTGGACCATTGAATGGGTCCCTAGCTCTCCGACCCATGATGAGTGAGCCATGGCCTAGGCCGGCATGATTCATCTAAGTTATCTATGTATCGTCGAGTTATGTATTTCGCTTCCGCACTTTAATTTCGAACAAAGATCATGGCTATGTAAGACTTAATTTTGAACCTAATGTATCTTTATTTCGAATCCTATGTTGTAATCAAGACTTAATTATGTAAACTTGTAATCCGTGGATGTTTGTTAGTGTGATGCTATGTATGGTTGCTTCGTCAATCATCTCCGAAGGCGATCCGTACCACACATAACTATCTTTCGGGATAGGGGTGTGATAATCAGCTTCAAAGTCGAGGGACCCGAAGCGGATCTTGAAGCCGGGCTCGAAGTCGACAACGAACGAAGAGGCCATCGAAGTCGCTAGGAACTCGCCGGGACCCTTACTCGCGCGCCAAATGTCGAGTCTTAAACTCGACACTAGTACTACCCGGTCCCTCACGAGCGTGGAATTCGATGGTGCAACACACAAAACATACAGGAACACAAGATTTTAGACAGAGTTCGAGCCCCTCGAATTGAGAGTAATACCCTACGTCTCGTATGTTATGTATTTCCTTTAGCGGATTGCTAATTGCAAGATCTCGGAGTCTTTTCGGGGGTCCCTGCTCCGCCTTATATATCCGGGGAGCTAGGGTTACATGCGGAGTCCTAGTCGATTACATGGATTGCATATATGGGAGCTCTATCTCTAGCTTTCTTTATTGATTCAGAGTCCTAACAGACTACTAATTATTCCTTAGTTTGCTTCTCAAGTCATCATACGCCGGTATTGATATCCGCCTGATCTCCATACCGGTATATAGAATCCTCTGTTATTCCGGACCGGTCGGGAACTAGTCCGTCGACTATCTCCATCACCTTTATCTTCACCGATTTGTTACCGTGTCTTTGCACATCCATTCCTTTATCATCCGTATACCCATAAGCCAAGTATACGACAATGGCCTTATTGGGCCTTGGCTGGGCCAAGTGCTCCCTTCCAAGTGCTTCTCCCTTGGGCCACCAAGTGTGTGAGGGACCTGCGGCGTGGCCTTGTTGGGCCTGTTTTCTCCGGACCGGCCTATTGGGGTAAGTTGGTGATGTCCCCCAACGAGTTGCCCCTCACGGGTGAGTTTCGCCTTCGGTAGGACCGAAACCGTGCTCTAGAAGGATCTCCGGCTTAGACCCCCTCCCCCCCCTTTCGGCACTTTCCGGAGGCGCCTAGTCATCTTTGAAGGTTCTTCGTCTTGCAATATTTGAAATAACAAAGGCAAAGAGCGAGGTAGACTCATAACATCGATACATACACAAGAGATAAGGCAAGCATTTTATTATCACCAATGGAGCCGATTACACTTGGACTGAAGGACGCTACCGGAAATAGAAAAAGATACAATAAGGGGTGACACACAGCAGTCCCTAGACTAACCTCGTAAGCCACGGCTAGACCAACTAAAAGGGTTCCCTTGACAAGAAACAAAGCGACTACCTGTCGCCTTCGAAGGATACTCGGTGACCCTTCAAGGTCACGGTTCCCATGGACTCGGTCACTCTTGTCATGGTGTACCTTTCGCCGACCAAATGGTCTTGCTTAGTCGGTAGCTAGCCTTGGCTTTGACCGGCTACGGCTATCGTGAAGGGCATGACGGCCTCGGCCATCGGGACCTCCGATATCGATGATTAGATCTTCAAGGTGTGACAATAAACCTTTGAGGTCTGTCCGTAGACCTACAATATCGGTCAAGGAGACGGATAGTTCCTTCTCGCCGTGGCTATACTAATCTATAGCTTCCGGCAAGAACCGAGGCTATCGCTGGCGCTTTACCACCGAGCTTCGCTGAATACAGCCCCACGTACCACTGCCTTGGGAAGCTCGGCGGGCTCGTGACCTCGGTGAAGTCGCTTGGTAAAGCGCATTGTGCACCCTTTGAAGTCGATTAGTGAAGCGCGAAGGCTATGGAGGCTTGTCCTTTGGACTTCCTCGTATTGCGAACCAAAAGGCCCAACTCGCATCTTGCTAGTGTTTAGAAAGCTGGTGAATGAGGTTGTGAGATCCGGAGGTGAGAGACCTTGCTCCTCTTGTATAGGATATGCCCATACCTATGTGGCAAAGGGAACCCGGTGCCGATAAGGTTGTGTGGCACATTTATTGGATGATGATGTGCCACGTAGGATTGCTATCTTTTAGTGCCCTCAATCTTATCCATATACTCGTTGTTTGGTCCTTCGCTACGGTGCCATCACTTATCGTTTTCTTTCACCACTATACGCGCTTCTTTATTCCAACATTAATCATGATGTCCGGAAGCCACTACGAAGACAAGGAGATAAGTGTACTGGAGGAGCAGAACTATTGTAGTGCTTACCCGCGAGGTCTTCGTCGAAAGACTTTCATTCAAAGGCTTGCCATCGCGCACTAAAAGGGGCATTTCCCGAAAATGACCCATCATAACCGGTAGGCTCAATGTGACATTAAGTGCCTTGGCGAGTGTGCTAGCCGTTACGCGCAACCCCAGGCGGCGCACTTTGAAGAGTAACCGCATTAACTCGCGGGTGTATACACGCTCCCATTCCTCGGGAAACGCGTCCATCCTTGATGAGGCGTGCCTATTCATACCACGCGCCTATCGTTATGGGGTGCATTACTTTCGAGGCGCCGCCTCATGAATGCTAACCTAGTTTTACCGCCTATATAATGAGGGGTGCCGCGGTGAATCAGAATCCCCACTCATTTTCACCGCGGCCATCCTACTCTTGCTTCCTTTCGAACCTCACGAGCCCTAGCTCCATTTCCGGGCCTCACCCAGCCAATCCGTAGCTTTCGTGCTCCGACCATCATCGAAGATTATGGCGAAGCCACGCTCCGGCCATCGCGTTCCTCCGAGCACCACCAAGCCTCGTAGCGCTTACCTAGGCCGGAGCACCCTTTCGATCGGTCCGGCCTTGGAACCTCGACCGGGTGGGGCCGTCGACATAGTTTTCGGTCCCTTATCCCCGCTTACCTTCGAGGTCGAGCCTCGGTTTGGTCGAGCTTCGAGGTCGAGCGCTTGACCTTGAAGCGAGTTGGTAGGAGGTCGAGGGCGTCCTCGGGGTGTGTGCCTTTCCTCACCTCTGTCTACATGTGAGAGAATCGGAAATGACGGGGAGGACGAGAGGGGGCCGTGGGAGCTTTACCGTCTCGGCTTCCATGGTTCGGAGATCGAGGCGCGTTCTCATCCGTTGCCGACGTGTAGTGCCGGGCCCGCGTGGTGCGGATTCGACTTCCCTCGGTAGTGGCGAGGCTCGCACGGTTAGTACGGGCGGCGGAACGGCGGACCTGGGGATAGTGGCGTGAAAATCGGGGAGGAAGAGTTAGGAAATTTTACCGAAGGGGTGGCGATCGTGGGGCCCTCGGCGGAGCCGAGGGGTCGCGGTCGCCCGTCGCAGCCGCCTATTTAAGCCGTTCCCTGCCATGGCCTTTTGCCCCCACGCGCCGTCGCTCTCTTTGCCTTCATCCTTCCAACCCCTAGCTTCCGCCTTTCCAAGCCCTAGCATTCGTTTTCCTTCTCGCGCAGCCCCCGAGCCTTCTCGCTCCCGCTTCCGCCATGTCGACGAAGGCTGACCTTGAGCGGCCGGTAGCCCAAGGATCTCCGGCAGCGAGCGTGGCATCGAGAGGTGGTGGAGGCTTCCCGGCAGCGAGTCGCGCCCGCAGCCACCCTCGGGCTACATCGTGTCCTTCCTGCACTTCCACGAGCGCGGCCCGGGGACGCCGGGGAATGATTTCTGCGGGCGATGATGTTCCGGAACCAACCGGAGCTTCACCACCCGAACCCCAACGGGATCCAGCAGCTCGAGCACCTTTGTGGCTCTCTCGCGAGGGTTTCCGGGCACGGCGCCCAACCTCGACCTGTGGAGGTACTTGTTTCCGCATCAACCTCTACCGGAGGCGGAACTCCATGGGCGAGGAAGTTCTCGCGCACGTCGGTTGCGCGGGGATTGTTATGAAGAAGGACCGTGGGAGGGACTACATTCCGGTGACCACCCCTACATCAAACCAGGGGTGGCACCCGAAGTGGTTCTACCTGCGCCAAGATCCGGCGCATCCATTCCCGGCCTTCGAGGGCCGGGTTTTCGAGGAGACCCGGAAGAATGGAGGTGGAGCTGCCCCCGCACTAGCGGGTCTCAAATCGACATGATGATCGAGGCGATCCGGCACCGATCCGGTTCGACGTCGAGCGACATTGGTGGTGGGCTCCTACCACAAGCGGAGGTTCGCGCCGCCGATGCGGCGCTCGATGCCGATGCACCAGGTGTCGAGCGACGACCGCGTCGTCCCGGACACGGTGATGGCGGTGCACCGGCTCGACGACGACACCGTCGCGCTGCGCATCGGGAGCACGCCGGGGACCGCCGCGCGTGCTTGGCCCATCCAGGGGCCCCTCGGGTGAAGTCGCACCCGCAGGCGCTCGACGTGGTGAGTCATCTCGACCTTTAGCGTCTCGTTGCTTACTCGAGTTTTTCTGCGACCGTTTGCTAACTTGTTCTTCTATCCGCAGTCCACCTAGATCTCCCTCACCGGGCGTCCCGAGTCGAAGCTTCCCGAGGGAGCGGATCGGAGGGCGGCCAACCCGCCTTCGAGGCCGCGGAGGAGCAAGCCGAGAGGAAGGCGGCCAAGGATTTGGCCGCGTGACTCAAGGCGGAGAAGGTTGCGCGAGACGTCGAGCGCTAGAGAAAGAGGGAGGCGTACGAGCCGGCGGGGTTAAATCCCGACATCGCCTCCACCGCCTCGACCCCCATCCCCACGGACTCCGAGGATGACGGCGGAGCCGGCGAGTTTGAGACCGACCGGGAGACCCCGTATGTCCGCTCCCGCCGAGCCGTCACCTCGGCCCTCGAGACCTCCGCCCCATCGTCCTCGACCTTCGCGGTCGGGCCCTCGAATCAGCTCGGGACCTTCGGGGCGAGTCGAGCTCTCGGACTGTTGAGGCATCTCCCGTGGAGTGGGTGGGGACCAGCGTGGACCCCTTGTTTGGGTCGGAGGTGGTGGATGTCACGGGGGATCCCGCGGCCGATGCAAGGGAGGCGGCGGAGATGATCGCCGAGCTAGTCGAAGGCGGGAGAGACCTCAACCGCACGCCGCCGGTGCTCGGAGACGGCGTGGCGGATGGCGTAGATCCGGGACGTCTTCCCTCCATCACCTCCGCGGACGTGGTGCTCGCGCAAGGTTCCAGCGCTCGAGCGCTGCGAGCCCAAGAGTCCGGCGGGCTGAACCCGAACCGGCGAGGAACGACCCGGAAGATCGGCATGCGGACGCGCATGTCGATGTCTTTAAATCTGCTACGGCCGGTGAGCCGGCCTCGCGACACGCGGACGCGCGTATCGATGTTTTTGAACCTGCTGGGCCCGGCGGAGGAGGTGCCGCGGGGTCCTCACTCGACCTTGAGGCCCCTGCGGAACCCGTTGAGGAGGAAGGACGGGAGGTGGTCGACCCGGCGGTGGCTGCCGGGAAACGTGCTCGCGAGGACGAGCCTGGTGATGGCGGGCCCGCGCCCAAGCACACGATGCCGCCGAGGAGGAGGGCTCCGGCCACGACTCTTCGCAAGTCGTTGACCTCCTCGGCGGCGCAGGCCGCGAAGGCGAGGACCACCGACGTCGAGGTGGCGGCTACGGAGTCCAGCCACACTCCAAAGTTGCTTCCGGACCGGAAGCTATCGGACTTCGTGGCCGATCTCGCGTCGGTGGTGTGAGGGTTCCTGTCCCGACTCGAGTCGGATGCGGGCGAGCTGTTGAGCGCGGCCGGCCAAGCCCGCACCGGTTTGGAGGGAGCACTCGCGCGGGAGGAAATGCTTCGGGCAGCGAAGGAGAGCTGCGGAGCGCGAGGCGGCGCAGGCGCGCCGCGCAAGGGAGGTGGCCCTAGCATCCCTGGCCAAGGCCGGAAGCCGCCTCGGCGGTGGAGAAGGTCAAGGAGGCGCTCCGGGTGGAGCGGGAGCCGAGGCGGAAGGCCGAGGCCGCGGCGGAGGTCTCCCGGCGGACCGCGTCCGGCTACCTCGGGGAGCTCCGGGAGCAGCGGGTCGAGAAGGAGGGTAAGAACTTGAAGCCATTCCCTTTCGACCTCCGAAAATCCCTTTGTCATTTTCTTGACTTCTCAAGCTCGAGTTTCTAATGTCGAGTTCCCTTGACGGTGTAGGGATGGATCAAAGGTTGGTCATGGCGAGGCGTCGCCGAGGGAGCTCGACGCCGCCCTGGGCCGCGCGTTTGCCGACTTCGAAGACGGGCGGAGTGTCGAGGCTGCCCTACCGGAGCAGATCGGCGCGGTGGTTCGAGGAGCAAGGCGCTCCGCCGTGCACGCGACCTTCACGGTGCCGGCGTCCCACTACGAAGACCTTGACTTCGGGGCCGTCGGCATGGGGCTTGTTCCTGGCTTCGTCGGCGCCGAGTTGGAGTCGCCGAAGGCCGAGACCCGCGTACACGCCGATTCCCTCGCTGCAAAGCTCGAGGAGGAGCCCCTCCCCAAGATGTAGACGAACTAGGGGATTAGTTTTTGTTTTTGTTTTGTTATGAACAATGGGACGTTGTTCCCTCGTATGTAAATAACTTTAAGTTTTTAACTCGTTCTGCGCTCGACCCCTCAAGGTCTTGCTCTTTGTCAAATGATTTTAAGTTCAACTTTAATCTGTCTTGGCCTTTTCATCTGTCTTGTTGACTCGCAAAGTTAGAGCCTCCGAGCCTCGTTGGACTTAGTCGTTTTTGGTGAGCGTCCGCTAGGACTGCTGGGGTACTCGAGCTTCAGCCTTCCGACCTACTTAGACTGTGAGTCCATTTGCCCGCGACTTACTTTGTTCGTCAGCGAGATTCGAATCCAAGGTCAAGTAAAACTTAGCAAAATTTTTTCGTGAAAAAGAGCTAAGTGCAGCGATTTTTGTTTTGAAAAATCGTAGGTATCGCCCGCCTTCCAGCCCCCGAGTGAGGCTCGACCTCACAGCGGACGTCGAGGGTCACCGTACTTAGCGGGCGATCGTTAAAGAGTGAAGGAACAAATGCCGGTTCAAGGGTAGAATTTACGTAACTGCGCGATGTTCCGGGCATTGGTCAACTCTCGACCTTCCACCGTGTTGAGCTTGTAGGAGCCGGGCCCGATGACGCGTGCGACGATGTAGGGTCCTTCCCAAGGATGGGAGAGTTTGTGGCGGTCCTTGTTGCTTTGCACTCGCATAACACCATGTCCCGGACGTTGAAGCCTCGACTCTTGGCGTTGCGATCGTGGTATCGTCGAAGCGCTCGTTGATACTTGGCGGTGTGCGGGAGCGCAGCGTCACGTGCTTCATCGAGCTGATCGGTGGCATCCTCGAGCGCCGTTTTGTTTCCTTGCTCGTTGAAAGCACGGACCCTAGAGCACCATAGTCGAGGTCGTTCGGAAGAATCGCTTCCGAGCCATAGACCATGAAAAATGGCGTGTAGCTAGTTGCTCGACTTGGAGTCGTTCGAAGACTCCGGAGAACGGCTGGTAGTTTTGCCGCCCATCAACCGTCGAAGAGCCTCAAGCGATCGTAAATGCCAGGCTTGAGCCCTTGTAGGATCATGCCATTGGCCCACTCGACTTGCCCGTTGCTTTTGGGGTGAGCTACGGCGGCCCGATCCACTCGAATGTGGTATTCGTCACGGAACGTGAGGAATTTCTTCCCGTGAACTGCGTGCCACTTGTCCGTGATTATCGAGTTGGGAACGCCAAATCGATGAACAATGTCGAGGAAGAACTCGACCGCCTCTTCGGACCGGATTTTGGTGATGACTCAAGCTTCAATCCACTTCGTGAACTTGTCGACCGCGACAAGCAAGTGGGTGAAGCCCCGGTGCTTTTTCAAGGGCCCGACCAAGTCCGGACCCCGGACCGCGAAGGGCCAAGTGATGGGTATGGTTTGGAGGGCTTGAGCGGGCTGATGCGTCTGTCGAGCGTAGTACCGGCAACCCTTGCACGTGTGCACGACGCGTGTTGCGTCCGCCACGGCGGTCGGCCGATAGAAGCCTTGTCGGAAGGCGTTACCCACGAGGGTCCGCGGCGCGGCGTGATGCCCACAAATGCTCGTGTGGATGTCGTTAAGGAGCTTTACGCCTTCCCGAAGATGCACTAGGCCCCCTAGTGGGTTTTAGTGATAAATGACAAAGAATTAAAAACTCTAATGTGGTTAGTGAGTCATTGTGCAGGACAACAAATTGATAGTATCCACAATGTGAGAAAGTAAACCCCTCAATTAAAAAGTGATCAAGTACTCAAAAGCAAAAAGCTTCAAGTTTAGATTTATAGCTTCTTGAGTATAGGTGTGCCAAACTATTAAGAGGGGTGAAACGATCTTACGTGCAGGGAAGAATGTGCTCTAGTAACCTTCAAACAACTTGGAACCAAAATACCAAATATCCAAAGATAAAAAAGCAAACCTTTTCCTATCCTCTCCACACACGACGAAGTTCCGTCCGGGTCGACGAAAGTTCCATCAGTTCTAGAGAGTTTGGCACAAAAGTGCAAAACGTGACGGAAGTTCCGTTCCCGTGGTTCTCCAGTTCAAATCTTACCCGACGGAAGTTCCATCGGTTCCAGAGAGTTTGGGACGGAAGTCCCAACTCGACGGAAGTTCCGTCATGGTTGCTTTCGCCTTTGACCTAATGGGGTGACGGAAGTTCCGTCACCCACGGAAGTTCCGTCAAGTCCAATAATTGACCCAAGCAACGGCTCTTTGATAGCCCACACTATATATAGCTTTGACCTACCCCGTGAGCAAAAGTGTCTGGTGCTTTTTGAACTCTCGGATCTTGCTCAAGCTCTCTCTCTCTCTCACTCCTCTCCATTCCTCTTGAGATCCAAAGCCATTGGAGAGAGCTCCCATCTTGATTCCAAGCTTGATAGCATCAACCCAACCTAGAGTACATCTTCCCCTAGCAACTAATCTCGTTCTTCACTTGTTACTCTTGGAGATTCGTTCTTCTAGATTGGCTAGGTGTCACCCTAGAGCTCCCAAGCTTGTGGTGAGCCTTGGGAAGTTTGTGAAGGTTTTGATTCGCCTCCGCAAGGAAAAGAATCAAAGGAAGAAGAAGAAAACCGAGTTTGACCTTAGTGGTCACTTGGGAGGATTAGGGTTGAAAGAAACCCGACTCTTTGTGAGCTCCTCAACGGAGACGTAGGAACCTCTTTGTGAGGGATCCGAACTTAGGTGAAAAATCCCCGTGCCTCTCTTGTTTGTTTTTGTTGTGTGCTTGTTTGTTCTCCTCTTGGGTGTGTTATCGTTCGATCTACTTGTGTGTTGCGTGTCTACTAAATTCCTACAGGTACAACACTCTCAAGGCAAAAAGGGAGGTTTCTATTCAAGTAGAATCGTGAGATTTCCTCTCTTGTGTTAATCCCTAGGTTTTAATCTCCCCACCCCGACGGAAGTTCCGTCGGTGGAGAATTTGACCGGTTTGTTTTAAGTGTTGTAATTTTCAAGTTTTTATTTAGATTGCCTATTCACCCCCTCTAGGCAACTTTCAATTGGTATCGAGTAGGTCTTCTCGTGAAGAGCTTAACCGCTTGAAAAGAAAAGATGTCGGGGGAACATGGAGAATTGGACTATGATCCTACCAAGAAAGGAGACACCGGTGGAGAATTGAATCCAGTTGCCAAGGATGGCACAAGTGGTGGGAAGTTGGACACAAGGCACAACTTTAATTACAATGATGTGGCAAATGTGAATGGTGGCGGTAGTGGACGACTACATTGGTTTGATGGAAAAGATTTTAGTTGGTACAAGCATAGGATGAAGATGTACCTACTATCAATTGGTCCACCCATGTGGGAAGTGGTTGAGAAAGGATATGTGATTGAAGATGAGGAGAAACACACCGTTATGGACAACATCAACATACATCGCAATGCGCAAGCCGTGTCGGCATTGCTCTCGTCATTAAGTGCTAAAGAGTACTCTAAGGTGTCCCGACTCGAGAATGCTAAAGCTATATGGGACAAGCTGATTGTGGTTCATGAGGGAGTCGATGTGGTGAAGAAATCAAGAATGCAAGTGTTGAAGAATCAATTCAACTTCTTTGTGATGAAGAAAGGTGAAGATCCCCAACAAACACATGATAGGCTCTTGGAAATTGTGAATGAGCGAAGGTCACTTGGAGATGACGTGAGCGAACAAGAAGTGAATCTCAAGCTTCTAATGTCACTAAGAGTGTGGACCTCCACTCTTTGCACCATCATTGAAGAAAAGGAAGGATTTCATAGATTCTCCACGGATGAAGTAATTGGGAGAATTCTTGCTCACAAAAGCCGTGATGATGAATGTTGGTTGGGGGAAAATTGTTGTCTATTTCCAAACCCTAGGAAGGGCAATATGTACAAGGTACAATGGGCCTCTATATGGGCCTCTACATGGGCCAAAGGCCTCTATACACCAACACCCCCCACAGTTTGAACTTACCGGCGCAGCGGAGTTCAAGACCGGCCTCAAGAATAAAACACAAGAACTCACACTCCGCCCGCAGTCACAACTAGCCACCGGTGATGTTGAGACCGGAGCGAAACTCCGAGAAGGTCGAGGAGGGGAGACCCTTGGTGAAGATATCGGCGAACCGAGAGGTAGTTGGGACATGAAGTACCCGGACTTGCCCAATAGCCACCCGGTCCCGAACGAAGTGTAGATCAATCTCCACATGCTTGGTCCGCCGATGCTGCACCGGGTTGGTGGAGAGGTACACGGCGCCGACGTTGTCGCAATGAGACGAGCGTACTCTTGGCGAGCGGGCTATGGAGCTCCGCCAAGAGCCGTCGAGCCAAGACGCCTCGCCCACGCCGTTAGCTACAGCTCCGGCACTCCGCCTCGAGCATCGGAGCGGGAGACTACCGGCTGTCGCTTGGACGACCAAGAGACAAGGTTGTCCCCGAGGAAGACGGCATAGCCCGAAGTGGAACGACGAGTGTCCGGACAGCCAGCCCGGTCAGCGTCGGTGTAGACGACAAGCTCGGCAGAAGAAGACCGGTGAAAGGTCGGACCATAGTCAACGAGTGCCACGCAGTACCGAAGGAGGCGCTTGAGGGCAGCAAGATGAGACTCACGAGGATCATGCATGTGAAGACAAATCTGCTGGATGGCATATGTGATATCCGGCCCGGTGAAGGTGAGGTATCGCAAGGCACCGAGCAAGACTCCCGTAGGCGATCGGGTCCGCAATCGGATCACCGGAGCGAGCAGAGAGCTTGGCCCGAGTGTCAACGGGGGTGGGGCAAGGCTTACGATCAGTCATCCCCGCCCGCTCTAGAATATCAAGGGCATACCGCCGCCGGTGGAGGTGAAGCCCGAAGGTCGAGACTCAACAGGTGACACCCAAGAAGTGATGAAGAACGCCCGTGTCCTTCATAGCAAACTCCCGCCGCAAGGACCGAATAATGTGCTCGGAGCAAGTCCCGACCGGACGCGGCAAGAATGATGTCATCAACATACAACAACAGATATGCGGTGTCACCGCCACGTCGATAGACAAACAATGAGGTGTCCGACTTGCACTCGGTGAATCCCAAGGAAACCAAGAATGCGGCAAACCGAGAGTACCAAGCACGAGGAGCCCGCTTCGGACCATAGAGGGACTTGTTGAGGCGACAAACCATATCGGACGGCCGGGATCCGGAAACCCCGCCGGCTGATCGCAGTAGACTGTCTCGTACATGAGTCCCATGTAGGAACGCATTCTTCACATCCAGCTGATGCACAGTGCCAAGAGCGAGACAGGGCAAGGGATAGAACCGTGCGAACCGTGGCAGGTTTGACCACGGGGCCGAACGTCTCATCGTAATCCACACCGAGGCCGCCGAGTAAAGCCCCGGAGAACCCAACGAGCTTTGTAGCGATCCAGCCGAGCCATCGCCGCGACGCTTGTGGGTCCGGATCCACTTTCCGGTTACCACATTGCTGCCGAGCGGACGCGGCACAAGATCCCAAGTCCGGTTCTCGAAGGAGAGCCGCATACTCTTCCTCCATTGCCCGACGCCGGTGGGGTCAGCCAGGGCACCACGGACGGAGGAGGGCGATGGAGAAACCCCCGGCTCGACCGTGGTGGCAGAGAGGGCCGCAGGACGGAGAACGCCCGCCGCCCGGCGTGTCACCATGGGATGAGTGTGGCCAGGATCCCGATGAATGACCGGCGGGTGGTACACCACCGGGTCAAGGCGAGAGCGAGCCCGGGGATGAACCGGCGGCGGTGGCGGCGGCGGCGCCGGCGGCGGACGCCGGTAGACGAGCTCGGGCTCGGCATAGCGCCCGGTAGGACGTCCCGAGCCATCGCGTGGCACGGGTGAGGACTCCGTGGCCGCGCGTGGCACGGGAGGAGGCTCCGTGCGCGCGTGGCGCGGTGAGACTCCGTGCGCGCGTGGCGCGGTGACGACTCCGAGGCCGCGCGTGGCACGGGTGAGGACTCCGAGGCCGCACGTGGCGCGAGAGAAGGCTCCGAGGCCGCGCGTGGCGCGGATGAGGACTCCGAAAGACCTGCAGGTAGAGGATATACAGGGCCAGGGCACCGGACCACCGGGTCGATCGGAAACACGGATCGTAACTCAGGATCGAGGGTGGGAGTGGTAGTGGTGGAATAGGGAAAATCGGACTCATCAAACACAACGTGCCGGGAAATGAGGACTCGACGAGAAGTGAGATCAAAGCAACGATAACCCTTGTGGTCGTGGGAGTAGCCAAGGAACACACAACGAGTCGAACGGGGCGCCAACTTGTGAGGGGCGGTGGCAGTGGTGTTAGGGTAGCAAGCGCACCCGAAGACACGGAGGTGGTCATACCGAGGAGGTGTACCGAATAGAGCCCGGTGTGGAGTGGGGGCAGGAGAGGCAGTGGAAGGAAGGCGGTTGAGGAGGTAGGTAGCAGTGTGGAGACCCTCGGCCCGAAACGGGCAGGAAGAGAGGCCCGGAGGAGGAGGGTACGCACAACATCGTTCGTGGTCCGGATCATCCGCTCAGCCTTGCCGTTCCGTGGAGAAGTATACGGACAAGACATGCGTAGGTGGACACCACGGGAGAGGAAGAAGTCACGTGAGGCGCGGTTATCGAACTCCCGGCCATTGTCACACCGAACGGCCTTGATAGTGACGCCGAACCGAGTGTTAACCCGGGCAAAGAAATCCAGGAGGGTGGAGAAAGTATCGGACTTCACACGAAGAGGAAAAGTCCAAGAGTAGTGCGAGAAATCATCAACAATGACCAAATAGTACTTATAGCCGTAAATACCGATTACAGGAGATGTCCATAGATCACAGTGAACAAGGTCAAAAGCACGGCTCGCATGCGAAGAAGAAGAATAAAAAGGAAGTCTAACATGACGACCTAACCGGCACGCATGACAAAGATGCTCATCGGATGTCCGAGTACAAGAAAGATCTCGCACCGCGGCAGAGTCGAGCCAAAACGTCGCGGCCAGGATGCCCAAGCCGGCGGTGCCAAGTCCTAGAAGACGATGAAGTGGCAAAAGCCGCCGACGAAGAGGATGAAGTCGAAGAGGCAGCGGAAGTCGGAAGACGAATGGTGTAAAGGGGTCCCCGGCTCTCACATCGGAAGAGAGGACGCCGGAAGCCGAATCCTTCACAAGTAAGACTCGGAAGAGTCAAATTCAACCGAGCAAGAGTTGTCAGCAGTAAATTTGCGAATAGAGAGAAGATTGTGAACCATCCGAGGGGCAACAAGCACATTAGACAAGCGAAAAGAGCCGGGAACCGTGCCTGACGTAGGTGACAGGGAGACAAGAGCCATTGCCCACCATGACAGCGGAAGGACAGGTAGGGTGGGGTGGGTGGGCATGAGAGAGTATACCAGCATCCGGCGTGGTGTGATACGAGGCACCCGAATCAGCGATCCACTCCACCGGTGGTGTCACCGCATCGTGCTCGAAGGACCGGCCGCCGCCGTCCGGTCCCATCCTCCGGTGCCGGGACGCGAGGCCGGCCGGGCTGTGTAGGTGGTGGCCACCCGCCGAGCGGAGTCCACCGCACCGAGGGAGGGGGCCGGCGAACATGGCCATGGGCCGTGCCGGACGATGCCCGCCCCCGAGTCCGGAACGGCCACATGGAGATACGGCCCGACCATGGGCTGCCGAAGGATGGCCGAGCAAGTACCGCCGGGCGCCGCAGAGTGCCGTGGTTGCCCCCACCACGACCAGCACCCCCGCCGGTCCCGCCGGCCGCCACTCCCGCCGGACCCACCGCCGCCACCCCCGCCGGACCCACCGCCCCGTCCACCACGACGACGCCGGCCGCGACCCCCCCACCCCCGCTCGGCCCGGGGGCGGAGGCGCCGCAAGAGCCGGGGCGGGTGGTGCCACGGGAGGCGGTGGAGGAGTCACGAGGGCGGTGGAGGACGACGACGAGTTGGGCTCAAGGCCCCGGTAATCTCCTCGAGTCGGAGGTCGTCCTTCAGCTCGCCGGAAGTCGGGGAAGGGTCGCCGCCGCGGAATCCAGGTCCCGAGGAGGTCATAGTTGCGGTTGAGACCCCGCAGGACCTGGAGCACCAGCAGCTTGTCGCTCACCGGACAGCCGAGGTCACGGAGGGCATCCGCCATACCCTTCATCTTCCTGCAATACTCATCAATAGAGAGGTCACCCCGCACAAAAGTGCGGAACGACGCGTCCAATCGGAGAGCACGGGCCTCGGCATTGCCTAGGAAATGGCCCTCGAGATGCAGCCAGGCCCGACGTGCGGTGTCACCAGGAGTCCGGATGAGCTCCCGGAGCTCGGGGAGAGGGTCCCGAAGAGCCGGGACACGACGATGTCGTCGAGGTGGAGCCGGATCCCGTCACGGGCCGGGCCGGGGGTGTCGATGAGGACGTGGTCGTCGAGCGCGTAGCGGCGAAGTGCGAGGAGGACCTGGTCACGCCGCCGATCGTAGGAGGTAGACACGGGGTCGAGGACGACGCCGACGAGGGCACGGATGTTCCGGACACCGACGACTCGGAAGTGGAGCCGGGTGACCATCGGATCACGTGCGTCGAGGCGGGGGCATGGACCGTCGGTCGGAGGCGGGCGTGATGAAGAGGTGACGGTGTCGGCGACGACGGGCTGCTTGCCGGCGCCGACGAGCATGCGGTGCTCCGCCTCAGCAATCCGACGAGCGAGGTTGTCCGCCGCGGTGCGCTCGCGCTCCCAAGCATCGGCAGCAGCCGCGGACCCGTGCCTCGGCCCGCCAAAGCCTCGACCTTCGCTTCCTGCAGAGAGCAGCAAGGTCGTCGCCCGCCGTGCCCGGGCCGACGTAGTCGAAGCCCGGTGGCACAACCATCCGGTCGTGAACGGAGGAGGCAGCAGCAGCGGGCCCCACGGGCGCAACGGCCCACATATCCGGCTAGGGCATGGGCAGGCCCCACGGCGCGCGGGCCGGGCGGGGCCCACGGGCGCGCCGGCCGGGCAGGCCCCACGGTCGCGCCGGCCGGGGCAGGCCCCACGGACGCGCCGGCCGGGCGGGGCCCACGGGCGCGCGGGCCGGGGCGGGCCCCACGGGTGCGCTCGCCGGGTCGGGGCCCACGGGCGCGCCGGCGTGGCGGGCCACACGGGCGCGCCGGCCAGCGGCGGGCCCCACGGGGTCGGCGGCGGCGGGGTCGGCGGGCGCGCGCGCGGCCGTGCGGGCGCCGCCGGCGGCCGGATCCGTGACCGCGCGCGGTCGGATCGGCGGCCGCGGCGGCCGGATCGAGGCCCGGCGCGCGGCCCGCAGCCATGAGCGCGGCGGCGTAGGAGGGAGAGGGGAGGGGAGGGAAGGAGGAGGGCAGCGGCGGCGGCGGCGGCGGCCGTCCATGGCGGCGGCGCCGGCGGCTACGGGGGAGAGAGGAGAGAGAGAGGCTCTGTTACCATGTTGGTTGGGGGAAAATTGTTGTCTGTTTCCAAACCCTAGGAAGGGCAATATGTACAAGGTACAATGGGCCTCTATATGGGCCTCTACATGGGCCAAAGGCCTCTATACACCAACAATGAAGGATAGAGAGTAAGTGTGCTAATTGGAGATGAGAGCATAAGCAAGCAAGATGTGGCACTCAAGGCCAAAAAGAAGGAAGTTGTGCAAGTAGACCAAATTGAGATTGAAGAAGATAATGAAGAGCTTGCTTTGTTTGTGAAGAAGTTTAGCAAGTTCATGATCAACAACGGGTTTACCAAGAAGAGCTTTGACAAAGCAAGGGCGAGAAGATCAACAAGAAAGTGCTACTATTGTCATGATCCGGGGCACCTCATTGCGGAGTGCCCTCAACTCAATGGAAAGGAAGAGAAGAAGGAGAAGTTCATCAAGAAGAAGAACTTCAAGAAACCATTCAAGGGTCAAGCTCATATTGGCCAACAATATGTTTCCGATGATGATGATGATGATGATGATGATGATGAAGATGAAGAAGGAGGCATCGCCAATCTTGCCTATGGCCTAACACCGGCCAAATCATCACTCTTCAACAACCTCACCGACGATGAGGATGACGCCCCAAATGCTTCATGGCCAAAGAAAACAAGGTACAAACTAAACCTCTTGTCAATTTCTCTAACCATGATAATGAGGAGGAGCTAGTCCCCTCTTTGCAAGATATGGTGAAAATGTTACGGATAATGCAAGAGAAGGTTGAAGAGAGTGAAGAGATGGTGGACAAGCAAGAAAACATGCTTATCAAGAAGCTTGATGAGATTAAGGAGTTGAAGGCTCTCCTTGAGCAAGAAAGAAAGAAGAACGAGGAGTTGACTCTATGCCTGACAAAGGTAAACAAGTCAAATGCTAAACTTGAAGACATCAACCTCTCACTCCAAACAAAGTGTGAATATCTTCAAGAGAATCACAAGTTGTTGGAAGGAGAGATTGAAATCCTCAAGAGTAGCACATTGACTTACAAAAACAAGGTCGAGTCAATGCAATCCTCATCAAGCAAAGAATGCGCAAGATGTGAAGGTGTTGACATTGACAACATTATCACCGATAAGGTGACAATCAAGGATCTCACTAACAAGGTCAAGAATCTTGAGAGAGCGGCTCAAATTGAGCTAGCTAAGAAAATTGTTAGTGAGGAAAGAAAGTTCAATGACAACAAAGGCATTGGATTAAAGGAGCAACCCAAGAAGAAATACAACAACAAGAGCAACAACATGAATCAACAAAAGCAAGTTGCTCAAGTTAAGCACATAAAGAAGGCCAAGACAACACAAGAGCTCAAAAAGAAGAGCTCACCCGTATCCTTCTATGTATATGATCATGCAACATATGAACTAACCCATGGTGCTCATGAGAGAGTAGTTGCAAGATTTGTTGGGCCACAATATGCAAGATGGAATCCTTGTGTGTGGGTGCCCAAAAGCATTGTTTCTAAAGTTAAGGGACCCAAGCAAGTTTGGGTGCCTAAATCTTGTGCTTAATCGTGTGTAGGGATACTCCTCGGGCGGTTCAATATGGGTGCTCGACACCGGGTGCTCAAATCATATGACCGGGGAGAAGAAGATGTTCTCCACGCTTGACAAAGACAATCTACCAAGTGGGAATATATATTTTGGAAATGATCAACAAGGAAAGGTAATCGGTCGTGGTGGAATTCAAATCACCCATGATCTTTCAATTAGTAATGTGTTCCTTGTGAAAGGTTTAGGGTACAACTTGATGTCCATATCATAACTTTGTGGAATGGGCTTTGATTGTCTCTTTACCGATGAAGGCGTGGCCGTCTTTAGAAAAGTGGATTCCTCAATTGCATTCAAAGGGTACTTGGAGGATAAGATCTATCTTGTTGATTTCACCAACAAAGAGGGTCCAAATCTAAGTGCTTACTTGATAGCAAAAACCACCTTGGGTTGGTTATGGCATCGCCGACTAGCTCATGTTAGGATGAGGAATCTTCACAAGCTTCTAAAGGGTGGCCACGTCGTTAGACTAAAGGATGTTGCTTTTGAGAAGGACAAAGTATGTAGCGCATGTCAAGCCGGAAAGCAAGTTGGAGCCAACCATCCATCTAAGACGATGATGACGACGACAAGACCTTTGGAAATGCTTCACATGGACCTCTTCGGACCGGTCACATACCTAAGCATTGGTGGTAACAAGTATGGCCTTGTCATTGTTGATGATTATTCCCGTTTCACTTGGGTATTCTTTTTGAAGGATAAAAGTGAGACACAAGGTGTTCTAAAAAGCTTCTTGAGAAGAGCACAAAATGAATATGATGTGAAGATCAAGAAGATTAGAAGTGACAACGGCACCGAGTTCAAGAACACACAAGTCGAGGAGTACTTGGATGAAGAAGGTATCAAGCATGAGTTCTCGGCACCATACACTCCACAACAAAATGGTGTAGCCGAGAGAAAGAACCGTACACTCATTGAGATGGCAAGAACCATGCTTGATGAATACAAGACTTCAGACACCTTTTGGGCCGAAGCCATCAACACCGCTTGCCATGCAACCAATCGGTTGTATCTTCACAAGATTTTGAAAAAGACACCTTATGAGCTGCTCACCGGTAAAGTTCCTAACGTGTCGTATTTCCGTGTCTTTGAGAGCAAGTGCTTTATTCTTAACAAGAAGCCAAGGTCTTTCAATTTTGCTCCAAAGACCAATGAAGGCTTCTTACTTAGGTACGGATCAAATGTGTATGCATACCGGGTTTTCAACAAAGCCACCGGCATTGTTGAGATCACGCGTGATGTAACACTTGATGAATCTAACGGCTCTCAAGTAGAGCAAGTTAATCCAAGTGATGTAGGTGATGAAGCTCCTTGTGAAGCAATAAGGAACATGGCAATTGGTGAAATAAGACCACAAGATCCATCTCAAGTGCAAGGTGATCCATCTTCTCCGAGTCATGGTCAAGATCCTCCACAAGATCCATAAAATGAACAAGATCAAGGTAGTGGCCAAGATCGTGGTGACGACCAAGATCAAGGCAACAACCAAGATCAAGAACAAGATGGTGGAGGTGATGACCAACAAGACGAACCACAAGAAGAAGAAGAAGATGCACCTTGGCCCCAACAACACGAGTGCGCCAAAGCTTACAAAAAGATCATCCCGTTGATAATATTCTTGGTGACATTCAAAAAGGGGTAACCACTAGATCTCGAGTCTCTACCTTTTGCCATAATTACTCGTTTGTTTCCTCTTTGGAACCTCTTAAGGTGAAACAAGCGTTGCAAAACTCGGATTGGGTGGTGGTCATGCAAGAAGAGTTGAACAACTTTGAAAGGAACAAGGTGTGGTCATTGGTGGAAAGACCCAAGCAAAATGTTGTGGGAACCAAGTGGGTGTTCCGCAACAAGCAAGATGAACATGGTGTGGTGATGAGAAACAAAGCAAGACTTGTTGCAGAAGGCTACTCACAAGTTGAAGGTTTGGACTTTGGGGAAACATATGCACCTGTAGCAAGGCTTGAGTCAATTCACATATTGCTCGCCTATGCTACGTATCATGGTTTCAAGTTATATCAAATGGATGTGAAGAGTGCATTCCTCAAAGGTCCAATACAAGAGGAAGTGTATGTGTAACAACCACCGGGTTTTGAAGATCCCAAGAAACCTCATCACGTGTACAAGCTTCACAAAGCTCTCTACGGGCTCAAGCAAGCACCAAGAGCTTGATATGAACACCTCAAGGGATACCTCATCGACAAGGGCTTCATAATGGGCAAGGCCGATCCCACCCTCTCCACTAGAAAAGTTGAGAGTGATTTATTTGTGTGCCAAATATATGTCGATGACATAATATTTGGTTCTACTAACCAATCTTTCTGTGATGAGTTTGCCAAGATTATGACTAGAAAATTTGAGATTTCAATGATGGGGGAGTTGAAGTTCTTTCTAGGCTTTCAAGTCAAGCAACTAGAAGAAGGAACTTTCATAAGTCAAACCAAGTACACCCAAGACATTCTCAAGAAATTGGATATGAACAAGGCAAAGCTAAGCAAGACTCCAATGAAGACAAATGGTCATCTAGGATTGGATGTGAATGGAAAGGCGATCGACCAAAAGGTATATCGCTCCATGATTGGCTCTTTGCTTTACCTTTGTGCATCTAGGCCCGATATCATGCTTAGCGTGTGCATGTGTGCAAGATTTCAAGCCGCTCCAAAAGAGAGCCACTTAGTGGCCGTTAAAAGAATCTTGAGATATTTGGTTCACACTCCAAACATAGGGTTGTGGTATCCTAAGGGCGCCAAATTTAAGTTAGTTGGCTACTCCGATGCCGACTACGCCGGATGTAAGGTAGATAGAAAGTGGACCTCCGGGACTTACCAATTCTTGGATAGGTCCCTCGTGTCATGGTCATCCAAGAAACAAAATTCCGTTGCCCTTTCTACAGCCGAAGCGGAGTATGTTGCAGCCCGTAGTTGTTGTGCACAACTCCTATGGATGCGACAAACTCTAAAGGACTTTGGATACTCTTTGACCAAAGTTCCCCTCCTATGTGACAATGAGAGTGCCATCATGATTACATACAACCCAGTTGATCACAATAGGACTAAGCATATAGATATCCGGCACCACTTCTTGAGAGACCATTCAATTAAAGTGGACACCGAGATTAGTTATGTGAGAACCGATAAACAACTAGTCGATATCTTCACCAAGCCCTTAGATGAGAAAAGATTTTGTGAGCTTAGGAGTGAACTTAATATACTTGATTCTTCTAATGTGGAATGAAGTCTTGCGCATCTTCGTGATATTGATTGTTGTTGTTACTTTCTCAAAAACCATTTGTAAAATATTGCTTGCTTTGGTATTGATAATATTTGAGGTTGATCAATTGATCTAGTTGCTCATCTTGTGGATATTGTTTCATATGGTTGATTGCTGGCTATCCACAAGTGAAAGCAACCCTAAGTTCCAACCTAGGATTCCAAAAGTCAAAATTCTCTCAAAATCGTTCATCTCTCCTTCACTCCAAATTGGTTGAATCAGGACAGGACGGAACTTCCATGCAAAACTCTCGGGTTTTGACGGAACTTCCGTCAGGTGACGAAACTTCCGTCATCTACGGGTTCAAAGGGGCCCGACCCTTTTCTTTCCTTCTTCTTCCTCATAACTCGTCCACGTTTTCTCGCTCCTCCCAAACCCTAGCTCAAGAGCTCCCGTTGTCGTAGACTTACCTTACGGGTATACATTGACCACGAGAATGATTTATGAAGGACATGGTAGCATATTGAAGACATAAGACCGGTGGGGCGGGCCCACGAGTGGTGTCCGACCGGTATAGGATTCCGGAAGGTTCCATAAGACCGGTATGGAAACAAAGGCGGACAACAAGACTGGATTAATCGTTAAGGAAACTACAAGACCGACCGAGTAGGACTCGTGAATTGATAAGAAAGCTTAGAGATAGAGTTTCTAAGTATGTAGATATTGTATCCGTCTAGGATTCTACATGTAACCTTGCCTCCCTGGACATATAAGGCGGGGGCGGGGACCCCTAGAAGAAAAAGTTCTGATAAGTTCTCATAAGTTCCGACAAGTTACGACAAGTTCCTACACTCGACAACTCGCAATTAGCAATCTGCTAAAGGCAATACATAACATACAGGACGTAGGGTATTACTCTCGATTCGAGGGCCCGAACCTGTCTAAAATCTCGTGTTCCTATGTGTTTCGTGTGTTGCACCATCGAATTCCATGCTCGTGAGGGACCGGGTAGTTCTAATGCCGAGATTAAGACTCGACATTTGGCGCGCCGGTAGGGGTCCCGGCGAGTTCCCAACGAGTTCGATGGCTTCTACTTTCGACTTCGACTTTGTTACAAGCTTCAAGATCTGCTTCGGGTTCCTCGACGGCAACCGGTGTCGCGGAGTGGTGTCGCAGGACGACGATCGCCACCGCGATGACGATGACGACCGGTGTCGCGGTGCGATGGCTGGTGTAGGACGATGATCATCGTCGCGATGACGACGAGCGGTGTCACAGGACGACGACCGCTGCCTCTGCATAACAACAACTGGTGTCGTGGAGCGATGACCGGTGCAGGATGAAGACTACTGCCACGACAATGACGGTGACCGGTGCAGTGATCGCCGTGTTGTGACGACGAAGATTGATGCCACCGAGCGATGACCTACGCCACGACGATAATTTCAACAACTTTCATCGGTCATCAGCTTCAACTTCGAGCGCCGCTGCTGCTCGGACGCGGTATTGAGCATTAGCGCGGCTGATAGTCTTCAATTTTGACGGATCGCACCGTCTTCAACATCTTTTATCGGTCATCGGATTCAATTTGGAGCACCGCTGCTGCTCGAACGCGGTCTTGAGCATTAGCGCGGCTGCTAATCTTCGATTCGATCGGTCGCGTCATCTTCAACTTCTTTCATCGATCGTCTACTTCAACCTGGAGCGCCGCTGCTGCTCGGACGTGGTCTTGAGCATTAGCGCGGCTGCTAATCTTCGCTTCGACCGATCACGCCTTCTTCAACAGCTTTCATCGGTCGTCGGCTTCAACTTGAGTGCCGCTGCTGCTCGGACGCAGTCTTGAGCATTAGCGCGGCTGCTAATCTTCGGTTTCAACCGATCGCGCTATCTTCAACATCTTTTATCGATCGTCAAATTCGATTTCGAGCGCCGCTGCTGCTCGGACACGATCTTGAGCATTAGCACGGCTGTCAATCTTCGATTCGACCGATCGCGCCGTCTTCAATAGCTTTCATTGGTCGTGAGCTTCAACTTGGAGCGCCGCTATCTGCTCGGACGCGGTCTTGAGCATTAGCGCGGCTGCCAATCTTCAGTTTCGACCGATTGCGCCGTCTTCAACAGCTTTCATCGGTCGTCGGCTTCGATTTGGAGCGCCGCTGCTGCTCGGACGCGGTCTTGAGTATTAGCGCGGCTCTCGATTTTCAGTTTCGACCGATCGCGCCGTCTTCAACAGCTTTCATCGGTCGTCGGCTTCGATTTGGAGCACCGCTGCTGCTCGGACGCGGTCTTGAGCATTAGCGCGGCTGCCAATCTTCACTTTCGATCGATCGCGCCGTCTTCAACAGCTTTCATCGGTCGTTAGCTTCAACTTGGAGCGCCGCTGCTGCTCGGACGTGGTCTTGAGCATTAGCGCGGCTACTAATCTTTAGTTTTGACCGATTGTGTTGCCTTCAACCATCTTCATTGCTATTCAATTTCGAGTTAGAGCGCCGCTGTTGCTCGGAAGCGGTCTTGAGCATTAGCGCGGCTGCTGATCTTCGTTTTTACCGATTGCGTCGCCTTCAACCATCTTCATCGTCGCTGCTGCTGCACGGAGATGTTGTCTTGAGCTGAGCGCGATTGTCAAACTACTCATCGATCGGCTACATCATCTTCAGCCGGGCTCGGAGCTACGCCTAATAAACCAGCTAAGTCGCTTTACACTTAAGTTTTTGTGTTTAAACTTATATAATGCGATCCTCATGATAGCTTTTTGATAATATGAAATATGTCAATCTTTGCCTATCTATATGATTTTATTTATCTTAGAATCTTAATTTTGAATTAATTTACCAAGTTATGGGCTGCTATTTGAGAGCGGTCAGTTAATAATTTGTGATCCTGAGTTCTAAGACCGATCATTTTTTCTATACGGCACGATTTTGTTAAGTAGACCACCGCTATGTGCTATACCCAATGCTGATTAGAGCCAGTGGTCATGCCATAGTTGGTTTGTGTTGAATTAACCATTGTTGCTTGGTTATAGACTTGATTGGTTGAATCAGGATGGTAAAATTTGAGTTTTATCAAAATTGGAGTGACCGGTTATTAAAGTTGAATTACATTAGGCATATAATGATTAATCTGGATCGCTGCAGTTTGCGCGAAATGAGAAAATCTTATGAAGTAAGGAAAACATATAAATACCGGTCAAGAATCTGGAAATAATTTGAGATTTGCAGTAAATAAAACATTGGAGTATTTATTTACATATGAGCATATTTATGTACTTCTTTAATTGTTTTAACGGATACAATGGACTAGAAACTAGGTCTCGGCACCGTTTGATGTACCGCTGCTACCGGTCTTGGGTGCGGCAACGGAGGAGAAGTCCACGTGATTTGGATAATCACGGGGCTCTTTTGCCAATTGTGATGACCGGTTTGAGTGTTCGACGCTCGATCCGTTAAGCATTTTTAGCCCAGAATATATGATTTCTTGAGTGATATATACAACAAACCGATCGGGTTGAAGACTACTGTCTGACTGATTGGTTAACATTGGTTCGCCTTAGGCCCCGGGTGTTAATCATTCGGTCGACAATAGGTGTGAAAAATTCGAGTTTGTTGTGTGAATTTTGGCGATTGATTTGATCGATCAGGAATTTGTATTTGAGCGATATTCGATAAGCGGAATATCGGTATGACCGATTTGAGCGGTCTAGTATTAGTTCCCGATACGAATCACCAGGAGTATGAGATTTGACACCGGTCCGGACCGGTCGAAAAGTATGTTCTTGGCGGAAGATGTTAAGAGTTACAGAGGAATAGTCTACGTGATTTGAATAATCATGGGGGCTATTTTGCAAATGTTTGAGCGGTCCGAGATATGGAGTGCTCGATCGCGATAACATTGGAATATCAAATTGATTGTTTAAGGAAATTGAATAATGAGATCTGGTTAGATCAAAGACAATTAGGTCTTGCCTATCCGATCATTGTGAAATTGGATGCCTTAGGCCCTGGGTGTTAATCATTCGGCTGATTATAGGCCTTGGAGACTCGAGTCGACGTAAGTTAGTGGGAAACTGGTCCGATCAACCAGAATTTTGGTTCTTAGTGAAATTTCACTAAGCGGATTATGAGTTCATGCTGATTTAGGCAGTATGTTATGTCAAACTGGTGTGAATCTTCAGGAGGTATGAAGTTCTGACCGGTGTGACCGGTCTGAAAAATATGTTTGTTGACGTCAAAAGTCGTCAATACACCGTTGTCCGGAGAGTCCACCGAAACTCCGGCCGACGCAGAGTCCCGTGCTCCCAACGGACCGGCTCGGCTCGCCGATGTTCGTATGCGCCGGTGCGTGCGGATGGTTTTCCTGCAAACCAACAAAGACAATAAAAAGTGTAAAATCCCAGGTCATCGTCCCGGATAGACCGATGTGCAGCCGTGGCCGATTATGGCGTAAGATAGACAAAATCGGCCATATACAGAGAACAGCACGGCCCATCCATTTATGTATTAAATGCCAGGCGAACGAACCGTGATACGAATGATACGGAATCGGCCGACGCTATAACATGCAATCGGTGGCTAGCAGCCGATTTCGTCGATAAGCGATCAAATCATTAAGACTTTGCAGGGATATATTATCGAATAAAACGTAAGCAAGGCAATTGTCAATGGGATGTAACTAATTTGATAATAAGAAGATGTTTTAAACATCAATCGGATCCGTGAATCGGCCGATCGGGTATTCGGCCGATTCTCGCCATTGATTATAGCAGTGAATTATTTAGATCTATCTAAATGTATAATGATGATCAATAAAATTATACTAATAACTCCGATTCGAAAGCAGCTTTAACAGATTTGGCACTAATTAAACATAAAACAGCTAATGAACGTGATAAGCAATCGGCTAAACACTCCGAAAGAACAATGAAGACAAATACAACCACGCAGATCCCGAATCGACCGATCGCTCCAACAGGACAAGTCAACCGATGGCACGCGATCGGACCAGGTCTAACGGCCGCGCACGCTCGGCCGATTCAGGACAAGCACAATCATAAATGCCTTAACTATGAAAGTAAATCTACACCCTAGCCAATCGGCTGCATGCGCCTAGGACAAGTCAACTATCGCAAAGGCAAACACAGGACACGTCAACCGAATCCGCACGATCGAATCGGCCAAGATGTAAAAGAATTCTCATAGTGGCTACAGTGACTCGAACGACCGGATCCGAGCCAATCGGCGTTGGGAACAAAGGCTGGAACGGGGAGGCAGGACAAGTCAAACTACCTCCACCACGAGCCCGGACCAGGTCAACTTGACTCATCCCGCCGATACTCACTACGCCGATCGAGAACAGATCTAGTCGCCGGATAACTAGCAATTAAGCCATCTAATTACGAACAATGCGCCGAGAACTAGACAACATAATTACCTTATCAAGCCAACATGTTGTCGACCGGAGCCCCGAAGATCCCCGCGCGAAAACAAGTAAAGACTTGACAGAAAATTAGGGTTTGGCGATGCACCGAAAGTTGTATTGGATGTGAATCGAGTTTACATGTTACATCCGAGTACGTATTTATACTCGGCACAAAGAATCCTACTCGGACCCTCTTCGGGCCGATTTCCTAACCGACTATGATCTTTTTCCAAAATTAAACTATTATTTCTCATTTTACGACGTGGGCCAAGCCCATCAATGTTATGCTCTTCTCGTTGGCTTCCGCGCACGATTCCCGGGAGGGACGCGCCTTTACTCGCCTAAGCGGCCGTCGGCCTTCCGCCCACCTGCCCTCTTTTCACCTATAGTCGCCGACAATGGGTCCCTTGGTCAAAAACCGGCGTCAACACATGCCCCCGGTCCGGGGTATGCAACGCATGCGTCGGACTGATTTATCCTCTTTTATCGCGCCGGTTTTATCGCCCGTCACTTCTCCATAAAACCCAGGGCCACCCCCGGTCATTTCCCATCCGTTTCTTCTCCCTGGCTTTCATCTTCACCTGTTCTAGCGACCTTTGCCTTCTAGAGCCTTTTCAACTTCTCACCGCGCCACCGCCATTTTTTTCTTCTCCGGCGACCATGAATCCTCGCTCGTTGCTGCTGCTGCGGCTGCCGCCGACGGCCGCGTCTGCCGCCACCACTAACGCCGTTCCGGAGGTAATGTACATCCGAGCATCCCTCTTTTCTACCTTTGCAATTTTCTTCGTGTTCTTGTTCTTGTTCATTTTCTCAATTTATTTCTGTTCCGCTTCTCATTCTAGCCCTATTCCTTGTTTTTAGGAGATCCGGAACCAAGTTGTTATTCCATCCAATATCCCAACTCATTTCTTCCTCGGGTCCTATGGGCGATCCCGACCCCACAGTATCTCATCTCGTGCCGAAACGAACCGGGTCCCGTTTCGGCAACAGCCTCCTCTACCGGCCGAGTGGGCCAACAGCTTTCGGTCATGGCCGACTCCCGTTGCAGGATGGCGCGATTGGTATAACCGAGTATCGGCCGTCCATCCGCAAGGTTGGGCCAACATCGGCATCGCCCACGCCATCAAACTCTCTTTGGCCGATCACCACAAGAACGAACCGTTGCCGGCGGCAGCTTCTTATCTCTCGGTCGATGCCCCGAACCGCTTCATGTTCAGCCACGGCCCGGCTACCATGACCCTCCCGGACACCGGCCATGTTGGCCGATTTGAATATCACGGCGGAGGCCACCCCGCATGCCATCCGCATTAAGTCCTCCCATCGGATCAACCCTAAGGACACCAGGGGTTGGAAGAACTACATCCGGACCTACAACAAGGAGCACGGCACGGCCGATCGCCGCGAGCACGTTGCTTTCCTCAACATGTGGCTTGACCACTTCTTCTTTTGTGGGGTCGGCGTGAGCCCCACAAACAATTTTCTACCGATAGCCGATAGGCCGGCCGACAGCCTATGCCCTCCCCATGGGCAAGTATCTTCCGGGATCGGCCTACCTCCTTCTTCACCAGGTTTCGGTGGAGTTGCGCTCCGGCCGATCGCCAAGAACCCGGGAGGCCCTTGGTGGTTCATCCAAATGTGGTTGTCCCTTCATACCACCAAGGCCATCGATCCGGACCTCGGTGTCCTCACCTTCCCCGGCAACCACGCCGAATCGGCTACGCCCGATCCAGCCGATGTATCTCTTTCGGGAAGCGTTATCCATGGCACCGGGGGCGGCCATGTCGATGACAACTTGGCGTATTGGTTCGCCGCCCTCTACAAGGGCCTCAACAACGAAAGTACGGATTGGTACCCGTACATCGATTTCTTCGAGAAGGGGTATGACACTCCTTTCCTAATCGACCCTACCTTCCCAACGGCCGACGGGGAGGCGGTCAAGATCTTCACCACCTGCCTCCGCCCTCGTCTCGCTGCCGACGGGACTCATTGCCGGGAGCAAGGCTTTCGCTCCTATGAGTTCTACCACCCGTCGGTGGCGGCCCGCCAACTCGGTTTCGGCCGCTTGCCCCCGACCTCTTCTATGTGGGGCAAATAAAGGCGCGGGCTACCGTCGACAACGCCATTCGGTGGAATTGGCTCGTCGGCCGCACCGCCGATGTCGTCACCGGCGATTTAACCGGATTTTCCCCGGCGCCCGGAGTACCCGCCTTTTCGACCGTTGGTGGGGCGAGTGGAACCGGCACCTCCGCAACCGGAACACCGCATCCTTCTTCTCCGGCTTAGTTCCGAGAGAAGCTTTCGCCGAGGTACGTGTAGCCGATTTATTTTATAAGGCCGATTTTTAAATGAAATCGGCCACTCCAAATGCTCACCCTTGTATATTCTTTTTCGCTCGGACACGGAGGAGCCGCCGACCCGCAGTATCGCTGGCCGGCCGATTGCATACTTAATGCCGAGCCCAATTGCTCCAAATATCGGCTTCACCGATCGTACTCCTCGCCCAAGCTTTTGCGGCGATGAGTCGAGGGCACCAGCTGCCCGCAAGGCCAAGACTAAAACAGCCGTCCTCAGCAAGAGGAAGGCTAATGTGCCAGCCGCAGGGCCGACTCAAGCCCCGAAGCGACACCGCGCGCCGCTAAAGCAGCTCGTGCGCCCGTCCGACCCGGACTACTTCGATGAACCATCCCCGCCGTGTCGAGTTATTATTGCATGATTGCCGATTCCTTTTCACTTTACATGCTGTCTAACTATGAGTTCTTAGCAGGAATCGGCGGTTCTTCCTCCTCGGGCCCGCACGCCAACGCCCGATAGGCCGATCCGCTCGTCGACTTCTCCACGGGCCAGGACGCCGACGCCCGAAAGGCCGATTCAAACAGCTCCGGCGCTTGAAGTCATACCAAGCCAGGCCGATCCAAACCCTACGGAGAGCCAAACTCGCTCGGATCGGCTCGCGTCTTCCGAGGCTGCCGCCGAAGTTGAACAAGCTATCCATGTGTCGCCCATCGCTCCCCCAAAGGCACTATTGCTGTCGAAGAATCGGCCGGCCAGAGCCGCCCGCAGCCTTCTCCCGTAGATACCGCTGCCGATGAGCCCGCCGAAACCGAACAAGCCGGCCATGTGCCCGATGCCGCCTCCGAGGATGCCGCCGGTGAAGGGGGATCGGCCGGCCGAGAGCTGATTGGAACACACGAACCCGTGGGTTCCATGGCGCAGCCGATAGACGTCCGGCCGCTTCGCATCGACGCTTCGTGGGTTTGTTTTTACTATCTCTTTTTTGATTCGCCGCTGGTCATTAGCTTCACTTTATTTCTCTTGGTATTTCGTGCGCTCGCCTTCCCTCGTCCCGCGCCGATTTTGGTATCTCGCTTCCGGTCTTACCACCATGGCCGAAATCGCGCACAGGCTTGAGGCTTCTTCGGTTGATCGCTTGGTGGCCGACGCCCACCCCATAAGGGCCCGGTACTTGGAGGTCCGGACCGAGCTCCCGGAGGATGTTCGCGACGCTCCGCACCGTGTGGCATACATGGAATACCGGCAGATGGACTTCATCCGTGCCCAGCAGCGTCCGGCTCGCCACGCGGAGCAGCAAGCAAGCTGCGTTACTTGCCGAGGACTCCATCAAGCGTTCCGAGGAGGAGGCCCACAAGACCCAAGAGATGCAAGAGCAACTCTCAAATCGGCAGGATGAACTGCAGGTAATCAACCAAGAGATTGTCGATTTGAGAGCATCGCCGGCTCTCAAGGAGAAGGAAGCGGCGGCCTTGGAAGCCACCATTGCACAGCTGTCGGTTGACGTGGTGGCTCAACGTAAGACGACGGACGAAGCAATTCAAGCGGCCGAGAAGATGGCTGCCGCGGCGCACGCCGATGTTGGCCCCATCGAGGATGACCTCGTTGGTCATGGCCAAACTTGATTCCATGCCGACCCGCGCACTATCTCGCTGTCCAAGACTTCTTGTCTCGTGCCGAGGCCGTCGATTATGCTTAGGTGTAATAGGACTTTGAACAAAAATTTGTTATAAACATTTTTTGCACTAAGGGCGATATACAATCATATCGACCATCCGAAGACGATGTTTAAAACATCGGCTAATTTATCGGTGACTTCTATGTTTTTCTTTCATATTTTTTGGCTAAGGGCGATACTCTCGACATCGGCCTTCTCAAGGCGATGTGCATCGACATCGGCTGTAGTCTCTTTTAGGCCGAACACTATGAGTTAATCCAAATACTAGGATAATACTGCTTCAAATACTTCCCATTAAGTGCTCGGCCGAATTCTTCTCCTCGCTAACTCTTTCAAAATATATGCGTTACCCGGTGCCGATCGGCTAATCAAATAGGGTCCTTCCCAATTAGGCGACCATTTACCAAACCGATTGTCTTTCACACCGATCGGCATCCTAAGCTTCCGGACCAAATCGCCCTCTTTAAACTGTTTCTGCACAACCTTCTTATCATAATGGCGGGCAACCCTCGCCTTATTCTCGCTCTATTTTTTCCAATGCATCCAGCCGATTTTGTACTACATCTTCTAATTCATCCATCATCAACCCGTAATACTGATCGGTCGAAAGCTTTTGTTGCAATTCAATCCTCCCGGAGCCGATAGCTGTCTCCCATGGCAAGCACGGCTTCGTGCCCATATACAAGCTGATACGGCGCGACTTGCATGGCCCCATGCCGTGACATACGATAAGCCCACAAAGCGTCCATCAATTTCATGTGCCATTTACGAGGATACTCCTGTATTTTCCGCTTGATCAACTTGATCGGACTCTTATTTGCCGCTTCAGCTTGGCCATTGGCTTGGGCATAATATGGCGACGAATTAATCAACTTAATCCCCATCTCCTCAAGCAAAAGATTGAAATTCATCCGACGTAAACACCGATCCTTGATCTGTCGTGATTGTTTCTGGAATCCCAAATCTATAAATGATATGCTCTTTAACAAACGTGATCACGTCGGCCGTCGAAACTTTACGATAGGGCGCCGCTTCAACCCACTTCGTGAAATAATCTGTAGCTACCAATATGTATTGATGTCCTTTGCTTGATGCTGGATTTATCCGGCCGATCATATCCATGGCCCAACCTCCGAACGGCCAAGGTTTGATCACCGGATTCATAGCCGACGCGAGCGCCCTCCGTATAGGCCCGAATTTCTGGCAATCTTGGCAACTTTTATAATATTTAAAACAATCGGCCAACATCGTCGGCCAGTAATAACCAGCTCGCCTTAGCAGCCACTTCATTTTATGGGCCGATTGATGCGTTCCGCAAATCCCATCATGTACTTCGCTCATTACCACTCTTGCTTCGGTGTCATCAATACATTTGAGAAGCACCCCATCAATTGTCTTGAAAAATAATTGATCATCCAACAAGCACATACTTCAAGGCTTTATATCTTATCTTCTTATCTCGTAGGTTGGGATGGATTGCTCAAAAAATTTTGAATTTCCGTGCGCCAATCGGCCTTTTCAATATCGGCTATTTCCAAGCTATTTCCGGCAAGCCGATATCCGGATGCTAGTTGAGCCAAGTTATTTGCTTCAAGTTCTGCTCTCTTGGTATATGGCTGATTTTAACACACTTGAATCTTTTCATCAACTTCTGGCACTTTTTATGATATTGCAACAATATTTCATCTTTACACTCATACTCATCGGCCAACTGACTTACGACCAACAAGGAATCGCCGAAAATTTCCACAAAATCAGCCCCGGCATCGATGAGTAACTCCAGTCCTTTTAATATCGCTTCATATTCGACTTGGTTGTTGGTGTGCGCCTCTACCGTAATAGAGTATCCACGTATTGCCCCCGAGGCGACACAACAACCAAGCCGATTCCACTTCCTTCCTTGCAAATTGAACCATCAAAGAATACCGTCCATGGCACCGGTTCAACGTATCCGGCCGAGTGCTCACCGTGCTGCACTATTAAATCAGCCAATACTTGTGCTTTTATTGCTTTGGCCGATTCATAACCTAGATCAAATTCCGCAATTGCCAACATCCATTTGCCCAACCGGCCTTTGGGGACCGGGGCCGATAGCATATATTTTACGACATCGGCCCGGCAAACCACGAGTGCACTCTTCGGCTAACGTATAATGCCTTAGTTTTGTACATGAAAAATACAGACAGAGACATAACCTTTCCACCTCTCGGATACCGTGTTTCTGCATCAATCAATTTGCGGCTGAGATAAAATATAACCCGCTCTTTTCCCTCCCGTTCCTGAGTCAACGCCGAGCCGATGCACCTATCATCGGCCGATAAATATAACTTAAAGGGTGTGCCCGACTTTGGCGGACCCATCACCGGTGGGGACACCAAATACTTCTTGACATCTTCTAAAGCCCTTTGATGGATCGGCTCCCACCGAAATTCTTGATTGGCCTTGAGCTTTAATAATGTCGTAAATACATCAAGTCGACCGGACAAGTTTGAGATAAACCGCCTAATAAAATTTATCTTGCCGATCGTGGACTCGGAGCTTCGTCTTGTTCGTTGGCGGTTCCAGCTTTCGGATAGATTCAATACTCTTAGGGCCGACTTCAATTCCCTTTTCATGCACAATAAACCCCAGAAATTGCCCAGCCGAGACACCAAACGCACACTTGAGCGGGTTCATCTTCAAGCCGTATTGTCTTGTTCTCTTCAACACTTCTCCGAGATCAGCCACATGACTCCCAACCGATTTTGATTTCACCATGACATCATCAATATAAATTTCCACCAATCGGCCGATCAAATCGTGATATATAAAATTCATGGCTCTCTCGATATGTAGCACCAGCATTCTTTAGCCCGAAGGTCATGACAACCCACTCATATAGTCCCAACGCTCCAGGGCACCCGAACGCCGTCTTTGGTATATCCTCTTCGGCCATAAAAATCTGATTGTACCCAGCATTTCCATCCATAAAGCTCAAAATTTTGTTGCCGGCGGCTGCATCAACTAACAAATCGGCGTTTGGCATTGGGTACTCATCTTTCGGGGTTGCTTTATTCAAATTTCTCGAAGTCAATGCAGACCCGCATCTTTCCATTTTTCTTTTCCACCGGCACAATACTCGGAAACCCACTCGCATATCGGCATGGCCCGATAAAACCGGCTTCATATAACCCGATAATCTCTTCTTTGACGGCTTCATAATACCTAGGGTCAATTTTCCGAGCTCCCCGCTTATACGGCCGATATCCAGGTTTGGTGGGTAGCCGATGTTCAACGATCGATCGGCCGAGACCAGGCATCTCACTATAATCCCAAGCAAAACAATCTTTATATTCTTTCAATAAGGCCACTAACTCATCTCTTACTTTTTTACACACTTTCTTGCTAATATATGTCGGCCGAGGCTTGTCTCCATCTCCTATGTCTACCTCTTCTAACTCATCGGCCGACACAAAACCGTGGCCTAATTTCCCATCTTCTCGGTTCGTCAATCGGCTGATTCATTATATCTTCAGCGTGAGTGTCGATCGGCCGATTGTCCGTCAATTCTCCCGTGGGGCCCATCGGAGCAGCCGGGGTACCCGACCCCCGGTCACAATAACTCCGTCGTCCGTAATGTTTATGGCCTCCGCATCCCAATATGTGCCCGATAAACAAGGCAAGCTCTCCGGACCGGCAAACTCGAAATCGGCGGTTGCAATGGTTACGAACTTATCGGCCCGCACGATTTCAACCTTGTTGCCGACCCATTGAATCAAACACCGGTGCATGGTCGATGGGATGCAACAATTGGCATGAATCCAGCCTCTCCCCAACAAAGTTGTGTATGCACCTTTCCCGTCGATGATGAAAAAAGTGGTGGGTATGGTTTTGCTGCCCACGAGAGATCTCCATTATTGCGGCCCCACGCACATCTTGGCTTCTCCCGCCGTAATCCTTGAGCGTCGATTAGCCTTCATCATTTCTTCCGGCGTCTTCCCAAGCTTGCGGTATGTAGTAATCGGCATGACATTGACCGCTGCTCCTCCGTCGACCAACATCTTCCTCATCGGTGACCCGTTGACGTAGCCGCTAATATACAATGCCTTGAGATGCAAATGATCGTAGTTGATCGGCTTATCAAATACCGCCAATTCCGGCGTCCAAAGAATCTCTCGAAGTCTCCCCAATCGGTTCTTCTTCAGCTCGAATTTTCATCGGCCGATCCGACAACCCCGGGCATCGTGGACATCATATTCACCGCGGCTTCAGCTTGGACCACTTGAGACCGCACTTTCGGCCTCCATTCCTTCTTGGGCTTGGGCTCATCATCTTGGTCATCTCTATGATGCCGTTCACCCTTGATTTCTCGGCAACGCATTCTTTGGAGCCTTCTCTTTTGGGTTTTGTTGAGCAAACCACCTGGACACCACTCGTCCTTCGTTCTCGGTTTGATCACCTCTCGAATCTTTATGGTATTGGTAATCAAACCTTTCTTCGTCATTGATTGGCCCCGACTCGATCGTGAACGGAGGTTCTCTTTGGCACTATGTATCTTCGTTCATCATATCCGTGATCATAGCCGATCGCTCTTCCGGGGGCCGATTGTTGTGATTCGTAGTTGCGACCAATCGGCCGTCCCCGGTAACTTGATGACCCGCCATCACGATACTCTTTCCGGCCGGTGCACTCGGGCAGTTCTCGATAGATGGAAGCTTCATGTTTTGGTCCCAAGCAGATCGAAAGAAAGGACAATCCCGGTGTGGGTCAAAATCTTCTCGGCGGATCACGCCTTGCCCGTACTCGCCGACTTTGACCGATAAATTCCTGTTCATGTGTCATCCGATCTCTTTCTTCCCTCTCTCTCTTCCTCTCATATCGGCGTATGAAACCAGCTGATCCACCGCCGATGGTATTGATGTACATCGTATTAGCCGGAAAGGGTGCCCATCAACTTTCATCTTCTTCTTTACATCAGCTGCTCGCAATACCCCACTCGTCAACCGCCTTCCGGATCTCATCTCTCATAGCATAACAATCAACAGTGTTATGATGTGAATTTCCATGCCACTTGCACCACTTAGCCATTTTCTTCAATTCCTCGGCGTAGGAATTTTGTGATGAGGGGAAAGCTGGATTTTCTTTTCCCGCAGCAGCTGATCAAATATCTCGTCGGCCTTGGATAAATCAAAATCATATTTTCTCTCCTTAGGATTGACATGTGGAGAAAATATCGGCCGTTTGTTATTAGTCCACTCAACCGCATTAATTCCCTCTTCATCATCCTCACCGTCGAAATCAGCATAAGCTACCCGATACCGCCGATTCCTCGGTGAGTCGGAGATTCTCTTCCCGGCCAACCGCCCTTCGTGTCACTGTGCCAGCCCATCAAACTCATGTGGGGTAAATTTTTCTTTGATGTTGGAGAATAGCCCCGCATAAGCAATTTCGGCCAACCGTTGCTCGTCAGGTTCAGGTTGTAGCATCGTCCCCTCGCAGTCCCGAACCTCTCGTATATAATCAGCCTACCGATTCCCCGCTTTCTGTTTCACCGCCATTAAATCGGACAAACTAAGCTCGGTGATGCCCGTGAAGAAGTACGAGTGAAACCTTTTCTCCGGATCGGCCCAACTCCGAATAGAACCAGGCGACAGATGAAGCAAACCATGAAAAGGCCGATCCGGACAATGACAAGTGGGAATAGCCTAACCCGCAAAGCCTCCCGAGTAGACGCCTCACCAAGCCGTGCGTCATATCGGCCGATGTGCTCCATAGTTGATGTGTTATCTTGCCCGTAAAACTTGGAAAACTCAGGAATTTTATACTTATTGGGTAAAGCCACGGAATCCATCCAGATCGGGTAAGGTCGCCGATACAATGCACTCTTCTCTTTAGGCTTCAAATCGAACCGATCTTTCATCATATCGGCGATCTTAGCCATGAGGCTATTCATATCATTGGGTCCAGCAGCTTGCTGATCCGGTCCCCGTCATATAAGCTGTGTTGGGCTGTCCCCGACCGGGTGTATCAACCGGCCGTTCCCGGAAATCCCGGTGCCGTAGCCGGGAATAGTGTACCGCGGAGCGATTCCATAATTCATGGCCGATTGGATCGGCCGTCCGATCATGAATCCCTGTCCCCAGCCCGATGCAGCTTGGTCGTGGAATACCGGATATCGGCCGTACTATAGTGGGTGAGTTCTCAATTCTACTCGGGCCGGTATTTGGTACGTAGAAGAAATTGGGCTGCTGTGCCATCCGTGGGACCGCTGCCACATTGGTTGCTGCCCCCAACTCGTAAGTCGGCTGTTGTACATCTTGCCCGTCGCCTTCTTCCGTTACCGACTTCTTGGGGCCACCGTCATCCTCTTTGCCCGGCTGGGTTGCACCGGTACTCGCATTTGCATTGTCCTTGCCAGGCCATAGGTGAGGTGGCATGCCGTACGGGGCTGAATCCCCGCTCGCGGTGTGGTACTCGGAGGCTAATTCCCCGATTCGACCGTACAGGAGTGCCGAAAGGCCGAGTGTATGCAGGTCCGTAATACCCTTCGGTGAATAGCCCGCCATCAATTGTGTCCTTGATCAAATTCCCGATGGTGTTGGTCAACACACCCGATTGATTGATTAGGGCCCGATGAACGGACGAGTTGACCATATCACCGAGTTGGTTGGCATCCGACAGTCTCGGGCTTTGATTTGGTCTAGTTCTTCCGGATGCGTAATCCGAGGGAAGTCTCCTTTTGTGGCCACTCGCCACGTGTCACCGTCAGGGCTTGAAAGTACTTTTTCATTGCTTCGGCCAGGTATTCCCGGTACTGCAGCTTTTGTTCTGTCGTCATCTTTCCCCAGGCCGAAACCCCGTTATCATCGTAAACTTCTCCATGCCCTTTGCCATCCGTCCCGAGAGGAACCGGAACCAAAATTGGCCGATTTTCAGCATCGACCATTGGTGTTCCGTCCTCCCCGACAACTCGTATGTACGACATCTTGATCTTGGTTGCTTCGTCCCACCGGCGTGCCAAAAAGTGTGTTGACGTCAAAAGTCGCCAATACACCGTTGTCCGGAGAGTCCACCGAAACTCCGGCCGACGCAGAGTCCCGTGCTCCCAACGGACCGGCTCGGCTCGCCGATGTTCGTATGCGCCGGTGCGTGCGGATGGTTTTCCTGCAAACCAACAAAGACAATAAAAAGTGTAAAATCCCAGTGTCATCGGCCCGGATAGACCGATGTGCAGCCGTGGCCGATTATGGCGTAAGATAGACAAAATCGGCCATATACGAGGAACAGCACGGCCCATCCATTTATGTATTAAATGCCAGGCGAACGAACCGTGATGCGAATGATACGGAATCGGCCGACGCTATAACATGCAATCGGTGGCTAGCAGCCGATTTCGTCGATAAGCGATCAAATCATTAAGACTTTGCAGGGATATATTATCGAATAAAACATAAGCAAGGCAATTGTCAATGGGATGTAACTAATTTGATAATAAGAAGATGTTTTAAACATCAATCGGATCCGTGAATCGGCCGATCGGGTATTCGGCCGATTCTGCCATTGATTATAGCGAGTGAATTATTTAGATCTATCTAAATGTATAATGATGATCAATAAAATTATACTAATAACTCCGATTCGAAAGCAGCTTTAACAGATTTGGCACTAATTAAACATAAAACAGCTAATGAACGTGATAAGCAATCAGCTAAACACTCCGAAAGAACAAGTAAGACAAATACAACCACGCACGATTATTTCTCATTTTACGACGTGGGCCAAGCCCATCAATGTTATGCTCTTCTCGTTGGCTTCCGCGCACGATTCCCGGGAGGGACGCGCCTTTTACTCGCCCAAGCGGCGGTCGGCCTTCCGCCCACCTGCCCTCTTTTCACCTATAGTCGCCGACAATGGGTCCCTTGGTCAAAAACCGGCGTCAACAATGTTCTTGCTAGAAATTGCTGAGAGGAACGTGATTTGATGGACATAATAAAGCATAGTCTCTCAAGAAAGACTCTTGCATTATTTGCGATCCTCAAATGATACAAGAGTCGGGGGCTATACCTAATTAGGTGCACCCGACCGGTGCACCGTGTTCAAGAGTGGTCTGCAGAGATCTCGGGAAGTGGAATATAATGGAAATTGAAAGGAGCGGTCTCGTAGAAATTGCATATTGAAGGAAATAATGAAGAATCAACCAGTGGACTCTTGCATTATTTGAAAGGAGTTCAAATGATCCAAGAGTCGGGGCTATACCCAATTGGGTGCACCTAACCGGTGCACTAGAAAGAAAATAATTTTATTTTTGCACACTTAATTAGGTGGTATGGAGGATAAAATACCAATTTTTTGGCTTTTTTGAAGAAAGAAGAAGTATTGCAGAAGATTGGAGTTCTTTTTAATTTAACATTGGAATCGGACCAACATGCGAGAAGACTAGTCGAGTCTTATTCAATGTCAAATCAAAAATTACTCGAGGGCTGTCTGTCGTAGCCTTACCTTACGGGTATACATTGATCACAAGAATGATTTATGAAGGACATGGTAGCATATTGAAGACATAAGACCGGTGGGGCAGGCCCACGAGTGGTGTCCGACCGGTATTGGATTCCGGAAGGTTCCATAAGACCGGTATGGAAACAAAGGCGGACAACAAGACTGGATTAATCGTTAAGGAAACTACAAGGCCGACCGAGTAGGACCGTGAATTGATAAGGAAGCTTAGAGATAGAGTTTCTAAGTATGTAGATATTGTATCGGTCTAGGATTCTACATGTAACCTTGCCTCCCCGGACATATAAGGCGGGGGCGGGGACCCCTAGAAGAAAAAGTTCTGATAAGTTCTCATAAGTTCCGACAAGTTACGACAAGTTCCTACACTACGACAACTCACAATTAGCAATCTGCTAAAGGCAATACATAACATACAAGACGTAGGGTATTACTCTCGATTCGAGGGGCCCGAATCTGTCTAAAATCTCGTGTTCCTGTGTGTTTCGTGTGTTGCACCATCGAATTCCATGCTCGTGAGGGACCAGGTAGTTCTAATGCCGAGATTAAGACTCGACACCCGTGGCGATCTAGCTTTCCAACCAAGGAAAAGCTCAAGTAATCCGTGGGAAAGCTTCCCCATCCCACGGCACTTCCGTTCCTCAAGTTCTTCCGTGGATTCGCGCTCTTCTTCGCGCGGATTTGGTATGGATCTTGCACTCTTCTTTTTAGATCTTGGTCAAAACTAGTGGCTTGTTGGTCTATCTTGAGTAGAATAGAGTCTAGTACTTTAGAATACTCAAGTTTTTGTCTAGCTCTAGTGAATAGCATAGTTTTTGCGTCCGTTTGGCCAACTCCATGGTCGAAATCCTGACAGGTCCTGACAGAACTTTGCTCATGAAGTTGCCCATATTGACACATAACCTATTCTATTCGACCAAGTCCTTATCGATCCTCTCGTTTCTTGTCGGAATATGCCTCGTACCAAGTACCGGGGAGGAAGAAGGGAGGACCAACTATCCGAGAACCGAGAAGCAATGAAGAAATAGAAGAAGCGGTTGCCTCGTCGGAAAGTGAGGAGGATGTACCCACTCGCTCTCCGCTCAAAAGGAAGCGAGTGATCAAGCGTACTCCGCATCCCGACACAAGAGACAAGGGCAAGGGCATTGCAAGTGAACAGATCGAGGGCGGGTGACACGGGTGGTGAGATTACTCGGAGTTCGTGTTAGAGCCCCTGTGTACATTGGAGCTTACAGCAGATGTCATATGAGGAGGCTCCCTCATGTGCTTGATGAGCTGAGAAAGAAGGATCCGCGCAGAGTGCGGGAGAGAGAAGCATCGGATCCGAGGTTCCATCCGTGGGGCCAACAGGACTACTACCATACTTGCTTCATTGACATGAAGAAAAAGTCCCATAGGCTACATATGCATCGAGTGGATTGATTGGAAGTATATGGAGGACAAGAATGATGTCATCTTGATCAAGTGATCGATGTGTGTAGAGCTCGTGGAGTATATGACCTCATGGCTTTTCGCCATGATTGGAATGAAGAAATTATACATCGGTTCTACGCCACCCTCTACATCGACACCAACCGTCACAAGATCTTGTGGATGACTCAAGGGCAGCAAGTATGAGTGCAGTTAGAGGGTGTTTGCATCTTATTTCCACTTGCCGGCGTCGGACGGAGATGATGACCATGAGAGCCTTATCAATGAGCGAGTATCTACCCGAGAAGGAATTGGCATTCATGTATGAGGATGGCCCGTGCGTCTATGGACAGATCAAGGGACTCTTGCCCTACTATTTCTACCTCAATAGGATTCTTCGACGGACCATAGTACCGAAGGATGGATATAATGATCGGATGCTGCATGGTCAAGAAATGTGCTAGCACGGTTTGCTCCCGACGCCACTCCTTTTTGTGTCATGGGATTCATCTTTGAGGAGATCGATCGACGTAGTGTCAACACTAGGATGACTCTACCCTATGCTCCATGGATCATGGCTATGATTGAGGGAGTCACAAAGCTGAGTTTTGAAAAGGAATGCAAGCATCGTCCCCTGCAACTCAAGCTCAAGAGTCACAAAGAAGAAGCGCGGCGCCCCTCCAGCTCCACCTCCGGTTGGTGCTTCTAGCAGTGCAGCTCCTCGCCGGACCGGCTCTCCCACTTCTCGCATCATGGGAGCACTCAGGTCCATCTTCACGGTGTGCACCGACAATGCCGCTGAGACCTATAAGAACAGGCAGCACACCAAGAAGAATGCTAGGAGGATGAAGAACTTCATGAGGTCACAAGGTGCCGAGGTCTCTCCTCCAGGATCCGAGGAAGAGGAGGATGCACCTCCTCCCGTCTATCGGTGGCAGCTCGAGGACTATGCTCGAGTACTTTGGTGGTGACGGTGGTCAAAGCTCCCATGCAGCCCATGAAGAAGACGAAGAAGAAGAAGAAGAAGAAGAGGACTTTGGAGGCCAGGAGGACGACGAGTGATTCTCTATCTTACTCTCCTTCCTTTCTTCCTTTTTGGTGCCTTGATGCCAAATGGGGAGAGAGTGAGAAAAGGGATCACTATTATCTTTATCATTGTGTTCTTTATCTATCTTAGTTGTTGGAACTTATGGGAACTTTATGTATGGAACTATGTGAGTGTTGCTCTATTGTAATTAGTTTTTTAATTCCTTGCAAACTACGTGCTTGAACGATGGATGATGGATGTTTAATGCTTTAATGTGTGGCTTATGTATTATTGATATCTGTGGCTTGCTTTATGTGGTGTGAAGCTATTTGCGCTTGTGCTGTTTTTCTTTCCTCACACTCAATCATGTCACTTGTGCACTTTGTTTTTAGGCACCCCACAAGCACAAAATATAGGGGGAGCTCTCTCACATGTTTGTGTGACCCATGCATCCCATTAGGGGAGCTCCGCTATATTTTGTTCGTTTTGTTCTTTCATTTATTGATCTCCCTCATCCCTTTTTAATTATTTGTCATCAATCACCAAAAAGGGGAGATTGAAGATGCACTAGGCCCCCTAGTGGGTTTTGGTGATAAATGATAAAGAATTAAAAACTCTAATGTGGTTATTGAGTCACTGTGCAGGACAACAAATTGATAGTATCCACAATGTGAGAAAGTAAACCCCTCAATTAAAAAGTGATCAAATACTCAAAAGCAAAAAGCTTCAAGTTTAGATTTATAGCTTCTTGAGTATAGGTGTGCCAAACTATTAAGAGGGGTCAAACGATCTTACGTGCGGGGAAGAATGTGCTCTAGTTACCTTCAAACAACTTGGAACCAAAATACCAAATATCCAAAGATCAAAAAGCCAACCTTTTCCTATCCTCTCCACACACGACGGAAGTTCCGTGCAGGGCTGACGAAGTTCCGTCGGTTCCAGAGAGTTTGGCACGAAAGTGCCAAACGTGACGGAAGTACCGTTCCGTGACATCCCTTCCGGGACACCCAGGAGTCGGTACAGGGGGACACTCGACGAAGCGAGTTACAATAGTTCATCACTTCATACAAGCCAGAATATATACATCATGGTATAATACAACCAGGTTTTCGAAATACAAACATCGTACAGCGGAAGCATAATACATTATTGAAGTTTAAAACACTACGAGTCTTGCAGCGGAAACTTGTTCTTTATACAACAAAAGACTATTAGAACAACTAACGTGATGTACTGAGGCCGTCGTACATCACGACCCTCATCTTTCACGGCGTCGGGATCCGTTCCCACTGGAGGGAACCTCCCTCGGGACACTGCTCCTCTTACGGGAAGCTACCGTACAAGTCGTGGAAAAACGACTCTTGTCCTGAAAACATAACGAACAAACCACTGAGTACTCTAATACTCAGCAAGACCGACCCATCAACAAGCACGCTAAGGCCGACGCCTAGTATGTAGAGGCTTTATGGTCGTGGAGTTGACTCACTTGCGAAAACAGACACTAATGGTTGATCCTTACTTTCAAGTTTTAGCTCACAACTAAGTTTATTAGAAACCAAAGTTTGCAGTCTACAACTACTGCAATCAAGTTTTCAAGAAAAGATCATATTCGACCAAATAGTTCTTTCATCTCTCATCTTCATCTTTCGGTTGATTAACTACGATGTGACGAGCTAAACAAGCGGTACTCATTCATTGCGAGGGACGGTGATTCGAATTGATTTTATACCAGCTGGCAAAACCCGACTACACGACGTATACGCACCACACTCGGTCGGATACGACAACTTTCCCGCTAGCACCTGGCAGAAGACTAGCCATTTCTAAACCCCCGGGAATATGGCGACCCCACGAGTTCATCCGTGGGCGACCCATTTCCCTCCCGTGAGACTTCGATCTCACTAACAACCAGCAAAAGAGAGTTGGCTACGCTACATCTCCGGGGCGGTAGGGTACATCAGCTTGCTGGGCCCATTACACCAGCATGTAGTACGGTACGTTCAAACTTGTTCAACTAAGCCGACAATGGCACGGTCCTTTACCGACACGGACGGGGCTACCACCTTGCAAGATCTCACTCTGTCTTGCCCTTTCTCCTGCATAGCCCGTCCGGTCTCAACTTCATTAACACTCTCTTCAATTTACGCCAACAGACATCAAACACTTAAAGCCTCCATCTTTAAGAACCCTAAAGCATCTACCGTTGCGGCTATGAATTAAGCCTAGCTTCTATTAAGCTACCCGTACCAATATAGAAAGAATAAAAAGGAACCTATCTCATGCATCTAGGTTGTCAATCATTCCCTATCACCTAATGCACAAACATAACTTAACTATTGTGATAAAATAAAATATTTTAAAACATAGGTAGTATGCACCGGGGCTTGCCTTGATTCACGTCGGTGTTAGCTCCCTCGGTGGTTGGGTCGACTTCGATGTTCCCGTCTCCTGTCTCGACCTCGGACGGGACTTCGATCACGTCGAGACCTAGGTCGACCAACAATACGTCACGAATCAATGATCATGCGTGCATGAATGTATATGATATGATGTGCAATGATTTTTATCGACATGTTCATTAATTAACAGTTAATAATTAATTAATGATATGTAATAACACGTAAAGTAATAAACTAGGATCACATAAAATGACGGTGTTTATGTTTAATTTTGGGAAACATTTTTTATAAACACTTTCGTCTGCAGATATCTCCTTTATTTAAATAAATTCTTTGCTTAAATTAAATATTTAATTAGCATAAAATAATAAGTTCAATTAATCAAAGAATGTAATTAATTAATACTTGTGAAATAAAAATACTCAAAATAGATATTTTATTTCGTAAACCGATAGAGAATATTTTCCGAGTCTAACAAAATTGGTTTCACATTTTTCTGATTTTTATTTAATTTTCTACGAATTTTCAAAATTCAAAAAGGGTTCTGTGCCACACGCGGGGCCACACGGTTGTGCCGCACGCGATCCCGCGTGGCCACACGCGATCCTGCGCATGTGGTCCAGCGTGTGGCACCACCGCGGTGGTGAGCTCACGGCAGCGCGGCCACCGGAGATGGACGGCGCCGAGCCAAACCTCGTCGTGAGACCTCCTACGTGCTCTACTCGATGTGACGAACACAACGGTGGTGATGAAGTAGCATGAGCTTTACCGGAGACGTGCCGGCGGCGAGGTGCGGCCATGGCAAAGCTCCGGCATGGTGCGGAGCTCGCCGTGGTTGCCCAAATTTAGGGAAAACGGTGCAGGGAGCTTCTACTTAACATGAGTAAGCTCGACAGAGGATAGTGGGGGCTTGGTGATGGCCGGAGGTGGTTGCTCACCGTGGTGATGTGGACGGTGGCGGTGAAGCTCCGGGGAAAACGGTGAAATCCCGTCGGGCCCGAGGAAGCATCGAGTTGCGCATCATAGGAAAGAAGAAAAGGAAGAAGTGGCTCACCACAGCTCGTGAATTTTGCGACGCGGCGAAAGAACGACGGTGAGGGCTCGATGGGGAAGATGGCCTCGCCTCGACGGAGCGGAGCTGCTCGGCTCGATAGCGAGGGCCTAGGGAGCTTCGCTAGGTTGTTGCGGAACTCGTGGTGATGATGAGGTGGCTGGGGAGGGGTCGGAGCGGCCTCGGCGGTGTGGAGCCGGAGAGCTTCCGGCAATGGCGGTAGGGTGGGGAAGAAATGAGAGAGAGGGAGAGAGGGATAAGCACGGCGGGGTCTTTATCCAGCTGGGGAAGGAGGTGAAGCAGAGCCGCAGCCGGCTGCGTGGCTCGCGGGGTGCGGGACGCGCGGCCGGCAGCTGGCCTGCACGGCGGCGGGCGGCGCTGAGAGGAGAGCGCGGGAGAGAGAGAGAAGAGACCGACTCCTGGGCCCTGGCCTGGCATTTTTGCAAAAACACCCTCCAACTTTCGCTTAATTGAAAAACAACTTTCCCGAGCTCAGAAAAATTTATAATAATTCAGGGTTGCTAATGAAAATATTTCAAACACTTTTCTTTTTAGGTCCAGGTTCAAATTCCAAATATTTTTCAGATTAAAAATTCATGTTTAAATTAAAAAGGAAAGCTTTAATTATTTCTTGTAGATATTTTTACAAAAGAAAATAATTTCAGAGCAACTCCATAAATCTTTTCTTCTTATGCTTAATCAACAGAAAATGTTAAACACCATAATTTACTTTTATTTAAATTGTTTTTAGAACTTAATTTACTTAGGTCAAATTGATATTTTATGTGCATTTTTAACACAAGATTAAATAGTTTCACAAATGCAACATGATGACATGATAAGTAATGACATGAGATGCACTTTTTATTTATTAGGGTTGTTACAGCCCTCCCCTTATAGGAATCTCGCCCGAGATTCACGATCGAAACGACTAGACGAGGGTACTAAAGAACTGCGGGAGTGGGATCGAAGAAACTCTTCTTGTTCCCAAGTAGCTTCAGCTTCGGAGTGATTGCTCCGTTGAATCTTGTAGAACTTGATGGTTCGATGTCGAGTCACTCGATCCTTGGTGTCGAGAACCTTGATAGGATGTTCGTCATATGTTAAGTCCGGTTGTAAGCTGTTCCACATCCGTTGTCGGTATGTCTACCGGTGGTTTCGGACACTTCTTCGGTTGAGACAAGTGGAACACATTGTGGATTCCCGATAAATGAGCTAGAAATTCCAAACGATATGCCACGGCTCCACATCTCTCTTGGATTGGAAAAGGTCCGATATATCATGGAGCTAACTTGCCTTTAATTCCAAACCGTTGAACACCTTTGGTAGGAGAGACTCGGAGATAAACTTGATCTCCAACCTTGAATACTAACTCTCGACGTCTTTTATCGGCATATCTCATCCGTCGAGATTTAGCTCTCTTGAGATTCTGTTGAATGATACGTACTTGCTCCTCTGCATCTTTTACCAAGTCAGGTCCGAAGATTACTCTTTCTCCACTTTCGGACCAATTCAAAGGTGTGCGACAGCTACGTCCATATAGAGCTTGGAACGGTGACATTCCGATGCTCTCTTGGTAACTCGTTGTTGTATGAGAACTCGCCAGCGGTAAACATTTCTCCCAATCCTTGCCATATGTCGGGACACATGCTCGAAGCATATCCTCGAGATACTGATTGATCCTTTCTGTCTGTCCATTCGTTTGAGGATGATTAGCTGAGCTCCGAATCAACCTTGTTCCCAATGATTCATGTAACTGCTCCCAAAATCTGGAGACAAACTGTGTCCCACGATCCGAGATAATGGTCTTCGACACTCCATGCGGACGAGAGAATGCGAGCGATGTATAGCTCGCACATTTTTCAGCGGTGTATCGAGTATGTACCGGTATGAAGTGAGCTGACTTAGTCAATCTATCCACAATAACCCGGATGGAATCGTGTTTTCGTGGGCTTAACGGTAACCCAACGATGAAATCCATGCTGATGTCTTCCCATTTCCATTCAGGAATACTCAAGGGTTGCAATGGACCCGCTTGCTTCAAGTACTCAGCTTTGACTCGTCGACAAACATCACACTCATTAACATACTTGGCTATTTCCCGCTTCATGCGTGTCCACCAAAATCTTTGCTTCGGATCTTGATACATCATGTTGGTTCCAGGATGGATTGAGTACTTAGATGTATGAGCTTCATCCATTATCTTCTTGCGAAGTGCTAGGTCCTTTAGCACCACTAGTCGATTCTTGAACCAAATAACTCCTTCATCATCTTCTCTAAAACATTTAACTTCACCTTTCTTGAGTCGTCTTCTAATATGCTCTATGCCAGCACTTTTCCGTTGTGCTGCTACCACTTCTTCACGAATGGTAGGGATAAGAGCCAAATTAGTCAAAGCTCCATATGGAAGAATCCGAAGATTAGGCTCACCACCTACATGTGGAGGTACTTGAATCAAGAGTTGAGCCGTGAGATTATTGCAATGAACCTTGCGACTCAAAGCGTCGGCTACTACGTTTGCTTTGCTCGGGTGATAATGAATCTCAAGCTCATAATCCATTATTAACTCTAGCCATCTTCATTGACGCATATTCGGATCTGCTTGGGTGAAGATGTACTTGAGACTCTTGTGGTCGGTGTATAAATGTACCAAATTTCCCAGGAGATAGTGTCTCCAACTCTTCAATGCAAGAACCGCTGCGGCTAATTCCAGGTCATGTGTGGCATAGTGTTCCTCATGACGCCTAAGTTGTCGAGAGGCATAGGCAATCACTCGACCTTCTTGCATTAGAACACATCCGAGTCCTATTCCCGAGGCATCACAATACACATCAAAAGGCTTTGTCGGATCCGGCTAAGCGATTATAGACCTTTGGTGGATACACGGGTGTTGCCCGATGTTTCGATGAGAGGAGATAACTTATATTTGGACTGGAGAGACGTTCACGGCCCGACTACAGCCAACAAGGATGTGCCTTAGCAACCGATACACCAACTCCAGCGGTTAATCACGATCAACCAAACCACGAGGATAATTCCTGCAAGCAATCGAAGAACAAGATAGAACAAGAAAAACAAGTAACTAAACTCACAAAGGTGGGGTTCGAATGAAGTAGAACGGATGGTCTAGCCGACGCACGCGTCTACAAGGTAGCAGCAATGGCTAAACTAACAAAACAAAACCCAATCTGTTTGTGGTGGCTATGGGGGTATAAGAGAAGGGGAAAGGACGACCAGGACGTGGTGGGAGTCGTCCTCCAACCCTAGGACGCGCCCCTATTGGGCCCAACATGATCCAAAGCCCAATGGCGAAATAATGGTGAGGCAGCACCGAGACAAATTCTGTCCATCCAATTGTTTCGACGATTCCCGTCGACCGTGAACGGATTTTGGCCCCAAACCAGTGCCATTGGAAATCTGGTCTTATCTTTCCAACCATATGTGGAACGTCCAAAACCGAGCCAGTATGCAACCCGGGCGTCCGTTTTAGAGCAGACTGGTCCTAGAGTCCGAATCGGACTCGAAACCAACTTTGATTGGGCCTCCCACTTGATTTGCAATACATGGCCGGCCCTCCACACCTTTGAGCACCTCTCTAGCCATATCCTCATCATCTCCACGGTTCCTAGCAATAATTTAATCATTCGGTAGTATTTTATTCTCAAAACTATATAAGGAAGGCATTAGAAACGAGCTCACCGATAAATTCCAAATTTGCGCTTGAGCTCTCTTGAGTGGACCATGAATATCAAATGAGGGAGTGTTGGTTGTATCCGTACGAGTGATGTCCTCATCATTCTCCCCTTCTTGGCTGCAAACCGTCCTCGGTTTAGCGTCGTGGTTGAAATTTAAGTACAAATTTTGATCATATTCTTTCAAATATACATTTGCATCTTCCACTACAATATATGGCAACAAAAATTGCTCCCCTTCTTGAAAATTGACCTGTAACTTATAATCAAACCAAGAGAAACTAGATACTTGTGTTGTTAGCTGGAATGTAAGTCATCATTGGATCACACGAGGACTTCAATAAAAGTGTTGTCAAATATGAACAGATATACAACCTATGCATCATGAACTTATTATTTTCATCTTATTTACCAATTGCATGAAACGAGCAATAATCAAAATATACCAAACCAGATTTCAGAAATAATTCAGTCTCCAAACTATTCAGGTCAAAAGGACTATCAAATTCAATATAACCTAAACAATTTAGAGACAATATGATTTTCAACTCATCTTTCTCACCGTTAATGCAATGAACCTGTCTTATTTCAACAAGTGTATCATCAAGAATATAATTATCATGCCCATGCATTAGTTATGTTGTAGATATAAGTGAAGCATGATCACACAACTCTTCTTTGTCACAAGCAACTATCTTAGAATCTTGTAACAAAGAAAATTCCGCAGGAGATTCCACTAAGGATTGCTCTAAACTAGCATAAGAAGTGGACAAATTCAGCGCCAAAACATTAGGATCACATGCAGCCACAGTTAGCTCATGTGCCTTTTCATTCAATTGGTCAATTTCAACACAAATAGAACTACCTTTTTCACTCGCTTCCTTGGACTTGTCTTCAACCGAATAATTATTATCCTGCCCAAAGTTAGTCATCGCAGAACATGGAATAGTGGACATCATGTCGGTTTCACAAGCAGTAGAAGACATTAAATCTGATTTTCAGCATCACGAGCAAGCAAATACATGAGAGATAGGTGGGTATAATTTTCAGATTTCAGCATGGATTCAATTTCAAAATTGAGTCCTCTCATAAACCTACTCGTTATATCTTTGTAGCATTCATCTAGACCACCAAATATGACACAAATATTAAAAAAATGATAGTATTCTTTCACACTCCTACTACCGTGCTTCAAGTTGTCTAATTTTTTAATCAAACGATCAACATAATATTCAGGATTGAAAGCATCTCTAAAAACAAGTTTGAAGTCATGCCATGATTGTGGAACTTTGTGCCGCCTACAAATACGATTCCATTCATACAAAGCATATTTAGTCAATATATTAGAAGCAATATAAACCTTTTGTTTCTCATAAAGATCATGCTCATCAAACTCACTCTCTAACTTTAGCTCTCAATCAATATATGATCTAGGATTAAGAAACTCACCATCATATGAAGGCAAATGTCGAATAATGTTTAGAATATGAGGGTGCACTTTTGTCATCTCAAGATGTTACGTATGACCTGCCATGATTAGATGAAAACAAGAAACACACACAATATGTATGCTCCTATATATCAAGTACTATGACGTGGCTGGTGTAATTTCCTCAATTGCAACTTGCTCAAACAAGCTCTTACAAGTTCTTACCTTGCTCAACGGGAGGTGATGGCAGCCAACAAGTCGGCCACCGTGGAAAGAATGTATCGGTGCAGCAACAACAAACCTGTCAAGCTGTTATTGGATATGTGGAGCTGTAGGTGGGCTGAAAGTAATGCACAAGGAAAAATACTAGCACCATATTAGAATAAACGCGAGCTGAGTAATGATTCGACGGTGGTACTATACTGGTCCTAACCTAGACCATGCTAGAGACGCGAGCCTAGACACAAAGGAAGTCACAAGCACCAACCGAGAACAAAGAACAAAAACAAAATTCAGCCCCTTTCTTTTTTTTTCTTTTCCTTCTTTCTTCCTCTTTTTTCATCTTCTTTTTTTCTACTTTTTTCTCTCTTCTCTCTATTTTTTTATTTTCAGGGAGACTTAATAATAGATTCAATACAATGGAAACCAAATGAAAACTATAAATCACAACACGCTTTTTCCGGAGACAAGTATGAGTGTATCAGTACACAAAAGGTGTCCGTCTGAAATCGATGATCGTGGGTAACTCTGAATAGGTATAAATGTTAGGTTGTATCCGTTGGAAAGTAGACTCAATAAGCTTTCTGCGAAGTACTAGAACACCCCCAACGGAGTCCATATGTGATTGTGGTGGCTGTTATAATTTCGTTCTGTTTTGTAGCCCGAAAAGTGACAAAACGTGACAAGAATTCGAAACTCTAAAAGACTAAAACTAAGACTAGCAACTCGACACAAACCAAAGCAACCAAAGACTCAACAAGCCCTACTAATCAGTACTAGTAAAAGGCTCAAAGTGTTTTAAGGAAAATGGAAATCTGATGTATGTTTTTTTTGTGTAGCTGTTTTTGGACTATAGGAGAGAAAAAAAAATTCACGGAGGAACACAAAATCTCTCACCGATCAACCTTGCTCTGATTACCAACTGATGGATACACGGGTGCTGCCCGATCTTTCGATGAGAGGGGATAACTTCGATTTAGACCGGAGAGAGGTTCACGGCCCGACTAAAGCCAACAAGGATGTGCCTTAGCAACCGATACACCAACTCTAGCGGTTAATCATGATCTTGTGGAGCACGATCAACCAAACCACGAGGGTAATTCCTGCAAGCAATCGAAGAACAAGCTAGAACAAGAAAAACAAGTAACTAAACTCACAAAGGTGGGGTTCTAAATGAAGTAGAACGGATGGTCTAGCCGACGCACGCGTCTACAAGGTAGTAGCCATGGCTAAACTAACAAAACAAAACCCAATCTGTTTGTGGCGGCTAGTGGGGTGTAAGAGAAGGGGAAAGGACGACCAGGACGTGGTTGGGGTCATCCTCCAACCCTAGGACGCGCCCCAATTGGGCCCAACACAAAGCCCAACGGCGAAATAATGGTGACGTAGCACCGAGACAGATTCTGTCCGTTCAATTGTTTCGATGATTCTCATCGACTCCGAAAGGATTTTGGCCCCAAACCGGTGCCATTGGAAGGTGGTCTTCTTACCTTTCTAACCATATGTGGAACGTCCAAAACCGAGCCAATATGCAACCCGGGTGTCCATTTTAGTGCGGACTGGTCCTGGAGTCCGAATCGGACATGAAACCGACTTGATTGGGCCTCCCACTTGATTTGCAATACATGGCCGGCCCTCCATGCCTTTGAGCACCTCTCTAGCCATATCCTCATCATCTCCATGGTTCCTAACAATAATTAAATCATTAGATAGTATTTTATTCTCAAAACTATATAAGGAAGGCATTAGAAACGAGCTCACCGATAAATTCCAAATTCGCGCTTGAGCTCTCTTGATTGGACCATGAATATCAAATGTGGGAGTGTTGGTTGTATCTATACGAGTGATGTCCTCATCACAGCTTGCAGCTTTGCCTACAACTTTATGATGCTGACATGATCGTGGTCGGCGGGGACGATGGCCACTACGGTTGCCCTCCAAAGTTTAGTCACCAAGCGAGCCACCTCCCACATGCTCACTGGTAGACTCACCATTGGTAGCATCTGATGAGGACATCACTCCTTTGGATACAAATGACACTCCTCCGTTGAACATTCAAGGACCAATCACTAGAGCTCGCGCCCGACAATTAAATTTAGAGGTGAGCTCGTTCCTAAGTCTTTCCTTTCATAATTTTGAGAATAGTTTGCTCCCTAATGATTTTATTATGATTAGGAATCAAGGAGAGGACCATATATGAATGGAATAGGGCTTGGAGGCGTGGAGGACCAGCAACAGGTGCAAGTCATTGTGGAGGCCCAAACCAAGTCGACTTCGAGTCTGTTTCGGAGTCCAGGAACAGTCTGAATTAAAATGGACGCCCAGATCGCATACAAAGTCGGATTTTGACGTTCTACATATGGATGGACAGATAATGTCATAAGCTTTCCAGTGGAACCGGTCCCATGTCAAATTTCATCCGGAGTCGCCGGGAATCATCGACACATTGGAACATCCAGAATCTGTTTTTGGTGCTGCGTCACCGTTTTTGGCCTTTGGGCCGTGTATCTCGTGTGAGCCCATTAGGGGAGCGTCCAGGGGGTTCTTGCACATCTCCAAGTCTTTATTAGCAGCAGCCGTCACCCATGTTAGGGTTGGGTTTTGCTTAGATTATTCTGCTTAGACAGTTTCGCCGTTCATCGGTTTGTGAGACCCCAACTTATGAGATTAATCATACATCTGCAAATTTGGTTGCGTTCTTTCTTGTTCTTGCTTGTGTTTTTGATTCGTAGGCAGGGATTAGCCTTCAGGCGAGGTCAACCGTGCAACGCCGGTTGATAACCATAGAGGACGTGGTGCTGCGATTGCGGGGTTCGAACGTGTTGTTCAGGAGTGTTGGTATTTCTTACGTCACGAATAAATCCGCAAGCGCACGGAATACCGTTGTAGCACTTCACCGGGAGTATTCCAAGGTATCGTATTTATATCCGCGAGGGAACGGAGTATTTCTGCAACAAGGTTAGTTTACCCAAGGACAACCAAGACAACGTAGCAAAATAGGGTCGAGAGGATGACTCTTATCTATTTATCCTTTAAAGGTAGACGAACGCAAGCTAGACTTGCTTACTTCGGGCACCGTCTTAGGCTTGGTCCGCCAAGCCACTCCGGTCTCTGAAAGCTCTACTATGTACCCGAACGTGGAGGGTTCCTTTGGATGACGAGGCTGTCACTTCCTGCCACCTACCTCTACAAACCGTGGGGCACACAGCAAACAAAGGCGATCTCCGGCCCTAGACACCACGTCTATGCTATTGACCGCTACTCTAGCCTCGGCCTAGAGCCGAGTTCGAAAGCTAGAGCACTTCTTGCGAAGCGATGATCCCGTAAACAAGTATAACAAGAATTACGTCTAACAAAGATATGTCACGATAGATAAGTAGATCACCACGTATAAATCACCTAAAAGAGTGTTTACACGCCAAGGTAAAAGGAAAGGAAATACTACTCCACTTTATAAAAGGGAGGAACACTCCTTCCTTTTCCTTGCCCTCTCTCCTATTCTACTAAGATACAAGAGGCCCTTGGCCTAAGGATGAGAATTTTGTCTTCTATCTTGATGTTGGTGGTGTGTTGAGAGAGGGGGTGTAGCCCTTTATTTATAGCCTTGGAAGGTCGGCAACTTGGAGGCGGTTCCCGACGTCGGTGGCATTTAATGCGGGTGGAACCGACCTCCGGACGTCGGTAGTGAACCGCCGAGAGAAAATGGGCCGGTGGGGCCACCACCACGGTTCGGCCGAACCCAAATCCAGGTCGGCCGAACTGGGCTGAGCTCCACTGGGTCCGGTCTTCTTCGTGGTGGCTCTCCGTGTTGCTTCCTTCCTTGGTCCAGTTGCTAGGGATAGAGTTGGAGCCTGTTTCTCTGGATTTTGGGCTGAGAGAGTTGTCTTTTATGTCGGGGAAAGTTCGGCAAGTGCGAAGCCCATGTTTTATGCATACTTGTCCCCGTTTTCATATGGATTGCACCTGCACTCACGAATTCACCAAGACTTGTGGAAATGGTTAGATAAAAGCCCTATGTCTACTCTTGGTGGTGGATATGATTTCAAAAGGTGCATAAAGTTGACGGTAAAAATGGATCGTAAGGACCGTCAACAAGACCCCCACACTTAGCTCTTTGCTCGTCCTCGAGTAAAGCTAGTGAGCATAAGCGGGAGCATACTTCTCATGGTATGATGCTAGCATACAAATTATTCCAAGCCATACCTGCACCCGTGAACTTTGATGTGTCTACCATGTAATCTTGGGCGGTTGAGGAATGGAACGGTCATGATTCAAGTCATCATAACTCCCTCTGCTTGAGTAACTCGGGTTTTTGATAGATTTTCAAAGTAAAAACATGGCTCATACTCCTCAAATGATCACTCTCAAATCGCTCAATGTTTATGGTTCCTCACCAAGGCATGATTTTCCTCTTTTCATCTTACTTCTACAAAAGGCTTTATGTGGAGCTTGGTAGGGAATGAAAGAGAGGCATACTTGTATCACATATTTTGCTTGAACCAAAAGAGTGGATCCATGGAGAATGCAAGTCATACAACCGTGATCAAGATGTGCAAGTGTGTATGAGGGTGGTGTTGTGGAAATTGTACTCCTTTTTGTGTTCATTCTCTCCTTCTCTTTTTGATTGTTCGAGGAGGACATGGCTTATGATTCTTTCTTTCTTTTCTCTTCTTCTTCTTTTTTTTTTTTTTTTTTTTTTTTTTTTCAACATGCTCTACTTTTGTATGAGCAGGGATTATTCTTTCTTTTGCATAGCCATGTCTCCGATGATAACTTGAGAGAGAAGGGTAATAATGTGGAGTATTTATTTTGGTGGATGGATGGGCGTATTGCTTAACTTCCGAGTGTAGAAGTTTAGCATGTGAGGTGGAGTGTATGTGATCTTGATCATGAGAGTATAACAAGCTTCTCACTAGGGTCACACAATTTTGATAAAGCTCAATGCAATGACAAGCAGCATATGTGTGTAGGCTTTGCAATGTGATCAACATATGGCTTTGGTGGGAATATAAGATCATTGAGGAGCATGAAGCTATAAATTTTAAATTTTTCAAGATAAATACCCAATTACTCTATGCGGGAGGAGCAAGATTCATCTCATCCAACCATATCACATTCGCCAACAACTTAGATAAACATGGGTTCCTATGAGATTGGTGTTCACAAGCAACGGCATATGATGCGAGGAATAAAGAGTATGCAGGCCAACCGTCTAGAAGCATGTAGTTTGAGGGAACAATAACGTTCATTTTATTCTTGAGTTAAATTTTAGTGATTGGCTCAAAAGGTTGGTTTAACTCATGAATTGGAGAGATAGAGTAGTGGGGTAGAATGCGCAAACCATCGCCTTGGGTGAAGTGGAGGCCAAGTGGACCATAGGATATTTGATCGAACCAAAGGTTCGTGCCAAACCTTGCTTTCTTGTCTCGATGGCTCCACCTTCTTTTGTGTCGATTAGTGCGATGTTGTGCATCATGTTGGTGGGGGAGATCTCAAATGTGTGCGTGATGAAGAACTAAAGAGATCTCCCCACACTTGTTCTTGTATCTGCTTTATTTATTCGAAACAAACAAAAACAAAGCGAAGACAAAGAGGACTCTACAGGGGTTAAAGACCAGGGAGCCTAGATTTATTGAATTAAACTTTAGGTGCCTTATGTGTTTGAAACAAAAGAGAGATGAAGCACCTTACTTATTATTTCTTTTTCAAGTGTTATTCGATTTTTTTCATTTTATAATTTTTATTTTATTTTGACATTTTCAAGGTGGAAGAAAAAGGATGCAAGTTGCGATACAAGTTACCTTTGTGGGGGAGGGAACCTCCCCACACTTGTTCTTTTGCTCATGGCGTTTGATTTGGGGTTGAACCCAATGTGATTGTGGAAGGCCTTTGTGCGGTGTGGTCTGTGATGTTGGTGCAATGTTTTGGTGGGGAGATCTCGAACATGTGCGTGATGAAAACTCGAGAGATCTCCCCCACACTTGTTCTCTGCACACGAGAATCCTGCCAAAAACACTACTCCTGCAAGCAATTTCCTCCAACTTGGAGAGGCAAGGTTAGCTCTCGGAGCACATACAAACAAGGTCCGGGTTAGATGGCCGGGACCTCATTTGTACAGCCGAGGAAGAAAGGCACAAGCATGTCATGTGGACCATGTTTGAGTGCGATCATGGGCAAGATATTCCTCGTTGATAAAAACAACTTGGGGCTTAGTGATATGAAAACTTGAAACAGTGTAAGCCCCAACTCTAGGAGTGATATGATAAAACAACGAGGTGCACTCAAGAAGTCCTAATTGCTTGGAAAGTTCTTAACCATTCATGCATTGCATAGGAGGGATTTTGATATCGTTAACCATGGCGAGAGGATTCTAAGCTCATTCCTCATACGAGATATGTCTATGATTGCTTTGAGGAACACAAGTCATAGCAAGCCAACCATGCATCAAGCACAAGAAGGAATAAGATTCATTGCCAATGAGCATGCTTGTGAAGATCGGGAGTTTGTAGGCTCAAAGTTTGATAAGCAATGCTTATGAAAGCCTAGTAGATAGCAAGGATGTATGCATGAAGGGTGATACTCCCTATGGGAGAACCAAAGGGTAGTACCATTGTTTAACTACTACAAGGATGCATGGGAAATCATGTGGTAAGTAGGTGGGAGCCATACTCATCCACACGAATAAAAACCATATCACCCTTGGGCTTCCAATTATTAGCAAAGAATGTGGTCATACCTTTGTTGTGCGAGAGATATCGAATTGAAGTTGTAGGCTTGTTCCTTCATTTCGCACACCACGACAAGGTTGGTGTCGAAAAGGAGTCTTGACATGTTGTTTTCATCAAGGTCCTCCTCCATGGGATCTTCGTGAGGCTCTTCATGCCAACCTTCTCACATTAGGCATGAGCTCAATGGAGGGGACGAGTATGTGTCACGTCGGGGGTGACTTGTGCTTGAACTTGTCGCCTTTTTCAACGTGTTGATGAGCTGATTATTGGCCTTTCTCCTGGCTGCACATAAGAGCAAGAACACAAAAGCGAACTCGAGCACGGGTTATGTTAGTGAAAACCAAATGGATTTCCCGTCGGTTGCCTTTGCAAGGATTTTTTTTTTTTTCGCAACTTAATTTATTAAACAAATAGAAAAGAAGAGAAAGGGAAACCGTTTTCTTAACTTCCAGACGAAAAGCCAAAATGGTTTGTCTCAAAATTGTTTTTCTTTGAGAATAAATTTCTAAAGAAAAAAGAAGAGTTGGAGACGATCGAAGATGGAAGAAGTTTATTTTTGAAGGACTCCAACTATGCAAATAAGAAAACCAAAGAGAAAATCTTTTTCTTAAACTTGAGACAAAATATCGTGGAAAATTGGGGAAATGCGAGAGCAAGAATTTAGCTTTTAAGGGTTCTTGAATGCGGAAGGGATGAAATTGATGAATTCAAACACCCTTGCATCCAAAAAGAAATGAAGTTCAACTTGGTCAACAGCCCCACAATGGCTATATGCTTAAAGTCAAGGGAGCTGTGCCAAAATTCCATCAAAACTTTTGCTCAAAGCATTTTCCAAAAGGTTGGCTCAAGTTAAATTTTACCAATCTTATTCTCTCAGATTTTTTTTTTTTCAAGGAGAAAAAAGAACAAAATAAGAGTTTGGAGAATGATTCCAACAAGGAGGGAGTTTATTTTGGAGAAACTCCAATTATTCAAATGGAAAAACCAAAAGGAGAAGGAAAAAACTTTTTCTTGAACTTGGGGCAAACAATAAGAATTCTCGGAAAATGCAAGAGTAAGAATTTTGGAAGAGGGTGCTTGAGTGGAGTGTAAGTGAAGGCACGAAGCACTCTTGAAAACCAATATAATGAAATGAAGTCCATTTTTGGTTGACAACCCCATGATGGCTATGTATTAGAAAGCCGAGAGGAGTTGTGCCAAAATTCCTCCAAAATTTTGCTCAAAGCATTTTTTTATAAAAAGGTTTGAAGAATCCCAAAATGGTTTGGAACAATTCAAACATGCAGAAAGCAAATATGCAAGGAATGCGGTGTACGGTGGGAAAACAAACATGCATGTGAAGAACAAATGGTTTGCATTTATTTTTTTTTTTTTTTTTCACCAGTAAATCAGAAAAAATCCGAATATGCATGTTGAGGAGAAATCAAATATGGAGGAAACAAATATGAGATAACTACCGATTATCCTATCGGCAAGGGCATCATCATTTTAAGTCCGATGAGCAAGACTTTTCTCCATCATCATGATTTGTCAATAAAGTCCCGGAGAAGGACCCGCAAGGTTAGTGCCAACAATATACAAGCACGATATTTGCAATATTTATGATAAACAAAAGTATCTACAATCATCCTAAAGAACATATAGCAAAACAAGGGACCAAGGTGGTTGTGGGCAGCGAAGTGGTGTTGGCACTAACGAGGCATTGACCCTAGAGATTCATGATGTGAGCATGTGTCATGTGGTTGTTCAAAGAAGAAGCTCCCATGCTCATTCAAAGATTCCTCTTTAGATTCTAGAGTCGATGCCTCATGAAATTCCATGGCCCAAGGTTTGTTTTCAAAAAGTTCTTGATCATCATCGAGAACGGTGCGTGAAGGGCCGAGAGGAAAAGGCTCAAATGGTGAAGAGGACCGTTTGGGTTCATAGGCATAAAAGGTTTCGTCAAACTCATCCTCTTCATGGGTGGAAAACTTTGCATCCTCATATAATGAAGACTCGAGCGATCGGGTTTGAGATATGAACTTCACTTGCTCAAGTGGTTCATGATTGTGATGAGGATTCTCCAAAGGATTTTGAGTGGTGGTGGTGAAAACGGTTTTCCCATGATTCTCCGTCATATCCTCCTTATGAAAAGGATTTTTAGGAGGATCGGGAGGAGAAGGAGGTGGCGTCTTTACCCATGTGTAATTCGAGGTGTTTCCAAAATTTTCAAAAATTTCTTCCTCAAACTCAAAAGGGAACTCAAGAGGTTCATCTTCCTCTATCATTGTTCTTGTGTTAGATGAGGACTCGAGTGCTAGGTGCTCCATCATGGGCACCAGGTGTTGTGTCTCTTGCACAACGAGTTCCTCATCTTCGACTCCGGCTCTACGAGTAAGTCAGCGGAAAAAGGTGTGTTTTCCACAATTCGATCCAAAAGTTCGTGTGCTTCCGCTATGGTCTTATGAGAAAAAGATCCACCCGCGGCCATGTCAAGATAAAGTGCGGTATCGTTGCTCAATCCCGAATAAAAGTGTTGTAATAAAACGGGTTCGGGGAGCAATAATTCTGGTCCGAGTCTGTTAGAGAACAGAACCGAATCCATGACGCACTTAAGGTTTCCTTTTCTTCTTGTCGAAAGCCTATTATTTCCGCTCGTAGAGAAGTGATACGAGATACGGGGAAGAATGCAAGACAAAATTTGTCTCGCAATTCTTTCCAATCACCGTTCACTCTCTTAGCGGTGTAAGTGTACCATTGCTTCGCCTTCTCATTGAGAGAGAAGGGAAACAACTTCCACTTCAATGTTTCTTGTGTCATGCCATGGATCAATCGGCATGAACACAAATGTTCAAACTCTCGCAAGTGTTCATAAGGATTTTCATGTTTAAAACCCGAAAAGGATAAACCTCTAATCATCGAAATGTAATCGGGGAGAACTCATAGCCGGGTGAAGAAATAGGTTGTGATGATGATGGTGGCTCTAAGAGTTCACCCCGTGGAGTGGAGAAGGATTGGATGGTTGGGTGTGACTCCATGATATGTTTTTGTGAAATTTTGAATGTAAGGAAAAAATAAAAACAGAACGGTAAGTAAGATAGATTACGAGGGCAAACCTGATTTGTTACAAAGATAACAACCGTTCCCGACAACGGCGCCAGAAATGCTTGTTGGTATTTCTTACGTCACGAATAAATCCGCAAGCGCACGGAATACCGTTGTAGCACTTCACCGGGAGTATTCCAAGGTATCGTATTTATATCCGCAGGGAACGGAGTATTTCTGCAACAAGGTTAGTTTACCCAAGGACAACCAAGACAACGTAGCAAAATAGGGTCGAGAGGATGACTCTTATCTATTTATCCTTTAAAGGTAGACGAACGCAAGCTAGACTTGCTTACTTCGGGCACCGTCTTAGGCTTGGTCCGCCAAGCCACTCCGGTCTACGAAAGCTCTACTATGTACCCGAACGTGGAGGGTTCCTTTGGATGACAGGGCTGTCACTTCCTGCCACCTACCTCTACAAACCGTGGGGCACACAGCAAACAAAGGCGATCTCCAGCCTAGACACCACGTCTATGCTATTGACCGCTACTCTAGCCTCGGCCTAGAACCGAGTTCGAAAGCTAGAGCACTTCTTGCGAAGCGATGATCCCGTAAACAAGTATAACAAGAATTACGTCTAACAAAGATATGTCACGATAGATAAGTAGATCACCACGTATAAATCACCTAAAAGAGTGTTTACACGCCAAGGTAAAAGGAAAGGAAATACTACTCCACTTTATAAAAGGGAGGAACACTCCTTCCTTTTCCTTGCCCTCTCTCCTATTCTACTAAGATACAAGAGGCCCTTGGCCTAAGGATGAGAATTTTGTCTTCTATCTTGATGTTGGTGGTGTGTTGAGAGAGGGGGGTGTAGCCCTTTATTTATAGCCTTGGAAGGTCGGCAACTTGGAGGCGGTTCCCGACGTCGGTGGCATTTAATGCAGGTGGAACCGACCTCCGGACGTCGGTAGTGAACCGCCGAGAGAAAATGGGCCGGTGGGGCCACCACCACGGTTCGGCCGAACCCAAATCCAGGTCGGCCGAACCGGGCTGGGCCCCACTGGTCCGGTCTTCTTCGTGGTGGCTCTCCGTGTTGCTTCCTTCCTTGGTCCGGTTGCTAGGGATAGAGTTGGAGCCTGTTTCTCTGGATTTTGGGCTGAGAGAGTTGTCTTTTATGTCGGGGAAAGTTCGGCAAGTGCGAAGCCCATGTTTTATGCATACTTGTCCCCGTTTTCATATGGATTGCACCTGCACTCACGAATTCACCAAGACTTGTGGAAATGGTTAGATAAAAGCCCTATGTCTACTCTTGGTGGTGGATATGATTTCAAAAGGTGCATAAAGTTGACGGTAAAAATGGATCGTAAGGACCGTCAACAAGGAGCCGGATCGACATGTGTCACATCAAGTGGTAATCGTAGCTTCAGGTGCACCGTCGAGTTCGCCCTACCTTTAGTTTAGTTTGTTTCTTTATTATCCTATCATCCATGAAAAAGCCAAAAAAAATTTTTAGTTTTAGGGTTCATCCTGTCCAAGCCGTGTTTAGCCTTTGCATGTTTCAATTTCAGAGTCCGTAGTGTTGAGTTTGTGTTCTAGTTATTGCTTTGTTGCTGGTTTAGTTCGTGTTCTTGTCGTCGCTTGTGCAACCTTGAAACCCTAGCCGAATTACCTCAAGTTTTGCTTTGTCTCGAGAGTTTTTGTCACCTCCGCTGCATCCACCATAGTCCCACCCTACACTACCACCCTTTTTCATCCCGAACTCAACACCCCACGAACAAGACCTACTCCTGTTTCCGTTGCATACATTAATCGTCGAAAAAAACAAAAAAAAAATCCTACCCGATTGCAATTCCGTCCACCGAAACCCTAATTCGGAGTCCCTTCCTACAAACAGCCATAACTTTCGCATACGGACTCGAAATTAGGCAATTTTTTTTTAAAATTGGGTAGAAAAAAATTTCGCATCTGCTCGTCCCGGCTTGCGCGGCAGGAAAAATCTCGAAAAAATAAAAAAAAATAGTTAAGCCCATCGCTCCGAGGAAAAAAGTTTGGAACCCGTCGTCGTTGCATCTTACGGAAAATCTGTAGGCCACATTCCTTCTCTGTTTGACCTGAAACTTTGTGTGGTTCCTATTTTGTTGCCTGTCAGTGGAAGCAAAATATCAAAAAAATAATATCAAAAAAGAAAAATTTGTGATTTCTACTAGTGCTAAAAGACAAAACAGGGTTCGGCCTCGTTTTTGTGTCTAGTTGCTGTTTCTTCCTTGCTACCTTTTGCTTTGTTTCCTTTGTGCCTGTCATCCTTGCTTTGCCTGCACTACTATTCTAGGATACATGTAGACCAGACAACTAAGGACAAGTAGCTTTGGACATTTATTCAACGATTACTATCTCGTTTTTGAATTGTGTTCCACTCACATATTTGGCCTTCCTAGCTCCACATACTACTTCGGACAATACAGGTTTTGACCCTTGCAATCGTGGTACACGCCTTCTAGGTATCCTTTGCCTTGCTTGGTAAGACCCTTGTAAGAACTTGGTCGGACGTTTCCATTTGCTTTTGTGAGAGTCACCACTGTCCCCCATAGTAGTAGTGTCATTAGGGATAACCTTCACTGTTTGTTCCTGTTTTGGTATTTGCTATGGCAGGAGATGCTGCAGACGCTGGTACCCCTAAAGATTTCCACGAGTATGTTAGTCAAGGACAGCTTCAATCTGTTCTTGACAGGGCACGTGAGGAGATGACGAGAAGCTGTTAACAAGGCCGTTACCGACGGCATCAACAAACTCAATCTCGGCAACCAGATTGAGAGGATCGATAAGCGTTTGTCCAAGATGATAGACACGGTTAATACTCTAGCGAAGTGGCGACAACGTTGATCGGCAAGCTGACGGAGGTGGAGAACCGTGTGAAGATCCATGAAGATGAGGCCGGTAGCAACGTCGGAGGAAACAGAAAAGATAACACGGTGAATGATGCCACCTTCGACGCCGATGACGCAGCTATACGAGCACAAAGGCTTCACCGGCGTCTACAACATAATACCCAAGGTATGGGCGGCCTACATCGACAACAAGGTAACACTAATCGAGTCCCCGATGATCCTTATGCTAAGATTAAGTTTACCATTCCACCTTTTTTCGGGGCAATATGATGCGGAGGGTTACCTAGATTGGGAGATGACAGTAGAGCAAAAATTTAGTGGCCACCTAGTTCCTGAGCAGCATAGAGTTAGACAAGCCACTAGTGAATTTAAAGATTTTGCTATCATTTGGTGGAATTCTCTAACTCGCTGATGATATTCCCGTAACTTGGACTCAACTTAAGGAAGCTATGCGTGATCATTTTGTCCCTCCTTCTTATCATAGAGATTTACGTAAAAAACTTCAGCGCTTAGAACAAGGGGATAAATCTGTGCAGGACTATTATGGTGAGCTTCAAAAGGGTTTACAACGCTGCATGATAGTAGAGGATAATGAGAGCTCTATTGTTCGTTTTTACTCTGGTTTGAGACATGATATACAGGACATTGTTGATTATAAGGAGTTTAGCACCATCAACCAGTTGTTCCAGTTTGCTATGCTTGCAGAGAAAGAATTGTAGGGACGGGAGAAGCAACAGAGGAGCAGCAGTACAAGCAGGCCTTCTTACACCCCACGGTCGACGCCGTCTTCGGGGTTTTCTTCCCGGCCATCTCCACCAGCAAGCAAATGGCCTCCCGCGCCCGCAAGTGGTGTTATGGTAGCCCCACACGCACCTCCTACACGCCCTGCAGATTCGGGTAAAAATTCTGTGCGGGGTCCTGCTCAAAGTGCTTCATTGGTCGCCTCGACGGGACGCACTTCCAACATTCAGTGCCACCGCTGCCATGGACTGGGCCATGTGCAGAAGGATTGCCCAAGTCAGCGGGCATACGTGGCCACCGAGGATGGAGGATACATCAGCACCTCCGACATAGAAGATGATGATGAAGACGAAGTCGCCGACGACACCAACGAGGGCCATGTACTTGGCGGAGAAGACACTTCGGGTTTCATGAACATCATTGTACAGCGTGTATTTAGCACGCAAATACAGACTTCTAAAAAGATACAGCGCCACAACTTGTTCCAGATTTTCTTCATCATCAAGAGTCGACGCGCACGTGTGATCATTGATGAGGAAGCTGTAATAACTTGGTGAGTTTAGATCTGGTTGAGAAGCTTGGTTTGGCCAAACGACCACATCCTCATCCATACTACATTCAATGGTTAAATGACTCGGGAAAAGCTAAGGTAACACAAACTTGTCGAGTTCCTTTTTCCATTGGTGTTTATTCGGATTATGCTGATTGTGATGTGGTTCCTATGCAAGCTTGTTCACTTTTATTGGGTCGTCCTTGGGAACATGATAATGATGCTACACACCATGGTAGAAGTAATAAATACACTTTTATGCATAAAGGACAGAAAATTACTTTAGTACCTTTGACCCCTGCTGAAATTGTAGAAGCTGATAGAGAACGAGCTGCTTCTTTGAATAATTCTAAATCTGAAAATCAGCAAGTTGCTAATTCTGTTTTCCCACCTATAAAGGATAAGTTTGCACCTATTTCTCAGGAAGATGGAATTAATTTGAAAGGTCATGTTATGCTTGCTACAAAATCAGACCTTGCTGAAATTTCTAGTGATGATATTTTTTATGCTTTGATATGCAAACAAGCCTTGTATTCCTTTGATGATATTGCTAGCTCTTTGCCTTCTGCTATCACTGACCTTTTGCAGGAGTTTGAGGATATTTTTCCAGCTGAGATTCCTCCCGGATTACCACCTTTGAGAGGAATAGAACATCAAATTGATTTGATTCCGGGAGCTACCTTGCCAAACCGTGCTGCTTATAGGACCAACCCCGAGGAGACAAAGGAAATTCAGCGACAAGTCCAAGACCTTTTGGACCGCGGGTATGTACGAGAAAGCCTTAGTCCTTGTGCTGTTCCTGTAGTTTTGGTTCCTAAGAAAGATGGTAGTTGGCGCATGTGTGTTGATTGTAGAGCCATTAACAATATTACTATTCGCTATCGTCATCCTATTCCTAGGCTAGACGACATGCTTGATGAGTTATGCGGTTCTCTAATTTTCACTAAAATTGACTTGCGTAGTGGTTACCACCAAATTAGAATGAAACTTGGAGATGAATGGAAAACAGCTTTTAAAACTAAATTCTGATTGTATGAGTGGTTAGTAATGCCTTTTGGGTTAACTAATGCACCTAGTACTTTCATGCGCTTAATGAATGAGGTTTGAGGGCTTTTATTGGGCGTTTTGTGGTGGTTTACTTTGATGATATCTTGATTTACAGCAAGTCTTTAGATGAACATATGGATCATTTACGTACTGTTTTTACTGCTTTAAGAAATGCACGTTTATTTGCTAACCTTGAGAAGTGCACCTTTTGCAGCGATCGAGTTTCTTTTCTTGGCTATGTTGTTACTCCATAGGGTATAGAGGTGGATGACAAGAAAATTGACGCTATTGCTAGCTGGCCGCAGCCCCAAACCATCACACAGGTTCGAAGTTTTCTTGGTCTTGCAGGTTTCTATCGCCGCTTTGTCAAAGATTTCAGCACTATCGCTACACCGTTGCATGAGTTGACAAAGAAGGGTGTTGTGTTTCAATGGAGCAAAGCACACGACGAGTCCTTTACCTCTTTGAAGGACAAGCTTACACATGCACCGCTGCTGCAACTACCAGATTTCGGTAAGACTTTTGAACTTGAGTGTGATGCTAGTGGTCTTGGCATTGGTGGTGTTTTGATGCAAAATGGCAAACCTATTGCTTATTTTAGTGAAAAGATAATTGGTCCTGTTCTGAATTATTCTACGTATGATAAAGAATTATATGCTCTTGTACGTTCTTTGCAAACATGGCGTCATTATTTATGGCCTAAGGAATTCCTTATTCATTCTGATCATGAATCGCTTAAGTATATTCGTTCTCAAAGTAATTTGAACCGTAGACATGCTAAGTGGGTTGAGTTTATTGAGTCTTTTCCTTATATTATCAAGCATAAAAAAGGGAAGGAATGTGATTGCCGATGCTTTGTCTAGACGATACACTATGTTGTCACACCTTGATTGTCGCATTTTTGGGCTTGAATCAATTAAAGAACAATATGCTCTTGATGCTGATTTTAAAGATGTTTTGCTGCATTGTAGAGAGGGTCACATGGAACAAGTTTGTGATAAATGATGGATATTTGTTTAGAGCTAACCGTCTTTGCATTCCAGCTTGGTTCCGTTCGTCTTTTGTTGTTACAGGAAGCGCATGGAGGCGGATTGATGGGATATTTTGGTGCAAAGAAGACGGCGGATGTGTTGGCCACACACTTCTTTTGGCCACAGTTGAGAAGAGATGTTGAGCGCTTTGTGGCTCGCTGCACTACTTGTCAAAAAGCGAAGTTTCGCTTGAATCCACATGGTTTGTATATGCCTCTTCCCGTTCCTTCAATACCTTGGGCGGATATTTCTATGGATTTTGTTTTAGGACTGCCTAGGACTAAGAGGGGAGGGATAGTATTTTTGTTGTTGTGGATAGATTTTCTAAGATGGCTCACTTTATACCTTGTCATAAAAGTGATGATGCTATTCATATTGCTGATCTATTTTTCAAAGAGATTGTTCGTTTGCATGGTATGCCTTCTACTATTGTTTCAGATCGTGACGCCAAATTCTTGAGTCATTTTTGGCGCAGTCTATGGAATAAGTTGGGAACGAAGTTGTTGTTCTCTATAACATGTCACCCACAAACTGATGGCCAAACCGAGGTAGTGAACCGCACATTGGGCACCATGTTGAGAGCTATTTTAAAGACAAATCTGAAGATGTGGGAGGAATGTTTGCCTCATGTGGAGTTTGCATACAATCGTGCAACACATTCGACCACCAAGGTAAGTCCTTTAGAGGTAGTGTATGGTTTTAATCTCCGTGCTCCTATTGATATTTTGCCTTTGCCTACTAGTGAGAGAGTTCACTTTGATGCTAAGGAACATGCTGAGTTTATTTTAAAAATGCATGAAACAACTAAGCACACCATTGAAATGATGACTGAAAAGTATAGGACTGCTGGTAGTAAAGGTAAAAGGAAAGTTAAATTAGGACCGGGTGATTTAGTATGGTTGCACTTGAGAAAGGATCGGTTTCCTGAGTTGAGAAAGTCTAAGTTAATGCCTAGAGCTGCTGGTCCTTTCAAGATAATTGAGAAGATTAATGATAATGCATATAAACTTGAATTGCCTCCCGAGTTCGGGGTTAGTTCCACTTTTAATGTTGCAGATTTGAAGCCTTATTTGGGTGAGGAGCATGAGCTTGAGTCGAGGACGACTTCGATTCAAGAGGGGGAGGATGATGAGGACATCACTCCTTTGGATACAAATGACACTCCTCCATTGAACATTCAAGGACCAATCACTAGAGCTCGCGCCGGACAATTAAATTTAGAGGTGAGCTCGTTCCTAAGTCTTTCCTTTCATAATTTTGAGAATAGTTTGCTACCTAATGATTTTATTATGATTAGGAATCAAGGAGAGGACCATAATATGAATGGAATAGGGCTTGGAGGCGTGGAGGACCAGCAAGAGGCGCAAGTCATTGTGGAGGCCCAAACCAAGTCGACTTCGAGTCTGTTTCAGAGTCCAGGAACAGTCTGAATTAAAATGGACGCCCAGATCGCATACGAAGTCGGATTTTGACGTTCTACATATGGATGGAAAGATAATTTCATAAACTTTCCAGTGGAACCGGTCCCACATCAAATTTCATCCGGAGTCGCCGGGAATCATCGAAACATTGGAACGTCTAGAATCTGTTTTTGGTGCTGCGTCACCGTTTTTGGCCTTTGGGCCGTGTATCTCGTGTGAGCCCATTAGGGGAGCGTCCAGGGGGTTCTTGCACGTCCCCTAGTCTTTATTAGCAGCAGCCACCACCCATGTTAGGGTTGGGTTTTGCTTAGATTATTCTGCTTAGACAGTTTCGTCGTTCATCGGTTTGTGAGACCCCAACTTGTGAGATTAATCATACATCTACAAATTTGGTTGCGTTCTTTCTTGTTCTTGCTTGTGTTCTTCATTCGCAGGCAGGGATTAGCCTTCTGGGCAAGGTCAACCGTGCAACGTCGGTTGATAACCATAGAGGACGTGGTGCTGCGATTGCGGGGTTCGAACGTGTTGTTCAGGAGCCGGATCGACGTGTGTCACATCTTCGCCGAATCAAGAGTTATCTGAACCTTTCGGAACATCGGGACCCTAGTCCACATCAGCATCTACAGAAAGCTGCATCACTAAACTGGTAGAGGAATCGACCGTCGACTCGGCAACGACGTGATGTGCCTCCACACAGAGACGTGTGCGGGACAGGGACAAGACGTTTGCTCCGTAGAGGGGACACCATGACTAGGGCTGGTATATGAACGGCGCCCTAGTTCCTTGCACTTGAAGCACCTTGGGCGTGAACGGCAGTCGGCAACGCGATGGCTTTTTCAAAACAATTGAACAAAGCCCTCTAAAGCGAGCGCCGTCGCTGCTTTCAGCGCACCGTCTCCTACCCGTTCGCATCCGGGCTGCGTTGAAGTTGCGGCGAAATGTGGACCGTCGTTCGAAGAAGGATGCGTGGTGGCGGCCTTTCCACCTGCTCCGGTGGAGGTGAAGCAGCAACGGAGGCGGTCGTCAACACTACGATATCCCTATGGGACCTCGGTCCAAACGAACCTGCCGCCGATGAACCATCTTTGGAAGCCGGACCGGACTCCGACCAACGAGCTCCCCGACCCTTCGGTGCATTGGGAACAAGGAGGAGGTGGGAACGGGCGCCGTAGGGTGGGGAGATCCGGCAACGGAAGTAGCACGAATGGAGGTGGTCGCCGGATCCGTAGTGGATTCTAGCGAGGGCGGATGGGATGGTGAGGGCATGTACAACCCGGAGACGGGTCTATCTCTTAATCACGGACTATCTTATGTCTATAGACAATTAATGTTGTGTATGTTTGTAACTAAAGATCAACTACAAATAAATTTATATAATATACCATTGTGTGTATCAAGCATAAATAATATAAACATGGTTACATTTATTTTGAAACCATGATATAAAAATTATATTATAGATTGTTACAACGCCTTTTGTCTATTTTTCTTTGTTTCCATAACATTGTCATATGTGTTGGATTAGATCCTTATTGAGCTTTGGCCGAGGTCCGATAGTCCATATCGGATCAAATGTACTCTCTTTACTCAAAATTTCAATCAGAACTTCACAAACAACGAGATCTTTGGCTACCTCCTGTCATTTGCTATTATTTCGATTTGGTCGGTCGTGAGGGGATCTTTCATGTATTTTGGCATGAACCCTATAGGGTTGTACCTCTCTCAATTACCTTAAGTTGCTAAAATCAAACCGACTCCAAACCAACTTGAACCATGAGCAAACCTAAACCTCAACTTAGTTGTTGGGAAAAAAGAGAGGGATGATTCGGAACTAGATTAAGTCAAAATTAGGAGCAGACGATGAGCTAGGTTGCGAGTCTCGCTCAGCTCCCGGTCACCGCTTCTTGCGCTGCTGCAAACCCACGGCTTGAGCAAAGGAGGAACTTGATGGAGAAGATGCTCATGGGGACTCCCATCACCATGGTCGTCGAGTCTTAAACTCGGCACTAGTACTACCCGGTCCCTCACGAGCGTGGAATTCGATGGTGCAACACACGAAACACACAGGAACACGAGATTTTTAGACAGGTTCAGGCCCCTCGAATCGAGAGTAATACCCTACGTCTTGTATGTTATGTATTGCCTTTAGAGATTTGCTAATTGCAATATCTCGGAGAGTTTTCGCGGGGTCCTTGCTTCGCCTTATATATCCGGGGAGCCAGGGTTACATGCGAGTCCTAGTCGATTACACGAATTACATATCTAGGAATTCTATCTCTAACTTTCTTTATTAATTCAGAGTCCTAACAGACCACAAATTACTCCTTAACTTGCTTCTCAAGTCATCATACGCCGATCTTAATACCCGCCTCGTCTCCATACCGGTATACGGAATCTTCGTTATGCTAGACCGGTCGGGAACCAGTCTGTTGACTATCTTCATCATCTTTATCTTCATTAATTTGTTACCATGTCTCTGCGCATCCATTCCTTTATCATCTGTATACCCATAAGGCAAGTATACGACAGCAGCCCATGAGTAATTTTGTATTTAACCTTGAATAAGACCGACCAGTCTTCCGCATGTTGGTCTTAATTCCATGGTAAAATTAAAAAGAACTCTAATCTGCTACAATTATCCTTCTTTCTTCGAAGCGCTTTAAAAAGCTCAAAAAATTAGTATTTTTATCCTTCATATCACCTAATTAGGTAATCATTGCATATTCTTCTTCCGGTGCACCGACTAGGTGCACCCAATTGGGTATATCCCCCGACTCTTGGATCATTTGAACTCCTTTCAAATAATGTAAGAGTCCACTAGTTGATTCTTCATTATTTCCTTTATATGCCATCTTTAGAGACTGCTCCATTTAATTTTCCATTATTTTCCAACTCCCGCGATCGTTACGGACCGCTCCTGAGATACTGTGCACCGATCAGGTGCACCTAATTAGGTATAGCCCCCGACTCTTGTATCATTTGAGGATCGTAAATAATGCAAGAGTCTTTCCGGAGAGACTATGCTTTATTATCTTTCATGAAATCATATACCTCTTAGCAATTTCCGCCAAGAACACATTTATCGGACCGGTCTAACCAGTCATATCATATTTAACTAAAAATTCTGGTTGATCGGACCGGTTTATTTCCCATATTCTCACATCGACTCGAGTCTCCAAGGCCTATGATCAGCCGGATGATTAACACCCACAGCCTAAGACATCCATTAACATTGAGTTAGGTAAAGTCTAACTCTTTCATACTACTAAATTATAAAATTCAGCATTACTTTAATTTCCAATCTGAAAATTTTATATTTCAGACCGCCTTCTTATTCTCAAAAAATCAGCACGAGTATAGCGCTAATTATCCTTATGACCGTTAGGTCATAATTAACGCAAATAACAGATCTTTAATATCCTTATGGCCATTAGGTTATAATTGCACGATCACGACATAAGTCTTTTAATGCTAAATCCATCGGGCCTTGTGAAATAGCCCGATAACTTTTCAGCCCCGGGCCCATCTCGAGTGCCTATAAAGGGAAACGAAAGGTCGACCTAGGTCAAACCCATTCCCAAAAGTCCTTACGCGCCCGCCATTCGCCCTTGTTCTTCGTTCTTCTCTTCCGCACAAACCAATCTTAGGTTTTCTTCTTCAATCTTCTCAATATGGGCAAAAAGAAATCTTCCGCCAACCCCGCGTCTTCTTCCTCTCGTTCCTCGCGACCAGCTTCCGTTTGGCGTTCAGGATTTAGGTAACAAGCAAGGTCATCGAAGCATCTCTCAATGATGCAGTTCGTGATGGATACCTTCCTCCACAACCGACTTTAAACCGGAGCGTCCCTTCCCCGGCAAAGTCCCATGCGGAATAGACGACTCTCGGCAGTTAGTTTTTAAATCTTTTTTCCTCCGTGGCCTTGATCTCCCTTGCTGCTCCTTCTTTAGGGGTCTTCTTTTCTTTTATGGATGGGAGTTAGTGAATCTCAATCCTAACTCCATCCTGCAGATTGCTTTTTTCATTCACCTTGAAGCCTTCCTTGGAGTTCTCCCTCACTTTAAACTATTCCAATATCTATTTCAAATTCGCCCACTTCCCTCTTCGGACCGCCAGGCTGCAGTAGGCGGAGTAGGAATTCAATGTCTGGAGTGCAGATGAATATTTTTCTATCTCCTTAAACAAAAGCATAGCCCATTGGAAAAATAGGTGGTTCTTCCGTGATAATCCCCAGCCTGCACTCCCTCCCATCGGTGCTAAGATAGCCAAAAATTTCCCTACCGCAGATACTAGGGAAAAACTCAAAGAAGACGGAGAAATCCTCGCGCTCTTGGCTTGCATCAAATATCTAAAGGAAGTCAAAGGCGTAATCGCCGAGACAGTCCTTTGGAGCTTCATAGTGCGAGGAGTCTAGCCACTCAAGAAGCAAGAACACCCGAGCATGGTGTTTCAACGAAGACATTGCCATTCCATTGGATGGAACTCTTCTCCCCGATAAAGAGAGGTTGGAAGTCCGCCTCAAGCAAATGCTCCAGCCGAAACCGGATTTATGAGGATGCTCGAGAGTAGGTCCGGCTTTCAGCTCGTCTAACCCTCGAGATCCCGTAAGTATCTCTCCCATTATCTTTGAACCTTGTTATTTTTTAACATTCATCGTCTTACGCAAATTCAATTGCTCAATACAGAAAATGGACAACTTCAAGAGCCACCCTCCTCTACCTCCCAATTGTGACATCCCTCCGGGACACCCAGGAATCGGTACAGGGGGACACTCGACGCAGCGAGTTACAACAGTTCATCATCTCATACAAGCCAGAATATATACATCATTGTATAATACAACCAGGTTTTCGAAATACAAACATCTAACAGCGGAAGCATAAAACGTTACAAAAGTTAGAATACTACGATTCTTGCAGCGGAACTTATTCTCTTTACAACCAAAGACCACTAGCATGATGTACTCGAGCCCGTCGTACATCACGATCCTCGTTGCTCAAGCGTCGGGATCCGTCCCATTGGAGGGAACCACCCTCGGGGCACTCGCTCCTCTTCCGGAAAACTACCGTACGAGTCGTGGAAGTACGACACAGGTCCTGAAAAACATAACGAACAAACCCCGAGTATTCTAATACTCAGCAAGACCGACCCAGTCAACGAGCACGCTAAGGCCAACGCGTAGTATGCAAAGGCTTTCTGGTCGTGGAGCTGACTTACTTGCGAAAACAGCTCTATTGGTTGATCCTTACTTTCAAGTTTTAGCTCAAGTTAAGTTCGAGTAAAGAACAAGGGTTTGCAGTCTACAACTACCGCAATCAAGTTTGCAAGAAAAGATCATTTACGACCAAGAATTCTTTCATCTCTCATCCTCGTCTTTCAGCTTGATTACTACGATGTGACGAGCTAAACAAGCCGTACTCATTACTTCGAGGGACAGCGATTCGAATCGATTTTATACCAGCTGGCAAAACCCGACTACACGACGTATACGCACCGCACCGGTCGTATACGACAACTTTTCCCACTAACACCCGACGTAAGACTAGCCATTTCCAACTCCCCGGGAGTATGGCGACTCCACGACTTTCCTCGTGGCCGACCTATCTCCCTCCCATGAGACTATCCTCTCACTAACAGCCGGCAAAAGAGAGCCGGCTACGCTACATCTCCGGGGTGATAGGGTACATCAGCTTGTCTGGGCCCATGATACCAAGCATGTAGTACGGTACGTTCAAACTTGTTCAACTAAGCCGACAACGGTACGGTCCTTGACCGACACGGACGGGGCTACCACCTTGCAAGACTCATCTCCGTCTTGCCCTTTCTCCTATGGGGCCCGTCCGGTCTCGACTTATTATCATCTTCCCTTCTACTCACATCTTTCTTTTATCAATCCTTTAGCATATAATTGAACTAGTCAATAACCTATCTCTCGCGAGTAGTGTATGCCACCACTCGACTTCTACCGATTCTCTAAGACTTAAGCTTAGCGAGTTATCGAACTCTATTGAGCTACTCGTACCAAGTATAGCATAAACAAATGGAAACCTATCTCATGCATCTAGGGTATCAAGCAACTCCTATAACCTAATGCAAAATCACGACTCATTGCTTGTGATAAAAGAAAAGACTTTAAAAACATAGGTGGGATGCACCGGGCTTGCCTTGATTTGAGTCGGGGTTAGCTTCCTTAATGTGTTGGTCGACTTCGACGTTCCCGTCTCTCGTCTTGACCTCGGACGGAACCTCGATCACGCCAGGCCCTAGGTCGACCAACAATGCGTCGCGAATTACAACTATGCATGCATGAATGTACATGATATGATTATGCAAGGGTTTCCTTAAATACGTTCATTAACTAACAATTATCGATTAATTATGTTAAGTAATTAACAACTAACTATTAACAATTAATAATGCTCATTAATTAATACTTAATCCTGGTCATTAATTAACAATTAATCTTGTTTATTAATTAACAAATACTCATGTTCATTAATTAACAATTAATCATGTTCATTAATTAACAAGTCATGATTAATCATTAATCAATGATACATAGGGTACTAAATTGGGATCACATGAAATGACGGTGTTTATGTTGAATTTTGGAAAATCAACTTAGTAAAAACTTTTCGTCTGCAGTATCTCTAATTTTTAAAGAAAGTTATTTCTCAAAATCAATTAATAATTAGCATAAAATAATAGCTCATTTTAATTAAAGAAAGGTAATTAATTAAACTATGAAATTATAATTTCTCAAAATAGACATTTGAATACATAATTAAATAGAGAATAATTTTATGAATCTAATGAACTTTGTTTGGTATTTTTCTGATTTTTCTGGAATATTCTATGAATTTTACAAGTTGGAAAAATAAACTAGAAATCAATAAATTCGCGAAACAGAGAGAACTCACTCGAGCCGAAACCGAGCTGGCCCATGGGTGGACGGCCCATGGCACGCGCGCGGCCCACTCGAGCTCGGGCTGGCCAGCTATGGCCACGGCGGCCGGAGTAGGGCGGCGGCTCTGTCGGAGTTTGGCCGGACGGTGACCACTTGCGATGGAATTTCTCCTACGGGGTTAGCTCGACAAGGGAAAACGATTGGTGGGGTCGACTTCACCGAAACCGGCCGGAAGTATGTCGACGGCGAGAGGCGGGCGGAGGAGAGGTTCGGCGGGGCACCGGCGGCGGGGTAGTGGACCAAAGGGGAAACCGTCTCCTCCGAAGCTTCCTTAGTTGAAGGAGAACACCAAGCACGGTGAGGATTTACCGATGGGATGACCGGAAGGTGGACTTTACCGGCGAGGCGAGAGCCGACGGTGGCCGAGCTCGAAAAAGATGGCAACAATTCAAGAATACCCGTGTGGCAACTCAAGTGGAAGTCTACTAGAATGTAGAGAAGAAACTTGCGCACAATGGAACTCAAGAATCGCAACGAATGGTGAACTAGAGAGGACGAATTTGCTGACGGCGTGAAGGTAGACCGTCCATGGTGCTGTGGGGAAAAACTCGAATTACTTCGCGCTCCGGGCATGGTTTGGGCCGTGGTTGGCGCCTATAGCTCGAGCGAGGATGAGGCGCAGCTATGGCATCTTTGGCTCGGGCTGGGAGGAAACAGGGACACGGTGCGTCGGGGTTTGGTGCGGCACGGCTCGGGCGGGCTCGAGAGACGAGAGAAAGGGAGAGGAAGAAAAGACTTGGGCTTGGGTTTTTATCCCGATGAGGCGGAGCGTTGAGGCGGTAAGGAAGCCCCGCGTGGCGCCAGCTGCGGAGGGCGCGTGGCCGGGAGCTGCCGGGGTGGCTCGGCAAGCGGCGGGTGAGGCGGTGCGGTGAGGGAGAGAGGAGAAAGAGAGAATGGCCACTCGAACCTCGTCCCAAAATTTTACACAAAACCCCCTCATCTTTTGGTTATTTGAAAAACGGATTTCTAGCACACGAAAAATTCTGCGAAAATTCAGGGATGTATTCGAAAGTATTTTAAACACTTTTCCAGGTTAAGATTCCAAACTATTTTCGGATTAAAAATTCATAGATAAATTAATAAAAGAAGCTTTGTTATTTCTTGCAATTAATTTTACAAAGCAAAATAATTTCATGGCACTTTTATAAATCTTTATTAGTATGTTTAAGCAATAGAAAATGTTAAACTCCTTATTTATTCTTATTTATATTCCTGTTAAGTCTTTCCTTGAATCTTTGGTAAATTTTGATATTTTATGTGCATTTTCTTAACACAAAAGTAAATAATTCACGGATGCACATGATGACATGATGATAAATGACATGAAATGCATTTTCTTTCGAGAGTTGTTACCGCCCTCCCCCTTACAGGAATCTCGTCTCGAGATTCACGATTGAAGCGATTAGACGATAGTGCTAAAGAACTCGGGGTAGTTGGATCGGAGAAAATCTTCTTGTTCCCAAGTAGCTTCGGCTTCGAGTGATTACTCCATTGAATCTTGTAGAACTTGATGGTCCTATGTCGAGTCACTCGATCCTTGGTGTCAAGAACCTTGACCGGACGTTCATCATACGTCAAGTCCGATCATAATCGTTCCACTTCAGTTGTCGGTATATCCACCGGTGGTTTCAAACACTTTCGGTTGAGATACGTGGAATATGTTGTGTATACCCGACAAGTGTGCTTGGCAACTCCAAACGATATGCCACGGCTCCACATCTTTCTAGGATTGGAAATGGTCCGATATATCGTGGTGCTAACTTGTTGATTCCAAACCTTTGAACACCTTTGGTAGGAGATAATCGAAGATAGACTTGGCCTCCAACCTGGAACACTAACTCTCGACGTCTTTTATCGGCATAGCTGATCCGTCGAGATTTAGCTCTCTTGAGATTCTGTGGAATGAGACGTACTTGTTCCTCTCGCATCTTTGACTAGGTCGGGTTCGAAGATTACTCTTTCTCCACTTTCGGACCAATTCGGAGGGGTGCGACAACTACGTCCATACCGAGCTTGGAACGGTGGCATGCCGGCACTCTCTTGATAGCTGTTGTTGTATGAGAATTCTGCCGGTGGTAAACATTTCTCCCAATCTTTACCGTATGTCAAAACACATGCTCGAAGCATATCCTCGAGATATTGATTGATTCTTTCTGTTTGTCCATCCATTTGGGGGTGATAAGTCGAGCTTCGAATTAACTTCTTTCCTAATGACTCATGCAACTGTTCCCAAAATCTAGAGACAAATTGAGCTCCTCGATCCGAGATGATGGTCTTGGGTACTCCATGTGGGCGAGTACACGAGCAATGTATAAATCCGTATATTGCTTGGCCGTGTAGATAGTATGTACAGGTGTGAAATGAGCAGACCTAGTTAACCCGTCGTCCATGACCCAAATGGAGTTATGCTTCCGTGGAGTTAACGGTAAGCCGATAGTGACATTCATACTAATATCTTTCCATCTCCATTCCGGAATGCTTAAGGGTTGCAATGGACCTGCTTGCTTCAAGTGCTCTGCTTTGATACGTCGACAAGTATCACTCTCATTGACATACCCTGCTATATCTCGTTTCCTTCTTGTCCACAAAAATCTGTTCTTCGGGACTCGATACATCTTGTTGGTTTCCGGAATGAACAGACTTCATGGACGTATGGGTTTCATCCATTATCTTCCTGCGAAGTTCCGGATTCTTTGACACTATCTCGTTCTTGAACCGGATCACACCTTCACTATCTTCTCGAAAACACTTCATTTCACCCTTCTTCGGTCGTCGTTTGACGTGCTCCATACTAGCATTCTTCTTCCGAGCTGCTACCTCTTCTTTGTGGATGGTAAGAATAGGAGCCGGATCATTCAATACTCCATATGGAAGAATCCGTAGACTAGGCTCACTCATTTCCTCTTTAGATGCTTCGATCAATAGGCGAGCGGTGAGATTGTTACAATGAGCGGTTCGACTCATTGGCTTTCCCAAGATGGTAATGGACCTCGATCTCATAATCCTTAATTCAAACCATCTTCGTTAGCACATGTTCGGATCCGCTTGAGTGAAGTCTGTACTTGAGACTCTTATGGTCGGTGTATAGAGGTACCAAATTTTCCAAGAGATAATGTCTCCGACTTTTCCATACTCGATCCACCACTCGCTAATTCTATGTCATGTGTGAGGTGGTGTTCCTCCTTTCGCCTAAGTTGTCGAGACGCATAGGTAATCACTAGACCTTCGGCATTAGAACACATCCAAGTCCTGTACTTGAGGCATCACGAGTACACATTGAATGGCTTGGTTAAACCTGGTTGAGCTAACACCGATGCTTGTTGTCGATAACTTCTTCAAGGTCCGAAAAGCTTTTTCACATGTCTTGCTCCATTCATACTTCTTATCTTTTTTCAGCAATTTGATCATTGGCTTGGCACTCTTTGAGAAATTGGGAAAGAATCTTCTATAATAACCAGACTAACCCTAAGAAGCTTCGGATCTGTGTGATCGATTTAGGTGGTTTCCAATCCGAGTACTTCTTTAACCTTCTCGGGATCAACAACCATTCCTTTTGCTGAGATCACGTGACCTAGGAATGGTACCTCCTTTAGCCAAAACTCACACTTACTGCATTTGGTATCTAACTCGGTGAGCCCTTAGACGTTGGAGCATGGTCCATAAATGTTACGTATGTTCCTCTTCCGAGTTGGAGTAGATCGGAATGTCGTCTATGAATACCACGACAAACTTATTCAATTCTAGCATAAACATCCAGTTCATGAGATACATGAAATGTGTCTGGTGCATTGGTTAGACCAAAGGACATCACCAGGTACTCCTAAAGTCCATATATGGTAGAGGAAGCTGTCTTTGGTATATCTTTCGCTCTAATCCCGATCCGATGATATCCGGAGCGAAGATCTATCTTAGTAAACACTTTTGCTCTCATCTACTGATCACACAAGATGTCAATTCGAGGAAGGGAATACTTGTGCTTAATGATCATCGCACTCAAAGTTCGATAATCTGCATATAACCTCAATGTTTGATTCTTCTTCTTGGCGAATAATGCTTGTCATCCTCAAGGTGATGAACTTGGGCAATTAAACCTCTTATCCAAGTAATCCCTTCGAGTTGCACCTTTACTTCGCCAGCTCATTGGGTGGCATCCGATACGGTCTTCGATATCGGTGCAATCCCTAGTTCAAGCCCTATCTTGAATTTCTACTGCCCGATCTGGTGGTAAACCTGGTAAGTCTTTTGGAAAACATCAGGGTATCCGTGAAATATAGGAACGTCTTCCAAACTTTTACCAATAATCTTATCAATCACCGGAAAGATAGCTTGGGAAGAAGTCAACGGAAAACAATCTCGTCCGTGAAGAAGGAGAGTTCATGTGACTGCAACAACATCTATATCCAATACTGCCTTATGATACTTCATTTATCTTCTACCAAGATTCGCCTCCAATCCTTGTCCGTCTAAGACTATAAAGGAGGTGGAATCATCCTTACGTCTCAACTTCAATGGTATCTCCGTAGTACTTTGATCAGCCATGTCTTGTGACCCTTTCGGAATCTTCTCGGATGTGGTAAAGTTGACACGACCAATCTTCATCATATCATTTGACTTGTATGCTTCGTCGTCCAACTGCTTTCTGTGAGGATGCTTTGCAAAATTCTGCTTTGTTGGTGCGACACCACCTTGAGCCAAGTGTCCAAGACAACCACCGTTGTAGCATGGATGATCAACGGATTGTGGCGTCGAGGATAAGGGACGTATACTCGGTCGGTCCGATTGTTGAACCGCTGAACGGAAGAACATCCGTTGCTGATGCTGAGGTGGCCGGTAAGAAATGGAATCGATGGTCGAGGCTCGAACCTCCGATCTGCTGCAGAAGTATAGACTAGATGATACTTGGAAGGTACCTCACTTCCTTGTTCACCTGGCTGCTCTCTTCTTAGTCTTCTCTTCTTAATGAGCACGAAGAGCATCCTCCATGAGTATAGCATCACTTACAAACTCATTGAAACTAACTCCTTGGTCCAAATTTAGAGTGTCAAGGTGTTTGATGTCAATATCTATCACTTTCATGCCGAGATCGGGAGTCATGAGATCTATAAGGGGTTGGTGAAAGTCAATGATGAAGGAAAAGATTTAAGCTGGAATGGTTGAGTTTATGAAACAACATGGATTTCCAAAAGATGCGATAGTGCTTTCGTCTGTCTTGGTGTTGAAGGAATATAGGCTTAAGATATTTGGAAGGGGAAATTGCACCGATGAGTTTCCAAGACAAGTATTCTTCTTCCGGTTGCGTACCCTAGGTTATACACCATTCGTTCGGAAGAACATTGTATTTGGATTCTCTTCTAGTTTCAAAATAGAGTATGCATTTCCACATCGCCCATGTTTGACTTTGAGAAGCGCACAGGCGAACCGGCACAATTCAAAGGCAAAATGGCAATTTGAAATTACAGAACATCCATTTCCAAATTAGCTCTCGGTACAACTTAGTCTAGTCGAAAAGGTGATGATTATTTCTTCCATGGAAGTCACTCGGGAAGTTCAAGGAAAGATAAGTTCCGAATGCAATTGAGTGAAAGAAGGAGAATGACTCTCGGACTAGAAACAGTCATCTCATATTACTTGGAATTTTATCATCCAAAAAGTTACGTCGAGAGGAATAGTCCGAACAGAAATCAAAAGGGCTATTTCCGGAGAGGAACGAGAACTTTTGGTGGCTACGAGTGGTAGTTAACCGGTCATCCGCCTCGTGAGGCCTGGAGCGATCGAAGTAGCTTCGGTGACTAGCTCCTGGATCCTTCTGCTCATTCATTCCATCCTTCTGCTCTTCCTTGGAAAGTTGTTGGGCTTGTTCAAGATCCAAGTATCTCATCACATGTCTTTATCGGGGCTGCACCTAGTTTATCTATTTCTTTGGCAGCTGTTAGTCGTTCATCCCAAAATTCAACTATAGCACTCATTCATACCGGCATCTTTAATCTATCCCTTTAAATCACTAGCTCTCATATGGGGCTCCTTGATAACTACACATGATCGTCCTTGTCTTTGATTGTCTTTGATCATCCGTAGACTAGACCTTAAATCCCCATTCCATTGCCTCCGTGTGAGAATTCGCCTTGCCTTCTATTTTACTAGCATGATCTTTTTCTTGTGCCCTCCATAGAAAACTAACTCTATACTACGATACTAACTCGGTCTAATTCCCAAAATCTCATATTATAGCAGTCAAAATGACATGATGCATGCACTACTCCGTATTAGTCAAACGATCGACAGTTAACACGAACTAACACGGATAGTTAGTGACTACCCGAGAAAACCACGAACTTCAAACGAGTTAGAAAGCTAACGGTTCTAAGTCCTTAAATGGGCTCCGTACTCTCGCGTACTCTAAACGTGCTAAACGTGTTAGGTTTTGAAAACAAGCTTGTAAACGATATACCGTTACCCCTGAACTACTACGATACCAGCTGTGACATCCCCTCCGAGACACCCAGGGAATCGGTACAGGGGGACACTCGACGCAGCGAGTTACAACAGTTCATCATCTCATACAAGCCAGGATATATACATCATGGTATAATACAACCAGGTTTTCGAAATACAAACATCCGACAGCGGAAGCATAAAACATTACAAAAGTTAGAATACTACGATTCTTGCAGCGAAACTTATTCTCTTTACAACCAAAGACCACTAGCGTGATATACCGAGCCCGTCGTACATCACGATCCTCCTTGCTCAAGCGTCGGGATCCGTCCCATTGGAGGGAACCACCCTCGAGCACCTGCTCCTCTTCCGGAAAACTACCGTACGAGTCATGGAAGTACGACTCGGGTCCTGAAAAACATAACGAACAAACCCCGAGTATTCTAATACTCGGCAAAGATCGACCCGTCAACGAGCACGCTAAGGCCGACACCTAGTATGCAAAGGCTTTCCGGCTGTGCTGACTTACTTGCGAAAACAGCTCTATTGGTTGATCCTTACTTTCAAGTTTTAGCTCAAGTTAAGTTCGAGTAAAGAACAAGGGTTTGCAGTGTACAACTACTGCAATCAAGTTTGCAAGAAAAGACATTTGAATACATAATTAAATAGAGAATAATTTTATGAATCTAATGAACTTTGTTTGGTATTTTTCTGATTTTTCTGGAATATTCTATGAATTTTGCAAGTTGGAAAAATAAACTAGAAATCAATAAATTCACGAAACAAGTAGAACTCACTCGGGCCGAAACCGAGCTGGCCCATGGGTGGACGGCCCATGGCACGCGCGCGGCCCACTCGAGCTCGGGCTGGCCGGCTATGGCCACGGCGGCCGGAGTAGGGCGGCGGCTCTGTCGGAGTTTGGCCGGACGGTGACCACTTGCGATGGAATTTCTCCTACGGGGTTAGCTCAACAAGGGAAAACGATTGGTGGGGTCGACTTCACCGGAAACCGGCCGGAAGTATGTCGACGGCGAGAGGCGGGCGGAGGAGAGGTTCGGCGGGGCACCGGCGGCGGGGTAGTGGACCAAAGGGGAAACCGTCTCCTCCGGAAGCTTCCTTGGTTGAAGGAGAACACCGGCACGGTGAGGATTTACCGATGGGATGACCGGAAGGTGGACTTTACCGGCGAGGCAGAGCCGACGGCGGCCGAGCTCGAAAAAGATGGCAACAATTCAAGAATACCCGTGTGGCAACTCAAGTGGAAGTCTACTAGAATGTAGAGAAGACACTTGCGCACACCTGGAACTCAAGAATCGCAACGAATGGTGAACTCGAGAGGACGAATTTGCCGACGGCGTGAAGGTAGACCGTCCGAGTGCTGTGGGGAAAAACTCGAATTACTTCGCGCTCCGGGCATGGTTTGGGCCGTGGTTGGCGCCTATAGCTCGAGCGGGATGAGGCGCAGCTAAGGCATCTTTGGCTCGGCCGGGGAGGAAACAGGGACACGGTGCGTCGGGGTTTGGTGCGGCACGGCTCGGGCGGGCTCGAGAGACAGAGAAAGGGAGAGGAAGAAAACACTTGGGCTTGGGTTTTTATCCCGATGAGGCGGAGCGTTGAGGCGGTAAGGAAGCCCTGCGTGGCGCCAGCTGCGGAGGGCGCGCGGCCAGGAGCTGCCGAGGCGGCCCGGCAAGCGGCGGGTGAGGCGGTGCGGTGAGGGAGAGAGGAGAAAGAGAGAATGGCCACTAAACCTGTCCCAAAATTTTACACAAAACCCCCTCATATTTTGGTTATTTGAAAAACGGATTTCTAGCACTCGAAAAATTCTGCGAAAATTCAGGGATGTATTCGAAAGTATTTTAAACACTTTTCCTATTAAGTCCAGGTTAAGATTCCAAATTATTTTCGGATTAAAAATTCATAGATAAATTAATAAAAGAAGCTTTGTTATTTCTTGCAATTAATTTTACAAAGCAAAATAATTTCAGGGCACTTTTATAAATCTTTATTAGTATGTTTAAGCAATTGAAAATGTTAAACTCCTCATTTATTCTTATTTATATTCCTGTTAAGTCTTTCCTTTAATCTTTGGTAAATTTTGATATTTTATGTGCATTTTCTCAACACAAAAGTAAATAATTCACGGATGCACATGATGACATGATGATAAATGACATGAAATGCATTTTCTTTACGAGAGTTGTTACACCAATGATACTTGGGGGAGGACTATGCGGGCAACATCGCTCCCTCGTTGTTCGAGCCGGTCTTACTCAAGGCACTTCGAGACCGGTCTTTCCCTCTCGCCACCCGAGCATAGCTCCGAAGATATCCAAATCCGGAAAGGCGGTTCAAGAACCTAGTACGAAGAAACATACTACTTCCTTGACCATCGGCGGACCCGCTGCATCTTCTGCCGCATCGGGCGATATGCGTACGGAGGCACAAAAACTTGAAGAGCAGCGGAAAGAAGCGGAAGGCTGTCGAAAGGGATCGCCAAGCCGCTCCGGCCGCTTTTGAAGCTGCTTCGGGAAAATCTCAAGAAGCTCCCTCTTTAACAGATTCCCTATCCAATGTTCCCATGAGGTCCCAGTATGGCAGCCGGACCGGTCCCGGTGACGAAGGAGAAAGAGTCCCGAGCACCGCAAGTCAATCCAGCGGCAAAAGGACTGCAGAGGGAACCAGTGAAGATACTCAAGGTCCCCCAAGAAGATCAAGACTTCCACCGGCTTCAAGAAGGCCTCCTCATAAGTCCTTTATATCACCAATCATTTTTGAATCGCTTTCACCCCGGTCTTATATCGTTTGCCTTTCTTCGCAGAATCCCTTCCAATTTTCAAGCTAGCATAGCTAGCTTTTGAAGAAACAAAGCTTCTACCCCAGCTCCGACTGGTAGTGCTTCGCTACCGCTTCCGCTGCATCTCCGGCCACCGATAAGCCTTTCGAAGCCCATAGTGCAGCATCCGCAAAGGAAATCCCAGCCGCCTCCAGCTTAGAAGCTTCATCTCAAATCACCGAAGACCAAGTCATCAATATCGGAAGCTCGTGCGCCAGCAACCCTCCTCCCCAAGCGACCTTATTTCAAATTCCTCCGGGCTCTCATTGGGACCAGTCTGGATGGAAGAGATTCCTCGTCGGCCTAGGATGACACGCAAGTCTCCGGGAGAGCCCGGACCGCACAAAATGGTAATCGGAGATGTGGAAGTGGACAACTCCGGTGGAGCTAGAAAGTTCACCGCAATACCTCGGTGGGACGCCCTCCAGGAAGAGGAAGCCCTGAAGAACTTTTCCGAGTCCGGCCGGGTACATCTTGCTTCTTCAATGATTCCTTCAAGCAATTTCTTTTTAATAATTCGATCTCTTACTTCTTCCTTCTTTTAGGTTGTTCGAAAAACTCCGAAGCAAAAAAATGCTATAATCGCTCGTCCGGAGGAAGAGCTATGCACTAATCAAGAGCGATTGGTTAAACTTGAATCTCAAACCGCCGATCCGAAATCCAAGGAAACCGATCTGTTGAAAAGGGAAGCCAATCTGTTGAACACCCACCGATCGATGGAGGAACGCCGGCAAGAGATCATCAAGCTCCGCAAAGAAATCCGGAGTAAAACTCTTAATTTTTTCTGCACATTCCATATTTTTCTTCTTGCCTTACTCCTTATCTCAAGCACTTGAAAATCTTGTCGCCGCTCACAAGAAAGCGGAAGAAATCCTTTACGAAAAGGCAAGCTGCTCAAGAGCAAGCTCTTCCGGAAGGCTCTCGAGTTGAAGAACAGCAAGCAGCTCGAATTGGAGAACCGGAGGGCGAACTTACCGCCAAGGATAACATTCCGGCACAAACACTTCGCTCCAATAAGATGCTTGAAGCTGATAATGCTCGCTCTGAAGGCCGAATTAGCTGAAGCTTTAGAAGCAGTAAAAATGGCGCATGCGGACAAAGAAAATGCTCCGAGGACTGCCCATGAATCTGCCCAGCTTGCTCTCAAAGCGAAAGAGCGCGAGATCCAGCGTATGCTAAAGGTTTAGACCAAGCTGAGAGAATCCAATGTTAATATCAAAGGCAGATTCAGAGCTGCAAAAATCGGGCACGGACGTAAGTTACTTCGTCCTTATTCCTTCTTATGAAATTCCTTAAAAATACCGGTCTGCTGTGATAATCCTTTCTTATATTTTTGCTTTCTTTAGAACTTGCTGCAGGTACAGCACGCACACTCGGAGTATCTAAACGGCGGTCAAATTATTGATCCCAATGAGATAGATCTCGAGTCCGCCATCCGGGCCTTCCCCGGAAGAATCAAAGAGCATTCCAAGATGGTTGCCGCTGTAGGAGGAGGCCATATCGCTGCCATAATCCAATCTTGGACTCTGGTCAAAGATTGTGATTTCAACTTTATTAAGGATGGCGCCCACCCGAACACTACCGAAGATCGGTTCAACGAGTCTGAAGAATTCGCTCGATGGTACCATTTCGGAATTGATAGAAGATGTTCCTCTTGATCCAACAGGTGTTTCTCCGAACGTAGCACCAGCGACCTTTGCTCTGGACCAAGATGCTCGGGATGCAGCAGCCGCCGCTAAGCGGACGAGTAGAAGATGCATTTGAAGATCTAGATGCTGATTTACCACTATCTTCTTCGATTCTGAAGAAACGTTGGACGATAGATTAGTTGAAAATCCAAAGACCGGTGATACCGGTACTTCCAGCGGTCCTGCTTAGTAGATTTTGTATTAGGGCCAACTTGCTTTTGTAATCAAACATCTTGATCATCATGCTATTTACATTATTTTGAATACTTGGTTGCTTTTCTTTTCCATATGAATACTGGTTTCACCATCATATTTACTAACTTCTTTGCCCAAGACATGATGGTTATTTCAGCTAAAACTAACTATGACCAAATTCTAGCTCTAATCAGCGCAGATCACAATTCATAGTTATAGCTTACTTTAACAAGATCATGTAACATAGGAAAAAAGCTAAGTTGTAAGATTTAAGATTTCATAGACTGCTCTTAACACAGCAGCCTACCAATCGAGTATTCATAAGAAAAATGCTACACAATTTCCTTTCCTGAACATACCGGTCTTAAACTGAAAAGAAACAGACCGCTCCGAACACAGCAGCCTATTGACTAAATGACTGGTCTTATTATGCGGGAATAGCACAATATCACGAGACTACTCTTAACACAGCAGCCCCTGGCTCGATAATTTAATTCAAAATTAAAATATTGAGACACAAAAAGCAAACACATTCTCATTAGACAGAATTACTTTATTATAATATAAAAAAGGAAAAATTTGCATGAAGTATTTTTAAGTATAAAAACAACGAAGCTGTTCAATGTTTCAAGAATTTGGAATTTCTTCTTTTCCAAGGTCATAAGCCTATAAGCCCTCGGTCCGGAGACCGATTTAACCGAGAAAAGGTCCTTCCGAGACTGGTGACAACTTATGCCTGTTCTTGTTGGGCTGAATTTTCCGAAGAACCAAGTCTCCTACTTGGAACTCCCGTGTTCGAACATTGCGATCATGATAACGACGCAGTCCCCGATGATATTTGGCTGCTTGAATCAAAGCTTGATCCCTCAATTCTTCCGCAGCAACCAGCTCAACCTGGCACCGATCTTCATATTTCTCTTCATCATAGTATTGTACCCGAGCTGACACCATATTCACTTATGTAGGTAGCATGGCTTACGTGACACCCCTACCTCGCGGAGCGAGAGGGATTGTCTAACAGGATCGTATCGGAAGACATTCGACGAGGTGAACGTACATTGTGCATACATTAAGGATACATTCACCATTTACATTACATAAGAAAGTGCTTGAGTAGCAATTTTCATATTTAATAACTCGGTTATTACAATCCATAATACAAATTTTAGATTACAATACCATGGAGTGAAATTTTTGTTTTACAATACTTAATGAACATTCTTGCGGAAGCGCAAACATCTCGACGATACATATATATAGCTTAGCAAGGAGAACCACACCAGCCCATACGGCGTGGCCTCACTCTTGAGTTGGTGAAGCGGGAACCCACTCCACGGTCCACTCCCGGGGTTCCTCACCTCGACACACATATTTCCCGCAGCATTCACGGTAGTCTGCACTGCGGGAATCCTGAAAATGAATTTAAACGCAAACCACTGAGTATCTAATATACTCCGCAAGGCTTACCAGTCAAAATTGGTTCTAAGAACCGACCCTAGCATGCAGGGGGCTGGACTTGGCTTGCTGGAATTTGCAAAAACAGCATCTGTATATTTGGTGTATCTCATATTTTAGCCAAGTTAAGAGGGTGGGAGCATAATCATAAATTTAGTGAGCAAGACTAACAAACATGGTTGCAATACATGAATTTAATACTTCAAAAACAGAAAGTTCATCATCATATTCCATGTCATTACTACGATGCGATCTGCTCGAGACAAGTGGTACTCATCACCGTGAGGGACGGCGATATATATCGATTTACACCCTGCAGGGAAACCCAAATGCACAACATACGCATCATTTAAGAACACATATGGCCACCTTTCACAAGATTATCATATATATGAGCCGGGTCCGCCCTCCGAGTGTGCATTCCACATGCAACCACGGTAGCGTCGGGTCCAAGGGTAATAACACATCCTCCGTCTACTCACAAACCCGTGCATCCACCGTGACCAACACTTTGCACAAAGGGTGAAGTTAGCGTCCAACACTATGACTCTCAAGTTACATCAGTTTACCAACTCCCATACGAAGGTATGTATTTGGTACACAACTCAATACTTGCTCGCGGAGTCACAACGAACGGTCCTTGACCGACACGTACGGGGCTATGGCGCAGAAGGGCCAACCTTGTCACCGCATCCTACACATGCACTTCCCGTACGGTCTCCAATTATTCATGTGAGGGTAACCAGAATTTATTCCTAGACCGGGTGATCTCCAAATCACTCGGTGTTGCTACAGATAAAATTATTAAGCATAACAGACTAGCGATCGGGGTTATACCTAACCAAAACCACGGGAACAGGAATCTAGTGCAAATAAGTTCCGAGCAACTCCTGAACGTAAATGCACAATACATCCATAGACGTATATGAATTAAAATAGAAATTTAGAAACATAGGTTATGCTCCGGGGCTTGCCTTGGTTGGGTTCGCGAGTTAGCACACTCAAACTCGCTCAATTCAAGCTGGTGCCCTCCTTGATCTTCAGCTCCGGTCGGGGTTCCTATATGAATGCACATGCGAGTGTATGAGCAATGAGTGAAATCATAATTATATAGTTCATGGAACTTTCTCAATAATAAAATGCAACGAAATGTTTGCATAAATTAAACATGCTCCGGAACGTGATGACGTGGTCACGATGATACGTGTGGTTTATTTCACGAGGACAACCTTCTAATTATAATAATTTTACATTATTTAGTATAATTGTACATGCTGAATTTTGAGATCAAGAAGATAGGGTAGGCTTCATTATTGATATTAGTGGGACGAAATACCTATATGACTAAGTGTAACCATATGATGATGTATAGCACTTGTGGTTATACATTAATAATTATATGATCCGGTCTTGGATTAATTTATTTACTTACATCTCCTGGTATAGTTCATTACCAATCTTGTAGTCATTAATTAATTATGCAAAAGCTTGATGCTCATGTCTTACGGTGAAGCTCTCATCACCTCTCTAAATATTGAGCACCATTGTCAATTTATGTGAATTTTATACGATCAATTATACATAATCAATGATTGTTCTTGCCCAAAAGATAAACGTGGTCGTGACATGCTTAAATGTACCATGCAAATGTGAAAAATGTTTACCATAATAGAAAAGGGAAAAAGGCAACTTGAACTTAGCAAATTTTTCATTTATTCTGTTTAGCCAAGTCCGGAGGGTTAGGCTTACTTGTGATGCCATCTTAGGGCGCTTAAATTTCAAAATTTGTCTATAGAACTTAGGTGAACCATGTAGGGTCATGTAAAGTACGTGCTTCACGGATTACAACGGATGTGGATTTGCTTTATTTGGATTTGTATTTTAAAAAGTTATTGAATTTCAAAAATGCCAAGTTGTCACGAGGCCATAACAAATTAGCACCTTGGAGTACTCGTATCTTTATTTTTTTACACAGAACGTACTTGGATTATGTTACCACGTCAAAGTATACATCATCTAGTTTCTAGCGAGCCTTTGCTCATGTATTTTGGGTACAGGACATGGAAGTTACAAAATTTTTTAAAATACATTCTTGTTAAGCAGCGTGGTCACGATAGCATCTTAAACTTGTTCAAACATTTATTTTTGCTACATAAAATAATCTTGTAAGCTTTTCATAACGCTTTGAATCGTTCAAATCCGATGAGTAAATTTAAAGTTAGGCAATTTTTAAAATGCTTGACGCTCACGGTTTTAAACTTGGCCAGCACGATCGAAATTTTTCTAAGTACCGGAGCGCGGCCGGTGTGGCCGTGGCGTGCGCGGCGTGCGCCATGCGCGAGGGTGTGACGAGGCCGCCAGGCTGGTAAGGACCGGGGGTCCTGCACATGCGCCGCGGGGCCCCAAAGTCTAAGAGGCTCACCGAGGCGGCGCGTCGTCGTGGAGGTGGCGGGTGGGTGCGGGCGGCGGCGCGGCGCGACGACGTTCCGGTGACTCATCGCACCAAACGGAGAGCCAAGCTCACACGATGAAGATTGGGGCCAAGTGATGCTACCGGTGGTAGGAATTTCGAGATAGCTCACCGGAGAGGGAGTGCGGCCAACAATGGCGGATGGTGGCGCCGGTGGGGAAAACCGGAAATCCTCCCAAACCTCTGCAAGATGGGGTGGCTCGTGCTCCGGACGGCTAGCTAGGGTTAGGGCAAAGCTTTTGGCAAGTAGAGGAGGTGTGGGGCTGGTCGGGACCGGGGACCGAGGTGCGGGGAGGGACGACGCACGAAAAAGGTAGGACGGCGGCCATGGCAGGGAAATGGCCCCGCCATCCACGGTCGGGGTTGTTGGCTTCCGGGCGAAGGGAGAGGAGCGATGAACGACGCGTGGAGCTGCACAGCGAGCAAGGACGGGCGGCGCCTAACCGGCATGGGCACCGGCGGTGAGCGCCGCCGGCGGGTGGCCCCGGCCATTGTGTCGGCCCTGTTTGAATTGGATTCTCGACTATTTACGGTTTGCCATCGGCGCTTGGAGATTTTGCACTCATAAAAAATAATCCTCTTGGAGATTTTGCAAACCAAATTTTTCTGGGGCTCCTTGTATTATGAGGAACAACTTTTGTTATAGACACAAATTCAGATTAGAATTGTAAAAATTTATAAAAATTGATGAACAGGTGCTGTTTTAGATTGGATTTGGATTTTTCTAGGAATTTGTGCTACCCCTGAAATTTAGGAAAAATGTCCTAAAATCTTAGCATGATGTGCTCCACCAGATCATGCAAAAATTTGGGGTTGCTATCATGGAAAAATTTTAAGATCTCATGTAGCTAGGGTTTTGGGTTAAATAAAAACCCTAATTGCAGTTCATGTCATTTTATGTGAGATGATTCCTTAATTATTGCTTTGCACATGCAAATTATCCTTTAACACAGTATGATTATGGATTTGTGACACGGGGTGTCACGGCTTCAGATCCATACACCAAAGAAAAAGGAGATTGCCCCGTAGCCCTACTAACATTAGTGCGTAGTCCCCAAAGCACCCAGGGCAATTCCTTAACCCACTTTCCTGCATACGGCTTCAAACGGTAAAAAATTCTAGGTTTAAGACCAGTCAAAATCATTCCATTAGCTTGTTCCACCTGTCCCTTAGAACGTCTAATCTTTGCTTCTCCATCTTATCTTCGGAGTTTTACCGGATTGCAGATAGTCAAGGTATGGGGTACGCCAATCAGAATCAATAATCATAACAACAAGTGGCCGAATATCTTCGGCAAAATTGTTCCTCCAACGTTGATTACATTCTCTCGTACGATGCGGTAAGACCGCTTCTTCAGACTCGGTCCTTCGAGATCGCTTTCTCTGCTGGTCCTTCAAGACTGCTTCATCCACGATCTCCGTAATAGTAGCCTTGCGCTCCATCTTTATGGATGGCTTATCCAATACTTGAAGGAAGACACCGGGTGGAACTGCACTGTCTTGAAGACCCCGATCCAGCTAACTCATCCGCAGACAGAATTGTTTTCGCGCAGTATATGAGAAAATCACGAGACCATCAAATTTATCTTCAAGTTTCCTAACCTCTTGTCGATAAGCGATCATATGATCATCATGAGCATCCCACACCTTGTTAACTTGACCTATTACCAGCATTGAATCACCATATATGTCTAGTCGTCTAACTCCTAACGAAACAGACTACTCGAAGCCCATGAAGCAAAGCTTCATACTCCATGATATTATTCGAAGCTTTGAAATGCATTTGTAAGACATATCCGAGTGGTTCTTTCTGCGGGGTGAGAAGCACGAACCCAGCCCCGCGCCTGAAAGCTACGGGGACCCGTCGAAGAACATCTCCCAATACTCCAACGTCTGGATCCCCTGCGGGATCTACGTCTCCAACCACTCTGTTATGGAATCAGCTAAAGCTTGTCCCTTGATAGCTGTCCGCGAAGAAAACGTAATCACATATTGGCCAAGTTCTATAGCCCACTTAGCAACCTGGCCCATCGCCTCTCGGTTTCGCACAATATCCCCAATGGCAAACCCAGTCTTAACTTTAATGGGATGCGCTTGGGAATAATGTTTCAACTTTCGAGAAGTTATTTCTACAACATATATTAACTTCATGAATCGGAGATATCGCATCCGTGATTCACTAAGAACTTCACTTACAAAATATACCGGATGTTGCACCAATTGCAGATGTCCCTCTTCCTTCCGATCGACCGCGCGAACCGTGCTCACCACATGGGTTATTGCGGAAATATACAACTGAATAGTCTCGTCCGGTTCCGGCGGTACCAATGCTTGGAGGGTTGCTAAGGTATTCCTTGAGATGATCAAGCGCGGCTCGTGCCTCGTCTGTCCACTCAAACTTATCTTGCTTTTTAAGCAACTTGAAGAACGAAAGTCCACGAACTCCCGGTCTTGAGATGAAACGGCTGAGAGCAGCTATACTATACGTCAACTTCCGAACATCCTTCAAGCAATTCGGGGGTTTCATGTTGATGATCGTTTGGATTTTTCTAGGTTAGCTTCGATGCCTCGCCATGACACCAGGTATCCCGATAATTTCCCAGAACTAACTCCAAACACACACTTTCCCGGATTAAGCTTCATGGAAAAATTCTGCAGATTATCGAAGGTCTCCGCCAGGTCCGAGAGAAGATCCTCGGTTTTACGAGATTTTACCACTATATCATCAACATAAGCTTCTGCGTTCCTTCCCAATTGCGAATCCAAGCAACGTTGTATACCGCGCCGATACGTAGCTCCGGCATTTTTTAATCCAAATGGCATAGTTGTATAGCAGTATGGTCCGAAGGGGTGATAAACGCGGTCTTTATTTGATCTTCAACTCTCGGTGGTATTTGATGATACCTTGAATAGGCATCGAGGAAACAAAGACGCTCGCAGCCAGCAATCGAATCAACGACTTGGTCAATCCGAGGCAGCGCGAAAGGGTTTTTAGGGCAAGCTTTGTTGAGATCAGTATAATCAACACACATTCTTTATTCTTTAGTATTCTTTTTTGGTACAAGGACTGGATTGGCAAGCCAATCTGGATGAAACACCTCCCTAATAAACTTAGCTGCTAATAACCTAGTTATTTCCTTCTAGATGGCCTCCTTGCGGTCTTGAGCAAACCTCCGGAGCTTCGTTTGGTCAGCTTCGCATCGGGACGCACTAACGGTGCGTGCTCAATCTTCTCCCTAGGAACACCCGGCATGTTAGAAGGCTGCCATGCAAATATATCCCTATTTTCCTGGAGGAAAAGAATGACCGCGCTTCCCTATTTATCCCTCAAGTCAGCCCCTATATGGGTGACCTTGGAGGAGTCGACTCATCAAGCTGAATAGTCTTGGAAACGATCGCATCGGCTTTCGGTTTCTCCTTTGCGACCTTCTTGACTGGAACTTCATCTTCCAACCTTGCATGTGCTTCTAGAGCCTCAGCTGCTTCTCCGATTTCTCGACGTTCATCTTCCGAATTGGCCCGAGAGGCCAGCTCGGTGGTATGTACTTCACAAGCATAAGTGGTCTTGGTATCACCCCGAACGATAAGACCCCATTTGGTCCTGGCATCTTCGAGCATCAAGTACCGATAATTCGGGATGGCCATAAACTTTGCCAAAGCCGGTCTTCCAAGTATCGCATGATACGCTGAATCAATGTCGGCTACCCGGAAGATAATATTCTCCTTCCTGTAGTTCTCCTTCGTTCCAAAAGTCGATGGCGAGAGAAATCTTCCCCAAATGATAGCTGTTCCGGCCGGGTATTATACCATGAAATAGTGAAACACTGCGATCCAAATCAGCTACAGAGAGGCCAAGCTGCGGCAGAGTTTTAGCAAACAAGATATCCAAGCACCTTCCTCCATCAATGAAAGTTCTCTTCAATCGCACCTTGTGAACGATGGGGGCCGGGATGAGCGGATATTTACCGGCTTTTGGCAGTACCTCGGGATGATCAGCCCTGCTGAACATAACGGGTACCTCGGACCATCGTAGGTATTCGGGGGTGGCGGGAGCACTGGCATTAACCTCTCGGAGCGTCAACTTTTGCTTTCACTTTGACTCGTACGCATCCGGGCCTCCATAGATCATGTTCACCTCTCGAGCCGGTTCTTGAAAACCTTCATCATCTTCATTGTCATCAGGCTCTTTATCCTTGCCCTTGTCGTCTCTCCGGTTCCTATGAGCGGACCGGGGTGCAACTTTTAAGGCAAATTGAGCGAACGTTCTTAATAGGAAGCACTCCTTAGCTTTATGATTCCCATTATGAATCATGCAAGGGCCCTCCAAAAGCATTTCGAACGACGGTCGTTCTCTTGGTCCTCTCTTAGGAGGTGCCGGTCGATCTCCTCCATGAGGCCGGTCGACAGCAGCAACAAGGTTATCCGCCTTGCGCTTATGGTTATTCTTAAATCCAGACTGGTTGCCTTGGTCATGCTTCGGTTCCTTCCCTTTGTCCCCGCGTAAATTGACCACGTTTGATTCACCGACGAGCATAGTCATCTGCTATCTTGAAGCACTCTAACGCCGTCATGGTAAGGTTTCGATTGCGCCTTCCAATCTTGTGAACTAATGCTTCACTTCGGACGCCAGCTTGAAACGCCGCAATTACCTGCTGATCGGGAACATTGAGGATTAAGGCCTTCTTGCTGCAGAAACGCTCGATGAAGTCCGTAAGCGTCTCATCGGACTTTTGCCTTAGCCTCGTTGAGGTCGAAGTAGTTCCCTGGTTTCTCACAAGTCGCCTGAAAATTCTCCATGAACTTTTTGGTGAGATCCCCCAAGAAGAGATAGATCTCTCGGGTAAGGATTGCAACCACAAGCGTCCGGCCTGTTCCATGCACATGGGGAGATAATTGGCTAACACAAAAGTGTCTCCTCCCGCTGATCCGATAGCAGCAGTATACATACGGAGCCACTCAACAGGAGGTGCTTTACCATCATACTTGTCAATAGCCCCGGGCTTGAATCCCCGGGGTATTTGCAAATGCGTAAATCCCGCGTAAATGCCGGGATAATGGAGTACTCGTCATCCTCCGGACCGGTCCAAACCGGTGACGGAGATCGCCGGCTAGGGAGATACCGATAGTTACGATCCCTGTCATCGTCGAAGTAGTCGTAGTAGCGATCATCTTGATATCTATCTCCTGCACCATCCTGACGATCATTGTTCGCTGGTTCTGCATGCCGTGAAGGAGGCGGAGGCGGGGGCGGAGGCGCCGCTTGACGATCATTATCAACTCGTCGAGGTTCCCCGTCTCTGTCTCGTTGTCTCGTCCCCTTCGATTCTTTAGTGTCACGACGATCATCTCTTACGGGCCGCTCATCCCGATGAGCATGTCGACTTCCATGCCCTCGATGATCATTGCGCGGATGATTTCCGCCGGGGCGGCGCTGAGCAACCGGCCCTCGCCGTGGCGAGTTATGTGGTCGGTGGGGCAAGGTCCCGTGGACGATCATCAACGTGACCAGTCCGTCGCCTCTCATCTTCTTCTTGTCTCCTGCGTTCTTCTGTCCTCTCTGCATGGCGATCGATAAGCACGTTTCGAATGTCACGATTGCCATTGAGTGGTATGCGCAAATCTTGGTCCGGAGCTCGCTCATGTTCGTCTGCGATCGGAGTGTGTCGAGGTCCAAGCCTTCCGCGAAGAAGCTCCTTCGGACCGGGCTCTTGCATGCCGCTCCGAGCGGGAACTTGAGCGGTCGGGAGATTTCGCTCTGTCATGGACGAGTTGATTTGTTTGTAGAGCTGCCGCATCTACCAAAGTCAAAGCGCGCTGCAATCCCGGCGTTGCATTGAAGACTTCTTCCGGTATTGTCTCGAGAATTTGTCTCACTCCCACAATGTTGTGGACTGGTGATGTGAAGACCCGAGCGCCATTCATCTCCACCTCCATGGAGCTTAAATCCAATGCTATACTTGAAGAACGATGGCGCCTTCCACTCGTGACATCCACGTCGATCGTTATACCCCGGGGATGTTTCTTCGGGTCTCCGGACCGCTTCGGTAGCGGTCCCGATAGCGAGGGGCGATCGCGAGGATGCTTCGTTCTATCCGACTAGTACCGGCAGCGTTCGCGTGATGATTCGCGGCCGAAGGTTGCGAAGGTCGTTCATCTCCATCCGCTTTGTCCGATTCACATTGGCGGCGGTTAGCTTGGTCCTCCGCCATCCTGGCTGCTTCAGCAGCAACTTCTTCGGGATTGAGTTCTCGAAGAACCGGACCCGTCATGAATACTTGGAAGAAGGCCGGATACCCTTCTTCGAAGTCCTTATCAAGCTCATGGGAGCGGCTTATCATCACGGACCGGGTGCCGGTCCGAGACGCGAGCGGTCCGATGGTTCGCGCTAAAGCTGCGTCGGATCCGCAAGGTTCCAAACAAGAGGTGCCAACCGTGGCAAGTGATCGCGCTTCGAAGCCGTGGCCTGGCTACAAGTTGGATTCATCAAAAGCAACTTTTCGGCGAAATCAGCTTCAAAGTCGAGGGACCCGAAGCGAATCTTGAAGCCGGGCATGAAGTCGATGACGAACGAAGAGGCCATCGAACTCGCTGGGAACTCGCCGGGACCCCTTCCTGGCGTGCCAAATGTCGAGTCTTGAACTCGGCACTAGTAATACCTGGTCACTCACGAGCGTGGAATTCGATGGTGCAACACACAAAACACACGGGAACACGAGATTTTTAGATAGGTTCGGGCCCCTCGAATCGAGAGTAATACCCTACGTCCGGTATGTTATGTATTGCCTTTAGCGATTTGATAATTGCAAGATCTCGAGAGAGTTTTCGGGGGTCCCTGCTCCGCCTTATATATCCGGGGAGACAGGGTTACATGCGAGTCCTAGTCGATTACACGAATTACATATATGGGAATTCTATCTCTAGCTTTCTTTATTAATTCAGAGTCCTAACAAACCACAAATTACTCCTTAACTTGCTTCTCAAGTCATCATACACCGGTCTTAATACCCGCCTCGTCTCCATACCGGTATACGGAATCTTCTGTTATTCCGGACCGATCGAGAACCGGTCTGTTGACTATCTTCATCATCTTTATCTTCATTAATTTGTTACCATGTCTCTGCGCATCGATTCCTTTATCATCTCGTATACCCATAAGGCAAGTATACCACAATGGCCATGCCCGAGCGAACGATCCGCTTGCTCTCGCTCCTTCCGTTTTTCTATGTTCCATGGGTGCAAAAAAGTTGGGCCTCCACCATGGCCAAGAGAAGGGGCGGCACATCCGAGGACGAGGGAAGAGGGATGAGGGAGGAGGGCGCGCGGACTACGACGGGATGCGACAAGGTACTTGCGAAGGTGGAGTCATCCGTGCATGCGCACCCTCGCAGGTCCAACCTGCCGTCACCAACAGAGCGGTGCGTCGGTGGACTCCATGGCTTGAGATCCTGTGCCCATCTTTGGAGATCCGGTGGCCCGGCAGCCTGGAGATTCGCTGGCCAAGGAGGCAACCCACGCGGAGCTCGCCCGCCGGCCGGGAAGGCAGCCCGTGCGGAGCTCGCGCCGGCCGAGAGAGACAACCTGCGCCGAGCTCGCCCACGAGCCGGGGAGGCTCCGACGAGCGGGGTGTGGCACCAGCGGGAGGAGTAGAATTGGCGCGAAAATATCCCCGCGGGATCTGGGTGTAGCGTCGTCTTGAGAAGATGATATCTACAACGGAGCCCCGCCTGGGTGCACGGGACAGGCTCATCGCCTCACGAGAAGATGCAGTGCCCGTATCCAGCCTTAAGCCGGGGGGGGTTGGACATGCTCGAACGATTCCGCCATCATCATCATAATTTTCATCACAGTATCTGGCCGATATTGATATCTTCACAAAGTGAGCCAGGCCCGCATACACAACTGCTCAGTATTAGCCAATGGTAAAATGCCATTAATATATTCGGTTCAATAAGATTGCTATCAGGAGCCTTCACCTGTCGGACAAAAAAATAGGAATAGTTCAGACCACAGAAGATACAATACACAAAACCGACAAATCATAAGACTACAAACCAAGGCTCTATTCGTTTTCTGTCCTCCAAAATTTAGCACTGTCACATCAAAGAGAATCTTACTATTTACGAATATTTCGATGAATTTAATGACAAAACTCTTTTGACAGATTGGTTCTAATTTTCGAGATGAATCTAATGTGCTTAATTAATCTATATTTTGCTAAAGTGATGCTACAGTAACCGTCTTCTAATCATGACTTAATTAACTTTATTATATTCGTCTCGTGAATTAGTCTAGGTGCTAGTAATTTATTTTATAATTAAACTTTATTTAGTATTCTAAATAGTAAGATTCTTTTGATGTGACAGCTATAAAGTTTAGACCCCAGAAAACGAACACACCCAAGACCGGAAATGAATGCAACGTCTAAAGCATCCAGAACATGCTAAAGGTGTTCACATCTTATCTGATATATTTCATTTGCCTTCAGGCTTAAGTAGGGTAGAAGAAAACCAAAAATGCAAACAGTGACTGCAATATAGTACATAGAAGCACGATAGCTGCAGCAACTACAGCTAAACTTAACCATGGATTGCTAAAATGATTGTGCCATAACCACGCCATCCAGCGGTTGATGCGGCTCTGGTAATGTTCCTCCATCCTTCTGCATACGCTCTTGAGGTAATGATCGCCATTCATGTCAAATTCCACGTTTTTACCAAGTTTTGTTAGAACAGTCGAGACTTCCTCGTCAGTGCGCATGTGATGCACAAGGATTCCCCTCGTAGCAAGAAGGGTTACGTCAGCTGGTTTGGTAATGAGCTGAGACAGTAAAGCACAATAAGAAGTGACATAATTCCCATACTGAGGGCAGGTTTGCTCCAATGCAACAATATTCTTGAAAAAGGAGATCGTGTGACAAGCTATGATTAGAGGTGGAATTTCCAACAAGCCACTGGTAAATCTTATGTCCAGCAGACAATGTCGATCATGCTCGCTAAATATCCTTTTCTGAAAATGAATACCTGCCTCGTGATACTGTTCTGCTCTACGCCACCGGATTAGATGTCTTCGGTCTTGTAAGGTCCTTGAAGTTTGGTTTTTGTTACGTTGTTTACTTTTGTCTGACTTGCAACTCATACTAATCTTTTCATAGGCACGCATGACATAAGGAAACAAAACTGACTTTCTATAATACTCAGGTTCTGCTCTAACTTCAGTAGGCTTCAAATAAATATGCCAAAAGTGTAGTAAATGGTCGAATCTATTCGGTCTGCAGGGATCACGTAGGGGCATTGGATATCCTATAATGTTAGCAAGGAACTCACCGATTCTATAAGCAGGCTTTGAAGATTCAGATTCCCCTGCAAATAACTCATAAATTGCTTCCACAACGAAAAATGGAATTTGGTTCTCCAGCATGAATAAATCGTGCAAAAGGAAATTTGTCAGCCACATGTCAATCGGTCCCGACTTATTATTGCCACATTTGTAAAATGTGTGGGTGTCATCGCTACCACTGCTTGTAACTTTTGTGGAGGATGCTGTATCTTCAAAATTTTCAAGATTATTTCCAGACATCAAAGATAATTCAGCAACATCTTTGCCTGGTAAATCTGTCTCTTGAATTCCAAAAAGGGATACAAGTAAGAAACACCCGTCAAGTAGAAGCATTTTTATAAACTTGTCAGGCTCCATCTGAACCTCCTTAGGGTAGCAGCTTCGAACTTGTTCCTCTAGACCTTCTATTAAGTGTAAATAATCCTGCAACGTTTTTCTAGGATCCAACCTGAGGATATAATTCAGGTAGTTCCACTTATTCTTCTCAAACACCTGGAGAGCTGGATTTCCGTGGTGATATGGTCCAATGGACAAATTTATAGGTTCATAAGCATTTCTGTCAAGCTCAAAAAGCTTCTGTGGAATGTTGCAAATCAGACAATGACGAATAGATCTGACATTTTGTTCCAAAGACAGATAGTAGCTTCGCTTCCTTTCCATTTGGATGACCCATTCTTCCATATCTGCGTTACTGCCAGAAATATTGTTGCTTCGCCCTCTGTCTATAGTGCCATCTGTTAGAAGCCACAGGTCAATTCATTAAAATGATTCCTTCTTTAGTGTTCTATGATGCGAAATAACATGTTTAACAAAAGGCATATTATAATTATGCATTGTATTCCTACTCTTTAAAGAACTACGTTGAAAACATGTAATCATTTTTATTTCTAGCATGTAATCTTTGTTTTCCCTCAATCATTTAGTCCGCATGTACACGCTGAATTTTATAATAATGTAGAGTTGTGTACGTTTGTAGAGACGGGAACTTGGTTACATTATCTAAAAAATGTAATCATTTTTATCTAGTATCTAGAAAATAGGTTTTGTCATTTTATTGTTTCTTTCAAACTCTTTGAGAAAACTTTCACTGGTCAGTACTTTTAGACCAACAAAATGAGGATAATTTTGTAATTGCAAATTAAGGAATTTTCTTTTTTTACAAAATGCAGCTTACATTATAAGAATAATAATGAACAGATCAATTAACATCAAAGATTAATTGTATTAATAATATATTATACAAACAAAATAATTATTTTAAGTCCGTCGGTTTGATGATATTACCCTTAATATGATTAAATAATAGTCCCCGATATCAGATCTATATCATTGGATCAAGGGTAAATTCCTTATTTGCCATTGGAAATTATACCGTTCCCTTATTTGCCATCAAAATTTTCCAATTCCCTTATTTGCCATCGGATTAAAATTTGTATCCCTTATCTGCCACTCTAGTTATTTTAGTTGATAGAAATATTTTCTCCCATCGCTAAAATGTTTATGCTACAATAGTAAATAGGTAATTCTTAGTATGTATTTTATGTCAAAAAAGGTTCAGATCTTTCGAATGAATATTAGTGGTAAATATTTTTTTCCTCAAAACATACCTTTAATTTTCATTCAAAAATTTTGAAAAAAAATAATTGATATAAAGTACAGTTGAGACGGACCTATTTTGCTACTATAGTACGAACATTATATCAATAGAAACAAAATTTTCTATCATCCAAAGTTTACTAGAGTGGCAAATAAGGGATTCAAATTTGAACTCAATGGCAAATAAGGGATTTGGTAAATTTTGATGGCAAATAAGGGAATGATATAATTTCCGATGGCAAATAAGGAATTTTGCCTTGGATCAAACTACTTGCTATCCAGTATTTTAGACTAAGGCAAATGCACTGAGAACAAGAGTTTGTGTTTTTCATGTTCCAAGCACAGGATTATGTGTACCTGGGTGGGAGTGATTGATTTTCTCTCTAAACATTATACTAATTAAATATTACATGTTGAGATTCAAATGAAAGAAATTAGCTTTCCATTCATGTGTTTTACCATAGTTTGGTGGATAATCAGCATCAATTCCACGAATAAAACCTCACCGATGCTCATACGAAGTTATAAATGTACGAGACAATCAAAATAAGAAAAGCATCTGCGCCAGTTACCTGCATCAACTAGATCAACCATAAACAGAGCCAGAAAAATGACCAGCACTCCCGTTGACATGGCAAGGGCAACCAGGGAAGGGGACTAGATTTGTGTTAATTAGAACAAGAGTTGTCAGATCAGAGAGAGAGAGAGAGAGATAATTTGGCGGCATTCATAACTGTATAAGGAGCGCCGCGAATCACGGTCCCGGAGAATGATTAGGCCACGCCAGCGCGTGGTCGTCCACCCGTTCCGTTGCGGACCAACATCGTCCCCGACCTCGTGGACGCCCACCGGAGTACCTATGCACCGACGGACGGTAAGTGCCGCTGGTGCAAATTTCCTGTCCGCTTCGGTGCAAATGGAGGTTAGCGGCGAGTAGTTAAGCACGGGGGTTGATGTTTTGCAGAAACCTATTCCTCCAACCTCCGTACCATATCGTCGCCAAGAGAAAAATGGATCAATACCGCCAGGGCATTTTTCATTCGAGATAATATAAACATCTATCTGCACGAACGTTTCTTTATGTAAGAAACTTACTCTCCGGTGTTGGTGCAGCGATATTTCTGGCGATCCTATTCTAAACTCTCAACACCAGCCGCGGCTTCGTGTGTTCCCCTCTCCTTTGCCGATCTGTTTCCCTCCTCTTTACGTGGAGGCAACGCGTGGCTCTCCTCCACGAGTGGACCTCCAATTTTATCCTCGTATATGGCCCAGTTATGGCGGAACGAAAAATATAAGAAAAAATCCAAATACGCACTTACAAATGAGTGGGGTTTCCATTTACCCGCTTACAAAAAAAAAAATTACACCCCATAGGCTATTTGTCAAGTTGACCATCACACGTGGCACACTACTAGAATAGAGAACACTAGAATAGAGAACACTACTGGAACAGAGACAAGCAATAATGGTCCATTTTCAGCATTGGTGGACTGTGCTAACCGTACCAATCCCTGAATCAATAGTTGGTACACACATATAAAGGGTGTGTTCGTTTCTTGAGTCTAAATTTTAGAGCTGTCACATCAAAAAGAATCTTATTATTTAAGAGTATTAAATAAAGTTTAATTATAAAACAAATTACAGGCCCCTAGACTAATTTACGAGACGAATCTAATGAGGTTAATTAAGTCGTGATTAAAAGACGATTACTGTAGCATCACTTTCAGTAAAATATAGATTAATTAAGCTCATTAGATTCATCTCGAAAATTAGCACCAATCTGTCAATAGGGTTTTATCATTAAATTGATCGAAATATTCATAAATAATAAGATTCTCTTTGATGCGACAGTGCTAAATTTTAGAGGGGAGGAAAGGAACACACCCAAATAATACAAAAGTCTCATACAAAAAAAATTAGTAGGTCCCTAATGGGATATGATAGGGTCATACAAGTCTTAAGTTACAAGCTAAGGAGAAGGACAAACCATCCTCGAATAGAAGATGCAGAAACTTCAAGGAAAACTTCAATGAATTTTACTTCGCCTTGTGTGCCTCGGATGGATGGTTGGGTGATTACTTCGTAGAAAACATTTGCGGGTAATGGCTGTCTTCTTGCGATCTGCTTTCGCCGGTGCATCTGCTTCCTCGTTGTTTTTCCTTTTGACATATTCTACGTCGAATCCCTTGAAGAATTTATCCATGCTTCGACTTTGAGTAGATACTTTGCGAGGACTAGCTCTCTTGTTTCGTAATCCTTGTCCACATGGCTTGCCACTACCCTTGAGTTTGTCTTCACTTTGCAACTTTTTACACCGAGCGCCCTTACTTTTCTCGATCCCAACAAGACCGCTTCGTACTCTGCTATGTTGTTTGTGCATTTGTCGTCTTCGTTGCAGAATTCCATTCTCACTGCGTATCTTAGTTTTATTCTAGAAGGCGAGGTGATTACCGTGGCGGCGCCGACACTGCGGAGCCCCATGCGCCATCGCATTGTATTGTCCATAATTTTTCTATTACAGGACCTTTGCCCGAGTAACCTGGGGCTGTCCAATCCACAACGAAGTCCGCTAGCACTTGTGACTTCGCTGTGCTTCGCCATTCGAAGTCAACGTCATGCCTGGAGAGTTCCATTGCCCATTTTCCGATTCTGCTCGAAGCCTCTCCGTTTCCAAAGATGTCGTTCAGGGGTTGATTTGTGAGGACACTTATCCTATGGCCTTCGAAGTAGTGCCTTAACTTTCGGCTGCCATAACCACTACGTAGCGCGTAGCAGATTTTCTCCATCTCCGAGTAAAACAGCTTCGACCCTGCGAGAGCTTCGCTGACGAAGTAGACAGGGTATTGCTGGAATAGTTCTTTTTCTTTTCCGTTTTTGTCCACTATGCTTTGGGTTTTCCTCTCTTGCACCATTGCTACGCTGATCGCGAAGTGGTTTGTTGAGACGTATAGCAAAAGTACTTCGCCTTGTTCCGGGCTTGCGAGCTTGAGTATCTCCGAGAGGTACTCTTTGAGCTCTTCGAATGCTTTTTGCTGCTCGTTGGCGCAATTGAAGTTTCTTGGCCCTTTTAGTGTCTTAAAGAATGGCAAGCTTTTTCTGCTGATTTGGAGATGAATTGTTGAGAGCTGCCATCCTTCCGGTTAGCTTTTGCACTTCTTTTCTCGGTGCGAGGTGGTTGCATGCTTGTTATTGCCTTCACCTTATCTGGGTCTGCTTTGATGCCCTTTGAGTTTACCAAACATCCGAGTACTTTTCCCTTTTGTACACCAAAGATGCATTTCTCTGGGTTTCATTTTAGCTTCTCCACTCCGAGGTTGGAGAAAGTTTCGGCGAGGTCATTGGTGTGGTCCTCTCTTTTCCTGTTTGTAACTATTACATCGTCCACGTATGCGTGAACGTTTCGTCGATTTGCGACTCGAATACTTTTGATGACATTCTGCAAAACTTTGGGCCTACGTTTTTGAGGCCCTCCGGCATTCTGGCGAAGCAATAGGTTCCGAATGGTGTGATAAAGCTTGTCTTTTCTTCGTCCTCTTTCTTTACCTAGACTTGGTGATACCCGGAGAAACAGTCCAGCAGTGATAGCATTTCGCTTCGGCGGCTACGTCGACTACGTTGTCTATTCTTGGTAGGAGGAAGTCATCTTTGGGGCAGGACTTGTTGAGGTCCGTGAAGTCTATGCACATCCTTTACTTTCCACTCTTCTTCTTTACCATGACTACATTTGCTTCTTGGGCTTCGCCATTTTGGGTATTTTACTTCTCTTATCCCTTGCGCGTCGAGCAGCCTTTGCACTTCGGATTTTGCGGCCTCTACTTTTTCTTCGGACATTTTTCTCAATTTTTGCTTCTTGGGCTTCGCGACCGGGTCAATTTCCAGCTTGTGCTCTATTATTTGTCTGCTTACTCCTTCGAGGTCATGGGATGACCGTGCGAATACATCTTTGTTCTTGTGCAATAAACGGAGGAGCCTTTTTCTTCACCTTGAGTTGAACCACTCCCTATGATGACCGATTGCGCAAGCACCAGACTTGTCTAGTAATATCAATTTCGTTTCTTCGTCCGGCTGTATTGGTGTTGCTTCGTTATCTGCTTGCTTTTGTTTTAGCTTGGCATTTTTCGTGTCCTGCTCCTTTTTTGTTTTTCTTTCTTCTTCTTCGTCGTTCGTGACTCCTATGGGAGGGTTTTGATGGCGCTCATGCTTGCTGATTCTAGGCTGAATCCTCTTTCTATCGGTCTAGCTAGCTGTTGATCCCCTTTTACTATGCTTGACTCCGTCTTTCGCTGGTATTTTCATGCAAAGGTATGAACTGTGGAATACTGCATCAAATTTGTTAATCGCTACCCTTCCAATTATTGCGAAGTAGGGGTAGCTCGGTTTATGACCTGGAATGTTATGAGCTCTGTCCTTGAGTTGCTTGGTGTTGTCGAAGGAGACCGGCAACCTGACCTCGCCAAGTGGCTCTATCCTTTTGCTTCGAAGCATCTTCGTCTTTGAATCCCATCCTTCCGAATGTGTCATAAAATACCACATCGATTTGGCTGCCGTTGTCCACGAGCACCCTGCTGATTTGCCAGCTGTCGATATCAGCTTTGATGATAAAGGCATCGGTGTGAGGGTAACTTTTGATGTCAAAGTCCTCTTCGGAGAAAGTAATTAGGGCGTACTTCCGGTTTGACTTCGCTCCGCCATCTTCATTGTCGAGTCTTAAACTCGGCACTAGAACTACTCCGGTCCCTCACGAGCGTGGAATTCGATGGTGCAATAGACAGAACACACAAGAACGCGCGATTTTAGACAGGTTCGGGCCTCTTGATGGAGAGTAATACCCTACGTCATGTATGTTATGTATTGCCTTTAGCAGATTGCTAATTGCAAGATCTCCGAGCCTTTTCGGGGGGTCCCTGCTCCGCCTTATATATCCGGGGAAGCTAGGGTTACATGCAGAGTCCTAGTCGATTACAAGAATTACATATATGGGAGTTCTATCTCTAGCTTTCCTTATTGATTCAGAGTCCTAACGGACTACAAATTATTCCTTTACTTGCTTCTCAAGTTATCATACGCCGGTCTTGATACCCGCCTCATCTCCATTCCGGTATATGGAATCCTCTGTTATTTCAGACCGGTTAGGAACCAGATCTGTTGGCTATCTCCATCACCTTTATCTTCATTGATTTGTTACCGTGTCTTTGCGTATCCATTCCTTTATCATCTCGTATACCCATAAGGCAAGTATACGACAACAGCCTCCGAGTAATTTTTGATTTGACCTTGAATAAGACCGACCAGTCTTCCGCATGTGGTCTTGATTCCATGGTAAAATTAAAAAGAACTCCAATCTGCTACGATGGTTCTTCTTTCTTCGAAGCGCTTTAAAAAACCCAAAAAATTAGTGTTTTTATCCTTCATATCACCTAATTCGGTAACCATTGCATATTCTTCTTCCAGTGCACCGATTAGGTGCACCCAATTGGGTATAGCCCCCGACTCTTGGATCATTTGAACTCCTTTTAAATAATGCAAGAGTCCACTAGTTGATTCTTCATTATTTCCTTTGATATGCAATCTTTACAGACCGCTCCATTTAATTTTCATTATTTTCCACCTCCCGCGATCGTTACGGACCGCTCTTGGATACTGATGCACCGATCAGGTGCACCTAATTAGGTATAGCCCCGACTCTTGTATCATTTGAGGATTGCAAATAATGCAAGAGTCTTTCCGGAGGGACTATGCTTTATTATCTTCCATGAAATCATATCCCTCTTAGCAATTTCTGCCAAGAACACATTTCTCGGACCGGTCTAACCAGTCATATCATATTTCCTTTTAAGACAGACTTAAGTCAGTCTTATCTTTGTCGTTTTTAGTTAATTTTAACTAAAAAGCAAAATTTTGGTTGATCGGACCAGTTTATTCCCCGTATTCTCACATCGACTCGAGTCTCCAAGGCCTATGATCAGTCGGATGATTAACACCCACAGCCTAAGGCATCCATTAACGTCGAGTTAGGTAAGGTCTAACTCTTTCATACTCGCTAAATCACAAAATTTAGCATTACATTAATCCAGATCCGAAAAGTTCATATTTCAGACCGCTTTCTTATTCACGAGAAAATTTCTTATAAATATAGTAATCATGATGGCTTATCCTTATGGCCATTAGGTCATAATTAGCGCGAATAAATAACAGATCTTTAATATCCTTATGGCCGTTAGGTCATAATCGCACAGCCACGATATAAGTCATTCAATGCCAAATTCATCGGGCCGTATAAAATAACCGAGATAACTTTTCAGCCCTCGGGCCCATCCCAGTGCTTATAAAAGAAACCGTAAGGTCGACCTACGTCAAACCCATTCCCGAAAGTCCATACGCGCCCGCCATTCGCCCTTGTTCTTCGGACATCACGATCATCGTTCTTCCCTTCCGCACAAACCAATCTTAGATTTTCTTTTTTCATCTCTCAAGATGGGCAAAAAGAAATCCTCCGCCAACCCCGCGTCTTCTTCCTCTATTCCTCGCGACCATCTCCCATTTGGTGTTTAAGATCTAGGTAGCAACAAAGTCATCGAAGCATCTCTCAATGATGTAGTTCGTGGATCGATATCGTCCTCCTCAACCAATCTTGAACTGGAGTGTCCCTACCCCTGGCCAAGTCCCATGGGGAATAGACGATTCCCAGCAATTAGTATTCAAAGCTTTTTTCCTCCGTGGCCTTGATCTCCCTTGCTGCTCCTTCTTTAGGGGTCTTCTTTTCTTTTACGCATGGAAGTTAGTGAATCTCAATCCTAACTCCATCCTGCAGATCGCTTTTTCATCCATCTCTGCGAAGCTTTCCTTGGAGTTCTCCCCCACTTCAATTTATTTCAATATCTTTTCCAAATCCGCCCACTTCCCTCATCGGACCGCCAGGCTGCGGTAGGCGGGGTAGGAATTCAATGCTTGGAGTGCAGATGAATACTTTTCAATTTCCCTGAATAAAAGTGTCGAGTCTTAAACTCGGCACTAGTACTACCCGGTCCCTCACGAGCGTGGAATTCGATGGTGCAACACACAGAACACACGGGAACACGCGATTTTAGACAGGTTCGAGGCCCTCGGATCGAGAGTAATACCCTACGTCTTGTATGTTATGTATTGCCTTTAGCGATTTGCTAATTGCAAGATCTCGGATAGTTTTCGGGGATCCCTGCTCCGCCTTATATATCCGGGGAGCTGGGGTTACATGCGAGTCCTAATCGATAACATGAATTACATATATGGAGTTCTATTTCTAACTTTCTTTATTGATTCGAGTCCTAATCGGACTACGAATTGTTCAATAACTTGCACCTCAAGTCATTGTATACCGGTCTTAATGTCCGTCTTGCTTCCATACCGGTATTCATGATCTTCTGTTATCCCAGATCGGTCAAGGACCGATCTGTTGCCTATCGCCATCATCTTTATCTTCCTTAATTTGTCACCATGTCTCTGCGTATCCATTCCTTCATCATCTGTATACCCATAAGGCAAGTATACGACAGCAGCCCCGAGTAATTTTTTATTTAACCTTGAATAAAACTAACCAGTCTTCTACATGTTGGTCTTTATTCATGGTAAAATTAAAAAGAACTCCAATCTGCTGCACTCGTTCTTCTTTCTTCACAAGTGCTTTAAAAGAAGCCCGAAAAAATTATTGTTTTTCACCTTTCATACCACCTAATTAGGTAAGCATAGCTTATTCTTCTCACGGTGCGCCGACTAGGCGCACCCAATTAGGTATAGCCCCGACTCTTGGATCATTTGAACTTCTTTCAAATAATGCAAGAGTCCACTAGTTGATTATTCATTATTTCCTTTAATATGCAATTCCTGCAGACCGCTCCTTTCAGTTTCCATCTTTTTCCGCTTCTAAAATCTCTACAGACCGCTCTTTGAATACGGTGCACCGATCGGGTGCACCTAATTAGGTATAGCCCCGACTCTTGTATCATTTGGGAATCGCAAATAATGCAAGAGTCTTTCTGAGAGACTATGCTTTATCATTTCCCATCAAATCACATTCCTCTCAAGCAAATTTTCGCCAAGGACATATTTTCCGGACCGGTCATACCGTTTAGAATTTCATATCTCCTGTATATTTTCACCATTTTCACATAACAGACCGCCTAAATCAGCCTGAATTCATATTCCACTTAGTGAAATTTCACTAAGAACCAAAATTCTGGTTGATCGGACCAGTTTATTCCCTATATTCTCACGACGACTCGAGTCTCCAAAGCCTATAATCAGCCGGATGATTAACACCCATAGCCTAAGGCATTCTTTATCACCGAGTTATGTAAAATCTAACTCTCTCATACTACTGAATTTATAAAATTCAGTATTATTTTAAGTTCCATCTGAAAATTTCCATATTTCGAGACCGCTTTTTACTTTCATAAAAGCACGACGACTTATTCTTATGACCGTTAAGTCATAATTAACCGGATAACGAGATCATTAACTTCCTTATGGCCGTTAGGTCATAATTGCATAGTTACGACATAGGTTATTAACAATAAAAATCCATCGGGCCTTTCAAAATGGCCCAATAACTTTCCAGCCCCGGGCCCATCCCGGTGTCTATAAAAAGAAACGAAAAGTCGACCTAGGTCAACCCTGCTCCCAAAACCTCATACGCGCCCGCCATTCACCTTTGTGCCGTTGCTCTCTCCATCCTCATTAACCAATCTCAAGCTTTCTTTTTCCATCTCTTAAGATGGGCAAGAAGAAATCTACCGCTGTCCCCTCATCTTGTTCCTCTGTTCCTTGTGATCGGCTTCCTTTCGGCATCCAAGACCTTGGTAGCGGCAAGGTCACCGAAACCTCCCTCAATGAGGCGAGTTAGTGATGGGTATCTTCCTTCTCAACCCATCGTAAATTGGAGCGTCCCTTCCCCTGGCCAAATTCCATGGGGAATAGACGAGTCTCAACAATTAGTTTTCAAGGCTTTTTTCCTCCACGGTCTCGATCTCCCTTGTTGTTCCTTTTTCGGAGGACTTCTTTTCTTTTACGGATGGGAGTTAGTGAACCTCAACCCTAACTCCATCATGCAAATTGCCTTTTTCATCGACTTGTGCGAAGCTTTCCTTGGAGTTCTCCCCCACTTCAAGCTATTCTAGTACTTGTTCCAAATCCGCCCATTTCCGTCATCGGACCGCCAAGCTGCGGTTGGCGGTGTAGGAATCCAATGCTTGGAGCGTAGACGAATATTTTTCCCTGTCCCCGAGCAAGAGCATAGCCCATTGGAAAAAAGGATGGTTCTTCTGCGACAATCCCCAACCAGCTCTTCCTGCCTTCGGCGCTAAAGTAGCCAAGAATTTCCCTACTGCAGATACCAGGGAAAAGCTCAAAGAAGACAACAAAATTCTCGCACTCCTGGCTTGCATTAGATACTTGAAGACCGTCGGAGGTGTCACCGCCGAGACAGTTCTCGGAGCTTCATAGTGCGGGGAGTCCAACCTCTTAAAAGGCAAGAGCACCCAGCTTGGCTTTTCGACGAAGACACCGCTATGCCTTTGGATGGAACCCTTCTTCCGACAAAGAGCGGTTAGAAGCTCGCATCAAGCAAATGTTGCAGCCGAATCCAGATCTATCCGGATGTACAAGAGTGGGTCCGGCTTTCAGCTCATGCAATCCTCGCGGCCCCGTAAGTACCTCTTCCTATTTCTTCAAATCTCTGTTGTTTGTTACCATCATTTACTTACAAAGACTCAATCTTTATAATTGCAGAAAATGGACAACTACAGGAGTCACCCTCCTCTTCCTCCTAATGACACTTGGGGAGAGGATTATGCCAACAATACCGCTCCTCTAGCTGTTCAAGCCGGTCCGACTCAAAGGCCCTCGGACCGGTCCTTTCCCTTACCTCCCAGCCCTAGTCCCAAAAATCACGAAGTCCGGGTCCGTGGTTCAAGCACCTAGTACAAGAAAACATACTACATCCTTGACCATTGGCAGACCCGCTACTCCTTCCATTGCTCCTAGCGATACTCGCTCGAAGTGCAAAGGCTTGAAGACCGACGGCGAGAAGAAGAAGCCGTCGAAAGGGATCGCTAGGCAGCTCCGGCCATTCTGGAAGCTTCATTGGGGAAAACTCAAGGTACTTCTCCCTTGGCTGATCCCTTATCCAAGGTACCCAAAAGGTCCCGGTATGGCCACCGGACCGGTCCTAGTGATGCTGCAGAGGTAGTTCCAACTCCGCAAGTCAATCCAGCGGAGAAAAGGGCTGCAGACAGTAGTGGTGGAGATATCCAAGGCCCACCCAAGAAGATCAAGACCTCCACCGGCTTCAAGAAGGCTTCCTCGTAAGTCTAACTCTTTTCTAAATTATTTCATCTCGCTAAAGCTCCAAAGCTGTCGAAGCTCCTTACCCCGGTCTTATTAAATGTTCTTTTTTTTTCTTATAGGATCCCTTCTAACTTCCAAGCTAGCATAGCTAGCTTCCTAAGAAATAAAGCTTCTTCAACAGCCCCGCCGGCGGTGTTTCTGCCCTCGGCGCTTCTCAACCTAGTACCGCTCCTGCTGCTTCCTCTCGGATCGGTAGCGCTCTCGCTTCCACTCCCACTACTCCAATCACGAGTACCTCGGGCTGCGGCATCCACGGAGGAACTCCCTACCGCCCCGAGCGTAGAAGCCGAAGAGCAAGTTACCATTCGCTGAAGGCTCGTCTTCCGGTAATCCTCCTCAAGCTACCTTATTCCGGATTCCTCCGGAGCTATCACTAGGACCGGTCCGGACGGAAGAAATTCCTCGCCGGCCTAGGACAACACGCAAATCTCCTGGAGAACCGAAGCCGGCTAGAATGGTAGTTGGAGACGTGGAGGTAGACAGTTTGAGCGGGGCCGGAACTTTCACCGCTACAGCTCAATGGGACGTTCTCCAAGAAGAAGAAGCTTTAAAGAATTTTTCAGAATCCGGCCAGGTATATCTTCTCGCTTCAAAAATCTCTCTAGGCAATCACATTCTAATTATTAACTCTCTCAATCTTTCCTTTAGGTTCTCCTCAAGAGCTCCGAGGCCAAGACCGCCATTATCACCCGCTTACGGGAGGAGCTCAACACCAATCAAGAACGATTGGGTGAACTGGAAACTCGGACCGCCGGTCCGAAGGCCAAGGAAAACGATCTCTAGAGGAGTGAAGCCGGTCTGCAGAACACCCATCGAATGATGGAAGAGCGCCGACAAGAAATCATCCGAGCTCCGTCAAGTTAATCGGAGTAATATTCTCAATTTGTCCTATATATTCCACATTTTTCCCCGTTATCTTCCTTCCTGATTAATCCCATTTTTTATCTCGGAGCTCAAGAGTCTTGTTGCTGCTCATAAAAAAGCTGAAGAGGTCCTCACTGAAAAAGCAGCTGCTCAAGAGCAAGCACTTGAAGACGACTCTCGTGTCAAAGAGCAACGAGCGGCACGGATTGGAGAACTTGAAGGCGAGCTTATTGCTAAAGATAACATATTAGCTCAAGCACTTCGCTCCAACATGATGCTAGAGACCGAGAACGCTCGCTTGAAAGCTGAACTAGCTGAAGCCTTAGAAGCAGCGAAATCAGCACAAGCGGACAAAGAGAGCGCCCGAAGACTGCCCAAGAGTCCGCCCGACTTGCTCTCCGGGCTAAAGATCGTGAGATTCAGCGTTTGCTGAAAATCGAAGCCAAGCTGAAAGAATCCAACACAAACATCAAGGGCAGATTCAAAGCTGCTGAGATCGAGCACGAGCGTAAGTCCCACCTTTCTTTTTATTCTTATGTCATCTTTTGAAAATACCGGTCTTCAGTAATATCCCAGTCTTAAATTTATACTTGTTTTTTCAAAACTTACTGCAGGCACGAGTGCGTACTCGGAGTATCTCAATGGCGGTCAAACTATTGATCCCAACGAGATAGACCTTGAGTCCGCCAACCGGGCAATCCCAAGAAGAATCCGAGAACATTCAAGGATGGTTGCTGCTTCAGGAGGAGGACACATCGCCGCTATAATCCAGTCTTGGACTCCGGTCGAAGAATGTGATTTCAATTTTATCGGGGATGGCGCCCACCCTAATACTATCGAAGACCGGTTCAATGAGCTGAAGAACTCACTCATTGGCACCATTTCGGAGTTGGTGGAAGATGTTCCTCTTGATCCAACGGGCGTCCCTCTTAACGTAGCGCCAGCAGCTTTTGCCCTAGACCAAGATGCTCAGGATGCAGCAACCGCCGCCGGACGGACAATAGAAAATGCCTTCGAAGATCTTGATAGGGATTTGCCGGTATCCTCTTCTGATTCCGAGGAAACGCTGGATGATAGGCTTGAAGAAGATCCTAAGACCGGTGACACCGGTACTTCCAGCGTCCTGCTTAGTAAACTTTGTAATAGGGCTATTTTGAAATCAGACATCTTGGTCATCATATTTTAAATATCGAGTTACTTTTCTTTTTTATATGAATACTGGTTTCACCATCATACTTACTAACTTATTTACTTAAGACATGATGGTTATTTCAACTAAATAATTATGATCCAATTCTGGCTCTTAATCAGCACAGATCACAATTCATAATTATAGCTTACTTTAACAAGATCATGTAACATAAGCAAAAAGCTAGTTTGTAGGATTTCAAGATTTCACAGATCGTCCTTAACACAACAGACCTACCAATCAGTATTCATAATATCATAGACTGCTCTTAACATAGCAAAATAGCAAAGTATCATAGACTGCTTTTAACATAGGAGAATAGCAAAGTATCACAGATCGCTCTTAACATAACAGCCCCCTAGCTCAATAATTTAATTCAAAATTAAAGTATGGAGACACAAAAAATAAACACCATCATTAGATAAAATTACTTTATTATAATATGAAAAACTTTATAATAAATACTCTTAAATATAAAAACGACGAAGCTGATCAATGTTCCAGGAATTTGGAATCTCTTCTTCCTCCAATGTCATAAGCCTATAAGCCCCTGGTCCGGAGACCGATTTAACCAAAAAAGGTCCTTCCCAGATCGGTGAGAATTTATGCCTGTTCTTGTTAGACTGAATCTTCCGAAGAACCAAGTCTCCTACTTGGAACTCCCGAGTGTGAACATTACGATTATGATAGCGACGTAATCCCCGATGATATTTAGCGACTTGAATCGGAGCTTGGTCCCTCAACTCTTCCGCAGCAACCAGTTCAACCCGACATTTATCATCATACATTTCTTCATCATAATATCTTACTCGAGCTGACACCATATTTACTTCCGTAGGTAGCATGGCTTCGGATCCATACACCAAAGAAAATGGTGATTGTCCCGTAGCTCGCTAACATTAGTGCGCAGCCCCCAAAGTACCCGGGACAGTTCCTTAACCCACTTTCCTGCATACGGCTTCAATCGGTCAAAAATTCTTGGTTTAAGACCGGTCAAAATCATTCCATTAGCTCGCTCCACTTGTCCATTGCTTTGCAGGTGTGCCACCGACGCATATTGCACCTTAATCCCTAAACTCTCAAGCATAATATTTGAAGAGCTCGAAGTGAATTGAGGCCCATTATCAGTAATAATACTGTATGGGACCCCAAAACGTACAAAGATGTTCTGCAAAAACTTGATTGCGTGAGTTGTGGTTGTACTAGTAACTCGCTTCAGTCTCAATTCACTTGGCAAACTTGTCTACCGCCATAAAAATATGCGTAAATCCTCCCGGCGCCCGTTTAAAAGGTCCAACTATATCCAGTCCCCAAGTAGAAAAAGGCCAAGTCATTGGGATCAATTGCAACTCTTGAGCCGGAGTATGAGGCTCGTCTTGTAAAAAGCTGACATCCTTGGCAATTCTTAGCCACTCTATGCGCATCATCCGTCGTCGTAGGCCAATAAAATCCTTGTCTGAATACCTTTCCAACCAATGTCTTTGAAGAAGCATGATTTCCGCAAATTCCCTTGTGTACGTCTTCAAGCAATTGAATGCCATCGGAAACCGATACACATTTCATCAAAATATTAACTCCGCGCTTATATAATTCTCCTTCGAGAATTAAATAACTACGAGCTCGAACTTCCAATCTTTGCTTCTCCACTTTATCTTCTGAAGTTTTACCGGATTGTAGATAGTCCAGATACGGAGTACGCCAATCGGAATCAATAATCATAACATCCAATGGCTGAATATCGTCGGCATTGGACTCGCTTGCTATCTTTTACGGTAAGACCGCCTCCTCGGATCGGTCCTTCAATACTCGCTTTCTCCTCCCGACTCTTTAAGACCGATTCGTCCACGATCTCTATAATAGTAGCTTTACGCTCCATCTTTATAGATGGTTTATCCAATACTTGAAGAAAGACGCCAGGAGGAACCGCTTGTTGTGAAGATCCCAGTCTAGCCAACTCATCCGCAGCAGAATTATTTCCGCGCAGTATATGAGAAAATCGCAAACCATCAAATTTGTCTTCGAGTTTCCGAACCTCTTGACGGTAGGCAATCATATGATCATCATGAGCATCCCACACCTTGTTAACTTGACTTATCACCAACATTGAGTCACCATAAATGTCCAACCATCGGACTCCTAGCGAAACAGCTACTCTAAGCCCATGAAGCAAAGCTTCATACTCCGTTGTATTGTTGGAGGCTCGAAAATGCATTTGTAACACATATCCGAGTGGTTCCTTTTGCGGGGTGAGAAGTACCACCCCAGCCCCCACGCCCGAAAGCTGCAAGGACCCATCAAAGAACATCTCCCAATATTCCAATACTTGAATCTCTCGCGTCACTTGTGTCTCCGACCATTCTGTTATGAAATCAGCTAATGCTTGTCCCTTAATAGCCGTTCGTGAAGAAAACGTAATCTCATACTCGGCCAAGTTCTATAGCCCACTTAGCAACTTGGCCAATCGCTTCTCGGTTTCGGACAATATCTCCAATGGCAAACCCAGTCTTAACCTCAATAGGATGTGCTTGGAAATAATGCTTCAGCTTCCGAGAAGTTATCACTATAGCATATATTAACTTCGCAATTGGAGATATCGTATCTTTGATTCAGTAAGAACTTCACTTACAAAATAGACCGGATGTTGCACTAATTGCAGGTGTCCTTCCTCCTTCCGATCAACCGCGTAACCGTGCTCACCACATGGGTTGTTGCGGAGATATATAATTGAATAACCTCATCGAGGCTCGCGGCACCAATACCGGAGGGTTGCTAAGGTACTCTTTAAGTTGATCAAGCGCACCTTGTGCTTCATCGATCCACTCAAACTTATCTTGTTTTTTGAGTAACTTGAAGAACGGAAGTCCACGTATTCCCAGTCTTGAGATGAAGCGGCTAAGAGCTGCCATACTGCTCGTCAACTTCGAACATCCTTCAAGCAACTCGGGAGTTGCATGTTAACAATTGTCCGAATTTTTTCTGGATTAGCTTCAATGCCTCTCCATGATACCAAATAACCCAAGTAGCTTCCTAGAACGAACTCCAAAAACACACTTTCCAGGATTTAGCTTCATGGAAAAATTTCGCAGATCATCGAAGGTCTCTGCCGAGTCAAAGTTCTGGTTGATCGGACCAGCCCATCTTCCGGTAATCCTCCTCCCCAAACCACCTTATTCCAAATTCCTCCAGAACTATCACTGGGACCGGTATGGACGGAAGAAATTCCTCGTCGGCCTAGGACAACACGCAAATCTCCTGGAGAACCAAAGTCGGCTAAAATGGTAGATGGGGACGTGGAGGTAGACAGTTCGAGCGGAGCCGGAACTTTCACCGCCACAGCTCAATGGGATGCCCTCCAAGAAGAAGAGGCCTTAAAGAATTTTTCAGAATCCGGCCAGGTATATCCTCTATTTCAAAAATCTCTCTCGGGCAATCGCTTTTTAATTATTCACTCTCTCAATCTTCTCTCTAGGTTCTCTTCAAAAGCTCGAAGGCAAAACCGCTATCATCGCTCGCTTACGGGAGGAGCTCGCGCCAATCAAGAGCGATTGGTTGAACTGGAGTCGCAGACCGCCGGTCCGAAGGCCAAGGAAGATGATCTTCGGAAAAGAGAGGCCAATCTGCAAAACATCCATCGAATGATGGAAGAGCACCGGCAAGAAATCATCGAGCTCCGTCAAGTTAATCGGAGTAATATTCTCAATTTTTCCTATATATTCCATATTTTTCCCAACTGCCTCCCTTCCCGACCGGTCCCACTCTTGACTTCAGCGCTCGAGAATCTTGTTGCTGCTCACAAAAAAGCTGAAGAAATCCTTACTGAAAAGGTAGCTGCTCAAGAGCAAGCACTTGAAGAGGGTTCTCGTGTCGAAGAGCAACAAGCGGCGCGGATTGGAGAACTCGAAGGCGAGCTTACTGCCAAAGATAGTATCTTAGCCCAAACGCTTCGCTCCAACAAGATGCTGGATATCGAGAATGCTCGCTTGAAGGCTGAATTAGCTGAAGCCTTAGAGGCAGCAAAATCAGCGCAAGCGGACAAGGAAGGCGCCCGAGGACTGCCCAAGAATCCGCTCAACTTGCTCTCCGGGCAAAAGATCGCGAGATTCAGCGTTTGCTGAAAATTGAAGCCAAGCTGAGAGAATCAAACACGAACATCAAGGGCAGGTTCGGAGCTGCTGAGATCGGTACACGAGCGTAAGTCCCATCTTTTTTGTTCTCTCTTATGTCATCCTTCCGAAAATACCGGTCTTCAGCAATATCTTTCTCTTAAATTTGTGCTTGTTTTCTCGGAACTTACTGCAGGCACGGTGCGTACTCCGGAATATCTCAATGGTGATCAAGCTATTGATCCCAATGAGATAGATCTTGAGTCCGCTATCCGGGAGATCCCTAGAAGAATCAAATAACATTCAAAGATGGTTGCTGCTTCAGGGAGGAGGACACATCGCCGCTATAATCCGGTCTTGGACTTCGGTCGAAGAATGTGATTTCAATTTTATCAAGGATGGCGCCCACCTCGACACTCATCGAAGACCGGTTCAACGAGCTGAAGAATTACTCATTGGCACCGTTTCGAGTTGATAGAAGATGTTCCTCTTGATCCAACAGGCGTCCCTCCGAACACAGACACCGAGCAGCTTTTGCGTTGGATCAAGATACTCGGGATGCAGCAGTTGCCGCTAGGCAATCAATTGAACACAGATTTGAAGATCTTGATAGGGATTTACCAGTACCCTCTTCTGATTCTGAAGAAACGCTGGATGATAGACTTGAAGAAAATCCTAAGACCGGTGATACTGGTACTTCCAGCGGTCCTGCTGTTTAGACTTTGTATTTAGGGCCACCTTATTTTTGTAATCGAACATCTTGATCATCATACTATGGTGATTTCTTTTTTATATGAATATTGGTTTCACTATCATACTTATTAACTTTTCTGCCCAAGATATGATGGTTATTTCAGCTGAACTAACTATGATTAAATTCTGGCTCTAATCAGCACTGATTCATAGTTATAGCTTACTTTAACAAGATCACATAACTTGAGGAAAAACGTTAAGATTTCACAAACTGCTCTCATTGCAGCTTTACATTCAATATTGATAAGAAAAATGCTACATTATTTCTCTTCCTGAACATACCAGTCTTAAACAGAAAACAAACAGATCTGCTCTCAATATAGCAGCCCACCAACTATATAACTGGTCTTATTATTCAGGAATAGCATAATATCACTGATCTGCTCTTAACACAGTAGCCCCCTGGCTCGATAATTTAATTCAAAATTAAAATATTGAGACACGAAAAGCAGAACACATTATCATATGAAAAGGAAAAATTTACAAGAAGTATTTTTAAGTATAAAAACGACTGAAGTCTGTTCAATGTTCCAAGAATTTGGAATTCCTTCTTCTTCTAAGGTCATAAGCCTATAAGCCCCCGGTCCGGAGACCGATTTAACCAGAAAAGGTCCTTTCCAGACCGGTGACAACTTATGCCTGTTCTTGTTGGACTGAATTTTCCGAAGAACCAAGTCTCCTACTTGGAATTCCCGCGTTCGAACATTGCGATCATGATAACGACGCAATCCTTGATGATACTTTGCAGCTTGAATCAAAGCCCGATCCCTTAATTCTTCCGCAGCAATCAATTCAACTTGGCGCTGATCTTCGTATTTCTCTTCATCATAGTATTGTACCCAAGTCGACACCATATTCACTCCGAGTGCTTGAATCTCCTGCAGTACTTGTGTCTCCAACCACTCGTTATGAAATCAGCTAATGCTTGTCCCTTAATAGCCGTTCGCGAAGAAAACGTAATTTCATATTGACCAAGTTCTATAGCCCACTTAGCAACTTGGCCAATTGCTTCTCGATTTCGGACAATATCTCCAATGGCAAACCCAGTCTTAACCTCAATAGGATGCGCTTGGAAATAATGCTTCAACTTCCGAGAAGTTATCACTACAGACATATATTAACTTCCGTAACTAGAGATATCGTATCTTTAATTCAGTAAGAACTTCACTTACAAAATATACCGGATGTTGCACCAGTTACAGGTGTCCTTCTTCCTTCCGATCAACCGCCGTAACCGTGCTCACCACATGGGTTGTTACGGAGATATATAACTGGATGGTCTCGTCCGGCTCCGGAGGCACCAATACCGGAGGATTGCTAAGGTATTCCTTGAGTTGATCAAGCGCAGCCCGCGCCTCATTACTCCACTCAAACTTATCTTACTTCTTAAGGAACTTGAAGAACGGAAGTCCACAAACCCCCAATCTCGAAATGAAACGGCTAAGAGCCGCCATACTACCCGTCGCCTTCCGAACATCCTTCAAGCAACTCGGAGGTTTCATGTCGATTATTGTCTGCATTTTTTCGGGTTGGCTTCAATGCCTCGCCATGACACTAGGTAGGCCAGCAATTTCCCGGAGCGAACTCCAAATACACATTTTCCAGGGTTGAGCTTCATGGAAAAATTCCGCAGATCATCGAAGGTCTCTCGCCAGGACAGAGAGAAGATCCTTAGTTTTCTCGAGATTTTACCACTATATCATCAACGTAAGCTTCTGCGTTCCTTCCTAATTGCGAATCCAAGCAACGTTGTATACCACGCCGATATGTAGCTCCAGCATTTTTTAATCCAAGAGGCATAGTCGTATAGCAATATGCTCCAAAGGGGGTGATAAATGCGGTCTTTATTTGATCTTCAACTCTTAGCGGTATTTGATGGTATCCTGAGTAAGCATCAAGAAAACAAAGACGCTCGCAGCCAGCGATCGAATCAACTACTTGGTCAATCCGAGGCAGCGCGAAATGATCTTTGGGGCAAGCTTTGTTGAGATCAGTATAATCGACACACATTCTTAATTCTTTAGTATTCTTTTTGGGTACAAGAACCGGATTGGCAAGCCAATCTGGATGATACACCTCCCTAATAAACTTAGCTGCTAATAACCTAGTTATTTCCTTCTTAATAGCTTCCTTGCGGTCTTGAGCAAATCTTCGTAGCTTCGTTTAATCGGCTTCGCATCGGGACGCACCAATAGTGCGTGCTCAATCTTCTCCCTAGGAACACCCGGCATGTTAGAAGGCTGCCATGCAAAGATATCCCTCCCTATTTTCCTGGAGGAAAAGAATGAGCGCGCTTTCCTATTTATCCCCCAAGTCAGCCCCTATATGGGTGACCTTGGAGGGGTCCGACTCATCAAGCTGAATAGTTTTGGAAACCACCGCATCGGCCTTCAATTTCTCCTTCGCAACCTTCTTGATCGGAACTTCATCCTCCAGCCTTGCCCGGACTTCTAGAGCCTCAGCTGCTTCTCTCGATTTCTCGACGTTCATCCTCCGAATTGGTCCGAGAGGCCAACTCGGTGCTATGTACTTCACAAGCGTAAGCTGTCTTGATGTCGCCTCGAAACGACAAAACTCCATTTGGTCCTGGCATCTTCAGCATCAAGTACCGGTAATTCGGAATGGCCATAAACTCCATTTGGTTCTAAGTATCGCATGATACGCTGAATCAATATCAGCCACCTGGAAGATAATATTCTCCCTCATGTAGTTCTCCTTCGTCCCGAAGATCACCGGCAGAGAAATCTGCCCCAAAGGATAGCCATTCCGCCCGGGTATTATACCATGAAACGGTGAGACGCTGCGCTCCAAATCAGCTATAGAGAGGCCAAGCTCTAGCAGAGTTTTGGCGAACAAGATATCCAGGCAACTCCCACCATCAATGAAGGTCCTCTTCAACCACACCTTGTGAACTATGGGGGCCAAGATGAGCGGATATTTACCAGCTTTTGGCAATACCTCGGGATGATCAGCTCTGCTGAAAGTGATGGGCACTTCGGACCACCGTAAGTACTCGGGTGTAGCAGAGCGACGGCATTAACCTCTCGAAACGCCAACTTTTGCTTTCTCTTCGATTCGTAAGCGTCCGGGCCTCCAAAAATCATGTTCACCTCTCGAGCCGGTTCTTGAAAACCTTCATCATCCCCATTGTCATCGTGTTCTTTGTCCTTGCCCTTGTCATCTCTCTCGATTCCGATGAGCAGATCGGGGTGCGACCTTTAAGGCGAACCGAGCAAACGGCCTTAACAGAAGCACTCCTTGGCTTTATGATTCCCATTGTGAATCATGAAAGGGCCTTCTAGAAGTGTTTCGAATGACAATCATTCTCTTGGACCTCTCTTAGGAGGTGGCGACCGGTCTCCTCCATGAGACCGGTCGACAGCTGCAACAAGGTGATCAGCCCTGCCCTTGTTGTTGTTCTTGGATCCAGATCGGTTGCCTTGGTCATGCTTCGGTTCCTTCCCTTTGTTCCCACGCAAATTGACCACGTTTGATTTTCCAGTAGCATAATCATCTGCTATCTTGAAGCACTCGACGCCGTCATGTTCAAGTTTCGGTTCCGCCTTCCAATCTTGTGAACTAAGGCTTCACTACGGACGCCGACTTGAAACGCCGCAACTACTTGCTGATCAGGAACATTGGGGATTAAGGCTTTCTTGTTGCGTAAGCGCCCGATGAAGTCCGTGAGAGATTCGTCGAGCTTCGCTTAGCCTCGTTGAGGTCGAAGTAATTCCTTGGCTTCTCACAAGTCGCTTGGAAATTCTCTACGAACTTTTTGGTGAGGTCGCCCCAAGAAGAGATAGATTTCTCGGGTAGGGACTGCAACCATAAGCGTCCAGCCTGCTCCATGCACATGGGGAGGTAATTAGCTAGCACGAATGTATCTCCTCCTGCTGATCGGATGGCGATGGTGTACATGCGTAGCCACTCGGCAGGAGGTGCTTTACCATCATACTTATCAATGGCTCCGGGCTTAAATCCCCGGGGTATTTGCAAATACGTAAATCCCGCGTGAAAGCAGGAATCACGAAGTATTCATCGTCTTCCAAACCGGTCCAGCACCGGCGAAGGGGATCGTCGACGAGGGTAATGCCGGTAGTTGCGATCCCTATCATCGTCGGAATAGTCGTAATAGCGATCATCTTGATACCTATCTCCCGAACCACCCCGACCATCATTATTCACCGGCTCCGCGTGCCGTGAAGGAGGCGGAGGCGAGAGGTGGAGGCGCCGCTTGGCGATCATTGTTTGCTCGGTTCTTCATGTCGTGATGGAGGTGGGGGCGGACATGTCGCTTGACAATCATTGTCAACACGCCGGGGTTCAACGTCTCTGTCCCGGCTTATCTCGCCCTCTTCGGTCTCTAGTATCACGACGATCATCCCTTCCGGGTCGTTCATCCCGATGAGCATGCCTATTACTATGCCCTCGATGATCATTGCGCGGATGATTTCCACCATGGGGCGGCGCCGAAGCATCCGGTCCACGCCGAGGTGACCTAGTCACGTGCGGGCGAGACGGGGCAGGGTCCCGTGGACGATCATCCACATGACCGGTGCGGCGCCTCTCATCTTCTTCATGTCTCCGACGTTCTTCCGCTCTCTCGCATGGCGATCGATGAGGACATTACGAGCATCCCGGTCGCCATTAAGCGGTACGCGCAAATCTTGGTCCGGAGCTCGTTCATGTGCATCCGCGATCGGGGTGTGTCGAGGCCCGAGCCTTCCTCTAGAGGAGGCTCCTTCGGACCGAGCTCTCGTAGGCCGCTCCGAGCGAGAACGCGAGCGGCTTGAAGATTCCGATCTGTCATGGACGAGTTGATTGGTTTGTAGAGCAGCCGTATCTACCAAATTTAGAGCGTGTTGCAACCCCGGTGTTGCATTGAAGACTTCTTCCGGTATTGTCTCGAGGATTTGTTTCACTCCCACAATGTTGTGAATCGGCGACGTGAAGACCCGAGCGCCATTTAATTCCAGTTCCATGGAGCTCAAATCCAAAGCCCTGCTCGAAGAACGATGCCGCCTTCCACTGCGACACCCACGTCGGCCGTTATATCCTCGGGGACGTCTCTTCCGGGTCTCCGGACCGGTCCGGAAATGGGCCCGTGGTCGGGGAGCAGTCGCGGGAGCGCTTCCTCCGGCCCGACCAGCGGCATTTGCACGCGGATTTGCAGCTCGAAGGTTGTGGAGGTCGTTCATCTCTATTTGCTTCTTCTTCTTCACGCCGACGGCGATCGGATTCTTCTCTCGCCAGCCTGTCTTCTTCTTCAGCAGCTTCCTCGGAAGTAAGTTGGCGAATAACCGGTCTCGTCATGAACACTTGGAAGAAGACCGGACGTTCTTCCTCGAAGTCATCAACGAACTCGCAAGAGCGGCTTATATTTTCAGATTGGGCTTCAATCCGAGATGCGAGCGGTCCGATTGTTCGCGCTAAAGATGCGTCGGATCCGCCAAGTTCCGAGCCCGAGGTGGCAACCGTGGCGGTGATCGCGCTTGAGAAGCCGCGGCCCGACAATGAGTCGGATTCATCAAAAGCAGTTTTCCGGCCGAATCGGCTTCAAAGTCAAGGGACCCGAAGCGGATCTTGAAGTCGGGCTTGTCGAGTCTTAAACTCGGCACTAGAACTACCCGGTCCCTCACGAGCGTGGAATTCAATGGTGCAACACACAGTAACACACAGGAAAACATGATTTTAGACAGGTTCAGGCCCCTCGAGTCGAGAGTAATACCCTACGTCCTGTATGTTATGTATTGCCTTTAGCGATTTGCTAATTGCGAAGTCTCGGATCCTTTTTGGGGGTCCCTGCTCCGCCTTATATGTCCGGGGAGCTAGGGTTACAATCGCAGTCCTAGCCGATTACATGAATTACATATATGGGATTCTATCTCTAACTTTCTTTATTGATCTAGAGTCCTAATCAGACTACAAATTGTTCTATAACTTGCTTCTCACGTCATTGTATACCGGTCTTAGTATCCGCCTTGTTTCCATACCGGTCTACAGTGTTCTTCTATTATCCTAGACCGGTCGCAGACCGACTCGTTGCCTATCGCCTTTATCTCGTATCTTCTCCGATTTGCTACCATGTTTCTGCGTATCCATTTCTTCATCATCTCGTATACCCATAAGGCAAGTATACGACAGCAGCCCCCGAGTAATTTTTGATTTAACCTTGAATAAAACCAACCAGTCTTCTTACTTGTTGGTCTTTATTCATGGTAAAATTAAAAAGAACTCCAATCTGCTGCAAACTCGTTCTTTTTCTTCATAAGTGCTTTAACAAGAAGCCCGAAAAAATTATTGTTTTTCACCTTTTATATCACCTAATTAGGTAATCATAGCCTATCTTTCTCACGGTGCGCCGGCTAGGCGCACCCAATTGGGTATAGCCCCCGACTCTTGGATCATTTGAACTTCTTTCAAATAATGCAAGAGTCCACTAGCTGATTCTTCATTATTTCCTTCAATATCCAATTGCTACAGATTGCTTCTTTCACATTCTATCATTTTCCGCTTCCCGAAATTTTTGCAGACCGCTCTTGAATACGGTGCACCGGTCATGTGCACCTAATTAGGTGTAGTCCCCGACTCTTGTATCATTTGAGGATCACAAATAATGCAAGAGTCTTTCCTGAGAGACTACGTTTGGTTATTTTCCACTAAATCACGTCCCTCTCAGCAATTTTTGCTAAGAACATATTTTCCAGACCGGTCATACCGGCTATAATTTCTTATCCTCTGTTTTGTTTTTACCAATTTCACATAACAGACCAACTAAAATCAGTCTAGACTTATGATTCACTTATCAAAATTTCACTAAAAACCATAATTCTGGTTGATCGGACCAGTCTATCCCTTATATTCTCACAACGACTCGAGTCTCCAAAGCCTATAATCAGCTCGGATGATTAACACCCATAACCTAAGGCATCCATTATCACCGAGTTATGTAAAATCTAACTCTTTCATACTCGCTGAATCACAGAATTCAGCATGGCTTTAACTTTTATCTGAAAATTTCTATTTTTCAGACCGCTTTTTTCTTTCATAAAACCACGACGGCTTATCCTTATGACCGTTAAGTCATAATTAACGTAGATAACAGTATCATTAACTTCCTTATGGCCGTTAGGTCATAATTGCACAGATCACGACATCCCTCGGGCCTCTTAAAAAGGCCCAATAACTTTTCAGCCCCCGGGCCCATCCTAGGTGTCTATAAAAGAAAACGAAAAGTCGACCTAGGTCAACCCCGTTCTCGAAGCTCATACGCGCCCGCCATTCGTTTTCATTCCGTTACGCTCTCCTTCTTCATCAACCAATTCGAAGCTTTCTTTTTTCATCTCTCAAGATGGGCAAGAAAAAATCCACCGCCGTTCCCTCATCTTCTTCTTCCGTTCCTCGCGATCAGCTTCCGTTTGGAGTTCAAGACCTTGGTCCTAGCAAGGTCACGTAATCCTCTTTCAATGAAGCAGTTAAAGATGGGTATCTTCCGCCCCAACCCATTTTAAACTGGAGTGTCCCTTCCCCCAGCCAAGTTCCTCGGGGCATAGATGAATCTCAACAACTAGTCTTCAAAGCTTTTTTCCTCCGTGGCCTCGATCTCCCATGTCTGTTCCTTCTTTAGAGGACTTCTTTTCTTCTATGGATGGGAGTTAGTGAACCTTAACCCTAACTCCATCCTTCGGATTGCCTTTTCTATTCATTTATGCGAGGCTTTCCTTGGAGTTCTCCCCCACTTCAAACTGTTTCAATATCTCGTTCCAAGTTCGCCCGCTTCCATCATCGACCGCCAGGCTGCAGTGGGCGGTGTGGGAATCCAAGTGCTGGAGTGCGGATGAATATTTTTCTTTATCTTTGAACAATAGCATAGCTCACTCGGAAAAAGGGTGGTTTTTCCGTGACAATCCTCAACCATCTCTTCCTCGCTTTCAATGCGAAGGTAGCCAAGAATTTCCCCACCGCTGAGACCAGGAAAAAACTCAAAGAGGACGGTGAAGTTCTTGCACTCCTCGCCTGCATCGGATACTTGAAAGATGTCAAAGGCGTAATCGCCGAGACAATTCTCTCGGAGCTTCATAGTGCGAGGCGTCCAACCACTCGAAGAGGCAAGAACACCCTGCTTGGCTTTTCAACGAGGACACCGCCATGCCTCCGGACGGAACTTCCCTCCCCAACAAGGATCGGCTAGAAGTTCGCATTAGACAGATGTCTGCAGCCAAATCCAGCACCTGTCTGGATGTACAAGAGTGGCATTAGCTTTCAGCTCATGCAATCCTCGTGATGCCGTAAGTACTTCTTCCTGTTTTTTCAAATCTTTATCCCTTATTGCCATCATTTACTTATAAAGACTTAATCTTTGTAATCGCAGAAAATGGACAACTACAGGAGTCATCCTCCTCTTCCTCCTAATGACACTTGGGGAGAGGATTACGCCAATAATGCCGCTCCACTTGTCTGTTCAAGCCGGTCCGGCTCAAAAATCCACAGCACCGGTCTTTCCCTCTACCTCCAAGCCTAGCCCCAAAAATCACAAAATCTGGGACCGTGGTTCAAGCTCCTAGTACAAGAAGACGTACTACTGCCTTGACCATCGGTAAACCTGCCGCTCCTCCTCGCCGCTTCGGCGATACCCGCTCGTAGGCACAAAAACTTGAAGAGCGTTGGCGAGAAGAAGACGCCGTCGAAAAGGATCGCCAAGCAGCTCCGGCCATCCTCGAAGCTTCACCGGGGAAAACCCAAGGTACTTCGCTTCGGCCGATCCTTTGTCGAATATCCCCAAACGGTCCCGGTATGGTCACCGGACCGGTCCCGTTGATACCGGGATCGAGCTCCAACTCCGCAAGCCAATCCAAGCGGAGAAAAGAGCCGCAGATAGCAGTGGTGGAGTTTCTCAAGGCCCACCCAAAAAGATCAAAACCTCCACCGGCTTTAAAAAAGCCTCCACGTAAGTTTTCTGAATTATTTTTCTGAATTATTCAATCTATCAAAAAACTCCTTAGGTCCCAAAGCTCCTTGCTCTAATCTAATTAAGGCCGCTTTTTCTTACAGGATTCCTTCTAGCTTCCAAGCCAGCATAGCTGGCTTTTTAAGAACCAAATTTTCCTCACAGACTCCTCCCAGCCCCGTTCTTGCTTCTTCCCCGGATACGCTTCAGCACCGGTTCCACTCTTGACGCCTCTACCACTATTGCAACTCCAACTACGTAAGCTCAAAGTGCGACTCTCGCAAAGGAACTCCCTGTCGCCTCTAGCTCAGGAGCTGAAGAGCAAACCTCCAATGTCGAGAGCTCTTCTTCCGACAATCCTCTTCCCCAAGCCACCTTATTTCAAATCCCTCCGGAGCTCTCACCGGGACCAGTCCGGGCGGAAGAAATTCCTCGCCGGGCCAGGACAACTCGAAAGTCTTCCGGAGAACCCGGACCGGCCAAGATGGTGGTCGGAGAAGTAAAGGTGGACAGTTCCAGCTGAGCAAGGACTTTTACCGCTACGGCTCAATGGGACGCCCTCCAAGAAGAAGAGGCTTTAAAGAATTTCTCCGAATCTGCCAAGTATATCTCTACCATTTAATAATTTCTTCAAGCAACTTCCCTTCAATCTTCAAATTTCTTACTCTCTTTTTCTTTTTAGGTTCTTCCGAAAAGCTCGAAGCCAAGACTGCAATTATCACCCGCTTGCAGGAAGAACTCAACACCAATCAAGAACGATTGGGTGAGTTAGAAATTCAAACGGCCGACTCGAAGGCCAAGGAAAGCGACCTCCGGAAGAGAGAGGCCAGTCTACAGGACACCCATCGCATGATGGAAGAACGCCGACAAGAAATCATCAAGCTCCGCCAAATCAATCAAAGTAACATTTTCAATTTGCCTTGAATCTTGAATCTGTTGAATGAAAGCTAGGAACTTCACCACTAGACCACAATTGCCTTTATACATTTTACATTTTTCCCGCTATCTCCTCTTCTGATTGATCCTATCTTTAATTTCAGCGCTTGAGAATCTCGTTGCTGCTCATAAGAAAGCTGAAGAAGTTCTTACGGAAAAAACAGCAGCTCAAGAAAAGGCACTGGAAGAAGGCTCTCGTATCGAAGAGCAACAAGCGGCACGGATCGGAGAACTTGAAGGAGAGCTCACCGCAAAAGATAGCATACTTGCTCAAGCACTTCGCTCCAACAAGATGCTAGAGACTGAAAACGCTCGCTTGAAAGCTGAACCGACGGAAGCATTAGAAGCAGCGAAATCAGCTCAAGCAGAGAAAGAGAAAGCCTTGAAGGCTGCCCGTAAATTGAAAGAATCCAATGTAAACATCAAGGGCAGATTCGGAGCGGCTGAAGTCGAGCACAGGCGTAAGTCTCGTTTTTCTTTATTACTCTTATGTTATCTCTTGAACATATCGATCTTCAGCAATACCCAGTCTTTAAATTTACATTTGTTGTTTCAGAACTTACTCGCGGGCACAGTTCGCACTCGGAATACCTCAATGGCGGACAAACTATTGATCCCAATGAAATGGACATCGAGTCCGCCATCCGGGCAATCCCGAGAAGGATCGGAGAGCACTCAAGGCTGGTTGCTGCTTCAGGAGGAGGACATATTGCCGCCATTATCCAATCATGGACTCCGGTTGATGTTTGCGATTTCAATTTTATCCGGGATGGTGCCCACCCCGATACCACCGAAGACCGGTTCAATGAGCTAAGGAACTCGCTCATTGGTACCGTTTCGAGCTGGTGGAAGATGTTCCAATCGATCCGTCAGGTGTCCCTCTCGAATGTAGCACAAGCAGCTTTTGCCCTAGATCAAGATGCTCAAGATGCTGCGATCGCCGCTGACATGACAGTAGAAGCTGCCTTCGAAGATCTTGACAGAGATTTAACTGTAACTTCTTCTGATTCTGAAGAAACTCTAGATGATAGGCTCGAAGGAAATCCCCGCATCGTCGATACTCGGTACCTCCAGCGGTCCCGCTGAGTAGATTATGTAATAGGGCCATTTTGAATCTGAACATCTTTGTCGATTATACTGTTTGCTTTATGAATATTAGTCACTTTTTCTTGTTTTATGAATACTGGTTTCACCATTATGCTTACTAACTTATTTACTCAAGATATGATATAACATGAGCAAAAAAGCTAGTTTGTAAGATTTCCCAAACTGTTCTTAATACAACAGTTTACCAACAAGTATTCATAAAAAAGAGAGCTTATACTATATCCTTTCCTGAATATACCAATCTTAAACACAAGCTTATCATTTCAGCAGATCTGCTCTTATCACAGCAATCCATTAACTAAATGACTGGTCTTATTATTCAAGAATAGCGGCATATCACAGATCGCTCTTATCATAGCAGAATAACAAAATATCACAGACTACTCTTTATCATAGTAGCCCCCTGGCTCAATAATTTAATTCAAAATTAAAGTATGGAGACACAAAAAACAAACATGTTATTATTAGATAAAATTACTTTATTATAATAAGAAAAACTTTACAATAAATACTCTTTAAGTATAAAAACGACTGAAGTTGATCAATATTCCAAGAATTTGGAATTTCTTCCTCTTCCAAGGTCATAAGCCTATAAGCCCCTGGTCTGGATACCGATTTCACCAAAAAAGGTCCTTCCCGCACCGGTGACAACTTATGCCTGTTCTTGTTAGATTGAATCTTCCGCAAAACCAAATCTCCGATTTGAAATTCCCGCGTGCGAACATTACGATCATGATATCGACGCAATCCTTGTTGATATTTGGCGGCTTGAATCGGAGCCTGATCTCTCAATTCTTCCGCAGCAATCAATTCAACCTGACGTCGATCATCATATTTTTCTTCATCATAATACTCGAACCCGGCTGACACCATATTCACTTCAGTAGGTAACATGGCTTCCGATCCATATACCAAAGAAAAAGGAGACTGTCCCGTAGCTCGCTAACATTAGTGCGCAAACCCCGCAGCACCCAGGGCAATTCCTTAACCCATTTTCCCGCATAAGGCTTCAATCGGTCAAAAATTCTCGGTTTAAGACCGGTCAAAATCATTCCATTAGCTCGTTCCACTTGTCCATTGCTCGCGGATGTGCCACCGACGCATATTGCACCTTGATCCCTAAACTCTCAAGCATAATCTTTGAAGAACTCGAAGTAAATTGAGGCCCATTATCAGTAATAATACTGTATGGAACCCCAAAACGTACAAAAATGTTCTGCAAAAACTTGATTGCGCGTGCCGTAGTTGTACTAGTAATCGCTTCAGCCTCGATCCACTTGGAAAACTTATCTACTGCCACAAAAATATGCGTGAATCCTCCCGGTGCCCGTTTAAAAGGTCCCACTATATCCAGCCCCCAAGTAGAGAAAGGCCAAGTCATTGGGATCAATTGCAACTCCCGAGCCGGAGTATGAGGTTGTCTTGCAAAAACCGGCATCCTTGACAACTTTTAACCACTCTATGCGCATCATCCGTTGCTGTTGGCCAATAAAATCCCCGTCGGAATATCTTCCCAACCAATGTCTTCGAAGAAGCATGGTTTCCACAAATTCCTTTGTGTATGTCTTCAAGCAATTGAATGCCATCGGAAACCGACACACATTTCATCGGAATATTAGCCCCACGCTTATACAATTCTCCTTCGAGAATTAAATAACTGCGGGCTCGAACTTCTAATCTTTGCTTCTCCACCTTATCTTCTCGGTGTTTTGCCAGATTGCAAATAGTCAAGATACGGAGTACGCCAATCGGAATCAATAATCATAACATCCAATGGCTGAATACCACCAGTATTGAATCCGCCTTCAGGCTTTCCTGGCAAACCCGTACTATCGACCGGTTCTTCAAGACCGCTTTTTCCTCCCGACTTTCTCGAGACCGCCTTATCTTCAATTTCTGTAATAATAACCTTATGCTCCACCTTTATAGATGGTTTATCCAACACCCGAAGAAAAACGCCAGGGGAACCGCTCGTCGCGAAGATCCCAGCCTAGCTAACTCATCCGCAGCAGAATTATTTCCGCGCAAGTATATGAGAAAAGCGCAAACCATCAAACTTATCTTCAAGTTTCCGAACCTCTTGTCGATAGGCAATCATATGTTCATCATGAGCATCCCATACCTTATTCACTTGGCTGATCACTAACATCGAATCACCATATATATCCAATCGTCGAACACCCAACGAAACAGCCACTCCGAGCCCATGAAGCAAAGCTTCATACTCGCTGTATTGTTTGAAGCTCGAAAATGCATTTGCAACACGTATCCGAGCGGTTCCTTTTGTGGAGTGAAAAGGACCACACCAGCCCCCGCGCCCGAAAGCTGCAGGGACCCATCGAAGAACATCTCCCAATACTCCAATGCTTGAATCTCCCGCGGCACTTGTGTTTCCAACCACTCGTTATGAAATCAGCTAATGCTTGTCCCTTAATAGCCGTCCGCGAAGAGAACGTAATCTCATATTGGCCAAGTTCTATAGCCCACTTAGCAACTTGACCAATTGCTTCTCGATTGCGAACAATATCGCCAATAGCAAACCCAGTCTTAACTTCAATAGGATGCGCTTGGAAATAATGCTTCAACTTTCGAGAAGTTATCACTACAGCATAAATTACCAATTGCAGATGTCCTTCTTCCTTCCGATCAACCGCCGAACCGTACTCACCACGTGGGTTGTTGTGGAGATATATAACTGAATAACCTCATCGAGCTCGGCGGGACCAAAACCGGAGGATTACCGAGATACTCTTTAAGCTGATCAAGCGCTGCTTGTGCTTCACTGGTCCACTCAAACTTGTCTTGCTTTTTAAGTAATTTAAAGAACGAAAGTCCTCGAACTCCCAGTCTTGAGATAAAACGACTAAGAGCTGCCATACTGCCCGTCAACTTCTCGAACATCCTTCAAACAACTCGGGGGTTGCATGTTCACAATTGTCTGAATTTTTTCCGGATTGGCTTCAATACCTCTCCATGATACCAAATAACCTAATAACTTCCCGGAACGAACTCCGAATACACATTTTCCTGGGTTTAACTTCATGGAAAAGTTCCGCAGATTATCGAAGGTCTCTCGCCAGGTCGGAGAGGAGATCTTCGGTTTTCGAGACTTGACCACTATATCATCAACATAAGCTTCTGCGTTTCTTCCCAATTGCGAATCCAAACAACGTTGCATACCGCGCCGATACGTAGCTCCAGCATTTTTCAATCCAAACGGCATAGTCGTGTAGCAGTATGCTCCGAAGGGGTGATAAACGCGGTTTTTATCCGATCCACAACTCTTAACGGTATTTGATGATACCCTGAATAAGCATCAAGGAAACTAAGACGTTCGCAGCCAGCGAGTCGAATCAACAACTTGGTAGATTCGAGGCAGCGCGAAAGGGTCTTTGGGACAAGCTTTGTTGAGATCAGTATAATCAACGCACATCCTTAATTCTTTAGTATTCTTTTTTGGTACAAGCACTCGGATTGGCAAGCCAATCTGGATGATACACCTCCCTAATGAACTTAGCTGCTAACAACCTAGTTATCTCTTTCTTGATAGCTTCCTTGCGGTCTTGGGCAAACCTCCGGAGCTTCGTTTCACCGGCTTCGCATCAGGACGCACCAACGAGTGCGTGCTCAATCTTCTCCCTAGGAACACCCGGCATGTCGAAGGCTGCCATGCGAAGATATCCCTATTTTCCTGGAGGAAAAGAGTGAGCGCGCTTTCCTATTTATCCCCCAAGTCAGCCCCTATATGGGTGACCTTAGAGGGGTCCGACTCATCAAGCTGAACAGTCTTGGAAACCACCGTATCAGCCTTCAATTTCTCCTTAGCAATCTTCTTGACCGGTACTTCATCCTCTATCCTTGTATGAACTTCCAAAGCTTCAGCCGCTTCTCCGATTTCTTGGCGTTCAACTTCGAATTGATCCGGGATGCCAACTCGTGCTATGCACCTCACAAGCATAAGCGGTCTTGTTATCACCCCGGAATGACAGGACCCCGTTTGGCCTGGCATCTTCGACATCAAGTACCGATAATTTGGGATGGCCATAAATTTCGCCGAGCCGGTCTTCCGACAATAGCATGGTATGCTGAGTCTATGTCAGCCACCTGAAAAATGATATTCTCCCTTCTATAATTTTCCTTTGTCCCAAAAGTCAATGGTAGAGAAATCTGCCCCAAAGGGTAACTATTCCGCCCGGGTATTATACCATGGAACGGAGAAACACTGCGCTCTAAATCAGCGACTCGTCGGGCCAAGCTCGAGCAGAGTCTTAGCGAACGAGATATCCAAACAGCTTCCCCCATCAATGAAAGTTCTCTTCAACCGCACCTTCCGAAATGTGGGGGCGAGGATGAGTGGATATTTTCCAGCTTTCGGTAATACCTCCGGGTGGTCCGCCCTGCTAAATGTGATGGGGACCTCGGACCACCGAAGATATTCGAGAGTCGCAGGAGCAACAGCATTAACCTCCCTTAACGACAGTTTTTGCTTCCGCTTTGACTCGTATGCGTCCGGGCCTCCATAAATCATGTTCACCTCTCGGGCTGGTTCCTCAAAGCCTTCACTATCGTCATTGTCTTCACGGTCCTTATCCTTGCCCTTGTCATCCTTCCGATTCCTGTAATCGGATCGAGGTGCAACCTTTAAGGCAAATTGAACAAATGGCCTTAATAGGAAGCACTCTTTAGCTTTATGATTCCCATTGTGGATCATACAAGGGCCGTCGAGAAGTGTTTCAAACGACAATCGTTCTCCGGGACCTCTCTTAGGGGGTGCTTGGCCTGTCACACCCCTATCCCGAAAGATAGTTAAGTGTGGTACGGATCGCCTTGGGAGATGATTGACGAAGCAACCATACATAGCATCACATTAACAAACATACACGATTTGCAAGGTTACATAATTAAGTCTTGATTCCAACATAGAGTTCGAATAAAAGATACATTAGGTTCGAAATTAAGTCTTACATAGTCATGATCTTTGTTCGAAATTAAAGTGCGGAAGCGAAATACATAACTCGACGATACATAGATAACTTAAATGAACCATGCCGGCCTAGGCCACGGCTCACTCATCATGGGTCGGGGAGCTAGGGACCCATTCAATGGTCCACTCTTTGGGTTCTTCTCCATCCCAAACCACCTTACCACAACAATCACAAAACCCGGCTTGCGGGAAACCTGTAAATCAACATGTAGTGGCAAAGCCTGAGTATCTAACATACTCCGCAAGTCTTACCCGTCAACTTGGCCTTCTAAGACCGACTCCTAGATGCATGGGGCTTGACCGGTTTAACTTGGCCTTTTGCATAAATAGCACCTATGCTAATTAGGTTGGCAAATTTATTACTTAGCCAAATTAATAGGGTTGTTGCATAAAAGAACTTTAGTGAGCATGCTAACATTACAAGAGTTTGCAATACAATTTAATATCAATAAAAACCAGCAAGCTATTCATCATCTCCTCTTTACTACACATTGCGGACTGCTCGAATCAAGCGGTACTCATTAACCGAGAGGAAACGGCGATAATTATCGGATTATTAATCCTGCAGGAAAGAACCCAAATGCACGACATACGCATCATTTAAGAACACGTATAGCCACCGTTCGCGAGTTCATCATAAAGTAAAACACGGGGCTACCGACCCCGAGTACACGTCCCCCTTGCGACCGTTCAACAACGCGCCCAAGGCTTAACCCGTGTACTCTCCAACGGTCCTCCACCCGTGCAACCACCGTGCCAAACATATCACCTCCGGGTCGGTGAGATATACGGCTCACTTTACAACTTGCAAGCTACATAGGTTTACCAATCCCCATAAGAAAGGTATGCAAGTGGTACACAACTCAAACTTGTTCGCGGAGCCACAATGGGGTGTTCTCAATTTTAACCAAATTCATCATGTTCAAATTTAATTATAGCCATAGGTGAGATTCCCATTTTATCGTTGACTCCATAGGCATAGCATAGCATTTCTAACGAGGATATGACACATAATGAACATAGGACATATAGGACTTTTATGCACGTGGATTTCCAATCAATTCCTAGAACTTAAATGCACATTCATCATCCTTAATATAGTGATAAAAGAAAGACATTTCAAAATAATAGGAATGCACCGGGGCTTGTCTTGAGAGTGATCGAAGTTAGCACTAGCCTCACAAGCGTTGAGCGTAGCAACCGTGTCTTCCGGCGGAATCAATTCGACGTCGTCACCTATAAGATGAAATGCAATGCATAAGTGGCATGAATACAAGGTCGATGATGATGGTGATGCATGTGTGCTGTTTTTGTAAAGACGCATATGAATATGTTAATCAAAAGTTTTGTTTGCTCAAACCCTAGCAATCGTAAACATGCCTCTTGTTTTCTTTTAAGGAAATCAATTACACGAACAAGCATAACCCTACTAATACATGAACAATGGCTTGATTGCATAGACATGAGTGCTGTAGTGCTTGCAGGTTTAGCACTAACAATTTAGCAAGTCTTTAAAATACAAAACGAGGAGACCTAGGCTTAAGTGTTTAACATCACATGCGACGACGATTCCATTTTTAACAAGAACTCGGTCCCAAAATTAATACATGTGTGAAGTATGTGAAACCTTTCTACCAATCCTGCCATGAAGTGCTAGGGAACATGGGGAACAATGAAAATTACATAAACATGAAGAAATACAATTTTGTGGAACATTAAACCTATTAAACATGTGCTGAAATTAACCTTTTATGGAACTAGATCTAGGGCTTGCAAGAATAATTACTTAACATGCTCAAAAATTACCATGGACTTTTCTACACATGCACAGTACCAGGGGAGAATTAATTACCAAGTTTCATGCAAAAATAATTTACATGGATTTAATTAAAAATTAAATACAGAGAATGCAAGAAATGCAATAACTTGAAAAATATGAAATGAAATGCAGATCTTTCAGTGCAAGAAATTCAAGTATTTTTATGTGAAGGTCTTGGCCAAGTGGCATTATTTTTGGATTCAAGTAAAGTTATGCCTTAGTTAAGTTTTCAGGGGTTGAATTTTGTCATTTTTGTAAAAATATGGAAACATTCAAATCTGGGCAGCTCATGTTACTTTTATGTAAGTAGGCATCTTCTAGTTTCCAAAATATTTTAGTTTGTAATTTTTGGACATTTCAAACGCCAGATATGAATTTTTCAAACTCGAATGAAGTTCGGATCTAATTACGCAAATTGCCATTACGTGTCTTCCCCAGGGAGCTCGGGACAGATTCGCCGGAATTCGGCCGGAGCTCGCCGGAGACCTCGACGTAGGCTGCTGTAGTGGGGGAAAAAGGGTGGGACCATCACCAAAACATGGCTAGAGATATGGGGAGTCCTCTCTAGTGGTCACCGGCCGGCGGCGATGACCGGAAGGCGGCGACATCGACGGCGATGGTCGGGGACTACTTCGGTGGCGGCTTGCGGTGCGTACGGAGCACGAAAAGATGGGGAACAAGGTCTGGGAGATTCACCTCGTGATGGAGAAGAGCGGCACGGGGTCAGGTGTCGAGGGAGAAGGCCGGAAGTTGTGGCTCGTCGTGCGGGTGGAGATTGCGGTGACGACGACCTTCTTTTCTTCTCAAATCCGGCAAGGCTGCTGCGAGACAGAGGGAGCGGGTTAGGGAGGAGCTACAGGGGGTTGTTGCGCATCGATTTGAGGAGAAATTGGAGGAGGAGAGGCTGCCTAGGACGAGCAGCGGGTGGTGGCGGCCATGGTGAACGGAACCGAGCAGGCGATGAGCTTTTCTTCTGTGTGCTCACCGGCAAGGAGAGGGAGGTGCAGCTGCTGCTTGGAGAAGCTAGAGAGGAATGTGAGGGTGCAGTTTGAGGCACTTGGAGATGAGACCTTGGCCTCGGTGCCATTTTCTAATGGGAGCAGGAAGGAGCCGAGAGGAGATGGGCGGCCGGAGGTACTGTTCCCATTCAATTTCGGTGAGTCCTGTTGGCCGGCGGGTACCAAGTGGTTGGGGAGGTGCGTTGGGGCATGGGAGTGACGGGACGGGGCGCAGCAGGCGTGCGCTGGTGGCAGGGTGGCGGACCGGCGGGCACTGGCCGCCATTGCCCGTTGGGGAAGAAGCTCGAGCTGCTGTTTTCGAATTTTGAAATCTTGTTTCTGAAATTTGATCGAAAATGGTACTTCTGTTGCTCCAAAAATTAAACCAAAAAAACTGGTAGTTCAGCATGATGTGATCTACAACCTTTATTTTGGGTTGAAGTTCCAGTTTTGTATCAAAAAATTCATACAAAATTCACAAACAGTGCAGTTTCAGATTTGCATTTGAATTTTTGAGCGTTCAAAACTTTGTTCAAAAATTTTGTAAAAATTCTGTAAAATCGTTATTTTGCATGAGAAACAAGATGGTGCAAAAATATGTGGGTAATTCTTTTATAATTTTTGCACTTCTCCTAGGGCTAGGTTAGGATTAGGGTTTAATCTAAGTTTTTCCTTTTCTCTTTTATTTTTTTCTTATTTTTCTTTTGGGTGATTAGCATTAGTGCCCCATTAGTGATGTCATTAGGGTTTTAACTACTTGCTTAGCCCTAATCGTGACATGGGATGTCACAGCCCTCCCCCTTAAAGAAATTCTCGTCCCGAGAATCGCTACTAATTAAGGAGAGGGAGTGCGAAAATTACCGATTTGTGTGACGCGAGGAACTCGGGAAAATTCTTCTCTAGAAAATCCTCTTGTTCCCAAGTTGCTTCTTCTTCGGTGTGATTACTCCATTGCACTTTATAGAAGGTGATGGTGCGATTGCGAGTTACTCGGTCGCTTTGATCAATAATCCGGACGGGATATTCGGGGTAGGAGAGATCTTCTTCTAGTTGATCGGTGTCGGAAATGACCACATCTATCGGAGGCTTCAAACATTTCTTGAGTTGAGAGACATGGAACACATTGTGCATACGAGCAAGACTTTCCGGTAGTTGCAATCGGTAAGCAACCGCGCTATGCTTTTCCACAATCGGATAGGGTCCGATATAGCGGGGTGCTAACTTTCCTTTAATTCCAAACCGAGATACGCCCTTATTCGGAGAGACACGAAGATAAACATGATCTCCCTTCTCAAATTCTAATGGACGTCTCCTCTTGTTAGCGTAGCTAACTTGGCATGATTGTGCGGCTTTCATGTTGGCTTGAATTTGTCGGACCTTTTCTTCGGCTTGAGTGACAAGATCGGGACCAAAATTGGTTCTTTCTCCCGCTTCCGACCAATTTAAGGGTGTACGGCAAGAATGACCATACAATGCTTCAAAAGGTGACATTCCCGAACTCTCTTGATAGCTATTGTTGTACGAGAATTCGGCGAATGGAAGACAATCATCCCAATTTCCTCTATTTTCCATAGCACATGCTCTCAAGATATCCTCCAAATATTGATTTAATCTTTCGGTTTGTCCATCCGTTTGAGGGTGATATGCGGAGCTTCTAATGAGAGTGGTACCAAGACAAGAATGCAATTGCTCCCAAAAGCGAGATACAAATTGCGGACCTCGATCGGAAACAATGGTTTTAGGTACTCCATGCAAACATAACACTCTTGAGATGTATAGCTCGGCATACTTCTTTGTATTGTAGGTGGTATGGACGGGGATGAAATGTGCGGACTTAGTTAACCTATCCACAATAACCCAAATTGAATCATGCTTCTTTGATGTGAGAGGCAATCCAACGATAAAATCCATAGCAATGTCCTCCCACTTCCAAACGGGAATTTTCAATGGGTTCAATAATCCGGCTTTTCTCAAGTGGTCGGCTTTCACTCGTTGACAAGTATCACACTCGGCCACATACCGTGCAATCTCACGCTTCATGCGTGTCCACCAAAACTTTTCTCTTAGGCCGCGATACATTTTGTTGCTACCGGAGTGTATGGAATATTTAGACAAATGTGCCTCATCCATTATTTTCTTTCGTAATTCCATATTCTTCGGAACAACGAGACGTTGGTTGAACCATAACACACCATTGTCATCTTGTCGGAAACATGTAGCTTCATCTTTCTCAATCTTTTGCCGAATAAATTCCATACCTTCATCCTTCTTTTGTGCCTCAATAATTTCCTCACGAAGGGTAGGAATGAGAGCTAGATTATATAGTGAACCATAGGGAATGACTCGAAGACTCGGTGCACTAGAATCTGAAATTTCCGAATTTTCCATAGAACAACCGGTAATATGATTGCATTGATCCTTGCGACTTAAAGCGTCGGCAACCACATTAGCTTTACCCGGGTGATAATGGATTTCTAACTCATAATCCTTGATTAATTCCAACCATCGACGTTGCCTCGTGTTCAACTCTTGTTGGGTGAAGATATATTTGAGACTCTTATGATCGGTGTAAAGATTGACAACATTTCCAAGTAGATAATGCCTCCAAGTTTTCAAAGCAAGGACAACCGAGGCTAGTTCCAAATCATGGGTAGGGTAGTGTTGTTCATGCTTGCGAAGTTGACGGGAAGCATAAGCAATGACACGTCCTTCTTGCATTAGTACACATCCTAGACCGGTGCCGGATGCATCACAATACACGTCAAACGGCTTGGTGATGTCGGCTTGTGCTAACACCGGAGCGGATGTTAAATGCTTCTTGAGAGTTTGAAAAGCTTCTTCACATTCACGGCTCCATTTAAACTTTGCATCTTTCTCCAACAATTTTGTCATAGGTTTGGCTATGCTTGAAAAATTGGGAATGAATTTCCGATAATAGCCGGCAAGACCAAGAAAACTTCGAATTTGTCTCACCGACCTTGGGGATTTCCAAGTAAGCACTTCTCCCACTTTACTTGGGTCAACGGCGACACCTTCCGCGGAAATAATGTGACCCAAAAACGGAACTTGCTTTAACCAAAATTCACATTTGCTAAACTTGGCATACAATTGATGATCACGCAGCCGTTGGAGAACAATGCGAAGGTGTTCGGCATGCTCTTCTTCGGACTTCGAATAAATAAGAATGTCGTCAATAAAGACCACGACAAACTTATCCAACTCGGGCATGAAGACCGAATTCATCAAGTACATAAAATGAGCCGGGGCATTTGTGAGCCCAAAAGACATGACGAGATACTCAAAGAGGCCATACCGCGTAGAGAATGCGGTTTTTGGAATATCTTCGGCTCGGATCTTGATTTGGTGGTAACCGGATCGGAGATCAATCTTAGAGAAGACCTTAGCACCAACTAGTTGGTCAAAGAGAATATCAATCCGAGGGAGCGGGTATTTATTCTTGATAGTTACCGCATTGAGAGGGCGATAATCCACACATAGACGTAGCGTCTTGTCTTTCTTCTTCACAAAGAGAGCGGGACATCCCCACGGAGATGAACTAGGGCGAATATAACCTTTATCCATAACCTCACCCAATTGTTCCTTCAAGATTGCTAGCTCATTGGGAGCCATTTTGTACGGCCTACGGGAAATTGGTGCCGTACCGGGTTGGAGCTCAATTCTAAACTCAACATCCCGATCGGGTGGCATGCCCGGTAAGTCATCCGGAAACACATCGGGAAACTCACATACCACGGGAATATCCTCAATCCTTTTTCCTTCGAGATGGTAGATTTTTGAAGTGGAGAATTTTGGATGGGGTAATCGGAGAATAGATGAACCATGGAGTGGGGAGTTTAGGTGAACTTCACGGGAATTGATGTGTAAAACGGCTCTACGGAGTTTCATCCACCTCATACCTAGAATTATATCTATTCCTTGCCCACACAAAACTATGAGAGAAGAGGGGTATACTTTTCTTTCTAGGTTTAGGGGTACTTGCCTCAACTCTAGGTTTGTTTTTATTTTTCCACCGGGTCACGTGATGATATAGGGAATATCCAAAACGGTAGGAGTGAGTTGTAGGGTTTTTGCACATGCTTGACTAATGAAATCATAAGTTGCACCCGAATCAAAAAGAACCAAAGTGGAGTGGTTGTTGACCGAAAACATACCCGAGAGTACCGGTTCTCCCGCTTGAATCTCTTCGGCCGTGGTATAGTTGACTCGGCCATTCTTAGCATTCGGAGTGGAGGATTGATTGCGGTTTCCACTCCCATTATTCCCATTGCGGTTTTGATTGTTGTTGCCGCTTCCGGAACCATTGTTGTTGTTGTTGGAGGTGTTGTTGCCGGGTTACGTGTCGGAACACGACAATCCTTTGCAAAATGACCCGGACGTCCACAATTAAAGCACGGACCTTGCGGACCGGGCCTAGCACCTTGGTATTGCTGCTGTGGAGGGCGGAACGAAGTGGTATGCTGCTGATTTCCACCGTGAGAGTGGTGGTGTTGTTGCGGCACAAATTGGCGTGAGCCCCCGTCGGCGGCAATGCGACCCGAAACTTCTGTCCGGACGGGGAAGTGATAGCTAACTTATACTTGGGCGGAGCGGAGCCGGATGGATTCCCTACGGCACGCTTCCTCTTCTTGTCCTCTTGGTGAGCACGTATAGCATCTTCTTGCACAATCGTGGCACTCATCAAGTCATTGAACGTGCCGGTAGTGACTTGAGCCAAGCGATCTTGCAACTTCGGGCTCAGTCCCGAACGAAAGCAATCCTTCTTCTTGTCATCCGTGTCGGCATGATAGGATGCATACTTGAGCTAAGTAGTTGAACTTCCGTGCATACTCTTGCACGGTTCCGGTACCTTGCTTCAAACTGAGAAACTCTTGCAACTTGCGCTTCATGAGACCGGCGGGAATGTGATGCGCGCGAAACGCAGTGCAAAAGTCCGGCCAATTCACTTGAGTACCGGCGGGAAAGGCGGCGGTGAAACTTGCCCACCATGCACTAGCGGAGCCACGAAGTTGTTGAGCCGCAAAGAGAACCTTTTGCTCCGATGTGCAATTGAGGAGAGCAAACTTCGACTCAATGATGCGGAGGAAATTATCCGCCTCCAACGGATCGGTAGTAGCTTCACCAAACTTGGGCGGTTGAGTGGCCCAAAAGTCGGCATAGGTGGAATTCCTCGGCCCTTGGGGTGGCGGTCCTTGGCCTTGTCCTTGGTTGGTTTGGCTTGCAAAGAACAAGCGGAACATCTCGTTTTGGTTGGACACGAGTTGTTCCAATGGCGTGAGAGGTGGAGGGTTAGCGAGTTGCTCATCCCTCCCACCATGACCACTACCGGAAGCTTCACCACGACGGGTATTCACCATCTGTCACATATGAAAAATTTTCTCATGTTAGCTCATTAGTTCCGGAGCTAAAATGGCAAGAAAACATAACATTGGACATAAGGGATCACAAATTTCAGGTTGCATGTATGAAAGAAATAACAATGAAATAGCATAATGCATCGGCAACACACATATTCCATAGATTCCAACATAGTAGCAACATGATAGAAATTTTTGATACACGGGAAACCACGAATCCGATACAACACGGTCTTAGGTTACATCACATGTGACCCATAATCAAACACAAATCTCGGAGAGCTTAATTAACAACACGCGGATCGTTTTCCATACACGGTTACATGCCTCACGAGATCACCAATCCTACAACACATAGAGCTACTACCACCGGTCGTGACAACTACTCGTCGTCATCGCCGTAGTAGTTGGCGTCATCCCTCATGGGAGAGGGTGGTGCTCCGTCCTCGACGTCGGAAGCATCCTCGCCATCACTCATCTCCACGTCATCCTCGGGTGGGATGATCTCAAGTGGCTCGGGAGGTCCGCTATTAAGGACGGCGTGCAGGACATCGTTGGCGGCTTGGAGATGCTCAATGGTAGCGTTGTTATGCGCTATGGTCGCTCGGGCGTTCCGGAGGTCTCCCTCCAAAGCATCCCTAGCGCCCCGAGTCTCCAGGAGAGTAACCTCCAACTGATCCTTCTCCTCGAGAAGGGCATCCACCTGGCCGGAGAGGACGTAGTTCTCCTCATTCGCGGCGGTGAGCTGGGCATCACGCTCCTCGAGCGTGGCCTGCAGAGCGGCGGCTCCATTGTCCTCAAGGGCAAGGTTGGCGTCGTGGAGCTGCTCGAAGAAGTTCCAACGCTCCGTCTCGCTATACTCGAGCTGCGTACGGAGGGTGTCCACCTCGGTAGTGCGCTCGGCTAGCTCGGCGGTGCGGGCAGCAAGCTCGGCGTCGCGAGTGGTGAGCTCGGCGTCGCGGGTGGCGAGGGTGGCCTGCAGGGCAGCACGCTCCTGCTCCAACTCGAGCACCCGCCTCGCGAGGTTCTCACGGTCCAACATGAGCTTGCCGGGGGCCATCTGTCGGAGACTTTTGAAACACAAGTCAAAACTCAAGATCTAACAACAAAACATGGTAAATAAGTAAGGCATGAATGATAGAATGGCACCAACTTAGCAAAGAAAGAAACAAAACTTTTCGCGCAAACCTAACACGGTTCAATTTCCTGGACAGAGTTGACATATTACAGAAATCCAATTTTTACTCCTGTTTCTGGACAGAATTAAAATTTTTATTTGTTACAAAAGTTTTAGACAACTTCTTAATCATTCCAACGCATCCTAGAACAGCTCAATCCAACTTGTCGTTTGAAAGTTATGCACGATCTACGACAGGGACAGAACCGGAGCACATTCTGGAATTCTAGAATTGCTCTCTGTAATGGGCAGTTCTAGCTACGTTCCAGGTTTTTGCAAGGCCGGAGACTAGAATTTTATTGAGGGGCAAAACACAAGCTTTCCAGAAAGTCCTTACCCCTATCCCGAAAGATAGTTAAGTGTCTCTTAGGGGGTGCTGGCCTGTCACACCCCTATCCCGAAAAATAGTTAAGTGTGGTACGGATCGCCTTGGGAGATGATTGACGAAGCAACCATACATAGCATCACATTAACAAACATACACGATTTGCAAGGTTACATAATTAAGTCTTGATTACAACATAGAGTTCGAATAAAAGATACATTAGGTTCGAAATTAAGTCTTACATAGTCATGATCTTTGTTCGAAATTAAAGTGCGGAAGCGAAATACATAACTCGACGATACATAGATAACTTAAATGAACCATGCCGGCCTAGGCCACGGCTCACTCATCATGGGTCGGAGAGCTAGGGACCCATTCAATGGTCCACTCTTTGGGTTCTTCTCCATCCCAAACCACCTTACCACAACAATCACAAAACCCGGCTTGCGGGAAACCTCGTAAATCAACATGCAGAGGCAAAGCCCGAGTATCTAACATACTCCGCAAGTCTTACCCGTCAACTTGGCCTTCTAAGACCGACTCCTAGATGCATGGGGCTTGACCGGTTTAACTTGGCCTTTTGCATAAATAGCACCTATGCTAATTAGGTTGGCAAATTTATTACTTAGCCAAATTAATAGGGTTGTTGCATAAAAGAACTTTAGTGAGCATGCTAACATTACAAGAGTTTGCAATACAATTTAATATCAATAAAAACCAGCAAGCCGGGTAAGTGAGCCGAAGTTAGCACTAGCCTCACAAGCGTTGAGCGTAGCAACCGTGTCTTCCGGCGGAATCAATTCGACGTCGTCACCTATAAGATGAAATGCAATGCATAAGTGGCATGAATACAAGGTCGATGATGATGGTGATGCATGTGTGCTGTTTTTGTAAAGACGCATATGAATATGTTAATCAAATTTGTTTGCTCAAACCCTAGCAATCGTAAACATGCCTCTTGTTTTCTTTTAAGGAAATCAATTACACGAACAAGCATAACCCTACTAATACATGAACAATGGCTTGATTGCATAGACATGAGTGCTGTGGTGCTTGCAGGTTTAGCACTAACATTTTAGCAAGTCTTTAAAATACAAAACGAGGAGACCTAGGCTTAAGTGTTTAACATCACATGCGATGACGATTCCATTTTTAACAAGAACTCGGTCCCAAAATTAATACATGTGTGAAGTATGTGAAACCTTTTTACCAATCCTGCCATGAAGTGCTAGGGAACATGGGGAACAGTGAAAATTACATAAACATGAAGAAATACAATTTTGTGGAACATTAAACCTATTAAACATGTGCTGAAATTAACCTTTTATGGAACTAGATCTAGGGCTTGCAAGAATAATTACTTAACATGCTCAAAAATTACCATGGACTTTTCTACACATGCACAGTACCAGGGGGAATTAATTACCAAGTTTCATGCAAAAATAATCTACATGGATTTAATTAAAAATTAAATACAGAGAATGCAAGAAATGCAATAACTTGAAAAATATGAAATGAAATGCAGATCTTTCAGTGCAAGAAATTCAAGTATGTTTATGTGAAGGTCTTGGCCAAGTGGCATTATTTTTGGATCCATAGTTTTAAAGTTATGCCTTAGTTAATTTTTCAGGGGTTGTATTTTGTCATTTTTGTAAAAATATGGAAACATTCAAATCTGGCCAGCTCATGTTACTTTTATGAAAGTAGACATCTTCTAGTTTCTAAAACATTTTATTTTGTAATTTTTGGACATTTCAAACGCCAGATATGAATTTTTCAAACTCGAATGAAGTTCGGATCTAATTACGAAAATTGCCATTACGTGTCTTCCCCAGGGAGCTCGGGACAGATTCGTTGGAATTCGGCCGGAGCTCGCCGGAGACCTCGACGTAGGCTGCTGTAGTGGGAGAAAAAGGGTGGGACCATCACCAAAACATGGCTAGAGATATGGGGAGTCCTCTCTAGTGGTCACCGGCCGGCGGCGATGACCGGAAGGCGGCGACATCGACGGCGATGGTCGGGGACTACTTCGGCGGCGGCTTGCGGTGCGTACGGAGCACGAAAAGTTGGGGAACAAGGTCTGGGAGATTCACCTCGTGATGGAGAAGAGCGGCACGGGGTCAGGTGTCGAGGGAGAAGGCCGGAAGTTGCGGCTCGTCGTGCGGGTGGAGATTGCGGTGACGACGACCTTCTTTTCTTCTCGAAATCCGGCAAGGCTGCTGCGAGACAGAGGGAGCGGGTTAGGGAGGAGCTACAGGGGGTTGTTGCGCATCGATTTGAGGAGAAATTGGAGGAGGAGAGGCTGCCTAGGACGAGCAGCGGGTGGTGGCGGCCATGGTGAACGGAACGGAGCAGGCGATGAGCTTTTCTTCTGTGTGCTCACCGGCAAGGAGAGGGAGGTGCTGCTGCTGCTTGGAGAAGCTAGAGAGGAATGTGAGGGTGCAGTTTGAGGCACTTGGAGATGAGACCTTGGCGTCGGTGCCATTTTCTAATGGGAGCAGGAAGGAGCCGAGAGGAGATGGGCGGCCGGAGGTACTGTTTCCATTCAATTCCGGTGAGTCCTGTTGGCCGGCGGGTACCAAGTGGTTGGGGAGGTGCGTTGGGGCATGGGGGTGACAGGACGGGGCGTAGCAGGCTTGCGCTGGTGGCAGGGTGGCGGACCGGCGGGCACTGGCCGCCATTGCCCGTTGGGGAAGAAGCTCGAGCGGCTGTTTTCGAATTTTGAAATCTTGTTTCTGAAATTTGATCGAAAATGGTATTTCTGGTGCTCCAAAAATTAAACCAAAAAAACTGGTAGTTCAGCATGATGTGATCTACAACTTTTATGTTTGGTCGAAGTTCCATTTTTGTTTCAAAAAATTCATACAAAATTCACAAACTGTGCAGTTTCAGATTTGCATTTGAATTTTTGAGCATTCAAAACTTTGTTCAAAAATTTTGTAAAAATTCTGTAAAATCGTTATTTTGCATGAGAAACAAGATGGTGCAAAAATATGTGGGTAATTCTTTTATAATTTTTGCACTTCTCCTAGGGCTAGGTTAGGGTTAGGGTTTAATCTAAGTTTTTCCTTTTCTCTTTTATTTTTTTCTTATTTTTCTTTTGGGTGATTAGCATTAGTGTCCCATTAGTGATGTCATTAGGGTTTTAACTACTTGCTTAGCCCTAATCGTGACATGGGATGTCACATGGCCGGTCTCCTCCATGAGACCGGTCAACAGCTGCAACAAGGTGATCGACCTTACGCTTCTTGTCATTCCCGGATCCGGATCGGTTGCCTTGGTCGTGTTTCGGCTCCTTCCCTTTGTTCCCGCGCAGATTGACTACATTTGATTCTCCAGCAGCGTAATCATCTGCTATCTTGAAGCACTCGACGCCGTCATGGTGAGGTTTCGATTACGTCTCCCAATCTTGTGAACCAGCGCTTCACTTCGGACGCCGACTTGAAATGCAGCAATCACTTGCTGATCGGGAACATTGGGGATTAAGGCTTTCTTATTGCGGAATCGCTTGATGAAATCGGTGAGGGTCTCATCGGGCTTCGCTTCAGCCTATTGAGGTCGAAGTAGTTTCCTGGCTTCTCACAAGTCGCCCGGAAGTTCTCTACGAACTTTTTGGTGAGGTCTCCCCACGAAGAAATAGATTTCTCGGGCAGGGATTGCAACCATAAGCGTCCAGCCTGCTCCATGCACATCGGTAGATAATTGGCTAGCACGAACGTGTCTCCTCCTGCCGACCGGATAGCCGTGGTATACATGCGGAGCCATTCGGCCGGAGGCGCTTTGCCATCATACTTGTCAATGGCCCCGGGCTTAAATCCCCGGGGTATTTGCAGATGCGCAAACCTCGCGTAAAAGCGGGAATTACAGAATATTCATCATCTTCCGGACTAGTCCGGACCGGTGACGGAGATCGACGGCTAGGGCGATGCCGGTAATTACGATCCCGGTCATCGTCGGAATAGTCGTAGTAACGGTCATCCCGGTATCCGTCTCCCGAACCGCCTTGTCCATCATTGTTCGCCGGCTCCGCGTCCCGTGAAGGAGGCGGAGGCGGAGGTGGTGGTGCTGCTTGACGATCATTGTTCGCTGGTTCTGCATGTCGCGATGGAGGCGGAGGTGGAGGTGCAGCATGACGATCATTGTCCGCACACCGAGGTTCGAGCATCTCTGTCCCGGTTGTCTCGCCCTCTCCGGTCTCTATTGTCACGGCGTCGTCCATCTCGATGAGCATGCCTACTACCATGCCCTCGATGATCGTTGCGCGGATAATTTGCGTTGGTGGGTGGCGCCGAAGCTGCCGGCCCGTTGCGCCGAGGTGGGGCAAAATCCCGAGGACGATCATCCACATGACCAGTCCGTCACCTCTCATCTTCCTCATATCTCGATTGCTCCTCCACTCTTTCCGCATGACGATCAATCAGCACGTTCCGAACATCCCGGTTATCATTGAGCGGTACCCGCAAATCTTGGTTGGGAGCTTGTGCATGTGCATCCGCGATCGGGGTACGCCGGGTGCTAGCCTTCCTCCGGAAGAAGCTCCGTCGGACCGGGCCCTTGTCGGTCGTTCCGAATAGGAATGCGAGCGACCAGAAGATTCCGCTCGATCATGAACGAGCTGGTTTGTTTGCGAGCCGCCGCATCAACTAAATTCAACGCACGGCGCAATCTCGGCATAGCGTTGAGGACTTCCTCTCGGTATTGTATCAAGAATCTGTTTCACTTCCACGATATTGTAGATCGGCGATGTGAAGACCCGAGCGCCGTTCATCTCTACTTCCATGGAACTTAAATCCAAAGCTCTGCCGGAAGATCGATGGCGTCTTCCGCCGCGAGACCCTCGTCGATTGTTGTATCCTGGAGATTCATCCGCGTCTCCGGACCGGTCCGGTAGTGGGCCCGTAGCCGGGGAGCGGTCGCAGGGCGCTTCCTCCGGCTAAAGCGGTAGCACTTGTGCGGGGATCCGCGGCTGAAGGTGGCGGAGGTTGTTTATCTCTCGTTTTCCTCTTCCGCTTCACGACGACTACGTTCGGCTTCAGCTCTCGCCATCCTTGCCGCTTCTTCAGCAGCTTCCTCGGGAGTGAGTTGGCGTATAACAGGTCCTGTCATGAACACTTGGAAGAAGATCGGAGCGTCTTCCTCGGAATCGGTATCCGGTTCGGGAGAACATCTTTGCGTTGTAGTCCGGGCACCATTCCGAGGCATAAGCGTAGGGAGCTCGATGTTTCGCGCTAAAGCTGCGTCGGACCCGCTAAGCTCGAATCGGAGGTATCAATCGTGGCAGGTGATCGCGCTTTAGAAGCAGCGGCCCGGCAACGAGTCGGATTCATCAACAACAATTTTCCGTCCGAGTCGGCTTCAAAGTCGAGGGACCCGAAGCGAATCTTGAAGCCGGGCTCGAAGTCGACGACAAACGAAGTGGCCATCGAACTCGCTAGGAACTCGCCGGGACCCCTACCGGCGCGCCAAATGTCGATTCTTAAACTCGGCACTAGAACTACCCGGTCCCTCACGAGCGTGGAATTCGATGGTGCAACACACGAACACACAGGAAAACACGATTTTAGACAGGTTCGGGCCCTCGAGTCGAGAGTAATACCCTACGTCCCGTATGTTATGTATTGCCTTTAGCGATTTGCTAATTGCGAAGTCTCGGATCCTTTTTGGGGGTCCCTGCTGCGCCTTATATGTCCGGGGAGCTAGGGTTACAATCAAAGTCCTAGCCGATTACATGAATTACATATATGGGATTCTATCTCTAACTTTCTTTATTGATCTAGAGTCCTAATCGGACTACAAATTGTTCTATAACTTGCTTCTCACGTCATTGTATACCGGTCTTAGTATCCGCCTTGTTTTCATACCGGTCTACGGGTTCTTCTATTATCCCGCATCGGTCGCAGACCGATCCGTTGCCTATCGCCCTTATCCGTATCTTCTCCGATTTGCTACCATGTTTCTGCGTATCCATTTCTTCATCATCTCGTATACCCATAAGGCAAGTATACGACAGGGCACGAAGTCGACGACGAACGAAGAGGCCATCGAACTCTCTAGGAACTCGCCGGGCCCCCTTCCTGGCGCGCTAAATGTCGAGTCTTAAACTCGACACTAGTACTGCCCGGTCCCTCACGAGCGTGGAATTCGATGGTGCAACACACAGAACACACAGGAACACGTGATTTTAGACAGGTTCGGGCCCCTCGGATCGAGAGTAATTCCCTACGTCCCGTATGTTTTGTATTGCCTAGCGATTTGCTAATTGCAAGATCTCGAGAGAGTTTTCGGGAGTCCCTACTCCGTCTTATATATCCGGGAAGTCGGGGTTACATGCGAGTCCTACTCAATTACACGGATTACATATATGGAATTCTATCTCTAACTTTCTTTATTGATTCAAAGTCCTAATCAGACTACAAATCGCTTAATAACTTGCTCCTCAAGTCATTGTACGCCTGTCTTGGTATCCGCCTTGTTTCCATACCGGTATACAGAATCTTCTATTATTCCGGACCGGTCGAGAATCGATCTGTCTGCTATCTCCATCACCTCAATCTTCATTGATTTGTTACGGTGTATCTGCGCATACATTCCTTTATCATTTGTATACCCATAAGGCAAGTATACGACACTTGTCATAGGGCCAGCTTTCTTTTGTAATCAAACAATTTTATCATCATGCTATTATATGTTACTTTATTCTGATGATAACGAAGTTTTAATATCTTCTTCCTTTCCTTGTGAATACTGGTTTCTAAATGTCGCCATCTTACTTACTAACTTCTTTATCCAAGCTATGATGGTTATTTCAACTCAAACAAACTATGAACAAATTCTGACTCTAATCAGCACAGATCTCAACTCATAGTTGTAGCTTACTTTAACAAAATCATGTGACATAGAAAAAGAGCTAGGTTTTAAGATTTCACAGGCTGCTCTTAACACAATAGCCTACTAATCAGTATTCATAAAGAAAACGCTAAAAAATTTCCTTTCCTAAATATACCAGTCTTAAATCGAAGAACAGACCGCTCTCAACAGAGCGAGTCTGCGACTAAATGACCGGTCTTATTATTCGAGTAATAGCACAATATCACAGATTGCTCTTAACACAGCAGCCCCGTGACTCGATAAGTTAATTCAAAATTAAAATATTGAGGCACAAGAAATGAACACATTCACATTAGATATTAAAATTACTTTGTTATAATATGAAGAAGTTTAACAAGAAATACCTTTAAGTATAAAAACGACGAAGTTGTTCAATGTTCCAAGAATTTGGAATTTCTTCCTCCTCCAAGGTCATAAGCCTATATGCCCCGGTCCGGAAACCGACTTAACCAGGAAAGGTCCTTCCCAGCACCGGTGACAATTTATGCCTGTTCTTGTAGGACTGAATCTTCCGAAGAACCAAGTCTCCTACTTGGAATTCCCGTGTACGAACATTGCGATCATGATAGCGACGCAATCCTCGATGGTATTTGGCCGCTTGAATTAGAGCTTGATCCCGCAATTCTTCCGCAGCAATCAACTCAACCTCGGCGCTGATCTTCATACTTCTCTTCATCGTAGTATCGTACTCGAGCTGACACCATATTCACTTCGTAGGTAACATAGCTTCGGATCCATACACCAAAGAAAAAGGAGATTGCCCCGTAGCCCCGCTAACATTAGTGCGTAGGCCCCAAAGCACCCAGGGCAATTCCTTAACCCACTTTCCGGCATACGGCTTCAAACGGTAAAAAATTCTAGGTTTAAGACCGGTCAAAATCATTCCATTAGCTCGCTCCACCTGTCCATTGCTCCGTGGATGTGACACCGACGCATATTGTATCTTAATTCCCAAACTATCAGCATAATCCTTGAAACACTCTGAAGTGAATTGAGGCCCATTATCGGTGATGATACTGTACGGGACTCCAAAACGCACAAAAATATTCTGTAAAAATTTGATCGTTTGAGCAGTAGTCGTACTCGGTAACAGCTTCAGCTTCAATCCACTTGGAGAACTTATCTACTGCTACAAAAATGTGCGTGAATCCTCCCGGCGCCCTTTTAAACGGTCCAACAATATCCAGCCCCAAGTAGAAAAAGGCCAAGTCATTGGAATTAATTGCAACTCATGAGCCGGATCATGGGGCCGTCCGGCGAAAAATTGACATCCCCGACAATTTTTAACCACTTTGTGCGCATCGTCCACCGCCGTGGGTCGGTAGAATCCTTATCCGAACACTATTCCGACTAGTGTCTTCGAAGAGGCATGATTGCCACAAATTCCCTTGTGCACGTCTTCAAGCAATTGAATGCCATCGAAACCGATACACATTTCATTAAAATATTAACACCACGCTTATACAGCTCTCCTTCAAGAATCGGATAACTGCGTGCTCGGACCTCCAATCTTTGCTTCTCCACCTTATCTTCCGGAGTTTTACCAGATCGTAAATACTCAAGGTATGGGGTACGCCAAGCGGAGTCAATACTCACAACATCAAGTGACCGAATATCTTCCGGTGAGATTGTTTCCTCGGCGTTGACCACATGCTCAATCTTGTTTGGTAAGACCGTGTTGTGGTTACGAAGGCCACAAGCAACGAGAATGGGGCCAGCCGAAGGTGTCCCGGATGTTTTAGGAGCTACGGGACTACGAAGGTCCTTGGGCTAGGCCTAATGGAGAGGAACAGAAAGACTACGAAGGAAACCGTAGCTCAAATAGGTCACGCAGAGTCACGAAGGACCCCTTTAAATATCTCTCATTTCGTTACGGTGAGGTTACAGGGAGAGATCCATCTGCTGATGTGATGGGCTGAGAGAGTATTTATAGCCCATACTCTCTCAACCCTAATTCTCACCATCAGCCCATACAAGTTACACTTATGCCCTTCCTATTCTACCCACTCTTGGGCCGAATCCCCTCTTCATGTGCTTGCTGGGCCTTGGTTGGGCCAAATCCTTCCCACCGAGTGCTTCTTCCGGGCCTTGTGGTGTCGCTCTAAGTCCTTGTTGGGCCTTATTTCCCTCCGGGCCGGCCCACCGGGGTAAGGTGGTGATCTTCCCCCAACAGTAGCCCCTCACGGGTGAGCTCCGCCTTCGGTAGGACCGAAACCGTGATCCCGAAGGATCTCCACCTTAGCCCCCCCCCTTTTCGGGACTGCCCGGAGGCGCCTCGTCTTCACGATTTTTTGGTTTACCTTGCCTCGCTATGCTTGAAATGAGAAACCGCAAGACAACATTAAAGGTAGGCGCTTCATTTTGCGCCTCTTGAAATAACACATGGAACAAGAAAAACGTAACATTCATGGACATGCAAAACGAAGGTGGTTCAAGACGAAGCCGCTTCTTTATTATTGTCGTTGAAGCAAATTACGGTTGGACTCGAAGGACGCTACAAAAAAGGAAAAAGAAAGAGTAAGGGGTGACGCGTGTTGGTCTTTAGACCAGCCTCGAATGCCACACCTAGGCCAACCAAAAGGGTTCCCTTGAGTTGAAGGAAAGCGCTTGCCTGCCCGCCTTCGAAGGATACCGATGACCCTCCCGGGTGACGGGCCGCGGGGACTTAGTCACTCGTCATCAAGGGATGCCCTTTGCCGACCAAATGGTCTTGCTTAGGCGGCAGCCAGCCTTGGCTTTGTCCAGCCATCGTGACGACCTTGACGGCTTCAGCCATCCGAGATAGGTCCCGAGATCTTCGGGGTGTGCCAATAAACCCTCAAGATCCGTGAGGAGACCTACTCTATCGGTCTCACAGCCAGACGGTTTCTTCTCGTCGTGGCTATACAAGAGTATATCCTTCGAGGAGGAACCGAGGCTACGCCGACGCTTTACCATGGCGCTTCGCTGAATACAGCCCCGAGTACCACCGCCTTCGGAAGCTCGGCGGGCACGTGACCTCGGTGAAGTTGCTTGGCAAAGCGCGTTGCACACCCTTTGAAGTCGATTGGTGAAGCGCGAAGCCTATGGACCTCTATCGTTCGAGCTTGCTTTGATCGCAAACCGAAAGGTCCACCGTTGCATCTTGCTAGTGTTTGTAAGAGCTGCTATGCTGTTGTGTGTTTTCAAAGTGAGAGGCGTTGGTCCCCTTATATAGGCTCCGTGGCTGCTTATTTGGCAGGGGAATCCAATAGAGATAAGATTGCGTATCGGATTCATTGGAGGATGTTGTGCCACGTCATTGCACTTATCCTTCCGCATCGTCCACCTTATCCATACGCCGATACTTTGGGCCCTTACTACAATTATTTGTCCTTCGCTACGGTAGCTTTGTCGTTTGCTGCGATAGCCTCACCTGTCGTTATGCCCTACTAGCACTCGGACTGTCATTTAGGCTTTAATTACCATGCCCGAAGGCAACTTGGCCGTTGAAGGAGATAAGCATACGAGTGAACCGGAATCATATGACCTCTCCAACGAAGGGCCTTGGCGGAGGTAGTTTCCGCTCGAAGGCTTATCCTTGTGCCTTTACTAAGAACGTTTCCCGAGAATAACAAGCCATGTTCATTGGCAATAAATGCGGGGAGTAATGCGCCGGCCGTTACGCAGAATCGTAGGCGGGCACAATCTTAAAGGACCACCGCGTTAACTCGAAAGTTACGCGCGTAGTTATGGTTCGGTGGGATACATGTCCGATTTGAAGAGGCGCAACTGCTCATATATCGGGCCCGCTCGTAGACGCGTACTTAAAGGATAACCACATTAACTCGCAGGTATCCACGCGGTTATTGCCCCTCGAAATACGCGTCCACTCTTGAAGAGGCGCGACTGCTCGTGGAACGCACCCGCTCGCACAGGATGCACTGCTTTCAAGGCATCGCGTTTTGAATGCTACCCTAATTTCACCGTCTATATAAGGAGAGGTCCCGCGGTAAAACAAACCTACTACTCACTTTCACCGCACTAGCCCACTCGCTTGTTGCCTTCGCTTTCACTTTCAAGCCTTAGCCTTCGGTTTCAAGCGTTAGCCTTCGTTTCGAAGCCTCGGCCTTCGATTCAAGGACTCGCCCTTCGTTTCAAGGTCTCCGCCTTCAACCTTCGGTATGGCAAGGCGTCGCACCGGCCAACGCGTTGGTCCGAGCAGCACGAAGCCTCACGGTTCCTATCCGGGACCTAGCACCGTGACCGAAGCTCAGCTGGACAAGTGGGCTCGTGAGCACAACTACTTTGCTCGGGAATGGGCGCACATCCCCGCACCGGAGGAGACAACTCCCGTGGTGCGGCCTCGGCCGCCTCATCATTTTCGCCAAGCTACTCGAGGGAGGTCTTCGGTTTCCCTACTCCCCGTTCGTGGGAGAGGTGCTGGATCTCTTCGGCTTGGAGATCCAGCAAATTACCCTCAACAGCATGATCCGGCTGGTGATCTTCGAGTGGGCCTTCCGGATGGAAGGGGCGGTGGCTTGTGCTAAGGCCTTCGCCGCAACTCACCGGGCCACTCGGCGACCTCTACTTAGCCCGCTTGGGGATCACATGTGGCTAAGTTTCAGGTGTGTTGCCCTTCGTCCTCGCGATGACATGGAGCATCTCGTGCCCGCAAAGGCCTACAAGGCGCATTGGGGCAAGACCATGATGCAAAAATGGTTCTACTATGACCAAGACGCCAACCGCAACCTTCACTCACTCCGTACGGAGATCAGCTACATTGGTCTTCCGGACGTTGCGGTGGATGCCAACGTGCAAAGGCGCATCGATCTGCTGCAGCGCATTGCTCGCAAGGCATCAATGAGGGACTTATGCGAGGAGTTCCCGACAGCAGGCATCATGCCCCTTCGACAAGATTGGGGTTCTGTTTTTACCCTTAATGCTGCTGGGCAATCCTTGAACTTCGACCTCAGCCTCCTTCCTAGTAAGTGCTTCGAAGGACTTTTCGTCTCGTCCATCACTTGCATTACCTTTTTTGCTAAATTTACTTACTATCATATTCCTTTCGGAGCTAACTCTCGAAGAAACCGAAGAGCGCTCATACTATCTTCTTGGTGGGGTGAAGGCCGATGAGCTGGCTCGTATAGAGGCGTGCGGGCAAACCAGCTGTTTTAACCGGGTGTATCATATGAAACACCCGGGGGCTGTTTTGCCTCCACGGGTGGTTGCGCCGAAGGGAGGACGGCGCAAGCGGAGAATCTTCGTTCCCCTTGTTCCCGATGATGATGAGAGTGACGAAGAGGTCGACCACACTTCGCTACGAGAGGATGAGGCTGGCCCCGGAGATGCGTGCGGCCCTCCGTGAACGGCAGCCCCCAAGCGCCGAACCAAGCGCGTGAAGATCGGGTATTCCAAAACCGTTCTTCCCACCGTTCACGAAGGGGACGGCGACCATGCCGACAACGAAGAAGAAGAGGGTGAGGCGCACGCCGGTGGGACTTCACTTTCCCCGCGGCGATCCGCCTTCGCGGCTGCCCAACACACGACCTCTTTCGGCCGCCACTAAGCCGGCGAGACCGGAGGGGCCACTGCCACTCCCGAGCATGGGGTTTGGAGTTGGTTCTTTGAACTTCAACTATCCCAACTCCTCCTCTTCCGAAGACGAAGATGACGACGCTCGGGATGAGCAACCTTAATCGGAGGAAGGAGATGAAACCGGCAGATCCCGTCACTCGCTGGTAGGGAGCGTGGGGCTTCACCTTCTTCTCAGCCCCGAGCCCCCGGCGACCATCATGAGCGACGCGTCGCTCGCACACACGACGAAGGGACAGCAACTCCCACTTACGCTCTTGGCAGCGAAGAAGACACTCCGGACGAAGGTGCCCTAAGTCATGGAGTTGGGAAGGGTTTTATGGGGGTGCTTCCACGCGGGATAGCCCCTCATAACATTGGGTCGTTCTTGAAGCCCAATGATTTTGAAGATGGGACTTCAGCTTGCCGGGGACTGGAGTATGCGGGACGCATGCTTGACCTGTGGCAGGCGGACCGAAGTCTGTAAGGGGTGGATGAGAAGGAGCTTCGGAAAGCCTCTCCCGCATTACCATGAAGGTATTTTCTAGTTATTTTAGCTGACCAAAGACAAAGTCAATTATTTTACCGAGCCGCGTTGATTTATTTTGGCAGGGGCGCTGCTTGCTCGCCGGTTGTCTAAGGCTTCTCCTGCTACGGAGGTTGCCAACTTGAAGGAGCGCCTTCGTAACTCGAGATGATGCTCTGTGCCAAGAACAAGCCAAGTACGCCAAGTTGTTGCGCGAGCACGAAGAATTGCGGAAGGCGTCTTCGGAGCATGCGAGTGGCTCGGGAGCGGAGGATCGACGAGTTGGGGCGAGGAGCTTGACAACGCCAAGGCCACTATCAATACACAAGCCAAGGCTCGGAAATGGCTGAGTAGAGCATGCTGGCAATGGAGTCCCTTGGCCAAAAGAACCGGGAGCTTATGAACAAGTTTCGGGACTTCTTGTCGTCGCTAGGCGTCGTCCGCCCCAAACTAACTCATGAGGAAGGGGATGGCCCCACAAGCCTTCGCTGGATGTCTTCCGGGCTTGCTGCCGCGAAGACCGCTTCGATCCGGTGCGGCCACCACCGTGCCTGCGTGGCCCGGACAAGCGCCTTTCGCGTGGTGAAGTCCATTTGCACCTTCTCCTCCAAGCATGTTAAGGAGGGCACTCGGGAGCTCCGCGAGGTATGCAGCGCGGACTATGCCGCCTTCAAGGAAGCCCAAGCCGACGTGGCTGTTGCAGATCGGTACATCGGTCGCGAGTTTTGGGTACCTTCGGGGCTGGAACTTGCCCGCTCCGCTGCCTTAGAGGCAGCAAACGCGGAACTTAGCCGTACTGGTGGCACCAAGACCGAGGCCGGGCCTTCCCATGTTGTCGCGAATGAACAAGGCGGGGAGCGGGCCGAAGCCGGAAACATACCCGAGGCTGCCTGCGAAGGCGAGGGTCCTCGGACCAACGGTCCTTCTTCGCGGCCTCGGGTGTGAATTTCTCCTGTATTTTTGAGTTTTTTGGTAGTTTTCATTCTCCACCGTGTAACTCGCCTTCGTAAGCGTTTAGCGCTCCGAAGGTGTCTATTGTACTTAGGTTTGATGGTAATGTATCAACCATTTCTCCTCACTTTTCTTTGTTAGGAATTTTCTAGCTTCGAGGAAACACATGAAATTCCGGAGGAAGCTATCATCGAAGATGCTCTACCTCATCGGTTGTTGATTCCAAGGGACTCCGAAGCCCCTGGTCCCTTTTGGGTTACCGGAACTCAATTTCGTAGATGGAAACGGAATAACCCGCAGGGGACACTTAGCGAATTCGCGGCTTTCGTTAACGACCGAAATGGCCGAATCAAGGCTACCTTTCCAAAGGTCACCCCGGAGGAGCATGCTGCTCGTCGCGCTAGACGCGAGCGCCTTTGGGCGTCCTTGGGACAACTGCCCGAGGTTATAGTCAAGACGGCGCCCATTGATATTTCAAGTGATAGTGACTCCGGTCCCGTGGATGCTGAGGCCCTTCAAACTCGTGCCTCTTCGGCCGAGGGTCAAGCTTCTATCGTTGCGGACTTAGCGAGACGCAAAAAGGAGCTTGAAGAGATGGAGGCTGTAATTATCCGGAGCCGCTCTCATCCGTTAGAGCTAGAAACCGAGCGCTTACACTTAGAGTTTGAATGTAATTTAGAGTTGTAATTCGCGAAAGGGCCTCCGGGCCCCTCTTTCTGTCACATTGAATAAAACAGTTGTTTTTATATTTTTTGCACATTTTCGTTATCTAAGATGGGGTTTCCATACTTAGCCTTCTCGGTGTTACTTTTCTCGAGGCATTAGGCCATAGTTGCCTAGCATCAAAGTCATGGGGGTTTCCCATCGCTTCGGGTTCTAAGTTGGGGTTTCCAATCTTAGACTTTTTGGATGAATCTTTCCAAGGCATTGAGCCGTAGTTGCTCGACGATCAAGCCGTTAGAGTTTCTAAGCACCTTGGTATTATATGTTGAAGCATGCATGCAAAACAAACCGACCGATGAAAGAAACTTTTTTCATTGATAGCAAATATGTACAAACTAACCTCCCTTGCACGACACCCGAACTCGACTCTAAACGAAGACACCTAAAGACTCTTGGACGACAGTCCCCGGACCTAAACATCTTTGCATAGGACTTGCCTTGCAATAAAAACTCTCAAACTTGCAACCTAAGGACTCAGGTCGTGCAAAGGGACAGGGGACCATACCTTAAACTTAAAATTGGCAACATGCTCGAAGACATGCTTCCTAATTGCCGCTAGACCACCGAAAAAGAGACTTAGCCAAAAGGAAAAAGGGGCGCCTACCCTCGCTCTCCGGAGGAGCCTCATATGTAGAACCTCTTGAGAGTATTAGCATTAAAGGTGTGTGGTATGGGGGTTCTATCAAGCTCGAGCAAATGATACGCTCCTTGGCGAATGGACTTATCAATGACGAAGGGCCCTGGCCATTTGGTGTTCAATTTGGTTACATGCACCGGGTTTCTCCTCAAGACGAGATCTCCAGGCAGGAATCCTCTTGGATGCACCTTGGAGTTATATGACTTCTCCATAGATGCAATGTACTTGTGTAGATTAGCCACAGCCTGCAAGCGGGTTTCTTCGAGGAGATCTTTGGAGACATCTTCATCATCCGTCGGAGGCCTTGTGGTACAAAAGGAACCTGCTTGAATCTCCTCGGAGGTTACAGCCTCGGCTCCGTAAAGCAGCTCTGAAGGGTGAGAAACCAGTTGGTCTTGTAGCGGTTATTCCGATTGACCACAAGACATTGGGTAGCACCTCCGCCAACTTTCCTTTGGGAAGGCCGACCGGAGCCTTCGAGATTGCTGTGAACACATTACCATTCATCCGCTCGACAGCCCCATTTGCCCTTGGATTAGTTACTGAGATTTCACACTTCTTGACTCCGATGCTAAGGCAGTATTCTCGAATTCCAATCCTTCGAACTGCTTGCCATTATCCACTGTAATTTCCACTAGCACCCCGAAGCGGCACACCACATTCTTCCGGAAGAACTTCCGTACGTTCTTAGCCGTGATTTGTACCAATGGCTCAGCTTCAACCCACTTAGATAAGTACTCAACTGCTACTACTGCAAACCGGAAGCCCCCTGGTGCTGCTGGAAGTTCCCTAACAATATCGATCCCCCATCTTGCTAACGGCCAAACCGGTGGTATTGGCTGTAACGCAGATGGCTGGCAAATGAGACTGCCTTCCCATCCATTGACATCCCGAACAGACTCGCACTAAGTCCTCTCGCATCTCTTATGGCTGTTGGCCAATAGAAACCTTGCTCGAAAGCTTTTGCGACCAATGCTCTTGGAGCTATGTGAGAAGAACAAGATCCCTCGTGAATTTCCCGCAAGAGTTGTATTCCTTCGGGCTGACCGAGACACTTTAGAAATGGAGCACAAACTCCCCCTTTATACAGCACGCCTTCAATCATAACATAGCCCCTTGCTCTATGCTGCATCCATTGCTCCTCCAATCTGTTGTTTGGCGTATATCTTTTCTCGATGAACGCCCGTATCGTGGCGCGCCAATCCTCCGAGACCAAGGCCAGGTCTTTCTTGGTTTGATTGTCTGGCGGTGGCTGGCTGGTGAAGCGTTTCTTGCAACACATCCGGCTGAAGAGGACCTTGTCCGGCAGCTGCTTTGGCAAGCAAGTCAGCCTCTTTGTTTTCTGTCCTTCGAATGTTTCGACCTCGAATCCTACAAAGAACTTATCCATCTCTCCGACCTTCCGGGCATACGCAGATCATTTATGGATCAAGCGTCCTGTAACCCTTCGCTAACCGTTCTGCTGCAAGCTGCGAATCACAATATAGGACCACTTTTTGTGCTCCCAATATCTTGGCCTGTCTTAGCCCCAAGAGGATGCCCGATGACGGGAAAACGGTCGAGGTGACGCGCACCCTCGTCAAAAGAGACAAGTTTGAATTTTAATTTAATTTAATGCATAAAAGAAAATAATTCAGGTATTGCGAGCTCATACTTCCATAATTCTTACATATACATAAAAATTATGTTAATTACATCTCCGTAGAGAAAACCCCCGATTAAGAATTCCAACATAAAAAGAGAAAATTACACCGTGGTTACATCATATAGTTTCCTATTACAAACTATGAAAGAAAACAAAAGCCTTCGGTCTTGTCGCCGTAAGTGAACTTGCTGAAGTGCCTAATATATGTTTCTTTTTAGGATACGATATATGCATTTATGTGGATGCACACACGTAACTTTTCCTTTTATGAATGTCGATAGGCTTGCAAATGTAAGATGCATATTTTTGGAATTTAAATATGGCCTAGCAATTTTTGATGTTTGATTATCGATAAATATTTGATTTATCTTATGCGTATTATTTGACTTGCAAAATGCAGGCATATGAGACCGAAGCGTCGTGGCGTTGCAATATTTGGTATGCAAAACTGTCATCATATATTTATTTTTGAACTTCAAAGCATGTATAAATACGGTATTTTTATATGAGGAATAAGCTAGCATATAGGCTTTTTTTACATTTAAATTGTAATGTTGCCCCAAATATCTTTGGAGACAGTATGCCAAAGATTACTACCATATGACAGCAGTATGCATGAGGCATATTTATTTTATTTATTTTAGACATGCTGATCCTAAGTTCTATAGATTGAATGCATCTATTCACACTTGACCATCTAATTATTTTTCATTCAGCCTATATGTTAAACACGATCACAACTTGAGGTCATAATTTGGTTTAAGTGCAAATTGGCCGGAGATGATGACGGCGAAATAATTTCCACTTAGCCATATGTGGATATTTTGCCTGTAATACGTTAACCACTAGAATATATGCAGGAGTATAGCCTATATATATATATGAATATTATAGTTTGTCTCCTTGGCAACTGCCAACATAAGATTTAAACACACAGTTGTCTAAGCTGTTAGCTTATGTGCTAAGCATGATTTAGACATGTCACATATGCTAATTGGCCGGAACAAATCAGACTTCCTAATCCTTGATGCGTACATACTTTAAAAGGAAAAGAATTATGGGCTCTGTTATAGCAATTGAACACATCCTATGAGGCGACCGGCTGAAACTACCAATAGTTGATTAGGTTGGTTTTATTATTTGGGATATGGCAATGTCTAGTGCAAAATGACCATGCGCATGATGCAGAATTTTTACTCATCAAATTTAATGCTCTTGACAGGGACGATCGCCCTATGCAAGGCGAACTGAAAGGTAATGCATCCTGACATGATTTTCGTAAGCTATACTAGCTAGCCTCCTGAACCTCAACAACAGAACGTTTTTTCCATCTGACGATTAGGAATATCATCGTCTCTCCAAGGACCAAACTATCGAGTGAGATCTTGTGTGCCCACCCTTGATTTTATGTTCAGGGAAGCAGACACACCGATATGCAGATTCATTGCTTAGTAACAAAGGACTGAATTGTTCATGAGTAGTTGTCTCCTCTAAACTCTGATCTGTGTGCGTGATTGTAATCAAGTCAAACGCGTGGAAGGCCTGAATCACCAACTAGACCAGAATTGAAGGAAGGAAAATACAGTATGGGTGATGGAGCTTCTACTTGATCTGCGTTCATGGTAGAGATCGAGCCAAACGCATGGAACGCCTGAACTTCTCCAACATGACCAGAATCGAAGGAAAATACATCTACAGTATGGATACTGATTTTTTTCTTGATCAGTGCTCATGATCGAGACCAGGCCAAACGAGTGAAAGACCTGAAGCTCTCGAACATGACCAGAACAGAGGAGCACCCAAATCGAAAAGCAGCAGCGAAAGAAGAAAACTGCAAACAAAATGACGTGCTGGCAACCTCGACGAGTTGATTTCTCACCTTGCAGATCGTTGACGGCGACGCCTTGATGCTAAGCGTTTCCCTCACCGGCAATTTCTCTCTCACTACTAGCTCTTGCGATGGGGAAAATCGACAGCCTTTGTGTGTGTGTATAATCCGGCAGCCTGACGATGCTTGGCGTGTATATGCGAAAGCGCTACGGCAGTCTGGTGGTGTTGCGATGTGTGTGGGAGTCGGGGGGAATTGGAGAGTCAGAGAGTCGGGGGCTCTCACGTATTTATAGCCCAGAGGGCCATGGTGGGAAACTTGGCGGTCACTCCAGCTGATTCCCGACCCTTCTTTCCGATCGTGTAGCGGCAGCAGCGAAACGAGCGCGCACGTCGAGCGGTTCCACAAGGCGTATGCGGTGGAGTCAAAGTCGGGCATCAGGACGTGCGGCCAACTGCATTTGACTTGGTTGAGATATTCGTGCGTACAGGTTTGTTCCTATGGGCCGTGCCTTTATGGGCTAATCACGTGGTCAAGAAATAATCTTGATTAGTTCCGGCCATTTGGGTATGGGCCGCCTACATACGTATTAAGTTCCGAAACCAGCAAGAGAGACGTCGATCATATGCTTTGACTCATGCATGTTAACTTTTATTTGGCTGACACATTTTGTATAGCCAGTTAATGGCCGTATAAAGAGTTTTGGACACATGACGTGTATTCAAGTACCAAGACACGTATATCACGTATCTGATTTAAATCACATGTAAGAATACTCCTATTTGCTCCGATTATTTATGATTATTTATTTATTAATTATATTTTTACTATTGAATTAACTCACATTAGACGATATTTTTATATATAATCTTGAATTATTTAGCCCATATTTTGGATGTGTCAAAATTGGTGTCAACAAATGCCCCCTCGAGGTCCTGATGCGGAGGTATGCATATTGGCGTATCAGGATCTCGAAAGTCAAGATTAATAGTAAAAATAAAAAGAATTCCCTCACACACTAAGCTATTTCTCCATTAATGCTTACCGTCAAGTCCACGCTCGTTTCGCGTATACGCGTGGTTTAACCCAACAAAGCCACACGTCATATCCATATCACGAATGATAATTTTATTTTCTATTATAATCTTTTAATTTTATTTTGGCCATCTATTTTGAAAACGACCATGCGTCCGACGATGCAGGAGCTGGTTGTTTGTTTGTTCAAGTCTGTTTAATCAGATAAGCATTCTTAGCTTCGTCTGGGTTTGAACGACTCCGGCGTATCTCAAACTTCTCACCTGGTGTGGGGTATGTTTTTTTTAATGCTATGGCGATCGCCATCTTATAGGCGTGGTTCTTGCGATCTGCTAACCCACCTTTACTGCTCCACACTAATCCATCTCGACTGCTCCACACGCAGAACATTGAAGATTCAATCTATAGGCTGGCGTGTGAAAGGTATGTCTGTGAGTTGCTAGCGTCGATCTTAAGATTTGTTTTTTCTTTTTATACGCCAGCAGGTCTTCCACTTCAAGTTGAAAACATTTGTTTACGATTTTTTTTAGGAACGGATTAAGTCTGCGAGGGTCGTGGATCATTGCCCTGGTGTCGCTCTTGGCAAGGTACTGACGGCACTTACTTTTTCAGATTGCCTTCCTTCTTTTTGCTATGTGTGTGCACCGTAGGTATATTGCATGGGTCTGGCCACTTAGGTTTGATATGCACACACACACACATTTGTTTCATTATCGTTTATATATATATATATATATATATATATAAAACCATATCTATCCATTTATTTATACTTTTGGTATAGATGAATAAAACGGAGCCGCGTTTCCCATCTCATAGGATGCCTCTTTCTTATTTGGCACAAATACAATCATTCGAGTTGACTGCTAGCACTAGAGAAAGACCTGTTCTCGGCATGCATAGACTGGTCCGAGGGGATTTTAATCCTACACATCCTGACCGTGAGTGGGGTTCGGGGTCTCATATATGGGCTCGTTGTTTTACACCACTCGATAATATGCTTCACCAGGAAACTGCTTTGCCTTTAGGCTCCAGAATGGTTTCAAAGGGTCTGGGTTGGGAAAACTTTGAAATTGAGCATATCCCATTCCCAACAGGATACGAGGAATGGGCTATGGAGATATTGGATAAGTATTCTCAGAATTTGCGGGGAGATGGGCCTGGGACAAATTATCTTTATGGGGCAATATTTTGCTCTTTAAAGAGATACTCTGTTGCACCATGTTTGATGAAGTCTTTACTAGAAAGGTGGAATCCCCGCACCAATACTTTTGTTTTCTCTTGGGGAGAGCGTACAATCACCCTGTTGGATATGCTTGATATGGCTGGTTTACCTTTAGATGGGGACATGTATGATGAATTTATCCCAGATGATGATCACATAGATGGTTCTATGCTATTATATCCAAAGACTTTGTCAATCTTACTGAAGGCATGGTTAAAACTTGAGGTTGGTGGGCAAGTCTCATTTCAAACATGGTGTGATCATTTTCACAACTCCCCAAGCATGTTTTTTAGATCTCAATGATGATGAGTCTGTGCATATTTACAAAGCAGCTTTTCTTGCCTTGTGGTTATGTTGTTTTGTAATTGTTGGTGGAGGACCACACGTTCGACCAAGCGTATTGGTTATGGCTTCGTGGATGGCGTAGGGTCGCCGATATGCCTTAGCACAACCTGCTTTATGCTGTTTGTACTATTCTTTAAGGTTAATAAGCACAGATTTTGTTGGCCCTACTTACCAGAAGAGGCCTTGGCCTATCCATTACCTCATCGGATGGATGGGTATTTACCTGAGGTCAGTATTTGACGAAAGCATAAGGAAGTTTCAACCTTTCATCTGTCCTTATCCAGAAAAAAGACCAGCTCTAGTGCGGATTATGTTCTCAACTCCCCGGTACTTTAACCCTGAAGATGCTCATGCTTTCATATGTAGAGATACAAATATTTTATGGTACCCATATAGACTACGAGTTGGTGATAATGCCATTCAGACACCTTTGGCTTTGAAGGAAAAAACTTTTTATTTGTCTGTTCGCCGTGGCATGCTTTCATGGAGGCGAGCCACATTCCTTGAAGATTTTTGTATTATTGAGCCTTATCATCCAGATCGTGTGGCCCGACAATTTAGATTGGACCAAGTTGTCCCGTATGCACCATTTAATAATCTGATTACTAAGACACATGTGGGTGTGGCTTATGCATTTTGGGAGCATATCTTACATCCTATGAAGGATCTGCATCCATTCCCGGACGAATATCGTATTGGAGACTCTACACTGCTTTGGGTGCATTGGTACATCAAATTTATGAGGCCATTCAATTCGATTCTGAGTGAGCTCAGTCATGGCCTTATATATGGGAGGGTTGATATTTTTGCTAGGGTGGACAGGAATAAGAACGGTGTGCAACCCGGATTAAACCCTCATCGGCTTTGTTCCAATGATTTTACTTTGGTGAGGAGGGTTTCTCAACGAAACCAAGAACAATTCATCGCCTCTGTTAAGGAGAAAGTAACAATGATTGATGGGCCTGATCTTCTTGGTGTCCAGACTGAATGCGAAACCAGCCAGGTGTTTCTATGTGTTCATTTTTAATTGTTAGTTTCTATATTAATGATTATTTAATGTCTTATTAACTCCTTTTCTTCTTTTTTTTATAGGCGAGAAACTACACTAGCCATGGTCATGAAATGGGATCATTGTTTTGTCCCTTACTAGTTAATAATCCTTCGGCTCGAGAAGATTTATTGACAGATAGCCAAGTGGTCATGCATTCGGTGGGCAGTGGGAAAAGGCAACTTTCTCCAACTTCATCAGTGGAGAAGGAACATCCGACCAAGAAATTATTGAATCTTAACACTGAAGGTGTCTCCAGCACTTCCGCACCACTTTCCATTGATCCATCCACCGTTTTAGTAAACATCGGGGAACCTGCCCAACTGTCTCACCACACTGCAGCTTCTGATACTGTAGATCAAAATGTTATATCAACACCTGAGAGCAGTAATTCTGCTGATACAGGTGCTGATGGTTTTTATTTATGAGGGCCGGATAACTGTCCACAGTCCTTACCTTATATTTCGAGTATGGAGCAGTCGGCAGATGTAGCGGCATTTTTTGGGAGTTATAATGAGTCTTTGCCAATTCATACAGCTAGCACCCCCTGATCTTAAATTAGACGATGCTATAGCTTCATATCTGAATGGTACTAAATATGCGTACTATTCCTATTACCTCTTTCTCTCTTTTTTTTTAGGTATCAAGATTTAACTTTTATATACAAATCTGATTATTATTATTATTTTACTTTTTATTTGTTTAGACCGTGAAGAGCAACCTGCCATGGCTTTCGATGATACAGCAGCAACCCATTCGGCCGGTACTTTAATATGTGCACTAATATTTCATATATTATTATGTGTATGCATGTATCTGACCCATTTGTTTTTTTTTTAGATGTTGGCAAGCAACCTGTCGCAAGCTCGGGCGACGCAACAACACTAATTTCTGATCCGACGATTGCTATGAATGCAATTATAGAGGGTGCTGTCAAAGGAGTCACTATTGCTGTGATTGATGGTGTTCTTAAGATGTTGGAGACCACCAATTTGCAAGATCCTAATTGCTTTGCTGCGTTACAAATGGCTTCAGCACAAATTCCATTGCACTATGATAGTGTTGCAGAGGCTAGGAAGAAGTTGGATAATTTAATAGAGATTTCTATTAATCTGCAGCGAGTTCATTCAGAGTTTGATGCCGTTTCTGAGAAGAAGAAGGAAGTTATTGCCGAGGCCAAGCGTATGATCACTGGTCAAGAAGAGACACTCCAAGCTATTGTCCAAGAAATGGAGTTAGCTGGAAAGCGTGAGACTGAGCTTGTGAAGCAGATTGCTGAAGCCCAGGAGACTTTGAAATCTGTTACAGCTCAGAAATTAGAGCTCCTTCAGAGGCGTTCTGTCCAAAATTCAGAGGTGCAGCGACTAAGAAATACGCTGCAAGAGGGGCCTGACCGAGAAACCAAGAACTTCCAAGAAAAGATTGCATGTTTGTGCAATGAAGCTGATAAGCTCCAAGATGATTTAAAGAACTGGCGCTCTTAATTTTTTACATATTTCAGTTTAGGCGTGTAGCTATTTTATACGAGGCATAAGTCTTTCAGTATATGACGCTTCTGAAATAATTCATATCAAACTATTTCTTTTGGCAATAATTTTTAGAGACATATTTTGTCTTGTAATAATCAGAAGGTGACGGTGCACGCTACTTTATTCATACAATTTTGGTTTATCCATCCATGCACCACATGTTTATCTCTCTTATTTAATTATTATATTATTATTTTGACATGGCACGGGGTGCTTATGGCATTTTGCCCCCTGCTATTAATCATGCAGGTGCTTCTCACATATTTATTTGCTTTACTCATACAACGCTTGATATCATATACATATGCGTTTTTTATTCTTACGATTTAGGCTCGTGAAGTTAGAGCTAATATTTTGTCTCCTACAGTTTAAGATCGTAATATATTGGAGCTTGCACTTGATTTGAGAGTTTTTTTTCGCTTACAGTTTAGGCTCGTGAAGCATTAGAGCCTTTTTATTTGATTTTGAATTTTTTTATTTATTTCGCTTACAGTTTAGGCTCGTAAAGCGTTGGAGCAATAATATATTTGTTGCTTATATTTTAGACTCGTGAAGCGTTAGAGCTATATATCTATTTCGATTTGATTTTTTTTATTTCGCCTACAGTTTAGGCTCATAAAGCGTTGGAGCATTTTATTTAATTCAAGTTTTATTCATTTTGCTTACAGTTTAGGCTCATAAAGCGTTGGAGCATTTTGTTTAATTCAAGTTTTATTCATTTTTCTTACAGTTTAGGCTCATAAAACGTTGGAGCATATATATATTTGTTTTATTTATGCATAGTAGCGCTTTAGAAATTTCCCATTTATTGGAGAAGGGCAATATTCGCCATCCGGAGAAATAATTCGATACACGCCACTTGAGTATACATCTTTTACAACATACGGGCCTTCCCATTTAGGTTCGAATTTTGCTTGTATACGATGTGTGATATTCATGGGTCGCACAACTGCGAGGACTAAATCTCCTTCTTTAAAAGCGTTTATCGAAAGCTCGGGACATCCTAGCCTGGTATGCCTCTAAATTTTGTAGAGCTTGAAGCTTCTTTTCTTCAAGGTTATCCAGTTCTTTTAAGCGTAATTTTGCCGCTTCGTCTTCTCGTAAGCTTTTCATGAATAGCAACTCTTAGGGAGGATATCTGCACTTCTAACGGTAAGACTGCTTCACCCCCATATACTAGAGAATAAGGAGTCATTCCCGTTGGTGTACGTGTTGTGGTTCGGTATGCCCACAAAGTTTCAAGTAGTTTTTCATGCCACTATCGTTTATTCTGCGACACCACTTTTTTAAGTAATTTGCATAGCACTTTGTTGAATGCCTCTCGCTTGGCCGTTAGCGGACAGATTATATGCCGTGGAGAAGAGATGTTTAATTTTGAAGTTATTGGTTAACTTTTCTACATCTTTGTTTTTGAATGAAGTTCCATTATCGGATATGATTCGAGACGGAACACCAAAACGATATATGAGATTAGTTCTTATAAAATTCTCAACATTTCCTGCTTTAATATCTTTTAATGCTATAGCCTCTGCCCATTTAGAAAAACAGTCAATGGCAGCAAGGATGAACCTATGGCCTTTAGATGAAGGAGGATCAATTGACCCAACAATATCCATTCCCCATATTTCAAAGGGCCATGACATACTTGTTGGATGCAATGGTTCGTGTGGCTGATGGATAAAATGAGCATGTATTTGACATTGATGACATCTCTTTGAAAATCTCATTGAATCATCAAACATAGTGGGCCAATAATAACCCAAATGTTTTAACCGATAATGTAATTTCGAGCCAGATTGGTATGCACCACAAACTCCAGCATGTACTTCGTCGGTGCCTCTATGATTTCATTTCCCGCAAGGCAACGAAGTAGAATCCCATCACATGACCGCCGATAGAGTACGTCGTTGATGCAAGTATAATTGATTGATCTTTTTCTTATCCTAGTCCTCTCGAGACGAATCTAGAGGCAAGTATCCATGCAACAAATATTCTAGGAAAGGAGTTCTCCAGTCACCTAATTCAATTTCATAAGCATCAGCTGCAAGGACCGAGGTGGACATAATATCCTCCTCCTCATTAAGTATTGGGAGAATTCTTTGCTCCTCTACTTGTACTTCCAATGTTTGGCCGTAATTTAATGACATGCTGGCTGCCAAGCTTGCCAAAGCATCAGCCTTTTCATTTTTTCTTCGTACGATATGTTCAATTTTCATATTGGAAAATTGAGACATGAGCTGTTTGGCTTTGAAGAAGTACAGGACTAATTCTGATTTCTTTACTGCGTAGGTACCCAACAACTGATTAATTATTAGTTGAGAATCACCATATATGTGTAATGTATCGAGTCCCATGTTTTGGGCTATTTCAAGCCCGATAATTAAGGCTTCATATTCAGCAGCATTGTTTGATACCGCTGAGGTTAGCGTGAATGAGTACGGAATTATTGCTTCGCTAGGAGTAACGAAAACGATGCCCGCACCTGCTCCTGATTTTCTACAAGCTCCATCAAAATACATCTGCCATGACGAGTCAGCCATAGTAGTGGCAAATACTTCCTCATCAGGTAGATCATCATCGATGGGATAATCATTAGGTATGGGATGTGCTGCCAGGAAATTAGCCAAAGCTTGACCTTCTACCGCCTTTTGGGGCACAAAAATAATATCAAATTGTGAAAGGAACATTGCCCATTTAGCCATTCTTCCCGACAAGGTCATTTTATTTAGTATATACCGAAGTGGATCCGCCCTCGAGATGAGATGAACTGTATGTTCTAGCATATAGTGGCGAAGCTTTTGCGCTGCGAACACTAATGCTAAGCATATTTTTTCTATGTCCGGATAGTTGCATTCTGCCCCTATGAGGGTGCGACTAAGATAGTATGGGGAAACTTCCTTTCTTTCATCATTGTTCTGTGCTAGGAGGGCGCCTAATGAGGTCGGCATGGCTGCTGTGTATAATATGAGTGGTCGCCCTTTTACAGGAGCACATAAGACCGGTGGATTCGTCAGGTACGTTTTAATATCCTCAAAGGCATTCTGGCAAGCTTGATCCCACATGAATGGAAGTCCCTTTTTCATGAGTCTAGAGAATGGCTTGCATCTCCCGAGATAAATTTGAGATAAACCTCCTAATATATGCTAGGTGGCCTTGTAGACTTTTTAATTCATGAATATTTTTAGGTGGTGGCATATTTTCTATTGCTTTTATCTTAGTAGGATCAACCTCAATGCCATGCTTTGTGACAATGAAGCCAAGGAACTTTCCCGAAGAAACACCAAAAGCACATTTCATTGGGTTCATTTTCAATTGATGTTTTCTAAGGCGTTCAAACACCATAGCTAGATGTTCTAGATGGTCTTTTTCTTGTTTTGATTTTACCACAATATCGTCTATATAGCATTCAACGATTTCATATAACAATCCATCAAGAACAATGGTCATGGCGCGTTGATATGTAGCACCGGCATTTTTTAGTCCAAAAGGCATTACTTTATAACAATATATACCTTTGGTGGTTCTAAAAGCTGTCAATTCCTCATCCTCTCGGTGTCATTTTTATTTGGTTATAACCAAAAAATCCATCCGTAAAGGAAAATATTTCATATCCCATGGTAGAGTCGATGAGGATTTCGGATATGGGTATGGAAAAGTCATCTTTAGGGCATGCTTTATTTAAATCTCTAAAATCAAGACATATGCGTGTCCGGCCATTTTTCTTCTTTGTAGGCACGATGCTTGAAACCCATGTTGGGTATTTTACTTCTCTAATGAAGCTAGCAGCTATGAGCTTGTCTACTTCGACCTCTATTTTTGGGAGAAGCTCGGGCGATACCTTCTTTGACCTTGTTTTACTCGGTTTGAAATTTTCTTGTATGGCTAGGTGATGGACGGCGATCGATGGATCTAAACCCGGCATTTCTTCATAAGACCAAGCAAAGACATCTCTATTTGCTGAAAGGAATTTATGATATTCTTTTTGTTCTCATCAGATAAATGTTTACATATAAATATTGGACGAGGATCATCAGGCGTACCAATATTTATTTCATCTAACTCATCAATAGTTGGCTGATTTCCATCCTCCATTTGTGGAGGAGCGGGTGTAGCATCGATTGGCTCGACGGAGGTCATATGGACTTCATATCCCAGCCCATACTTTTCTTCTTTCAACATCTCATCTTGATGTAAGGCATTTAGTTGTGCTCGTGACAAATATTTTTCAAATGGTGCGAGCTGCCCCCGGCCATCACATAATGAAGGACCAGTGGAGATATCATAGCCCATCTGCTGCATAATGTAAAGCACATTATTATCATAAAGAGAGATGGGTAAAATTTCTTCATCTTTGTTTGTCAAATTAATATGTGCAACAACATTATTTTTATTATGTCGCTCATCATTAGCTTCTTTTATTTTTCTTTGAACCATGGGAGGTAATGGAGTAGGAAATTTGATACCTTTATCACTGGATGATTTGTATACAATGCGAAATATTGGTTCGCCCTTTTTTCTTTGACTGCTTGGGACATATTGATATATCTTTTTGCTTGATGAAGCTTCTTCGCTATCTTTTGTTGGAAGATCTTCTAGAACAACCTTTATCTTTGGTTTTGTTACTTTATCAATAGGCTCAAAATAGAATTTTGCATCTGCATAAAATGATTCAGCCACCGTGAAAGGCTTCTTATCCGCAAATATTGTCACCACATCGCCTCGATGTATCCTTGTATTTAAGGCATTGGTGGAGCGTCGATGGAACCACTTTATTTTCATGCAACCATGGGCGCCCAAGAAGGGCGTTATATGAGGTAGCCGCATCGATCACATGAAACTTTACATAAGTCATGAATTTATCCAACTTCAAGACTAGAGAAATTATACCCATGGCTTCTTGACCCGATTGATTAAAGCCATGGATGACGACATTAGACTGACTTAAATCTTTGGGAGAATAGCCTATCTTTTTAAGAGTGCGCAGCGGTAACAAATTTATAGCTGAACCACCATCGACCATGATACGATTAATTGGTAGGTCATCAATGTCACCGAACATGAGAAGGGGCCTGTTATGTTTTTTATGTCCCAACAACAAGTCCTCATCACTAAACACCATATCTTTATCCTTAATCGGTTCTATTTCCGCTTGTGATACTTCAACTCTATAATCTTCTGGGAATGAAAGTGTTGTGATAAAAGCTTTGCGCAAATCGGAGGATAAACAAAGAGCATCATACACAGAAAGCATCGCTGGAATTTTCTTCAAGTGTGCGATTACATCATATTTGACCGACACATTAGATACATGGTCAGCCTCATCATTTGGAGTTACATTTTTGCCTTTTGGCTGTTTGGAAGGAGGATAAGGGTCGAGCAGTTGACTACCTGATCTAAGTTGTGCTTCATCAACTTCTACATCTTCTTCTTTAGGGAAGTGTAAATCCTCATCGTCATCTTCAAAGACCCCAATGGCGAGAGTCGCACACTCTTCGGGGAGATCGTCCTCACGCCTCCAAATATTTTGGGGAAGCGTGGGACTTTGCTCCTCGGCCTCACTTCTTGTAGGGCGCGTCGTCTTGATAATTGCTGTTGACGCTCTCTTGATCTTCGGGGGATGATTTTCCATATCTTGGAATGGAAGTCCACCGAAGGTGAGTCTTGCTTTCATTTGCTCGCTTAAGCTTGAGTTGCGAAGCATATCCCGATGAATTCATATTAACAAACTCAGGTTTTGATTCGACCATAATTTAATCATAAGTTTGCATCACATTTGAATTTGCATAACTCACCGGATGATCCTCAAAAGTGGCCACATTTGACGTTGTCGTTTTCTTGCCTTTCTTCAAGCTTTTGAGGAGGTCGGCATTTATCGTGCCATCATCGATCATCTTTTGGATAATATTTTTCACCACAAAGCAATCTTTGAGTGTATGGCCCAAAATGCGGTGGTAGTGACAGAAATTTGGCTCCTTGAATTTAGAAGCTTCTTCTGGCCTCTTTGGTTTAGGGAGCTCAATGAAATTCAATTCTCTTAGACCCATGAATAGGTCTTCAACTTCCTCGATGGGGAATGAGTATTTCTTATTTTGACGCTCAATAAGAGTTGGCCTCCTAGGAGCTTGTTCTTTTCTGTTTTCCTGATCCCTCATAGTGACACTTCTAGGGTGAAACCGTGGGGCTGAAACTGTACTCTCCATGGCTTCTGCTGATTTTTGTTTGGTGGAGAATTTATCACGTTGTCCACCCTTTTCCATGGGTTTTCCAAATGATCTCGAACCACGTGCAATATGTCGCATGTAGTTCTCAATATCTCGTGGCTTTGGAGGCCAGTTCTTCAAAGGTGATTGGACGCACACCTTGGAGATAAATAGCCATGTCCGGGCTTAAATTGTTCATGCACATCCGAACCGCTTCTGGTTCGGTGATTGGCTGTGGGCAATGAAGGCTCAAATTCCTCCATCTATTGATAAAATCCGCAGCTTTTTCATTAGATCCTTGCAATGTTTGTGTCAATTCTATTATTCCCACCATCCTTTGAGTGCTGTAGAAGCGTTCCAGGAAGGCATCTTGCATTTGCTCCCAAGTCCGTATAGAACCGGGTGCTAATTTGCTATACCAAGTGAAGGCAAGACCCGACAATGTTTGCACAAATTGTCGGAGGAGGAGAGCATCATTATGCATTGTGTCTTGACAAGCTGCCAGGAAATGGGCTACATGTTCATGAGGCGACCCGGATCCATTGAACTTGCTGAACTGCGGTTGACGATAGTTACTTGGAAACGGCACCATATCCACTTCTGGCGGGTAAGGCTTTACGTACCCTGGACGCATTGAGTAATGAGTCTGCATATATTGTGCCTTTACACCTTCGGCAATCATCCTTTGGATTGCTTCAATGCTGGTTGTACTTGGTGCTTCATGGTGGCTGTTTTGGCTCGCAGAAGCACTCCCTACATTTTCTTGTCTTGCATTATTATTAGCTGCTATTTGTCGATGAAGCGCAGCCAACTCTTCCCCTCTTTGTCAATGTGCGGTTGTCCGTTGACGTAGTGCAGCCAATTCTTCTTCTCTTTGTCGATGTGTAGCCGCTTGTTGGCGAAGCGTAGCTAGTTCATTTTCTTTTTCTTCGAGCATAGCTGTGAGGTGCGCCATTTGCTCATCTACCGGCCGACTTTCATTTGCAGCAAGTACTTGCTCAATATGGTTCAACTCACCCTCCACACGGGGTACATCACTCGAACCTGCAGTATCCAATAATTCTTTTTCAGGATATGCAAAATTATTACACAGGGGATTATAAGACCCTACATATATTCAATCATTACCCGAACTTGTAAGGCTACGGGTCATGGGGCGATGATCGACAACATTTTGTCGAGGCTTTTTCCTCTTGAAATGTATCGATGTAGACGATGTACTACTAGATTCATTTCCTGTGATACCCATGGGCATTGATGCGAGTACTTCAATTGTTTTACGTGCGGCCCTCATTCTTGGCCTCCTGGTAGATTTGGGTGTATCATCCTTTGCCATTACTAAAGATTCATTACTCTCTTGGCTTGATGAGGGGATATTTGGCCCTTCAATTATTTTAGACATTGCGTCAACCGGCAAAGCCATAAGGGTGTCAAAAATGAAATCCCGTTGTGACTTCACCATGACGGGTTCACCGATTGCCATTGGGAGGTATTCTAACAACCAACGAATATTGCGTTGGCGGCGTTGACGGCGCTTAGCCGACATGTAGCCTTGTAAGGACTGTTCTTGCATCATTATTTTGGACGATATCATGTCACACATCACATATAAGGAATCATCATAGTCCTCCCCGATATCAATGGAGGTAAAGTAGTCCTTTTGCCATTCAACCTTGCTTTTTGCTTGATCATTATCAGATTCATAAATCGGTGAGGGAATAAATTCCGGGGCATCCAAACGAAGTCGAGTCATGACGTGACGTGAATCTTCTTCGAGAGGATGATGCATTGTACTCCACCTTTAGAGCTTTTTCTTTATTCATCTGTTGCGATTTAGGCATTCGCACCGCATCAACCACTTCTACAGGATAAGATTCAACAATTTTTAGGGGCGCATTGGATGAGTTGGCCCCCAGCATAGTAGGGAAGTTAGGTGGAGCCGTCAATCCCTTAGTTCTTGGGCTTGATGTAGATGCATGGAATGCTTTTTTCTTTGGACTTGTTTTCATGACGCTGACGGGCCATTCTCCAAGTGTCGTACGACGAAAGTTTGACCTCGCTTCACGGCTTGGAGCTTTAGAGCTTGTAGGCTTTGAACTTGCAACCTTGGAGAAACTAGGAGGGACCGAGCGGGAGAATGATGCCTTGCGCACATTATTCATGTGCGCATCCGACGCCACAACTCTTTCCTTTGCAGCAGCCCTCCTTGCCCTCCGCTTAGAAGCTTTGGACACGACAGGAGTGAATCCTTCCTCGGGCTTGGAGTTGGTTCCATGGTGCACAACCATCGGCGATATGGCCGTGGTGCGTGACGACTTGGCGTTGCTTGTTTCTTGAAGGGGACCCATAGGAATGCTGATCCAAAGGGAACCGACTTGGATGGTGATGCAGTCCCGAACACGTCCAGCCATTTTTTCCTTCACATAAGAAAACCATATATGAGTTTCCTTATAGGTGTATATGTATATCATACAAGAATATTATCATATACATATATTTTTTTTAACATAGCGTACACGCATATCATGTAATTTCATTTTTTTCACACTTTGACATTTAACATCAAAGTCATATATAGTAACCATGTTGGAATTCAAAGATGAGGGGAGAAGTAGGTCCCACCGGGCGTGCTAGAATCCGATGACGGAAAAACGGTCGAGGTGACGCGCACCCTCGTCAAAAGAGACAAGTTTGAATTTTAATTTAATTTAATGCATAAAAGAAAATAATTCAGGTATTGTGAGCTCATACTTCCATAATTCTTACATATACATAAAAATTATGTTAATTACATCTCCGTAGAGAAAACCCCCGATTAAGAATTCCAACATAAAAAGAGAAAATTACACCGTGGTTACATCATATAGTTTCCTATTACAAACTATGAAAGAAAACAAAAGCCTTTAGTCTTGTCGCCGTAAATGAACTTGCTGAAGTGCCTAATATATGTTTCTTTTTAGGATACGATATATGCATTTATGTGGATGCACACACGTAACTTTGCCTTTTATGAATGTCGATAGGCTTGCAAATGTAAGATGCATATTTTAGGAATTTAAATATGGCCTAGCAATTTTTGATGTTTGATTATCGGTAAATATTTCATTTATCTTATGCGTATTATTTGACTTGCAAAATGCAGGCATATGAGACCTAAGCGTCGTGGCATTGCAATATTTGGTATGCAAAACTGTCATCATATATTTATTTTTGAACTTCAAAGCATGTATAAATACGGTATTTTTATATGAGGAATAAGCTAGCATATAGGCTTTTTTTTACATTTAAATTGTAATGTTGCCCCAAATATCTTTGGAGACAGTATGCCAAAGATTACTACCATATGACAGCAGTATGCATGAGGCATATTTATTTTATTTATTTTAGACATGCTGATCCTAAGTTCTATAGATTGAATGCATCTATCCACACTTGACCATCTAATTATTTTTCATTCAGCCTATATGTTAAACACGATTACAACTTGAGGTCATAATTTGGTTTAAGTGCAAATTGGCCGGAGATGATGACGGCGAAATAATTTCCACTTAGCCATATGTGGATATTTTGCCTGTAATACGTTAACCACTAGAATATATGCAGGAGTATAGCCTATATATATATGAATATTATAGTTTGTCTCCTTGGCAACTGCCAACATAAGATTTAAACACACAGTTGTCTAAGCTGTTAGCTTATGTGCTAAGCATCATTTAGACATGTCACATATGCTAATTGGCCGGAACAAATCAGACTTCCTAATCCTTGATGCGTACATACTTTAAAAGGAAAAGAATTATGGGCTCTGTTATAGCAATTGAACACATCCTATGAGGCGACCGGCTGAAACTACCAATAGTTGATTAGGTTGGTTTTATTATTTGGGATATGGCAATGTCTAGTGCAAAATGACCATGCGCATGATGCAGAATTTTTACTCATCAAATTTAATGCTCTTGACAGGGACGATCGCCCTATGCAAGGCGAACTGAAAGGTAATGCATCCTGACATGATTTTCGTATGCTATACTGAAAGTGTATCTAGGCCCCTAGTGGGTTTTGGTGAATTGATTGACAAAACGATTAAAGGACTAATATGTTTATTGACATGATGAGCAGGAATTTAATTGTGATATCATTATGAATCATCATTTGCAAAGCACACTTATGGATATTATTTGTATGAGATCATGGACTCCATAACATGAAGATTTAAGTGTATGACAAACAAGTGAGGAAAAATGAGAAAAAGGAACATGGTGCACAATCACATGTATATACGTAACTACCATATGACAAAGAATGTGATGAAGACGAAGAAGATGGATGATCAATGAGAAAATATTATACTATGTGTCACATGAAGAAAAATAAAGCTTGTTGATATGTTCCACATTGGATAATGAGAGTATCACCATGTCTATGGGTGACTTAATTCTTGGTTTCATATCAAGCAAGCAACATACATCACAACGAAAAATCAATACAACATGAAGGTGAATATCAAAGGTGTGCTAATGGAGGATGCAAAGAAATGTGTCAATCTTGATGGTAAGTTTGATGAAGGATTAGCAAGAACTTGGCTACGATGGACCATATGATCAACACATGATGACAACAAGTGTATGGTTCTTTATAAAGACTTTATGGGAAGCATATATGGGAAATAAAGAGAGACATGGAATTATTGGATATAAAGTTGTCTCTACTTATTATCTTGCTTTCACATAGAAGAAGAATGATCAAGTGCTATATGTCGTTTATGCAAATATACTTGGAAGCTACTTGATCAAACACCAAAATCAACTATCTATACTATTGGATGCTTATGGATGATGCAAGGAAATATATGATTCTAAATAGCAAGATGGAGAGGGATAGACAACACGACTTGGATGCGAAGTACCACGCCGAGGAGAAGGGCAAGAAGAGTCTTGACGCCGAGGTACCTATTGTGGTGAAGGGCAAGTGAAGTTGAATCTCGATGACCTAATCAAGTTATGTGGAGTATATATTGCTAAGCATCAATCTTTGTTGGAACATAAAGATATGAAGTGACAAGGAATTTCAAGTTGAATATTGATATCATAGTTTGCAAGATTCCAAGTCACAAGCTCAAGATGGTTATGCTCAAGAGAAGCTCATGTAGATGCCCTCATTAAGCAAAGTGAAGAGAAGTGGTATATTGTGCTCAAGTTGTAATTTGATCTCATTATTGATCTTGAGTATAGGTATGCCGCTCTATCAAGAGGGATGCTACATGGATAGCTAGTAAGTCTCGGTGCTCAACAAAAACCCAAGCGAGAAGAGTGAAACACACAATGGCCATCACTTGCACTCTCTCTGTTCTCGGCAAAACCGGAGTGTCCGGTTTGCCAAACCGGAGTGTCCGGTTTTGACTGGTTTTTGAATCCCAACGGCTATTTCCGGGAAAACCGGAGTCTCCGGTTTCCCAAACCGGAGGTTCCGATTTTCACCGGCCGGATCCCAACGGCTAGTTTTCGGGGAGTGAGTATAAATACTCCACCACACCCTCCTTTAGAGGGAGCTGACCATATCCACGCATATATCCCGAGCCAAGGTGTCCTAGAGCTCTCTCCAACCTCTCTTTGTGAGATTTGTGAGCCTATAGCTAAATCCTTTGGATTGGGTTGAGAGATTTTGAATTAGAGAGCACAAGAGAGCATTCCTACACTTGAGCATTTGAGCACTTCGTTGCAAATCCGTGAAGTATTTGTTACTCTTGGAGGTGAAGCCTCCTAGACGGCTAGGTGTCGCCCTAGAGCTCCCAAGCTTGTGGTGAGCCTTGGGAAAGTTTGTGAAAGGCTTGTTTCGCCGCCGCAAGGAAAGAAACAATAGTGGAAAGGAGGAAAGTGGTTGAAAGAGACCCGGCTCTTTTGTAGAGCTTCCTCAACGGAGACGTAGGTGGCTTTTGAGAGCCACCGAACTTCGGTGAACAAATCCTTGTGTGCTTCATTTGGTTTGCATTATTGTTCTTCTCATTTGGTGTTTATATGCAAACCTCGATCTACTAGGTTGCTTGTGTGGTCGAGCATAGATTCTCTATGAATATTATTGCTTGAGCTCTTCTACGTACCCTAGTACTTTATATTTGAGCTAGAGGGGTCAATCTTCAAAAGGGCAAGTTTCGAGTTTCTGTCTCGGCAAAACCGGACTCTCCGGTTTGCCAAACCGGACTCTCCGGTTTTGGCAGGTTGTCTTCCGCTGCAGTTTTAATTGTTAAAATTCTTTTAATCGCCTATTCACCCCCCCTCTAGGCGACACCAAGGGACTTACAATTGGTATCGTAGCTTAATCTCCTAATTAGGCTTAACCGCTTGGAGAAACGACGATGTCACATCCTTGGGTCTTCACACCTTCAATTGAGGTACCTCGTTTTCATGGAGCAAACTTTGCTCTATGGAAAACTCTCATGTCTTCATACCTTCGTGAAATGAGCTCTCAAGTTTGGTGGATCGTAGATATAGGCTTTTCTTATGCCTTAGAGAGATCCTCTCTAACTAGTACGCAAAAGAAATGCTTATATCTCGAAGCCCGTGCATATCACACTTTGTCTACTGCTTTGAGTGCGAAGTGGGCAACATGATCTTTAAGAAGCACGGCCCCCTAAACACCGCTCACTTACTTTGGGTGGCACTTAAAGAAATATATGGCTCAAGTGAAGAGAAAGTATCACTCTTGGAAAATGAGCCCGAGAAGATATCACCCTCAACAAACTTCCTAATCCAAGAAGAAGCGAAGCAATTGAGCTATGAAGCAAACAAGGCTCAGTCGCAGGTCTGGGAAAACCGGAGTCTCCGGTTTCCCAAACCGGAAGTTCCGGTTTTGGCGGGACGAAACATGTTCAGCTCACAATGAAGAAAATGATTGTTGCCGCTTTAGACCAAGTGAAGAGTCTGTTTCTTCAAGTGATTCAGAGAGTGAAGACATCACATGTCTCATGGCTAAAGCAAAGATGAAGAAGATTAGGAAGGAAGAAAGTGAAAGTGAAGATGACGGCTACAAGGTTGACAAGTTGAGCAAGAAAGACTTGAGCAAGATCATGGAGAGCATGGAGAAGATTCAGGAGCAAGAGTTGCATCTTGAGCAGCAAGAAAAGTTTCTCATTGGGAAAATGAAAGAGCTCAAAGCTCTAAGAAAAGAATATGAGAAACTCTCCAACTTGCATATATCCTTGACTAATGATTATGACAACCTTAAGAAGGATTATGCTTGTGCCACTAACTCTTCTCTATGTGTAGCTTCCTTGCAACAAGAAAATTGCAATCTCAAGGCTCGACTTGATGAACTCACCAACAAGCACATGGAGTTGCAAAAGAGGCATGAAAAGCTTCGGTGCTCAAATGAAGATTTTGGTGACTCAAATGCCATGCTAGAAGTGTCCAATGAGATTGTTTTAACTATGGTAAAATTCTATCAACCTCACACATATGTTTGCACAAGTACACAAATGTCCATTGATTTACCTTGTGGTAACAATTGTTGCTCTCAAGTAAAGCCATCATGTGATGAGCATATAAATGTAGAAACATGTGATGATCTTGTTGAAAGTGAAATTGGCAAAATTGACTTGAGCAAGTTGAAGGGTAAAAGCCATGTGCAACCATCTCAAGATAACCGTGATATCATGGTGAAGAAGCTTGAGAAGGGATCCACCGTCACATGTGCTAATATCTCCTGCAACAAGCTCAAGAAAATTCATGACAAGATCAACAAGCAAGTTTTCAAAAGAAAAGGCAATCTAGTGGCTGCTCAGTGAAAGCCTGGACACTCCGGTTTGGCAAACCGGAGGTTCCGGTTTCTACAGAGAAGCCCCAAGTCAATGAAGACCACAAGAAAAGTTCGTCATCCAATCATGGTGGATGTATGAGCAAAAGTGCAAGCACAAGAAGGCAAATCAAAGATAAGCAAAGAAGAATCAAGTACCGGATTTGCTATACTTGCCGTAACAAAGGACATATCGGTAAGGATTGTCCTGTGGGTCAAGTTTCTACTCCTAAGTTGGTCAATACCGATATATCTAACATGAAGGCCGCAAATGATTCTTGTGCTGTTAAGGTGATTAGTTCACCAAGTATTAGCACAAAGCTCATATGGGTGCCGAAATCTTGTGTGACTAACATTCAAGGACCCAACAAGAGTTGGGTACCAAAAGGTGCTTGAACTCTGCCCAATAGGTACACACGATGCATTGATGGCTTGGCATACAAATGAAGGGTTCATGATGTGAAACGTGCCAAGCGTAGAACAAATTTTCTATTCTCTACATCAATGACATCATGGTAACAAGTATCACTTCCAAGCTCCAATAATCTCTCAATCTCTCGCTCATGCAATTTGTTTGCATACGATCTCACTCGTTTTGAGACGATCTTTGATGAGGTTGTGTGTATGCGCTTTTGTGTAGAAAGATGCAATTAATGTCTCCTATGGAGAAATTTGTCTTCCAGAATTTTCAGGTGCTCTAAGTGTGCATGAAGTGCAAATTAGAAGACAATACAAGCCACAAAAGTGAAAAAGTCACCGATCTAACTAAGGAGCCAATGTCCAGGAAAACCGGATTGTCCGGTGTGGCAAACCGGAGGTTCCGGTTTCCCCGGCAGATCTTCGACGAAGTGCTTATTTTGGAAAAGTGACTTAAGTGCATGCATGAAGTGATTCTTGGATTATGTGATGTCTCATGTTGATTTACATCCTGGACTTACAAGTGCAACATCGAAGACATTGGCTACTCACATGTCTATGTGGTCGTGAGTATTTTGTGACATAAGTTCATTCCTTGCATACCCTATTTATTTACCCTAACTCGAGATATAGATTGAATCTCTTCATATTCCTAATCGAGTATGTGCACATATAAGTTATTCAAATATTTGGTGCACTCATTTAGGGGGAGATTCACTCTATGTCTTAAGTTAAGTGAGACTAACCTTTTTCTCTAGTCTTTTCATGAAAATTGTCTCAAACATGGAGAATATGCCTACCTAATGGATACACCTCAACATGGGATGTAAAAACTTATGACTACTCCAAAATCCCAGTGTTTCGCCGTTAAAATTCCAAGTACATGAACTCGCAAAAACAGAGTCTCCGTTTTGGCAAACCGGAGAGTCCGGTTTGGGCAGTAAAGCATATGCTTCTTCATTTGAGTTTCTTTGTTATCTCTCCATGTGGATGATCACTTTGTGTGAAAATAAATCATGTGCTACTAATGCTAATGTGTCTCTTTGAAAGTGCATGAAAACCTTTTTTGAAAAATCTAGCGTCGGGATTATTCTTGAAAATCTAAGCGCAATGCTAGAATATTGTGTTTTCATCAAAAATGAAAAGATTGGTTTTTCGACATGAAGGTATGATCCATATGCCCTAGCCTTTTTTGCTTTATCTCATCATATAGAATTGATGTGCTAGGTTGTGCCTTGGTTTGTGGGTGATTTATCTCGCCACTTACTCTTCGTGAGATGCTTTTAAAAAAAAATCTTATCTTGAATTATATATATATATATATATATATATTTTCAAAATTATTGGTTCTTGATCTTTGTGATCATGTCAAACTAGTTGTGGTTATAGCTCCTCTTGGTTGATTGTTGGCTAACCACAATTAGTGAGATTATCTATCTCAAGTCCATAATCTTTCAAAAGTAAAATCTTGATCTTGTTCTCTTCTACATCATCGTCTTCATCAAGAGGTTCAATCCTCAAGAGATATCAAGCGTCTATTCGAAAAACGGCTTTGTCTCGTTTCGACTCGCACAAAACCGAACGTTCCGGTTTCCAACACCGGCGTCTCCGGTTTTGTCGATTTTAACCCACTCGACCCAAGAACTTACCCCTTCGTTCTTATCTCTCTTCTACTCAATCTTCCTCACCGTGGGTGACTTTCCTTCATCTCCTTTGGCGATTTGAAGATCCAACCGTGGAATCCTTCGGCTTTTGGGTGGATTTTGTGTCCCCAAGACCGGAGTCTCCGATTCCACCTCCGGATTTGAACTTTTCCTCTCCAAAGGTACCAATGGACTCATCTCCCGATCTCTTAGGTCCTTTGGTAATTTCAAATTTCCTTCCTAGCATTGTCTCCCATAATGCCATAGAGTATTAGTCTTCAATATCTTGATGATTGGATGGCTAGATTGATTGGATTCGAAACCTAGGTTTTCACCGCGAAACCGGAGGTTCTGGTTTGGCAAACCGGAAGGTCCGGTTTTGACAAGTGGAAGCCTAAGTCAAGAAAATTGATCGATTTATTGTTTCTAGGGAGATAAAATTGCTTCTTGCTGTCCATACATGCCTTGAAACATCCTAGAGTAATTTTTTGATGGCTAGATGGATTTGGGTTTTCTCCGAGAAAACCGGAAGTTCTGGTTTGGCAAACCGGAGTCTCCGGTTTTCCTAGAAAACACCAAAGTGCATGTTTTCATCTCGAATTCATATCTATCTTCCTTTTTCCTGTTTCTACTGTCTCCTAAAAGCAATTTTGTGTTGTTCCCGATCAAGAGGGGCAGTATGGCTAGAGACGGGGAAAGGAGGAAGAAAGCAAGGCGTGATGGTGACGATGTTGACCCTTCTCAAGGTCCATCCTCCGGTCGCCTTCGTTGCAAAGTGACCGTGTCACGTACCCAGGATTTGCCTAGTGCGACTATGGAGATTGCTTCGAGGATCCGAGAGGACACCTCAAGTGATGATGTGGAGGATGACACTTACATTCCTTCACCTCCATGAGTCGCTCGTCGTGACGAGAGGCAAGGGTTTGGCCGAGTCATCCGGGGCAGCAGCAGGAGGATCTCCGAGAGATTGAGGAGGATGACTTTGTGGAGGAGGATGAGGTATTCGATGTGGATGAGCCCATTCCAGCTGGTTGTGCCAACTATGGGCATCCAGTCTTTCGGAGGCCACGGAATCCCGGTTGGAGAGCCAAAGTGAGCTACAAGGGCAAGTCCGAGGCCGTGAGAGAGATGAGGGCTGTGGACCCTAGGCCACTTCGGAGAGAGGCATCGGATTACAGATTCCACACCTACTTTCAGCAGGACTTCTATGAGTCCGTGATCATGCCTAAGGCCACACCCGTAGCCATCTCACAGTGGATTGATTGGCAGGCTACAGCAGCTAGGAATGACCCAATTCTCAATGAAGTGATTGCTGCTTGTAGGGCCAGAAATGTGAAGGATGTGATGGGGTTACAGAAGGATTGGAACAATGAGATCATTGCTCGGTTCTTTGCCACCTTGTTTGTTGAGGAGCGTGGCCCAGTGAGCAAGCTCCATTGGATGACAGAGGGGCGGTGGTTTGAGGTGTCTTATCCTCGGTATGCTAGGATTCTTGGATTTGGCGTAAATGATGCAAACCGTCCTCGCCTTCACTCACATGTTACTTTAAGGCCAAACAGGATGGGATTCATGTATCCAAGAAACCGCCAAGGCGGTGTTGGGCATACCACAGATTTGCTCCCCTTCTATGGATATTTGAACCGGTTGTTTAGGAAGACTCTCACTCCTAGAGAGGGCGATGCCACAAACATTCATTCCTACAACAAGAACCTTCTTGTAGCCATGACTCGATCTCCTCCACATGGTACTCCTTTCTCAGTCTTTAGCTTCATATGGGAGGAAATCAAGGTAATTGCGAACAACCCTTTGAAGAGTTGTGGCTATGCACCTTACATCATGCTTATGATTGAGAGGGTCACCGGTTGTACTGTTGATTATGACATGAAGCATGCGCCTTATAGAATTAAGACAAATCTGAAAATGCCGGTTGAGGAGAGTGGGGCAGCAGCTACTACACTTGGAGCTTCATCGTCTGGAGGTGCTAGCAGTAGTAGGAAGAAGAAGGGATCCTCCCCAATCAAGAAATTCTTCAACTTCTTCCTTGGCATGTGTAGGTCTCAATATGATGCCGATGTGGTGGCAAGACATGAGAGGCAAGAAAGGAAGAAGATCACAAGGAGGCAGAAGCAAATGATCCAACAAAGCTATCCCAACATTGAGTGCTCTCCTATTGGCTCGAGAGAATGGAGAAAGTCCACCCATGGAGACTTTTGAGCAAAGGATGAGTGGTTACCAAGAACAAAACTTGAGTGCTCGGTTCTTTGGTGACCAAAGCTTCAACGACTTAGGGTTTGGCTTCTTTGGTGGGCAGCAGTACCAACAACCCCCTCCTTTCGCCTCTCCTCCTAGAAATGATGAAGATGATGAGAATGATGGTGATGAAGAAGAAGAGGGCGATGATGATGATGAGTGAGCTTTCCTGCATTTCTCTTCTCTTTTGGTGCTTGGTGACAAAGGGGAGAGAAAGATTAAAGCATCAAGTCGTCGTCGCCAAGTTTATCTCGTTTCAGCTTCACTGGTTCTGTCCGGCAAAACCGGAGTCTCCGGTTTGGCAAACCGGAACTTCCGGTTTGTCCAGACAGAGCACATATTTGTGGACTTGAGAATCTTTGTAATATGTGAACCATGTGTGATGAACCTTGTAATTAGTTTCTAAGACCTTATTTGTGCTAAAATGTGTGATGCTTGGTTGATTTGATGGCTTGTTCTTTAAATTCGTGAAGCCTGGAAAAATCGGAGTGTCCGGTTTGGCAAACCGGAGTCTCCGGTTTGGCCAGTGACTAAGGTTGTTTTTCTTCGGTGTTTGCTTTGTGCTTACCTTGTCATATGCATCACGTGTTATCTGTTCACACACTTTAATGCACCCCACGGATTCTCGGATTTAGGGGGAGCTCCATGCTTTTTGCTAAATATGTGCATTTGGCATATCAAGCCAAATTGTTGAAATTCAAATATTGCACAAAGTAAGGGGGAGCTCGCCTTAAATCTAAAAATTCAAAACCTTGTTTTTATTCATTTGTAAGCTTTAATCGGGTTGTCATCAATCACCAAAAAGGGGGAGATTGAAAGTGCATCTAGGCCCCTAGTGGGTTTTGGTGAATTGATTGACAAAACGATTAAAGGACTAATATGTTTATTGACATGATGAGCAGGAATTTAATTGTGATATCATTATGAATCATCATTTGCAAAGCACACTTATGGATATTATTTGTATGAGATCATGGACTCCATAAGATGAAGATTTAAGTGTATGACAAACAAGTGAGGAAAAATGAGAAAAAGGAACATGGTGCACAATCACATGTATATACGTAACTACCATATGACAAAGAATGTGATGAAGATGAAGAAGATGGATGATCAATGAGAAAATATTATACTATGTGTCACATGAAGAAAAATAAAGCTTGTTGATATGTTCCACATTGGATAATGAGAGTATCACCATGTCTATGGGTGACTTAATTCTTGGTTTCATATCAAGCAAGCAACATACATCACAACGAAAAATCAATACAACATGAAGGTGAATATCAAATGTGTGCTAATGGAGGATGCAAAGAAATGTGTCAATCTTGATGGTAAGTTTGATGAAGGATTAGCAAGAACTTGGCTACGATGGACCATATGATCAACACATGATGACAACAAGTGTATGGTTCTTTATAAAGACTTTATGGGAAGCATATATGGGAAATAAAGAGAGACATGGAATTATTGGATATAAAGTTGTCTCTACTTATTATCTTGCTTTCACATAGAAGAAGAATGATCAAGTGCTATATGTCGTTTATGCAAATATACTTGGAAGCTACTTGATCAAACACCAAAATCAACTATCTATACTATTGGATGCTTATGGATGATGCAAGGAAATATATGATTCTAAATAGCAAGATGGAGAGGGATAGACAACACGACTTGGATGCGAAGTACCACGCTCGAGGAGAAGGGCAAGAAGAGTCTTGACGCCGAGGTACCTATTGTGGTGAAGGGCAAGTGAAGTTGAATCTCGATGACCTAATCAAGTTATGTGGAGTATATATTGCTAAGCATCAATCTTTGTTGGAACATAAAGATATGAAGTGACAAGGAATTTCAAGTTGAATATTGATATCATAGTTTGCAAGATTCCAAGTCACAAGCTCAAGATGGTTATGCTCAAGAGAAGCTCATGTAGATGCCCTCATTAAGCAAAGTGAAGAGAAGTGGTATATTGTGCTCAAGTTGTAATTTGATCTCATTATTGATCTTGAGTATAGGTATGCCGCTCTATCAAGAGGGATGCTACATGGATAGCTAGTAAGTCTCGGTGCTCAACAAAAACCCAAGTGAGAAGAGTGAAACACACAATGGCCATCACTTGCACTCTCTCTCGTTCCTGGCAAAACCGGAGTGTCCGGTTTGCCAAACCGGAGTGTCCGGTTTTGACTGGTTTTTGAATCCCAACGGCTATTTCCGGGAAAACCGGAGTCTCCGGTTTCCCAAACCGGAGGTTCCGATTTTCACCGGCGCGATCCCAACGGCTAGTTTTCGGGAAGTGAGTATAAATACTCCACGCACACCCTCCTTTAGAGGGAGCTGACCATATCCACGCATATATCCTGAGCCAAGGTGTCCTAGAGCTCTCTCCAACCTCTCTTTGTGAGATTTGTGAGCCTATAGCTAAATCCTTTGGATTGGGTTGAGAGAATTTGAATTAGAGAGCACAAGAGAGCATTCCTACACTTGAGTATTTGAGCACTTCGTTGCAAATCCGTGAAGTATTTGTTACTCTTGGAGGTGAAGCCTCCTAGACGGCTAGGTGTCGCCCTAGAGCTCCCAAGCTTGTGGTGAGCCTTGGGAAAGTTTGTGAAAGGCTTGTTTCGCCGCCGCAAGGAAAAAAACAATAGTGGAAAGGAGGAAAGTGGTTGAAAGAGACCCGACTCTTTTGTAGAGCTTCCTCAACGGAGACGTAGGTGGCTTTTGAGAGCCACCGAACTTCGGTGAACAAATCCTTGTGTGCTTCATTTGGTTTGCATTGTTCTTCTTCTCATTTGGTGTTTATATGCAAACCTCGATCTACTAGGTTGATTGTGTGGTCGAGCATAGATTCTCTATGAATATTATTGCTTGAGCTCTTCTACATACCCTAGTACTTTATATTTGAGCTAGAGGGGTCAATCTTCAAAAGGGCAAGTTTCGAGTTTCTGTCTCTGGCAAAACCGGACTCTCCGGTTTGCCAAACCGGACTCTCCGGTTTTGGCAGGTTGTCTTCCGCTGCAGTTTTAATTGTTAAAATTCTTTTAATCGCCTATTCACCCCCCTCTAGGCGACATCAAGGGACTTACATATACTAGCTAGCCTCCTGAACCTCGACAACAGAACGTTTTTTCCATCCGACGATTAGGAATATCATCGTCTCTCCAAGGACCAAACTATCGAGTGAGATCTTGTGTGCCCACCCTTGATTTTGTGTTCGGGAAGCAGACACACCGATATGCAGATTCATTGCTTAGTAACAAAGGATTGAATTGTTCATGAGTAGTTGTCTCCTCTAAACTCTGATCTGTGTGCGTGATTGTAATCAAGCCAAACGCGTGGAAGGCCTGAATCACCAACTAGACCAGAATTGAAGGAAGGAAAATACAGTATGGATGATGGAGCTTCTACTTGATCTGCGTTCATGGTAGAGATCGAGCCAAACGCATGGAAGGCCTGAACTTCTCCAACATGACCAGAATCGAAGGAAAATACATCTACAGTATGGATACTGATTTTTTCTTGATCAGTGCTCATGATCGAGACCAGGCCAAACGAGTGGAAGACCTGAAGCTCTCGAACATGACCAGAACAGAGGAGCACCCAAATCGAAAAGCAGCAGCGAAAGAAGAAAACTGCAAACAAAATGACGTGCTGGCAACCTCGACGAGTTGATTTCTCACCTTACAGATCGTTGACGGCGACGCCTTGATGCTAAGCGTTTCCCTCACCGGCAATTTCTCTCTCACTACTAGCTCTTGCGATGGGGGAAAATCGACAGCCTTTGTGTGTGTGTATAATCCGGCAGCCTGACAATGCTTAGCGTGTATGTGCGCAAGCGCTACGGCAGTCTGGTGGTGTTGCGATGTGTGTGGGAGTCGGAGGAATTGGGCGGATCGATCGGCCTCGCGTACGCGAGGCCAAGACGGCTCTCGCGCACCTGGTAGCTCAACTCAGCGCACGCGCACGGCAGCACCACGTGTCCACGATTTGTTGTTGCCTCCCAGTTTCTCACGGCTCCCGGCCTTCTTTTTCCCTCCGCATGTCTACGTGTCTGGATTTTGTTGGCAGCACCAGTCATTCGTCGGTTTTGTTGAAAGGCTAGCACGTGCAAACAAACAAAATCCGAACAATTTGCTGCTGTAGAACTTCCTGCTTATTTTCCTTCTCCTGTTCTCCCCCTTTTAAATATTTTTTATTATTACACACAAATTAAATCTTATTTCAAACTGAAAAGATGTTTTTTCTATATTACTGTCCAATATGTCATGGATACAAAATTTTTTGTTTCAAATTAAATTCTGTTCCAAACTGAAAGACTTTGTTCCACAATATATTGTTTCAAGCTGATTTTCTCTATGTTGCCATTGCGCAAAATGTTTTGCAATATATACTTTTTATTTCACGGTAATCTAATTATGTTCCAAGCAGATTTTTTAGCCTACTGTACAAATTTATTTTCAAATATTAGTTTGTTCTAGTTAATAAATTTGTTCTCAAACTTTGTTCCAGAACAAATATATTTTGTTTTAGAATAAATGTTATGTATTTTGTTTAGACTTTTTTCATCTTGTTCCACAGTTTATATAAAAAACGTTTGGAACAACCATGTTTCTATACCCCATGTTCCAAAATAAACATGAAAGATTAGATTTGTTCGGCAACAATGTTGCAGAACAAACATATTTTGTTTCTTATTTTTTTCGTCTCATTGCAAAAACCATTAAATTTCTTCTGAAACAATATACTAGTCTATCCCGGAACAAAATCAGTTTGTTCTAGAACAAATATGATTTGTTCCAAAACAAAAATAAATATCCTGGAACATAGTAGTAAATTTGTTCTGCAACAATGTTCCAGAACAAAAGAAACAATGTTCTATAATAAAATGGATTTGTTCTGGAACAATGTTCTGGAACAAACGGATTTTGTATTGAGTGTTTTTTCTATTTTGTTGTAGAAATTATTAAAATTATTCTAAAACAATGTACCAACTGATTTGTTCTAGGAGCATCTAGAACAAAATACATTTGTTCTGGAAGAAAATTGATTTGTTCTAGAACAATGTTCTTGACAAATAGAACAATATTTGTAACAAAATAAATTTGTTCTGAAACAAAGTTCCTGAGCAGATGAAAAAAACTAATGTTGTACACAAATTTTATATTTGTTCTAGAAAAAAATATTTAGAATTTCTTGCGCTTTAAAACGATTTGTATCGATGGAAATTACTAATGAATGAATGTTTCAAACTGTTTAGCACTCGTGTCAGTTTTGTTTTTACGCATGAATGTTTCAAACTGTTTTAGCAGTAGCTTTTTTCCGTATTTGTGCCGCTCGCTGAAAAGAATCAGCGCTAAACGGTCCGCGCTTCTGCGCACTGAAAAGCCTATGCACGTTCTGCGGTTGGTGGGGCCAGGGGTGCGCGAGTGGAGGTGGAACCTCGCGCAAGCGAGAGGGATCGCCTCCCGGGAATTGGAGAGTCAGAGAGTCGGGGGCTCTCACGTATTTATAGCCCAGAGGGCCATGGTGGGAAGCTTGGCGGTCACTCCAGCTGATTCCCGACCCTTCCTTCCGATCGTGTAGCGGCAGCAGCGAAACGAGCGCGCACGTCGAGCGGTTCCGCAAGGCGTATGCGGTGGAGTCAAAGTCGGGCATAAGGACGTGCGGCCAACTGCATTTGACTTGGGGCCCGTTCGTTTCCGGGTCTAAAGCCCAATAGACTCTAAACTTTAGAGTCCAGGAACCGAACGGGCCTCAAAAATTTTGAGGGATCCGGCCTTTAGATGGGTGTAAACCCTAGACCGGGGGATCAAAAGCAGCGAATCCGACCCCCGGACATCGCTGCCCCTTATCCATTCCCTCACGCCCGAGCTGCGCCGCCCTCCGTCCCGAGCTGCGCCGGCCTCCCTCCCGAGCGCCGCCTACCCGCACGCTCCGCCGCCCGATCCCGAACCCGTGCCGCCGCCCCGCCCCGCCCCGTCGGCCGTGGCGCCGCCTCCCGGCCCGCGACGGCGCGTGCTCCCGGTTGCCCTCGAACGCCGGTGTTTCACGCCGCCGGGCTCGAGGTTCCACCACGCCGGCCCCCGGGCGTCGTGCCTTTTCCATCCACCGCCGCCTTCGATCGGCTTCCACGAGCCGCCGCCGCTTCTCCCGCCACACATCATTTGTCCCAAGAGTGTTGCGGCTCCAAGTTGGGCGTCCCCTGGTGCTTAGATCCGGAAGAGCCTTCCGCCATCCGAAAGCTCGGAGGACTCGGCGCCGGCGGAGCCTCGCTCGGCCCCGTTCGCTCGTGCAAGAAGAAGTCAGCAGCAACTTCTCTTCCATGGACGGATTCGGGGAGACGGCTTCGAGGGAGACGGCACCCGCGACTTCTTCTCCAACACCGCGCCTTTCTCCCCCCGCATTCGGTGCGCGGCGACGACGGGCCGCGTCGTCAATCCTCCAGCGGGTTGGGGTCCCGTCTCAACTTGGATGGCCCGGACCTCAACTCGCGATCGTCGGGGTTCCCCCATCTTGGGTCGTACCAAGAGTACCTTCAAGATGAGGGGCCGTTTGGAGGCTCCCCGCGTTCGGATCCGGAGGGGTCCCCGATCCGGAGGTCCATGGTCGGAGGCGGGAGATCCGCACTGCGCGGCGGCGTAGCGCGCTGCCCTCCTCCGCGGTCCGATCGTGGGGGCACCCGGCGCGGTACGGGCGTGGTGCCCGTCGAACACGGCCATCTCCCGCTGCAGGCCCCTGTCGCCGCGAGGAAAAGAAGTCGTACAAGAAGATGATGCCCCTCTAAGCAATGAGGTACAACAAATTTTCCTTCATCCTTATGCTTTTTTTGTGTAGGTAAAGTAATATGACTAGGCAATCCATGTGTTGTAGTACCTTGATAGGGCTAACTGGACAACCCGAATACATATAAGTCTGTGTGAAATTATTCTGGAGCAAAAGAGGCTTGGTAACTACATCAATGGAACTATGATGTCTCGTGGATATGAGCGTGTTATTGCCGAATACCATGCAAAGACAGGGTTAAGGCATGACAAGTACCAGATTAGAAACAAACTCGGTGCATTGAAAACCATGTACGGTTTCTGCTGCTACCTTAGGAAGAAAACCGGTCTAGGATCCCGTCCGGATCGATGGCTTCGTTGCCGGTGCTTCATGGTGGAAGCTCGAACTTGAAGTGAGTCATTCATTTCATTTCTTTCGTTCGTTACTTTACTATGCATAACATTCTGTTTCATGTTGTACTAGCTAACTTGTTGTTCATTACATTGACAGAAAGCGCCCTCGGATTGCAAGAAGTTTAATCACGGACCACCACCGTATCCGGATATGCTAGATGAAATTTTCCATGGCGTTGCGATCGACGGGACCACAGCATTTGTTCCCGGACAAGAGGAGGAGGAGGAGGACGTGCCGGAAGAAGAACAGGAGGACGAAGAGGACGAAGATTACCCGACCCCTGTCCGTACCATGCGGGTGGAGAGCAGTCCTGCTACCTCCGGGAGCCGGAAGAGGGGCAGCGAGTACAAGCACGTCCGCCACTAGCCCCGCAAAGAAGAGCAAAAGTCCTATTGTGAGGGCTTTCCAGAATCCGATGGCGAGAAAACAAGGCAGCCCACGAAGACAAGATGAACATGATGCAAGCACGGGTATCGGCGGTGACTGCAAGGTTGGAAAAAAGTGACAAGAATCAGAAAACCGGACTTGCAAATCTGCACTTGCGAAACAAAGGGCTCTTGAAGCAGGTGTGCGACGAGGCGGTGATCGGTGGATGGCGCTCCGAGACCTTGCAACCGACCCGTACTCGGTGCAGCCTTTTCTTGGATATAGCCGATCCAGCGGACCGAGTTCTTTTCCTTAACAACTATGTGAAGCGATTCTGGGATTGATTTGCATCCGGTGTGCAATGTTGTTGTATTTTTATTTACCACCGGTCTTGGACAATTCGAGTGTACGAACAGCAAGTTTGTAATAATTTGAATTATGTGCCTTGTATGATATCATGTGGTTATTAATTAGTATGTTCAGTAGCTGTTTTCAGATAAATTAATGTTTCATATTACTACAATGTTCACATATCTCGTTGCTATTCATTTTCTGCAGTAATTAATTTCCTTTCATTGTTTGCAGGATTTGGACGACATGTGGCTGCTAAAGTCTTGGCAACAAATGATTGAAGATGATGAGGACCAAATGAATCGGCAGATGCCTCTACCGATGTATGGTATGATTCATAACCTACACCACTACAACAAAAAAATCTAGGGTTAGGAGTCGGAGTCTGCACTTGAGAAAATAGAATTATTCCTTTCCGATGCTCACCACTGCCGCACCATGTTTAGAATGAGCCCACGGTTGTTTTATCAACTTCATGACACTTTAGTTAATGCTTATGGCCTTCAATCATCCACCAAAACTTCAAGCATAGAAGCTTTAGGCATTTTCTTGTGGATGGTAGGATCACCACAACCTTTTAGACAAGTTGAGAGCATTTTTGGAAGGTCTCTAGATACAACGTCTCGCAATTTTGCAAAGGTCCTAGAGTGTGTGGTGAAGCTAGCAGCAGATATTATAAAGCTCTGTGGACCCTAATTTCAGCACCGTTCACCCGCGGTTACAAGACAGTAGATTTAAGGGGGTTTTTAGTAATTGCATAGGGGCAATAGATGGTACTCATGTGGAAGTTTATGTGCCCACACCAAAAATAGCGCAATACATGAACAGAAAGGGTAAAACATCCCAAAATGTAATGGCCGTATGTGACTTGGACATGAGATTCACATTTGTGCTTGCCGGTTGGCCGGGGTCGGTTCATGACATGCGAGTATTCAATGATGCAATGACAAGATATGGTGACAAGTTCCCACATCCACCGGAAGGTATCATTCTTTGCTTCATGAAATAATATTCTGTTTTGTATCTATGACGAAGTTAACAAGCTGTCATATGGTTGAACATGTTTATGGCAGGCAAGTACTATTTGGTGGACTCCGGATATCCTAATAGACCGGGCTACCTTGCACCGTACGGAGGCACGAAGTATCATATTCAAGAATACCGTCTAGGAACAAGGGCTAGAGGTATGAAAGAGGTTTTCAACTATGCACATTCGTCCATTAAAAATGTTGTCGAGCGGTCTTTTGGAGTCCTTAAGCGAGAGATGGAGGATGCTCTATAGTGTGCCAAGCTATCCTTTGAAGAAACAAACAAAGATTATAGTGGCAGCCTTTGCGCTTCACAATTTCATCATTGACCATGGCAACCCTTATGAAGACTTGCTCGTGTTGGAGGAAGAAGAACGGGCGAATGATCATGGTGCATCACACCGGGATGGGCCGGCAATGGAGTTTGAAAGTATTGAGGAAGAGGATGTGAGCATGAATGCATTTCGAGATCGGCTTGCCCATGATCTTTACTACAATTAGTTCATTCATTTCACGGTTATCGGGTGTGACCTCTGTCTATGTTTCGCTGTATTTAACTATTTCAGTTTTGGATTTCCAAATTGTGATGTGGTCTTCATTGTGAAACTGTCGATTTTCATTTTTAGGTTATGAACTTTGTTTACTCGTTGAATGGGTTATACAGATTTCTCTATGTTTACAGGCAATGGAGTTTGAAGATATTGACGAAGAGGATGAGGGCAATGAATGCTTGCCCATGATCTTTACTACAATTAGTTAATTGCTTTTCCGGGATTGAGGTGTGACCTTTGTGTATGTTTCTGTTTCTTGAACTATTTCAGTTTTGGATTTCGAAATTGTCATGTCATCTAAATTGTGAAACTGTTGATTGTCAGTTTTGTGTTATGAAAGTTGTGTAATGTTATTTGGGTAATACTTGTGTATGATGGTTACTCACATATCAGGGGCAAATCTGACATTTCCTGCTGTTTTAAAGCTTATTTGTAGGGTGAAACGAACAGGGGGTCTAAAGTTTAGAGTTTACCTATTTTAGAGGGTCTAAACTATTTCTCTGTCTAAAGTGCTCCCTCTAAGGGAAACGAACGGACCCTTGGTTGAGATATTCGTGCGTACAGGTTTGTTCCTATGGGCCGTGCCTTTATGGGCTAATCACGTGGTCAAGGAATAATCTTGATTAGTTCCGGCCATTTGGGTATGGGCCGCGTACATACGTATTAAGTTCCGAAACCAGCAAGAGAGACGTCGATCATATGCTTTGACTCATGCATGTTAACTTTTATTTGGCTGACACATTTTGTATAGCCAGTTAATGGCCGTATAAAGAGTTTTGGACACATGACGTGTATTCAAGTACCAAGACACGTATATTTATTTATGACGTATCTGATTTAAATCACGTGTAAGAATACTCCTATTTGCTCCGATTATTTATGATTATTTATTTATTAATTATATATTGAATTAACTCGCATTATACGATATTTTTATATATAATCTTGAATTATTTGGCCCATATTTTGGATGTGCCAAAATTGGTGTCAACAATGCCTTCGTATTCAGCTGTATTGTTGGTGGTCTGAAAAGCCAACTTGGCCGAGTACCTTAGCGTCCGCCCACTAGGAGATGTGATGACAGCAGCACAACCGGCACCGGAGACCCCCACGCTCCATCTGTGTAAACTGTCAAAATTGGGTCCTCCGGTTCATCCCGACTTTCCGATCTGCGAGCTGCCTTTAGGGGTCCTTTCAACTAGGAATTGAGCTAACACATCCGATCGAATAGCTTTTCGTGCGACGAAGGTCAAATCATATTGTCCTAATTCAGCTGCCCACTTCAACACTTTGTTAGACACCTTGTCCGATTTCAGCGCATCTCTCAAGGGGTACTTCGTAGGCACCAGAATAGGATGATCGTCGAAGTACCTACGTAGCTTACGCGATGCCATCGGGACGGCATACAACAGTTTTTCAATAATTCCATATCCGCATCCGCTCCGGCAAGTGTTTCCGAGACATAATAAACCGGCAGCTGCTTTGCGTCTTGCTCCTTTGTCCGATATACGAGGACCCCACTAACCGCCTTCGGGGCTGCTGCGATATAGAGGAGAAGCGGAACCTTGGGTGGAGGTGGTTTCAAGGTGGTCAGCTCCACTAAGTATTCCTTGAGCTGTTCAAAGGCTACTTGATGCTCCTCTCGTCCACTTGAAAACCCGCGGACCCCTTCGTATCTCAAAGAACGGCATGCTTCGTTCTACAAGTTTGGAGATGAATCTGCTCAAAGCCACAACTCTTCCAAGTAAACCTTTGCAACTCTCTTATGGACTTTGGGGGTTCCATATCCAGAATTGCCTTGATTTTTATTGGGTTAGGGTCGATGCCGGCTTCCGATACCATGTATCCCAACAGCTTACCCGCCTTGACTCCAAACATGCACTTGGCTGGATTTAGCTTCATGCCCACTCTACGGAGGTCTGCGAAGGTCTCGGCTAGATCCTTCACATGATCTTGCTCAACAATACTCTTGATTACAATGTCGTCTATGTAAGCTGCTGCATTACGACTCAAGTGATCACCGACGGTGGTTTTGACCGTTCGAGAAAACGTGGCTCCAAAGATTCTTGAGACCGAAGGGCATTCGGTTATAACAATATGTTCCTCCGGGTATCCGAAAGGTCGTCAAAGGTTGATCTTCGGTTGCTAGCCGGACTTGATGAAAACCTCGAGTAACCATCAAGGAAACTAATCAACGCAGCGCCACTGTGGTATCAACTAGTTGATCGATCCTTGCCGGTGGAAAATCGTCCTTCGAGCAAAACTTGTTAAGAGTTGTGAAGTCAATACACATTCTCCATTGTCCATTCGGTTTTTTCACTAAGACAAAATTGGCTAACCACGTTGTCCGATCAATGGGGCTCACTACCTCCGCATCTAGCAACTTCTCGTACCTCTGCCTTGAGAATGGCGATTTTTTCTTCTGTCCAATCCCTCATGCGCTGCTTTATGGGCCTTACTTTTGGGTCCACATCTAGTCCGTGCACAGCTACACCCTTGTCAATTCCGGGGATATCCTTTGATGACCAGGCGAAGACATCAGCATTGTTCCTTAGAAACCGAAGGAGCTCCGCTTCTCTCTCTTCGGATAACCCGCATCCGATCCAAACGGTCCGATCGAGCTGATCCACACATAAGACCACCTCCTTCGTGCCTTCTTGCGGCTGTACCTTCGGCATATACTTAGGTGCGGTAGGAAGTTCCACAGGACCAGGAGTGCCTTCATTTTTGCCAATAACATTAATGTGACGCTGCCCAGGGGCCATGTCGACTTCAAGCCTTCTTGCCTCAGCTCGATCCCCGTATACTCGTGATGACCCCTCTCGGTCCCGGTATCTTCATACATAGATAACCATGATGGATAATGGCCAGAAACTTGTTGATGACCCTTCGTCCTAGTAATACATTCCTAATTCATGATCATTATGTTCAAGTGGATAATTAGTCAAAATTAGCATTTAGTCCAATTTGAACCCCATTATAAGCAACTAGCGAAGACGTACCCATACTAGAGTACTACACATAACCAAGGCGACAAGGTAAAAATTTGGAACAGGGTATGACACAAATAGGATTCACATTAAACCGCAATGCATAAAATGTAAATTCAGATAGTAAAGAAAATAGGCGTAATGTGCATCAAGGACACTTGTCCGATTTCCCTTGTCTGCTGCTCATGCCTTCAACTCTTGCTCTTTGAGATCTTCGAATACACGTTCTTCTATTTAACGTCACATCGATATAAACATGCAAGAAACAAGCAAACTAAGGAACAATACATCAAACAATATCTAATGACTATGAAAACGAGTACTAATAAATAGTACACGTCGCTACGATCGTATGAGCGCAAGATCACTAAAAAAGAAGCTACGAACTAAAAGCTATAAGCATATGAAGATCTAGGGTTTATAATGCAAAATAGCTTTTTCCGTATATAACTAATTATATTTATGAAATAGAAAGAAATAAAATATTATTTCATTTGTAAATAAACGAGAGATGAAATAAATAATTTATTTCACAAAATAAGAAGGAATTTGGTTTTAAATCCAAAAGCATATATTTTCCATTTTTCCCAAAAAAAGTATAAAGGTAAGGGTACTTATTGCAAAATGACCTACTTCGAAAATAAATAAATATTTTAAGAAATAGAAGCAAGTAAATAAATAATTAATTTCATAGAACACATAAATAATTTATTTTAAATAATAAGTAGAAAGAAATTTATTCTATCCCGAAAACATGGATTTTATTTTATTTTGTTATATAAAAGATAACAACTAAGGACCTTTTGTAAAACGAGAGGGTTGCGATCTAATTACCGATAAACGAGGGACCCATTTACAAAGCCGAGGCTATGGCCGGATAGTGGCCAGCTACGACGAGGCTAACGGTGGTGCACTCGCGGTATTTAATATTGTTCATACGCAAAATACAGGATGTTACCTAAGCCTTAGGTCATGCTCATGAAAGTTGATTAAACTCATCTAGAATAGGTACGCATAAGCGCAAGCAAAGCGATGCAATTAGCTACCCTATTGCTAGACAATTGAACCCACACTATTCTAGCTATATCTAAACAAGCAACTAACTACCGTGGTGGACGCTATGGCTATAACTACAACTTGCCGAAGCCATGCTAATCTGTACTACGAAGGTCTACAAAACTTTGACGAAACAACGTACAAGGCTTGGATCCTCACCGAAGGTTTTCAACACTTGTGACTATGATGGTTGGATGGGGCCTTCCATGTTGGTCGGAGGGAAACAAGCGAAACAAGCAAGCGGAACTTGTTGAGAACGTGGATTCCGAATCAGCATAACGTCGTGGATCTGCTTCCGGGGCACCAGGTTTCTGCAGACCGGCGGCGTGGCTGGTCCGGTGATGTCACACGACGGTAGGTCCGCTCGGCGAGAGGCGTCACGATGTCCCGAAGCTCGACAGGAGATCGGGAGCATCCGAGCAGCATCTTCATTGCGGCCATCAAGCTCGCATGCGTGAGCAATGGCGTCGGTGACGGCGCTAGGGCATCGAGTTGCATGGCAAGACACGATATTGCGAAAGAAGTCACGGTTTAGGTGGCGAGCGTTGCGGCGGCATGTCGGAGGCTGGCGGCGCCGCTAGGGCTTGGACGAGTTGCTGCTGGGCCGTGCGTGCGGTGTTGGGATAGTTTTGTAGGCACGGGACCCTATCACGGGTGCGCACGCCAAGGAGCGGCGTAGAGTCGGGTTTGAGTCAGGCGGCGGCGTACGGGAGAGGCTAGCAGGGCGATGCCAGGCAGCTATGCGTGAGGCCTTCTGGGCTGTGGCAGGCATCTTGCAGCGTGCTGAGCCGTGGTGCATTGGCATTGGCCTGTAGCTGCTGGTGGGCTGCGCCAGATAATAAAAAGGAAAGAGCCAGAAGAGAAAAAGAAGAAAGGGAAAGAAAGATAAAAAGGGCCGAAGCAAGGAAAGTGGCCGGAGGCTTTTCTTTTTTTTCTCCTTTTCCTACTCTATTTTCTAATTCTAGCTACCATACAAAAACCAAAATGATTTCTATTTCAATATTATAAATATGTTTTTCACCCAAAGAAGACCTAATGTAACTATTCAACATGAATGCAACAATCAATAAAATATATAACCTAAATTACCTTTGATATAGTTAGAAGCAAAGAATTATAATTGGTTATAAAACCAAATTCATCAAAATAAGAAAAAATCATGTTGAAAATAATTTGGACTAAAACTCCTTGTTAGAAAGTAAAATACATTAAACAAAGTTAATTATTAATAAATAAAGAATTTTAATAAACCACATGTTTTTTGTAAAATAAACTATTTTCATAAATCAAAATTTATTAAATTTAGAAAATATATCTTTTGCTTACATAATATGATAGCGTTTTAAATAATTTTAGGAAAATATTCAAACATAGGTTGAAAAGATTTAAAATTTAGTGAAATTTATGCACAACCCAAGATTTTAAATTTCCAGGTGTTACAACTGGTTTGCCAGCTCGTGCGACGCATGCCTATCAACTCCCTCCCCGCCGCGTCCACCTCCGGCCATCTCGCCGCCGTGCGCCGCCCGCCTCCGGCAGTCACCGCCATGGCCACATGGCCTACCACACGCGTTAGATCCCAAATGACCATGGCCACAACAGAGCCGCCTTTTCATGACCTCCGTGTGGCTACCGTGCGATTTAATTTTCCAAATTCAAAATGGCATTCTCGTAAATACTCGTAGAACTTTGAATAAAATTAGAAAATTCATATCTTGAGTTTTAGAGCTCCAAATTGAGTTAACCCAATTTTTTTGGATTCCTTATCACTAGCTCTATCCAATGGTGCTGATCAAAATCATGTTTCTTGCATAGTGTTCCAAGAATAATTAGGAGTTTGTAAATCATAATAATTCATATCTTTTGATCTAAATGTGATAAAGTTGCAAACTGAAATGTTTTGAACTCCTCCGGGCATGCTCTATCATATGGTGCATCACACTCATCATGTTTCTGCTTGTATGGCTTTGTATGGTTAATTCCTAATTTAGCATGTTTAATTTCTAATAATTAATTTATGCATCAAGATTATTCTACCGAACATGAATGACACTAGTAGCATGTAGTATCACCATGTTTAACCATAAGCTCATATGTGCACCCTGTATTTTCCTAGAATTTATGTTAGTAGAATCCCTTGTTTTAATTTCCAAAATTACTCCCTTCATGATCAATGATGAAACCTATTTATCATTATGTTATTTCATGTGTATATCACCCGTATGTTGCCTTAAAATGTGACTTAAAATGGCTTTAACTTGCTAAATTAAGTTGTTTCGTTTATAGATGTTAATAAAAGGCAATACTTTAAAATAAATTTATATTTATGCATATGTCTTCAATAACTATCTTATGTAACAAATATTTTTGTTATTGAGTGTATCATCTATTTTTGCATTACATATTGCTTGGATGTCTTTGCATTCATCGATATTGACATCTCATTATTTAGGAAACGTTGAAGTGCCGGTTGAGGATCTTCGAAGGATATCTCTTTTAATCAAAAGCGGGCACCAAACGACACTAACACTATTGTAGTAGCTCCGGGCATGCCCCGGTGCATCCTCCCGCTTTAAAGTTTTTATTTTCAGTATTGCAATTGTTAGACTGTCTAGGATGTATTATGCATTAAGTCTAGGAATTGATCGAAAACCGAATTGCTTGTCCCCAGAAAAATCCTATGTAGATGATATACTAGTACAGGTAGCCTACTAGAGTTTTTGCTATGCTTAATTCTAGGATCAACGGTACATCAATTGCTCACATGTTAGTAAATTTCTTTATGTTGTTAATCACATGATTAAATAAATGGAGAATGGATGGGCTCTATAGGTGAAAGGACAAGTTACAATGGTCCGGTGTGGCTTTGTTTTGTAAGGTTGTAGCCCCGCTTGTGTCGGTTAAGGATCGTACAGCTTGTTGGCCCCTTAGGACAAGTTTTGAACTGTACCGAGTGCATGCTAGTTTTATTGGGGACTAGTAAGCTGATGTAGCATCGGATGTTGTACTATAGAAGATTACCTTAGTTTTCGGTCGTTGTGCCGTGCAAGGAGTGGGTAGTATGCTCGATACGTTATGAGTTGTCGGCCACTTTGAAGGTTTGGAACCCTTCCCGCTTGAATGACACCTTTGTGAAAGGTCGATATATGTGTTCTAAAATGATGTGTATGTCGTGTGCTTTGGGTTTTTCCTAGCTGGTGTAAAATTGATACGTATCGTTGTCCCTCGCAGTAATGAGTATCCACTTGTTCATTTAGTCACATCGTAGTTAATAACTTTAATTTTAAATGCTAATATGGTACTTGTATGATTATTGTTGTTGCTGCTCTTACTTTGAATATATTTATGCTACACTTGTATTTATTTTCAGCTTGCATGATCACAATATTTATTTACGTAATAATGATGTGTGAAGTTTGGCTCTATTGTTTCGTTGTCCCTTATTTTGGGCTCGGGTCTAGCTCCGAGTCACTCTCAAATGTTGTTGTTGTTTGCCTGGTTGAATTGTATTGCTTTGCTCTTGCCTGCAGCTGTCTTACTTCCCTTGAGAGTTCCGCATGCTTGCGCCTTTCTTTGAGCAGCAGTTCTTTTTCTTGTAGCAACTTCTCTCTTAGTGCCACTTCCTACATCAATTCCTCTCTTACTTCTTTCAACGCTTGATTGTTTCTTCGCAACCTTTTTACTTCTTGTGCTAGGGCGATACTGTCTGCGGAGCTATCACCTGTCTTCTAGATCATTTTCTTCCTAGATAGCTAGTAACTTTCCCGGGTTTTGCTTGTCTTGGCGGCCTCGCTTACACCTTCGGTGTTTGCTGAGGCCGGAGACTGCTCAATCTAGAGCAATTCCGGCCTCCGGCTTTGTTGCGAGGTTAACCTTTGAGCTGCACCCGAGTGCGACGAAGTGGTTCCCGACGGTCCCGCCGGCAACTCTTGTATTGGCTAAGCCGCCGCTGCGCTTCTTGTGGAACCGGACATCGTGAGCTTGGACTTCGAGCTCATGCACGGTGGGCGTCAATGTTGCTGTACTAAGCACCGAGGTGAGTCAACACTTAGCATGCTCGAACACAAGATACGAAATATGCGAAGTATAAGAGAACAGATGGCGGGATAACAACTATGAATAGCGAAGGTAACTCGGTGATTACATGTGTCTTTTACGGGTGAACATTGATCTTCTTTTATAGTCATGGGGAACCACAACTTTACATGCCCATTCTCGCCCTAGCCAACCGCCCTCGGTACAACTAGAAGGCGGTAACTCGAGAGCAATCCGGACTATACGCCTAATATGTATGCAATGATAAGTACACGCCTAGATGTCTCATACGCTCTAAGTGCAACGAGCATATATCAATCCGATCCAGGTGAAGATCATCGGACAACTGTGAAAAACATTCTTAAGTACTTTCAAAGGACTAGAGAAGTGTTCCTTGTCTACGGAGGTGAGGAGTTGTGTGTAACAGAGTTACACCGATGCTAGCTTCCAAACCGACAAAGATGATTCAAAGTCGCAATTAGATTTTATATTTAAATTGAATGGTGGTGTTGTGAGTTGGAAGAGTTCCAAACAAGATATGGTTGTTGATTCTACAATGGAAGCCGAGTACTTTGCAGCTTCGGAAGCTGCAAAGGAAGGTGTTTGGAAAGTTCCTCAATGAGCTTGGAGTGGTTCCAAATACGTCTTTCCCATTGAACCTCTATTGTGACAACAATGGCGCTATTGTGCAGGCCAAGGAGCCAAGGGATCATCAAAAGAACAAACATGTACTCGCAGAAATATCATCTCTTACGAGAATTCGTGAGACGGGATAATATCAAGATATTCAAGATACACAAGGATATAAATGATTGAGTGTTCCTTGAATAACCATTTAAAGGCAACTTGTATTGAATGACAATTATGTGAATTGGTCCGTGAAACTCTTTTCTTGTATGGTTATTCTAAAAGTTGTCCCTAGTCGAAGTTCATATTTGCACACACTTGAATATCGGACTAGTACATGCATTAGTCGATGGCTATGTTTCATAAGTCATGGACATGGAGATGTCGAACTAGTGGTGTGAGCGCATGTATGACATGTTGTGGGACGGACCCAACTTATTACACAATGTATACGCTCCTTAGACCTCGAGACTCGTTGCATGTACTCAAGATATGAATCGACATACTTAGGAGCTATCCAATGCTACACCGTAATTGGGTAGTTATAAAGGTGGCTCTCGGGTTTGTCGTGAAGCATGTTGTGAGGTATGATCGATAAATGGGATTTGCCCCTCTCTACTTGAGAGAGATATCTCTGGGCCCCTCAACCGACCGGATCAAGAAATGCATGGCCATGCTAGGGTTAAGAGTTAACCAAGGATTCCGGATCACAACATCGAGAAAGAGTGGTGAGTCGAGAGCTCAACCAAATATTCTGAAGCAAATGAAATAGCATGTATATGAATTGTGGTGGCTCGTCTATATGATACTTACGTATGTTTGGGAGCTGTCATGTCTTTCTAGAGACCGTTGTTAACTATTGGTCGAGTAGGAGTACTCGGGCCATGTCCACGCATACATGAGCCCATTGGGTTGCACAATTAATGGGTTGGAAGCCTAATAAGAATATGATCCGAATTAGACAACTAATGGGTCTAGGTTTCGAGCCCATTAGTGGGTGCATACGAGGTCTATAAAAGAGGGCCAAGCACACGTAAAACCCCGATCATTTTTTGTCGTCGCCGTTGTCCTCTTTCCGGACGCCCGCACCCGCGTCACCCTCCCGGACCTAGCGATCCGGTTCACGATGCTTACGCCGCCGTACGTGTGGATACCTAGGAGGTGCTGCACTCGCTGCACAAGGACGAGTCGCGTGCACAAGGAGAGAAAGTCTTCGACGACTACATCGAGAAGGCCTTGAACGACTACACCGATTCGTCGTGTCGATTTGCCGTCGACGTCTTGGTTCGGCGCGTCTAGCGGTAATTATGTGATCTATAACCTCAACAGCTTCTGTTCTATATGGGGTTTTTGTTTTGGATGTGTTTGGTTGAGAAAGGATCGGGTGTTAGTAGAAGGTGACACGATCTATCCGTTCATATTTTTGTTGGAATGTTTTGAATATTGTAGAGGTGATTAAATATTGGTAACATGGTAACACATGAAGGCACATTAACACCCGATCCTTTCTCTACCTTAGGATGCATTCTCTTGTTTGTTACTTGAGTTGAGTAGTGTGGCATATAAGTTAGTCGATCATCTCAATATTCCTTTCCCCAACTATGTTCGCTTTATCGCAACGACAATAATCGGTCTTACATCTTTTAGGTATGGTTCCTAATCTATACCAATACTATAATCACCGTGGCGTCGTCACCGAGGCCGAGACGTCGTCACCGCGGCTTAACCCGTCTTTCCAATAACGCCTCCCGCAAAACGCTTCTCCTGGTCCCACAGCTAACACGCTTCTCCCGGTCCCACGGCTAACACGCTGCCGCACGAGCTTAAACCCTAAAACACGCCGCCACCGGTTGCCTCCGCAGCGACGGCTTCGGAACCGTCGTCACCGACCCTCCCTCCCGCATGCCCCGGTACCGCTATCCGGATCTCCGGATCAAGTATAGAGTTTTTTCTCTGCAGCGGTGATCGGTACAGGAATCTCTATAATAGAGATGGCCGGACAGGTCGCTATTGGCAGCGAATTTCCGGGTGATCGCCAAAGAGGGAGAGAGAGGAAAGGTGAGAGAGAGAAAGGTGGGCCTCATTGTTTCAACGAACTAAAAAATGTTATAAATCACAAACCAAAAAACCAAATCAAATTCCGATTACACCATTAAATTTGTTTTAAGAAATCCTTCAAAACAAGATCTCACATGGATATATTTTGATAAAATTACAAGTGGACCCTATCGATGCTATTTGGAGATGGTTGAATAAAATATAGATTAGTTGGTATAGAGATTGAGATATAGAGGTTGACCAGATGCGGAAGAAATTGATATAGAGATAAGAATCTCGATGATCAGACGAGGAATATTCTGTTTTAAGGTAGAAATAGAGGTCAACCAGTGCTGATAGTTTAACCCGTCATATGGAGCGCCGACATGTGGGCCCACCACCACACACGCGCCCGCCCACACGGCTGCCTCCCTCCCAAACCCTAACGCCCCGCCCGCCTGCTCTTCTTCCTCCCCCGTCCGCCTCCCCTCCGCCCGCGCTAGCGCCGCCGCCGCCACCTCCTCCTCCTCCTCCCCGTTCGCACCACCATCCGCCTCTGCCCGCACCGCCGCCGCCGACTTCTTTTCGCCCCTGTGGAGGCCGAGCCGCATTGGAGGAGAAGGGAGCCATGGCATAGCTCGTCGGTGTCTCCTCTTGCTTGGAGGATGGGAGAGGACGGATCCGGCGAGGGTGGAGCTCCAGCACCACGCCCCTCACAAATCTGGGTAAGCACTCTCTCTCTCTCTCTCTCTCTCTCTCTCTCCGGTGCCGCGCTGCACAGCTCCTACCCCACGCCACGCCTCACCGCACAACTCCTCCCCTACACCACGTCGTGCCGCGCGTCTCCTCCCCTACGCCGCAACCGGGCAGATCCTCTCCTCGCACCGCGATGCCTCTTCTCCCTTCCTCACGCTATGCCGCCGCCTCCCTCTTCCTCGCCTCCATGGGGCGGCCCTCCGTCGCCGCCTCCCACGGAGGGCAGCTCCTCTGAAAGGTGCATGCTCATCCGTGCCCAGCGCGGGCCCTTCCTTCTCCATTGGACCTGTCTGCAGTCCCCCAACAAGAAGTATGGATGCAATGTTCCGTTGCTTCTAATGAACTCTTTCAACACTCACGATGACACACAGAAGGTTCTGTTTTTCCTTCACTTTTCTATTGGGAAAATTCAATGACTTGCACTGACGTTCTAGCCCTGTTCTTTTTTTACCTGAAGATCATTGAGAAGTACTCCAACTCCAACAACAATTCACACATTTAATCAGGTGCACAGCTTGTTTTTATGTTGTTTCATTTATTTGAATGTGTCAACTGCATTTTCGTCACAAGCAATGCGCTCTTAGCTAACATAATTGTGTCTCTATTACAGAGCCAGCATCCTCGCATTGTTACTGAGGAGTGAGGACTTCTCGCCACTTCCAAGCGAAGGGAAGCCTGGGAAGGATGGCTGGTTAGTTTTCTTTCTTTATTATAAAGTCACAATATTCACACATGCCTACTCATGTGTCTTATATTACTTTACATAAAAGCTTTTGTGTATAATTTGAACCGTGCCCCACTTGTATTTGGATAGTTTAGTGTCCCCATCTGGCAATCAATTTGTATCCTCCTGGCCGTGGCGATGTGTTCCCCTCTTTGAACAACAACAGAAAGCTTGACTTGTTATTGGCTCAGGTAAGCTTAAATTGTCACTCTTGCCTCAGTATATGTCAGCTTAGTGTAAGTGGACCAGGAAATTGATTCTATATAATTTCCAGAACATTAAACTTGTTAGGATTAGTTTTCACTTAATTTAATTGTTATTATAAATATGCCCATTCATTCTTATGCTTATTTATCTCCTGTCCTTTCAAAAGGTTATACCCTGTCATTTAAATATCACCAAATCTTCTTTTACTTTATAATTTATGCTATGGAAGCTTAGATAACTAACTATATGCAACTTTGCCGGCCCCTTTTTTGGCACTAACAAAAAAAGCACACAAAAAATGTTTGGTTAAACATCTCTCATTTCTTTACTCATTTGTTGTTCAATGAGTTCATGAATTATTCTGTACCATGATTTCATAAAGTGTTTGGTACCTGATGAGCATGTATGTTGCCTTTTAATCATGAATTATTCGGTTCCATGATTTCATCAGTTGTGGTTATGAAGCTAACATAACTTATCCATCTTCTCTTATTTGCTCCCAGTGAAGGCTACATCTGATTTGTTGCTCGTGCAGGTATTCTGGAATCATTTCAACTTTTCAACGTTGCTTTAATATCATGATAATCCTGCTGCTAAGCTTATTTTCTTTCTACAGTCTGATCTTTACACTTTGGTTGATGGCTTTGTCATCCGCAACCCAGCAAGGACACCGTCTAACCCATCGATTGAGCTTGGGCCTGAGTTCAAGAAGGTATTTTCTTTTTAGTTATTTTTTTTGTAGAGTTATTGATTGGCTTGCCATTATTTTTGGCAACATTTTAAAAGAATATTTTTGCACATTGATCAGGCAAGTTGTGAAGAGACGCATTATAACCTACTCAGAGAACTGGGATAAGAAGAGATGACAAAACAGTAAGTAAAATTTAACCAATTGATCCATGTGTTCACAGATTTGAATGGTCTATGCATGTGAATATATATGCTTTTGACTGAACATTAACTAGCATCAGGTGCCTGAGCCTGTTTCTTATCGAATTCAGTGAGAACATTTGGTTCTTCAGGTTGCATAATACAAAATAATATTTGTTCTTTCTAAATAACGTAAAGATCTGACCTTTGTAAATTCTTATGCTAACATTATGTAAAGAGAATAATTCCTTTGTTGTACATATAAATATTGATTTTTAGAATATGTGTCAATGAAAAAAAGATTGTGCTACTAAAATCCTTGGATTGAGCAATTGCTTTTGTGAATTACTTGGATCATTAGAAATTAGTAGAGGCACATTATCTCCAGATCAGCCATTGCTACTCTACAGAGGGAAAATGTAGTCTTTCATGGTGTAGTGTATCCACTACTTTGGAATTGTAAAGTTATTATTTAGACATACATTTTAAGATATTGTAATGTTTGGCATCGCTTCTCTTTCTTATTCTCAGTTGGATAGTCGTTGCAGTGTTGTTCCTTAAGCAAGGTAATAGACTTCATTTTCCTTTTGTTTCTTAAAAGCGAGTTCAAATGCTGCTTTGTTGGAGCAAAGCATTAACTACTATATATTCCTTGATATTGATTGTATGAGAGATACTTTTTCTATCGACAATTTCTTTGCATGGATTCTATATTCGATTAACATTGATTCTATATTCCCTGCATCATCCAGTGTCTGCTCTTCAGGATGATTTGCAGTTTCATGCTCACAGGAACTTCATGTCAATTCTAAGGTAACCATCAAATGCAATGTTGAGCGCTTAACCAAATTGTGCCACTGATTTCTAGACAAGAAACCAAGGACCATGACTCTTGAGCATGCTGATCCATAAACCTGACTGGGTTTGCATGTATCTAATTGTGAGTTTGCATTGCTGATGTCATTTATATCCTTTAGTTGTATGTAGGGATGAAGAATGAAGATTACAGAAGTAAAAGGGTGTGTGGATTGACAGCAGCTTGAGGATCCACATAGTTCAAGAAAATCTAAACAAAAAGTAAGCTTACTTATTTGGATGCTTTACGGAGATTTAATAATCCCAAATGGAGCAAGGTTGAACTTACACACTTCTACGAAGCCTACCGCCTATATGGGAAAGACTGGGAAAAGGTAGCTATAAATTACTTACTTTGGGTAGTAAATTATCAGACATGGTGTAGTCACTATACAGTATACAATGGGTGAGTCTAATCTGTAGACTATTGTTAGTGTATTAATGATTGTTGCAAAGTGCATCATTCCTGCATTTTTCACCATTTACTGGTGCAATGCTATGGTAGAAGATTTGGTAAAGTTACAATAGTACATGGAAAATGTGTGTTTTTTTCATGGGGGTCAGCTGGATAACTGAGCTTTCTAGGAATGAAATCATCTGTGCAGTGTATTCATTCTCTATCTTAAAGTGCAAACCTCCATAACTAATCTGGTGCATCAGGTGGTGATGCAGGACAGGACACACAAGCATGATGCAAGGGCATGTAGGCAAAGTTGTGTGGAGGGTGTGGGTGTGTATGTTGGTGCAGTATAGCGTCAAGAGTGATGCGTGGTGAAATTTAAAACATAATTATGCATGAGTTGTTACTATCTGATTGTAAATGCTGATATACTCATGATCCTAAAGACGAGGAAGTGCATTCATGTGAATTTTATCAGTCATTGTTGTAAATGGTAATTCTGTATGGGCTGTTAGTTTTAATAGTTGTATTTGATGAGTTATCGTTGGCCCTCATTTCTGCAATTTTCTTCACATTGTCGAACTAATATCATCTAAACCTTTGATAAGGTCATATGATAACTTTATTATGTCATATGTGTCTATATATTTCTTTTACATTGTTACGTAGATTTTTATCGCCCGTAGTAACGCACGGGCTAATTGCTAGTCAGTCAAAAATTATGACAATTGCAGTGCGTGCATCAAAGTGGCAAACTCTATTTTTACACAGGGTAACCTCATTGCTTCCCACGGTCACCATATTCTCGACCCATGCATGCTACCAATCAACCCTTACCTGCATCTGCTCATGCAACACGGGCTAAATGCAGGCAATCAAACACCACTTTAGTTAGGCTTGGCTTAGACTAACACATGCAACCAAACAAATGGGTCTGCATCTGTGGATACTTAATTGGTCTCTGTATTCGCCTCTCAGCTAGGTCCAGACTCACCCAGCTAACCAATCACGAGAAAGGATAAGGTGTTATGGTGCCTTCATGTGTTACTGTGTTATCAATTTTTCTTGACGTCCATAATACTTAAAAGAATTCCAACAAAAATATGAATGAATAGCTCAGGTCACCTTCTACTAACCTCTAAAAGTTGAGTTGCGATGAAGACTTACAAAAAATGTAACAAAAAAGAGAAATAAGTATGTGAACAGTATCGGTTGAAAATGTTCACATTAAACCTGCAACTCGTTATTGTTTATAGACTATTTCTCTTTTTTTGTCGCATTTTGTGTAAGTGTCCATTGCATGTCAACTTTTGCACGCTAGTAGAAGATAATATGAACTAGCCATTCATATTTTTATTAGTGTTTTGAGCATTGTAGAGGTGTAAAATTAACTTGGTAACAACGTAACACCTAACCCTTATCAAAAAAAAAAAACGTAACACCTAACCCACTTATTGTCACACCTGATTTCAACAACCGAAACCGAATTCATCCGTATGCGTGTTCGGGATCAAGTTTTCACGCAAACGGGACGAATTATATGATAAAAGATCATTATCTTTATTAATCATTAAATAATTACATTAGAGACACGTAGGTCTAAAGTAAAAGATTACATTGCAGCGTTGGCATCCTTCGACTCCCGGAGGAAGTTGACTGGAAGACCGCACGCCTAGGCCACCACTTCGTTGTCTCCTCGAATGATCTATCTTCATCTTTCACTTCGAATTATGGCATGATGCAAAAAGAGAGGCAACAAATGTATGAGTACATTACGTACTCGGCAAGTGCGAAAAAGTATGACATGTTGGCCGATCAAGAACGGCTAACACAGGGTTTAAGGCCGAAGCACCTATGTCTAGTTCATTAATTAAGCAAGCTATTTACTAAATGAGGTAACTCCCAAAGATCCATCAATTATCCAAACCAAGCATGTCTCCTTCCCGAGGACCATGATTCCAAACCATCACCATCCTCCTAATCCGCGTAAGGGTCCATGCCGCTCTTGACCGTGAGCACGGCTGTCATGACAATTTTCACTCTGCAGAGGTTGCACACAATTCACCACGAGAAAGTTATTCCATCCCATGTTGCGAGGTGGACTAAAAACATCCATTATAGGCTGTGCTCGGCCAAGGACTTACACACTCCCTTTATTGTGTGGCCAGGAGATCACTTCCAAGGCGGTTCATGGGTTCCCCGATCCAGGTGTTGTATGTGCCCACTAGGAGGTCCACTCACCGACGTGTAAACCCGTCATCGGGTAGCTTCCCTCCTTTGAGCAAGATGGTTCCGAGACCTTGTCTCTTCACCACACCTCCCCGCGTACTTGATTGATCTCCACCGCATACTACGTCGGACCGCGTCCATACTTGGCTCGTATTTATACGGTTTAACATGGATGGTCGCTCCACGAACTCGGTCTTTATGATTCGGGTGATATCATTCCATGGAACTACCGGTACACCCTAGCCATAGTTCCTCCACCCGTCACCAAAATCAATGTCAAAATTAACATTCAACCATGATCATTATGTTCAAGTGGATCATTAACAAGATTAACATTTAGCATGTCTTAAACCCAATTAAAGCGACTAAGCATGATCTACCCAATCATACATTTAATTCCACCCAGAGCGACAAGGACACTTATGGAATATGTACGACACATAGGATTCATATTTAACAGACATTGCAAACATGTGCAGATAGGAATAGGTGCAAGATGCGTCAAGGACACTTGGCTCTTTCTCTTTTTGCTCTTGATTAAATATTCGACTCTTGCTGTTTGAATTCCTTGATCTGACCGTCCTCTAATTAGTCCACGGACCTTTGGGTCGTAGCGTACTTGGTGGTCTATTAGTCCACGGTGGACAGAGCGCTTGGATAGGCTGCGTGCAGACAACATGAAGAATATGTTTGTGTTCCCGTAGATTAGCTCCACAACTAGAGATTTTGTTTCAACGATATTTTTCGGCATATTGTGGAACATGTTAAACGTAAGGTTGCATTGTTAGGAATGCACCTCAACAGGAGATCGATGCATGAGGATGGGATGTGGCCGCACAGAGGTAGATCGCACGCCGGCTGCGTTCCTGGATGCATCGGGCTAGATCACAGCGGGAACTTTTGCATACGCGATGTGGACTTCTTGGAACACAACATGGTATAAGTGGATCATCATGACAAGATGGGAATCAATCACAACAGAGATCAGAATGACTATCTAGCGTGTTGGACAGATCCAAAATAGCATGCAGTGCTCGTTCCGAAGCAGATCCCCGTTGATTCAGAACTTCTCTTGGTATAATCTTTGGATATGTTGAAGAATATTTCATTGCACACCACTGGGTCAAATTTGGTGACATTTGGTTGGGTAGATCGCCGGGAACGTCGATGCCAATCAGCGACAGCATGGCTGGACGCGAGGGCAGGGTAGAGCGGCGGCAGCCTAGCGGCATGGTGAGGGTTTGAGGGGATGGGGAGGACGTGGGAGGGGCCTAGTATTTATAGGAGGTGTGGGGCTGGTAGGGAGAGGAAAAGGAAAAGGGAAATATGATGATTAATGCAATTAATTGCATGCTTAATTGCTAATTTTCTTTCCTTTTGAGTGCACGTGATAGATGGAATGGATTTGGATGGCATTGTGTCTAGGTTCATGCTTGTGGTAAGTGGAGAGAAACTAAATGATATTGAGTATGGATACAACCATGATTTATCGGAAGAAAGGAATGTGATGAACGGACATGGGATGGTACTAGAACAAAGATGATGTAAAAAGTGCACACATCCGAGTGCACAAGAGGAAGAGTTGGGTTTCTCCAAAAAAGATGGCCCGGGAGCTAGAGAAGGGTTTTTCTTTCCTATTCCGTTTCTCTTTTCTATTCTCTTAACTAATCGAAAATGATTTCTAACCGAAGTTTTAAATATATTTTGCACCCAATAAAAACCTATTGCAACTATTCCAACATGAATGCAACAAATAATGATTATAAACCTAAATTATAATTGGTCACAAAACCAAACTGATCAAACATAAGGAGTCATTTTATTGGTTGAAAATATTTTGGACCTAAAAACTTCTTGTTACAAAATAAAATACTTTAAACAAAATTATTTTATTGAATAAACCATTTTCAAAAATGACATGTGTAAATTAAACTATTTTCAAAACATTTTCATACATCAAAGGCATTTTTTTCAACAAAGTATTATCAAAAATCAATATGTATTTATGCAGAACATGTTTTCATAACCAAGCCAAATAAATGGTAAATTAGTGGAATTCAATAAATCATTTTGAATCTCTTTGAGAAATGAAAGGTTTTTGTTAGAAAGTTGTTCACATTCCTTGAAATTTTGGGATGTGACACTTGTAATACCTGATCCTTTCTCCCCGAACATGTATGCCACGCAACTTGGCAAAATAAAATTTCATATCACTAATAATTAATCAGTTTCTTTTCCACAGTAAACTAGTTAAGTACTATTTCACCTAGGAATGTAGTTTAACATTGACTCTAAAATTTGGTTAAAGTCAAACGTTTTTTTTACTTTGACTATAAAATATAAGCTATGATTATTAAAGTTGATTTCATAAAATAATGTTAAGGGATTATGATAATTTATTTTTATAAATATTACTGATCAAAATTAAAAAGAACTATTTTTTATTAAACTAAAATGCGTAAAAATCATAGCGACATGTGGTACATGATTTCTAGGAAAAAAAACAAACAAGTGCTTTTGTTTAAAGGATTCCAAAGTGTATGAACAAGTGTACAAATATCTCAGGTTCCTTGAAATTAACTCATTATTAGATGGAGCGACAAATTGCAGATTGAACTATGTTACTAATAGTGGAACCATAGCTTTAATCCATAAATTAAGAGGGATATAAGGGACTATTTTAAGTTAAGGAAACCTTTTCGGTCATTTTTATTAATATGTCTTAGTTCAAATTGATGAAAAAAATAAAATGTTTTATTGGAAGATAAAATTGAATGACAAACAGATTCAAATAGGGATATTGGCAAGGTGATAATGCAAATTGATATCTTCAAAGAGCTAAGGGCATGCATATGTAGTGAAGGGTTCATTTCTCCTTCCAAACTTAATTATCATCAGAAGGAAATGAATTTAACAAATATGTAGTTCGGTCATTAACCTATATCCTATATCATTTGTGTATTTGTATCTTTAAATGAGGATGTTTCGTGATTTTTTTTTGAATAAGACAAATGGTTAACATGGTGTTTAAAAGTCAACAAATGCTTACACTTCTGGACAGAGGGAGTAACCATACATAACAGAGTGTGTAGGAAAGTCACTTAGAAAACTGAAGGTTGTCAGCATTTTTTTTGTGACATAGTCCAACATATGTTTCATGAAAAGAAGAAGAAAAAAATATAAACCACGACAAGGCATAGTAAAATATCGTAAGTAATTTTTGAGCATATCAACAAATCCCGAGTATTGTGCTACACAGCGAGAATGAATTTTTTTTTCCCACAACTCTTTTCAAAAGCGGCAGTTAGAGCTAACATTCTTTGGAAGCAATAACCTATCTTCTGCAAACGAAACTTCTAGCTGAAAATGTCGGCTTACAACCTACTAGAACCTGGAAAATGTGCTATCAACCTCATCTGCAGGAAGAAAAGAAACAGTATGTAATTCCATCATCCTCATCTGCATAAAAAAATAGCAGAGGTTTAATAATATGGCGCATAAATTATAAATCATTGGCTCATTGGAGAAAAATTCTTAATAAAAGAAGAATGCATTAAACTCATACATGTTTTTTTAGCGACACCATCGATCAAATCACTAAAGAAACGAAACATGTATATGTCACTAGCATTATATGCTCAGTTTTAATCACTAATGAAAGGAAATTTGTAAACAGAGAGCTCCCGGAGTACAACAATTCTCAAGTAGGAGACACAATGTTACAACCCTTTGCATGTTTCACAAATTCGTTGTTGTCTGCAGATTTATTAAGTCCTCACTCTCGTGCACGTTCAGTTTCTCATTAATGTTCACCAATAACCTATGAGGAGCTTACAAAACTAGGCCTCTACTCTGTTTTAGTGAAGTTGATTTTGCTTATGTCGATCACTAGAAGAATGAACTGAATATATTAGCTGCACAAAACACTTGTTGTGTATCAGATCCTTAGAAGAATATACGCGATTCAGATGACACAAAAGGTAATACAACACTTTTCACAGATTTTATCGACCTTTAGTTCTGCTTCTGCACTAAAGATCAGAATCCTCAATCCTGTAAACTGCCATATATCTTCTGAAGCATTTCTGTTTGCTAAAACCTACTTCAGTAAGGAACGAACCAAATCAAACACTCTGCACACAACTAGTAGCCTACATGCAATAATTTGCACGAGTAACCCGAGTGTGTGCTGATGCAACGTAGGTACAAGTTTGCCCACCGTACCACGCATCGTCCAGCATCGCCAACTGGCACTGCTCAAAGGATCAAAATTCTGGATCCTGTTCACAGCCAACCCTCTGATGCGTTTCAGTTTACTGGAACCAACTTATGAAACTGACGATCTGAGAAATCAAACAGGCTGCAGCTGCACACAACTAATAGAGATTGCTGATGCAATTGTGTGGAACGAATTTTCTCACCAAGCATCATGATCTCCATTGACCTTGTCCTGTTCCTCCTTCTTGACGAGTTGGCGCACCTTGGCGTGCAGGTACACGCGGAGCGCTCGGAGCTGAAGCTTCTCCGCAATGGACAACGCCTCGTCCTGCAGCGCGATGACCAACCCCTCGTCTCCACCGTGCCGCAGGCTGTGGTCATCACGAACGTCCTCTCCTCTGTGCGTTCGAGGCTGTTCCCAGCGTCGCGGCGATGACCAGCTCCCGGACGAGCTCCCTCGTCTCGTAGCGCTCCAGCCCAGGCATGGTGGAGCGGGCGAGGCCGGGAACGAGGCGGCGGTACGCGGCGCTCCAGGCCGCCACGTCGTCCATGCGGCCGGCGAGGAGGCAGAGATGGAACGCCAAGGCGCGCGGCCGCGGGTCGAAGGGGCAGTCGCGCGCGGCCTCCTCGTAGAGCCGCAGCGCGTCGTCGGCGCGTCCGTCGCGCGCGGCGAGGAGCGCGAGGACGAGGCGGAGGTCAGCGGCCGCGGCGGGGTCGCCACCGTTCTCGGCGTCGGCACGGGCGAGGTCGATCTCGGCGCGGGTGCGGACTTCGGCGAGGTGCGTGCCGGCGAGCGGGCGGGCGCCGAGCAGCGAGGCCTGGAGGCCCAGGGCGGATTCGGCGAGGACGTGCTTGACGTCGGGGGTGACGGGTGATATGTACCACGATGGCGACCACCGGGACACGGCGTGCAGGGACCCCGCCGTCGCGGCGGCGAGGCCGAGGGCGGCGGCGCGGAGGAGGACGCGGCCAGCGGCGGCCATGGGTGGGAGCGAAGGGAGCAGTGGCGGTTTCTCTTCGACTTCGAGTTTGTTGGTGACGAACGGAATGAACCAATGAGCGTGGCTTGCTTTTTCGGCTTCGGGGAATATCAACATGGAAGTGCGTGCGGGATTAATTGCGCAGCGTATGGCTTGTTCACGGCCGTCCATTGAGGAATAGACGGTGCGTGAGCATCTTGCCGCTGACGCCAGCCAGCTCTTCCCTCTTCTGATGGACTGGAACGAAACATTGCTGCGCGCCAACGAGGGTCCTCCACGTTTTTCAGAAGAGAAAAAATGGTAATGCCAAGGTCCGATAACATTGCTGCTTGATCTCCACGAAAGTGCTTTCGCGACAGTAACGTTGTTGAGGATATTGAGACAAAATAAAACAAATGTCTGAAGCAATAGAAAGAAAGGAAGTGTGCAACAAGCCAACAACTGTTAGCTACAACTTGGAGAGTCCAATGCGCCATTCATGTTTATGAAACGGTGCAAATAGTATTCACCACATAATGGGGAGTTCTTTGGAATCGGAAATCAATAGAGAACTGGTTGTGGCACTAGAATGGATCAAGCAATCGACAAGACCATCCTTGAACGGGATTATGTCGATGTCATTGAAGCTCCAAAGTCATATGTTGATGATAGACCAAGATGGTGCAACACACTTTAAGGAAAGAGAAAGGCAATACGGTCCTTAGTGAAACTCTAAAATACGATCCTCATGACTCCTCTCAGTTACCTAAGAGGATAGTACATTTGTTAGAGCACTTCTAAAATGATCATATAACTTCAATTACATAACCAATTAGTTTTCCTATAGGTCAATGTAAGTCGGTCAGATAATTCTATTGATCAGCAATTGTTTGTACATATAGTTAGGGGGAGCCAGCTAGGGCAAGCCCCAAGCGCACATGGCGCAGCCGTGCATGGGCCTGTAGTCGTAGGCTCAAGGCCCAAGGCCATGCACGACGTGAGAAACAAAACAAACATAAGTGTCAGATTTGAGGCGAAGAGGGAAGGTCCATGAGAAATGTGAGCAATCATCAAGAATAATAAGATAGTATTTGTGCCCAGAAACAATAGGTACCGGTGATGTCCACAAATCACAATGTATTAAATCAAAATTCTTAATAACGGCGCGTGAAGTAGAAATATTAAATGGTTGTTGAACATGATGGCCAAGCTGAGAAGCCTGACATAGGGACTCAAGCTTATGCTTATTAATGGTAGGAACTAGCTTAGACAAAGCTGCAACACTTAAATGACCTACATGCCGATGCCAAAGAGTACTCGGAGTAGTAGCTGCTAGGAGAGCATGTGGTGGTGGGTGGAATGTGTAGAGACTCCCTGAGCTATTACACCGGACGATGAGCTCCTTGGTTGCTAGATCCTTCACGGAGAGACCTGCGGGGTCAAATTCGATGGAACAAGAATTTTCAGTCGCAAATTGTCAAATAGATATAAGATTTTTAATAATATGAGGAGAAACCAGAACATTACGAAGATATAAGGGGCGATCAACAGGAAAAATAGTGTGACCGGTAGAGGTAACGGGTAGCAAAGAGCTATTACCGACAATGATGTTAGAAGGATTAGTCGATGAAGGAGGATAAGAAGAGGAGAGATTACCGGCGAGAGGAGGTCATGTGGGCATCCGCCCTAGAGTCCATGATCCGATCGGTGGGTGGCGCTAGGGTTATGGTGCTGAAGGTGTTTGCAAGCGTCGGCTAGTCCCGATAGGGTGGTAGGCATGGACGGAGTCCACCGGGTTGGTGGTGGCACGTTGTAAGAGTTGCCAGCATGGGGGCATCGTAGCTAATGGTGCACCCGACACGCCATAGCCGGGGAGCGCGTTGAAGCCAGGTCCATGGAAACCGAGCGGTGCGACGGGAGCTCGCTGTCATTGCTCGATATTGTGCGATGGCAGCTCGCTGTCATTGCTTGATACGGTGTCGAGGCGGGTGGTGCCGGTGCAGGGGCGCGTGGTGGGCGCCGAGGACCCTAGGGGAACATGCCGGTCATTGGGTTGAAAGTCGTTGGCTAGGAGGGGCTGCTGCCTGCCCGCGCCCACGTTCGCGTCCGCCACGGTTGTTGTTGGGGGCGAGAGCACATGTTGGACATGGGTTTGGTTGCAGAGGGTGCCACTAGAGAGGGCACGGCCTGCCCGGTCTTGGAGAACAAGTGTGGAGGTAGCGACCATCGCCCGTGAGGGTGCCTTGGGCTCCATGTCGATTTCTTTGAGTTCTAGATTGGAACGGACTGTCACAAAGTCCGGAAACAGGCGTTGGCGCTTGTTGAGCGGAGCCATATACGAAAACTTCTGATTTAATCCTTGGAGAAGTGAAAGAACGAGAGTGCGATCGTCCACCGGTTGACCAAGGTCAGCATGGAGTCGAACATGTGCTTCATTTTATGGCAGTACTCGGGAATGCTGATATCCCCTTGGACAAAGTTGCATAACTTGGCATTGAGTATGAGAATGCGAGTCCCCTTGCCGAGGAACTGTTGTTCGATGTTGATCCACAGTTCTCGGGAGCGCACTACAACAATCCACGCCTATAACGACGGGCAAAAAGCACCGTAGCGGCGGGTATGGCCACCCATCGCTACCTGTGCGTAGTTCAAAATGAATGGCTATAACGGTGGGTATCCGGCATCCAAAACTACCCGCCGCTACAACTTAAATAGGAAAAAAAAAAAAAAGTGGGCCCAAGCCAAGCCCACCTCACTCCGCCACCTTGAGGGGCGGCGAATCTCTGCCTAGAGGGAGAGCTCGTCCGACCGCACGCTTCGTGCCATCGTCGCTGCCCGGAGGCCGCCGGCCGCGAGCCACCGTCATCGACCGGAGGAAGGGGCGGATCCGCCGCCCGGAGGGAGGGCTCCTCCGCCGCGCGCCGCGCCGTTGTCGCCACCAGGAGGGGAGGGGTGGCAAATCCACAGCCCCGCGCCGTCGTCGTTGCTCGGATCTGCCACCCGCGCGGCCGCTAGGAGGGCGGGATCCTATTGCTCGCGTGCCCGCCAAGAGGGCCGGAGTCCACCATCTCTTGGAGGTTGTCACCTGGAGAGGACAGGGAGGGCCATCATGGTGAGGGAGAGAGTGGGAGAGGCAACGGCAGCGACTTGGGAGAGGGAGAGGTAGCAGCGGCTTGGGAGAGGGAGAGGCAGCGGCGGCTGGAGAGAATGAGGGTGAGAGAGGAGAAGCTAGGGTTGGCCTCTCTTTTATACTGAGTTTCATAATGGGCTGTAGCGGCGGGCGGCCTCTTGGGCCGTCACAATAGTTGTTTCTTTATTTGTTGCTGCGGTTAAAATTTGGCCCGCCGCTAAAGCCCCACATTCTTGGTAGTGGCGGGGGTGCTGGTGTGACTGACCTCCATTTACTCTAGCGTGATAGTGCCAAAGATCCACGACTTCACCGTGCAGTCCATACGGATCCAGTATGGGTCGATAGCGGTGTGACGCCCCTACCTTGCAAAGCAAGAGAGATTGTCGCACGGGATCATGTCGGGAGACATTCGACGAAGCGAACGTATATTGCACATACATCAACGATACATTCACAATTTACATAACATCATTGAGTGCGGAGGTAGCCAATTTTACATATGATATTCAAGTTATTACAAACCAGAAACTTTGAATTCAGATTTACAATACCATTTGAAGTTCAAATTCAGATTTACATTACTTAATATACAACGTGCGGAAGCGTAAACATCTCGACGATAAATATATACAACTTATTTAGAAGACCACATCAGCCCATACGACGTGGCCTCACTCTTGGTTCGGTGAAGATGGAACCCACTCCACAGTCCATTCCCGGGGCTCCTCACCTTGCCACACAAACTTCCCGCAGCAGTCACGATAATCGAGCTGCGGGACTCCTGAAATTAGTTTAAACGCAAACCCCGAGTATCTAATATACTCCGCAAGGCTTACCAGTCAAAAATGGTTCTAAGAACCGACTCTAATATGCACGGGGCTTGACCGGGCTTGCTGAAATTAGCCAAAAACAGCACCCATATTTTCTGAACTTTCATATTTTAGCCAATTCAAAAGGCTGGAAGCATAAATGTAAATTTAGTGAGCAATTCTAACAAAACATGGTTGCGATGCATAAAGTAATTCTTCCAAATCAGCAAGCTTAATCATCATATTCTCTTTGTTACTACGATGCAATCTGCTCGAGACAAGTGGTGCTCATCACCGCGAGAGACGGCGATATATATCGACTTACACCCTGCAGGGAGAACCCAAATGCACGACATACGCATCATTTAAGAACATGTATGGCCACCTTTCACAAGATTATCATAGATATGAGCTGGGTCCTCCCTCCGAGTGTGCATTCCACATGCAACCACGGTAGCGTCGGGTCCAAGGGTAATAACACACCCTTCGTCTACTCACAAACCCGTGCATCCACCGTGACCAACACTTTGCACAAAGGGTGGAGTTACCGTCCAACACTACGACTCTCAAGTTACATCAGTTTACCAACTCCCATACGAAGGTATGCATTTGGTACACAACTCAATACTTGCTCGCGGAGTCACAACGAACGGTCCTCGATCGACATGCACGGGGCTATGGCTCGGAAGGGCCAACCTTGTCACCGCATTCCTACACATGCACTTCCCCGTATGGTCTCCAATTTAATCATGTGAGAGTAACAATAATTGAATTCCTAGACCGGGTGGTCTCCAAACCACTCGGTGTTGCTACCGATGACTTTATTAAGCACAGCATCTAACGAACATGATTATACCTACCCAAAACCATGGCAATAGGGATTTAATGCAACTAGGTTGCGATCAACTCCTAAACGTAAATGCACAATACATAACATAGACTTATGTGAAATAAAGATGGAAAATTTAAGCAAGTAGGATTATGCTCCGGGGCTTGGGGTCGCAGTTAGCACACTCAAATGCACTCGGTTCAAGCTGTTGTCCTTCTTGATTCTCGCGTTCGGTCGGGGTTCCTATATGAATGCAATGCGATGCGTGAGCATGAGCGAATACAAAGATATTTAGTTCATGGAACTTTCTCAATAACGAAATCTAATGCAATATTTGCATAAAATAAACATGCTCATGTGAAGATGAGATGATTCTTATGATGATGATTTATATAGATAATGTCATGGGGATAACCTTCTAATTATAAGAAACATAAACTAGGTAACGTAAATAAGCATGTATATATAGCAAGCAAGAGAGAACGGCAAAAATGAGTGATGTACATGAATAAAAATGAAATAATCATTTAAGCATGTGTGCTGCCATGGCATGATGATATGGAAAACATACACATGAAATAATGACTAGCATGAGATGAGCTAGGCAAAAATGATTAAATGGCAAGTCTTAACATGCACCACTACTACATCATCTCATAAATTGTCATTAAGCATAAAAGTACTAGAAACAGATTCTCATGATGATTTCATCCATTTTATGATTGAGCACCAAAAGCAAATATGGAAATGAATTTACATAAGGTTTTCTTTTCATGCAAGGACAAGGCAAAAATGTCCAAAATTATCATGACATGCTCAAATACATCAGAACCATGAGTGATATGATGAAACATGCCAAATGAAATGGTGTGCTCAAATTTCGTGGAGATTTATTTATAAAACGATTTTATTTAAGTCCATTTCAGGGCTTATCGTGAAGCATTCTTAACTGGCATAAAACTTAACTTTTCACCACAGAACTTGGGTCAACCAAGTGGGGTCATGTAAAGTACACTTCTTAAGGATTCCAACGAGTGTTTATTTACATCATTCCGATACGTGTAGAAAAGTTATGGAATTTCTAAACCTCAATGTTGTTAAGTTCCCTTAACGGGTTAGCACTTTAAAGTACTTGAATCTTTTATTTTCTCCACAAAAAGTAGATGTCACATGTAGTTATGACAAAGTACACATCTCAAGCTTTCCAACAAGTGCTTAGTCGAGTACTTTAGAGCTATGTAGTGAAAGTTACGCAATTCAAAAAACTCAATCCTGTTAAGCCTTGTTAACGTGATAGCAACTTAAGGTTGCTCAAACTTTTAATTTTGCGACATAAACATATATGGCCAATAGGTTCAATTCAAATTACAAATTGTAAGGTTTCCGGAAAGTCCTCATTTATTCAAATCCGAGTTTTCTATGCAAAGTTATGCAATTTTTAATTTGCTTGAAGTTCGCTATTTTTACGGTTCTGCCATCACGATTCAAATTTTTCTCTAAGTGTTGCGCGCGACGAGCTCGCTCGAGCGGGGCAGCGCTGCTCGCCGGCGTTGGCTAGGGTGGGTCTCATGGGCCATGATTGGCTGCCTGTGCGTGGTTTGGGACGGCGATTCCGATGGTGGGGGTGGCGAGCGGCAACGGTGGCAGGGGAAGGATCCGGCGCGGGAGCTCAAGCTCCACAATGGGTGAAAGGGGAAGGTTTAAGCGGCAGAGGCATCACCGGAGGATGAAGAAGCGCGGCCCGGGGTCACTTGGTGTAGGGGTGGCTAGGAGGTGGGCTCGCACCGTGGGGACGCGGCGCTCCGATGGATGGCGGCGGGGAAAGAAGTGGAATCTAGCTCAATCCCTGCTCGGCCCAGCCTGAGGAGAAAAGTGGAGGTCAATGAGGTCCCTAGGTACCTTCCGGAGGGCGAGGTAGCTCGTAAGCTCACCCGAGGACGGTCAATCGCACTAGACGGGGAAGAAGGGGCGGAACAGGGGAGTTTCCGGTGTTCGGCAATCTTGCTCGGGAAGAGAGGGAGGCAGGGGCTGGGAGTGGCGCTAGGGATGCGCATAAGCTCCTGGGATGTGTGCGCACGGGCTGTAGCTGCGGTGGTTGAAAGGGAGGCAGCGCTCGGGAGAGGCAGAGCTGCGGCGGCCATGGTGGAAAATGTGAACCGCGATCAATGGCCGGAAAAGCTGCATGGAATCAATGCAACTCGGCGATCCATGACGAGTGGGAGAGGCACGAGGAGGGAGAGGACGGCGGCGCGTCTAACCGGGATGGGCGTCGGCGGCGAGCAGAGGCTGACGGTGGCCCTGCACCACTCGTGCCATTTCTGTTCAGGAAGGTTCTGTTTTATTTACAACTTTGCCACTGCTCGACTGTTTCTGTTTTGCTTCAAATAAAAATCTTCTGCTTGGTATTTTTGGAAACCAAAATTTATGCTTGTTCAGGGAGTTATGAGGAAGAACTTTTGTTATAGGCAAAAGTTTTGATTTGGCTTGTACAAATTTATAAACATTCAAGAACAGATACTGTTTTCAGACTTTTGCTGATTTTTCTTGGACAATGTGCCAACCTAAAAATTTGGGGAAAATGTCCTAAATTCATGGTATGATGTGAACTACCAGAATATGCAAAAACATGGGGGTACTACCATGGAAGATCACCAAGATTCTTGAGAGCTAGGGTTTGAGCCATTAAAACCCTAATTAAACCCTAGTGTTGTTATTTTATGTGGGAATTAATCTTGATGAGGTTTTGCACATGCAAATCTATAATTAGCATAGTGCTATCGCCAAATTGTGACATGGGATGCCACAAGCGGTGTCGTCGTCGACGTCAATGGCAACATGACCGATGAGCTGGTACTTGCCGAGCCTATTGAGAAATAAGGCATGCCACCTATCGTATGCGGACGATCCGAGGACGTGGATGATGGGAACAACCGTTTTAATGTTGGCAACGGCCACCGCTTGTGCGTGAATGGAGGTAGTAGCGGTTGTGGCTCGGGCGGCGGCACAAGCTTGGATGGCAGCATCGTGGGCGGTTCCGGTATCGCGCGACGAGTTGAAGACGAGCCTTTCGGGCAGCCTCAAGCGTTGAAGCTTGTCCTTGGGAGCCTCCAAGACATCGTCGGTGGCTTTAGAGGTCTCGAGCCACGTAATTTCGGGACGTACGGTATCAATGTCGGAACGCTCGGCGGCTTCGAGCGAGAGGACTCGGCGGCGATCATCATGGAGGGAGTAGGGAGGGGTGTACACCGCAAGGGGACACATCGATTTGGGAGGTAGAGAGCACGTCGCTCGGAGGAGATCGGAGATTGCTTGTGCGGCGCGCGGCATGAGGCCGATGGAGGCAGGATGCGAAAGCGTATGGTTAGAAACGGAACCCTAATGATGCCATGTAAGTCAATCGGATAATTCGATTGATCAACAACAGCTTGTACAAATAGTCGGGGAGCCGGCTAGGGCAATCCCCAAGCACACATGACGCTGCCGTGCATGGGCCTCGTAGTCGTAGGCACAAGGCCCAAGGCCATGCATGACGTGAGATACAAAACTAATAGATTATATATATCTAACAATCTACAACTTTGATGTATTTCGGTCTCTACACATATGATGTCAACATGACCGGTCCGGTGGCGTTCATCTTCTTCCCGCCTCGGTCGCTCTTCAGCTCGCTCGAGCATCACGGTCTATCAAGTTATTCCTTCCATCGCGGTTCCCGTTAATCGGGACCCGCAGGTCTTGATCGAGAGCTCGTTCATGCGCATCCGCAATCGGAGTATGTCCGCTCCTACCACTCTTGCCGAATGAAGCCGCCTCGGACCGAGTTTTGCCATACCGGTCCGAGCATGAATGTGATCTCGCTAGAAGATTCTCCCCGGTCCCGAACGAGCTGATTGGTTTGCAAAGAAGCCGCATCAACCAGATTTAGAGCTCGCCTTAATTCGGGCGTATGGCTGAATACTTCCTTTGGGATAGTCTCCTGGATTTTCTTAACCCCCACGATATTGTGGAGCGGTGAAGTGAAGACCCGCTCACCGTTCAATTCAACTTCTAGAGCCTCCAAGTTAAGGGCCCTATTCGAGTGGCTACGATTTCTCCCACCGCGGTAGCCACAACGATCGTTGTATGAAGGTGAACTTTCCGGTGCATTAGTTGCCTCGGTCGGTTCCCGCAAGTGCTCCACGAGCCGGGACTCCCGTTCCAAGGGCTCCGGTCGACCGGTTCCCGGAGCGTTAGTGTCCGGGGAGGACGTCGAGCCATCCCTAGCGGAGGCGGTTGGTTGTCATCGTCATCCGCGTTCATCGCGGCTACCTCACGTAGACGTTCGTCCTCCGCTTGCTTGGCCAATCCCTTAGCTTCGGCGGAATTCAGCCGGCCAACGACCGATCCAAGCGTGAAGACTTGGAAGAAGGTTTGGGGACCTTCCTCAAAGTCGCTTCCAGCCTCATAAGAGCCACTCATCGCTACGGACCGGGTAACGGTCAAGATCTTGGCCTGATTGGCCGAAGAAAGGGAAACTCGACCGGTCCGATTGGTCATGCCACAAGATTGGCAGCGTCGGACCGGTCGGAATCCGAAGTAGAGATCAAGATCGCATCTCGTGATCGTGCTTCAACAAGCAGCGCCGGATTACGAGCAGGATTCACCAGGGGAAGCTTGTCGGTGGAACCAGCCTCAAAGTCCAAAGACCCGAAGCGAATTGCGAAGTCGACGTCAAACGAAGGAGTCGGCGAACTCGCCAAGAAACTCGTCGGGACCCCTTTCTAGCGCGTCAAATGTCGAGTCTTAATCTCGACACTAGAACTACATGATCCCGCACGAACGGAATTCAATGGTGCAACACACGAAACACACAAAAATATAAGATTTTAGACAGGTTCGAGCCCTCGATTGAGAGTAATACACTACATCTTGTATGTTGTGTATTGCCTTTAGCGGATTGCTAATTGCGAGTTGTCGGAAAGTTTTTCGAAGGGTCCCTTTTCCTCTTATATATCCGCGGAGATAGGGTTACATGTAGAGTCCTAGTCGGTTACATAGATTACACAATCGGAAGCTCTATCTCTAAGATTTCCTTATTGCAACAGAGTCCTACTAGACTAATATTACGCCTTTACTTGTCAATCAAGTCATCATATGCCGGTATTGCTATCCGCCTTGCTTCCATACCGGTCGGACACCACTCCGTGGGCCCTCCCGGCCGATCTTATAGTGTCATGCATCATAAACTCCTAGCCCACTACTTGAACCTCGAAGAGGTTTTTGAATAATTCCAATGATGGTTTGAATAGGTAAAATTGTGAGAAATATTTTGAAACTATTAGGGTGAATACATTTGAATATACAACTTTGTTCGGGACTATACCGGTTATTACTATATGTGGATGGGGGAGCATAGTTGGAGTTAAAGAAGATGGAAATAAAAAGGTTTTCTACATATCTGCGTACTTCTAATAGGTACTACATGCTAACTACAAATTCTCAATTTGGAGTTCTGAACTAGCGCGCTCTTTAGTCTTGGACACTACGAAAAACCCGTCGCCTTTGCCGAGTGCCGCACTCGATAAAGAGCACTCGACGTAGACCTTATCGGCAAAAGGCTCTTTGCTCGAGTGTCATTTCACGTGCACTCGGCAAAGTATTTTCCGGATGTCTAACCCAACACTCAACATAAATTTTAGGAATAAATAAAAAAATATAGTAGCAACACGACGCCACCGCCGCTGCCGTATAGCCTGCCTCTCGCCGCCACCGCCACCTGCCTACCCTTGCACTCCGGAGGCCACCGCTGCCCGCAGCCCTGGAGGACGCCGCGCCCTAGAGGCCGCCGCCGCCCATAGCCCTCGACGGCGCCGCGCCCTGGAGTCGGCCACAGCTTGCATCCCTACCGGCTGCAGCCTGCCGCTGCCCTGGAGGCCGCCGTAGCCTGCATCCCTGCCGCTTCCTGTAGCCCTAGGAGCCACCACGCCCTAAGAGGCCGCCGCCCCGCTCGTTCCACCCGACAGGAGTAATGAGAGAGAGATGAGAAAGAGATAAGAGATGAGAGGAGGAGGGATCCGCACGTTTATACCATGGACCAGCAGGACATGTTTTTGAGTCGTGGGATCGGTGAGATGTCGAGTTTGTCGCGTGTCAAACAATACACTCGACAAACAATACACTTTGCCGAGTGTTTTCTTTGAAACCCGACAAAAAAAGGTTATGTAACTAAAAAACAAATTAGCAAATAAATTTAAAAAATAATTAAATTTTTATATGATACAACTCATATGATCTATTACCTATACAAAATAATTTGAAGTCAAAATAAGACTCGACTATCAATGTTACTCCAAATCATAATGACTCATTTTAAACTTTAAGGTTCTTCTTCGGACAATCTCCCGTTTTGTAAGCAATGTAATGACAACTTGCGTGAAATCTTATCTGATGTTTATCGTGGCTTCCACATGTCATAACATCACATCAGGACGAATCTCATGATTTTCAGACTTTATTTGATTTATTCAGAATTTAAAAATCATTTTCACACATGTAAGTGGTTATAATTTCTTCAAGAAGATATGTCAAATTTCTTTTTATTTCATGGGTAAGGTCCCAAGTCAAGCTATATAACATGAATACAATTTTTAAACTCATATTATGTTATTATTTGAATCACTTGTAGTTCAAATTTGATTTAATTCAAAAAATTGCTTGAAATGTAATTACTTATCTAAATATAGCAAACAAATACAAAAATATACCAAAATTTCACATTAATTATTACATTTTGTATGTATAGAGTAGAGAAAGTTTTGGGACTAGAAAAGGAAAAAAGGTTTTTTTACCGTGTGCCATAAAAAACACTCGGCAAACACTAATCTTTGTCGGGTGCATTTTATTTGGCACTCAGCAAACAATAATTTGCCGAGTGTATTTTATTTGGCACTCGATAAACACCTCTTTGCTGAGTGTACTTTGTTTGCCGAGTGTATTTTATTTGGCACCTGATAAAGACGTTGTTTACCGAGTGCCCGAATAAAAACACTCGACAAACAATTCGACACTCCGCAAACCATGATGTTCCCCGTAGTGGGAGTCTGGTACCTTACTAGAAGAATACATAAAGGTCACCTCAAATCCTAGATTTTTTTAATGATCCCATCTACCAACAAGTATACCAACAGAAAACAAATGTAACTATAATGCAAAAGATACAGAGGTTTGTTGGCACAAAGTCATTAGCGAAAGGCAAACCAATGAAAATAAAAACAAGAAATCTGTGATACAACAGTACCACTCCATTCTTATTTGGATGGCCTTTGTTAGCTCAAGCAAATTTGAGTCAACCGATGCCAGGAAGAAATGGGAATTGGAAGTATCGTAATATGAATTGGAAACCACTTTTAAAAAGAAAGACTTAAATTTTCTCAGCCAATTCAAACATAAACAATAACTTATATTCTGCAAGTCATAAAGCTTTCATATTGCTGTTCACTTCAAAAATGCCAAACAAGGCCAGAATAATTCCTATCAATTTTATGCAACACATGTGTTGTTATGATAACGACAAGGTAAACGCAAAATGTTGTCAGATCATGGTTAAAGATCAAAGTTTGATTACACTTAATTGACAGTATCAATTGAAGTAAACATGACGTCTAAAATAGCTCGTGATTACTCTGAAATTCAAGCCTTAATCATGGAATCTTCTGACAGTAGGTCACCAAAATCTGAATGAACTTCTGAAGATAGTTCACCTGCAAAAACAAACCCTGTTGCTCAGGCCTCTAACTGGCTCACAACATATTTTTCTTTAAAATGATATGTATGAGATATGAAAAAGGGGAAAACATTGACTGAAATGCAGCGTGATCATAATATATATTTCTCAGTACATACTCATAAAACAGAGTTTTGTATGCTAATATAAATGCAGCAAAGTAGCACACTCAGTACATACAGCGCAAGTTTTGTATCCTATCAACTGTCAGTGTTGAGCAAACTGCACAGAAACCACTTATGTGGACCATCTATCGATCTATAAAAGTAAACAGAAAATGCACATCTTGGAACCTCAGTCATGTTTGGTAACATGATCTAGGTACAATATGAAACAGAAGAAAATGTATCACAGAAAGAACAGTACTCAAATTGGCCACCAGTAGTAAACGCAACTACTTTAGTGTGCTCAACTGGCCACCAGTACTTAATCATTGGTTATTGGTTTCACAGGCTGTAAATTTCAGTTGCTGAAACTGTAGTTATTGCTTAAAAAGCAACATCTACTAGAGCTCTCGGACTCATGGTTGGATTAGTACTGAAATGGTAAAGTGGCAAAATGGTCCTCTATCAAAATGCCTATAAAATCAATTCTTGTCACAATACTAAAATCCCTTGCCAGAAAAACACAAGTCGCTAAACTTGCTTAGCACTCGAATGGAACAAAATGTTTTCAGATGTATCACAGTCGAGTTCACAGATCATTCTGAATAAGCAAAATGCAGCAAGATAACCAACTGCCAAAATCTTTGTAAAACAGCACTCCACAAGGTTGGTTGTACCGGAGCAAATCATATGGCATGCATGAATCGCAGTATCCAGTTGAAATTGTTGAGTTGACTCTTCTCACTAGGAAGTTATGGGTGGCGTGGCGTCCTGAGATCGCTCCAGGTGCGGTGCTACGTCCTCCCTGCGCAACTTCCTCCCCACGATGCCGCGCAAGAATCCCATCAACGCCAGAACCTGGAGCCTCTCCGGGAGGTTGCCATCCTTGAACATGGACCACATCGCAAACTCGACCAGCTTATGCAACGTGAACAGCACCAGGTCCTCAGAGCCCGCCTCGACGCGCGGCGCGCGGCCTTGCGACGCGATCATGACGGCCTCCAGGAACAGCCTCTTGTGCTCCTCTTGGGAGAGGTCCGGTACGCCAGCGTCGCGGAGCCACAGGCCCCCTCCTCCGGGCGGCCGAGCAGGTGGCAGAGCGCGGCAGCGAAGATGTGGAGGCGCGGGGCGTCGAACCCGGGGTGCTCGGCGGCGAGGCGGGACAGGGCTTCGAGCGCGTACTCAAGGTCGCCGTCGCGCGCGTCGAGGACGGCCATGTTGGTCCGCGCCGACGCCTCCAGCTCCGCGTCGCCCTCCGACTCCGCGGCCAGGATCTGCGCGGCGAGGAACTCGCGGGACCAGCGGAGCGTCTCCGGGTAGAAGGGCGCGTGGCGGAGCGCGGCTGCGAGGAGGGCCTGGGTTCCGTCGACGAGGAAGGTCCCCGGCGTGAGCATCGCGTTGAGCTCGCGGAGGCCCGGGTGCGCGCGGACGAGGGTGATGTGGGCGGAGCCGACGGTGGCCACGACGGGGCTGGGCGTCCGCGAAGAGGCGGAGGCGGAGGCGGAGGCGAAGCCGAAAAGCGGGGCGGGAGAGGAAGTGGTCCACCAGACTGCAGACGACAGGCCCCCGGCCGCGGCGGCGGCGAGGGCGGCGCGGCGGAGGAAGCAGGACATGGCTGGAGCCGAGAAAGTTGCAGCTGTCTAGCTTTGCGTGCGCGCCGCGGAATGTGCTGGGACGGTATGGTAGTGGCAGGGGAAGGTGGGGGATTTGGCGTGCGCGCGCACGCTGCGACTGCATCAGCTGGGAAGGATTAACGCGGGGCAGAGGCACTAGAAACGCAGTCAGACGTGATGCACAAAAATTGGTTGGTCAGGGACGGTTAACAAGCAGGCCACGACAACTGTGATTGAGGATCAGATACGCTGTGTAATGTGAAGTCGAGGCTGAAGCCAAACAAGTTAAAAGCCGGATGAAAGGCTAGAAATACAGTTAGTCATTTTTTTTCTTCCAACTGCGCTTCGTCCTTGACATTTGACTGAAACTTAGGCAAGCCTTGTTTTGTTTCAGTTTTCGGTCACATAAGGGTTTGCCTTTCTCGTCTTTCAATTTTTCTTGTTGTAGCATGAGTTCATGTCATCGCAAATTCTAATAGGATCAAAAGTAATGTGCTTGGGGTTTTCCTCTGTTTTCTAGATTCAAAATTAACGTGCTGCTTTTGTTGTGGCTTGTTTGGGACAAATCACTATTTGCTGCGAAATGAGTATACTCATGTGCTATAGCAATTGATTTATTTATTTCTTTTATGAACCTGTGTTCTGTAAATTTAAGAAACAGCATGCCTTTCGGTTTTCTTGATTCAAACATTGAAAGTATGATATGCGTAAATAAGGTCATTCTCAGTGCAATCTTTCATTGCGTGATTTCCATGAGTGACGATCCTCAAAAAAAAAAAAAAAAAAGATTTCCATGAGTGACACATCATCTATAGAGTATTGAGTTGATGAATTAATGAAAGTAAGACTCTCAATGCAAAGTTTTATTTCAGGTTTCATATATTTCCATAGCATTTAAATGCCTCCTCTAGGTGACCAATAAAAAGAGATGAATGTGTGAAGATGAAAAACTCTCTCAGTGGACTTTCATTTCACTTTTAAAGTTTAGGTAAACGTGTAAACCTCCTCTCTCTCTCTTTATAAATTTTGTGTCACATCATCATTTTTTCTTAGGTGTCATGCCATTAATTGAGAATAAAAGCCACATGAAAGGACCATTGAGAATGGCATAAGTATCAGCACAATTTGTGTCTAAATAGCGTTTTTGCATTCTTTTAAATGATGTGCTGCAAAGCAGTGAACAAATCTAATTGCAAAAACATATGCTTGGTTTCTCTAGCTAATATAGCCATAGTTTGATGAAGTACGTTGCCATGATTTGTATCTTAATTCTATTTCATGGTAATGTCAGTAAGAAAAGTCACATTTTGAATTATTAAGCTGTACATAATAGTGTTCCTGATTCTTAGTTGCTTCAAAATATGAAACTATAGTGTTCCTGCATGTTTGATGAATCATTGTATGCAGTTTTAGTGTAAAGCTTTGAAAAACATGAAGCCTTACTAGTGTTTCAGGCGAAAGGGCCTTTACCTCACCGATAAAGTGCCCGAGTAGCACCTCTCAAGTCTCGGGTTCGACTCCTAGGAGGAGCGAATTTCCATACTGGATTAAAAAAATCCTCTCACCTCTCCCCGCACCAAAGCAAATGTGGTCAAGGCCAAACCTAGACGTCTGAAAGCAACGAGAACCCATGGACTATAGTAGTTAGGCCCAGGTTCTCACATCGCCGTGTAAGGGGTTTGGGGGTTCGGTGATTTTCTCGACATGTGCGAGAAGATCTTCTTCTTAAAATCAATGTCCGGAGGTCGTCTTACCCCCTGCAGGTTGAGTTTTTACTTAGTGTTTTAGTCGGTGTGAAAATTGACTGAAGGGATTTCAGTCTCTTTTTTTCTAAATAAAAAAATCATGCAAACAGCAATGGTAACAGTCCCTATATAAGTTTCTGGACGAACAAATGGTGAACGACATTATCAGTGCTTGCTTTAGTAACAGCAGACTTTTTTTCTGGCTGGATCCTGGGCTCCTGGGTTTTTCGCTTCAAAGGAAACAACAAAGGAAGACGAAAGATGTACAAGTTTACCTGTAGGGACTTGTAAGAGAAAGAAAGGGGTTGAAACTCCGAGTCCAATCTGAACTAGTAGCAGACTTGGGAGGAGTTTGGGACACCCATGGCGGTTTAGACACATAAAGCATCGGTTTGAGGTCCTCTGTGCAAACTGGGCAGGTGCCGGTGATGCGTCCTTTGAGTAGCCACGTGGTGATGCAGCCGGTGTGGAAGCAGTGGGAGCAGGGCAGGTTGACGGGGGCCATGGCGCCGCTGGTGACGTCCTCCAGGGCCTCCATACAGATCGGGCACTCATCGCTCCTGGTCTCGTAGATGAGCATGCACCTCTCGGCGCAGGCGCGCACGACGGCGCTGGCCTCGCTGAACTCGAGCCGGACCTGCACGGCGAGGTGCACGGAGAAGTGGTACCTCCCGCCCCAGCCCTGGCACTGCACGTGGTTGCGCATGCGCGCGGCGAGCGTGGCGGGCGCGAAGCGCGGCTGCCAGTTCGGCGGCGCGAGGTCGACGCCAGCGAGCAGCGGCGCGTACGACAGCATGGTTTGCACGGCGCGGGCAAGCTCTTCGTGGCGGAGGAAGAGGGCCGGGTCGTACACGTAGAAGGTCTGGTCGAACCCGCCGGGGCCCTCGTCGAGGCGGTCCTGCAAGGAGATGCCGCCGGCGCCGAGGCGGCGGCGCGAGTACGACTTGCGCGTCACCGTGCATCGGATGCGGATAGACGAGGGTGGGCCGTTATTGTCGTTGCACGACGGCGGGTCGTGGCGGTCCAGCGTCAGGACGGGTTCGGCGGTGAAGATGATTCGCGTGGTCACCGCCATGGCCGACGATGCCCGCGGCTTGCGGCTAGATGAGACGAAATTTGGTTGATGAGCCGGACGCTAGTGGCGGCGATCTGAGTTGTCGGTTGCGTTTTAATTAATACCTTGTGGTTGATGAGCAGTACGTATTAGGATTAGGTCAGCGTACATTTTACGCGTGTGTAATTCTCTTTCAACTCGGATTCGATGGGAACTCGACCTGGCATAGGCCTGACCGCCTGAGCATTCGGTTTGTTATTACGATTCGATTATTTGGGTCTTCAAAAAATTCGGTTTTAGCAAAATTGAAAGCCAAAATTCTTTCTAGAAAATTGAAAGCCAACCTAATTAACTTATATATTTTGGTTTTTGGTTTTAACCTAAATTTAAAAAATAACGCTGTTCCATGTATAAAACTTTTAAGATGTTAGTTACATGCTCGTACATTGCAACGTGAATCAAACTTTAACGAAGTCACTACGGGAAGATAAATCTTTGCCATGTAACTGTGACTTTGCCGTTTGCTTTTTTTTCGAGCACGCGGCAAAGATTTTCTTTGTTGTGTGCTAAAAAACACACGGCAAAATCTTTGCAGTGTGCAAAAAAGAATGGCACACGGCAAATATTTTATGTGCCGTGTGTTTTTTGTAAGCACACGACAAAGTGTGTTGTTTTGCCTTGTGTTTTTATTTTGGGCACTCGGCAAAGATAAATTCGGAATCAAAATTTTGAAGCCCTAAACGAATTCAAATTAAGAAGTGTTGAACTACAAAGTTATATAACTTATGAAGATTTACATCTTTTATTTTAGGTGTTTTCTCATTCGACAAAATGATAAGTAACATTGTTCATAAAATCAACATCTCTCGTATAGTTTCATAAACTAGAAGAGAGACACATAATATTTCTAAGCAAATGTTAATACCACTATGTGGATGAAAAAATGACTAAAATAAAAGTTATAGATCTTCATAAGTTATACAACTCTGTAGTTTAACACACTTTAATTTGACTTAATTTTGTCTAACAAAAAGGTAGTTTAAATTTCTCAAATTTGAAATTTGAAAATTTCCAAACGACCCTCGAATGGAGAAACAGTAAAAATAAAAGTTGTAGATCTCAAAAAGTTATGAAACTTGTAGTTAAGAACTCTTTTATTTGAAATCAACTTGTCAACGAAAATTAAGTTGAATTTGTCAAATTTGAAATTCGAATTTTGTAAACGACCTCGAATGGAGAAACTAGCAAAATGAAAGTTGTAGAACTTGAAAGCTATAAAACTTTGTAGTTGACCATTTTTAATTTGAATTTGTCTAGGGCTCTAAATAAGTAATTTACACTCTATTAGGTATAATATGTGTAGAATCAAAGTGGGCTTTAGTCAAATGTGACAATATGTTGCAATGGAAGAGGTGTTATGAAGTAAAATGGAAGTCTTGGGTTCGAATCTCAACAGCCGGGGCCTCCCTAGGAAAAAAACCGGCTTTGCTGACGGCTTTTTTGCCGTGTAGTGACACACGGCAAACCCTTTACCGTGTGTTTTTCGGCCTTTGCCGTGTGCAATGGGCACACGGTAAACTTGCAGTCTCCCGTAGTGAGTACAAAAGATATTTTGGATCAAATAGCTGATAGTAGAGTTTTTATAGGTCAAAGTGAAAATTGCTCATAACACCATATAATCATGCGTGAGAAGCGGATCATGGATAATTGCTCAAAATTATTTCCTCATGCTTTGTTGATTCACATCATTTGACAAACAGTGAGCTAGATCATAAGGGCACCCTATGTGCCAATAGCTTATGGAGATGCCTCTAACGAAACGTATTCTAACATGTGATTCTTTACTTCTAAAATGATAGGGAAATTACAGATCAGTCACAACAACACAAAACGTAGATGATTCAAGGTGTTGAACTCCACGCATAGCAATCTGGTTAGACTTAATTTTTTGTTTTTCAACAATGAGCTGGATCACAACTCTCTTTCATGTAACATAGAAAGTACAAAGGTTTACAAAGCTACAAATAGATTGTTACATGAATGAAAGGACCCAACTACCCCTAGCGCATCCATGTCTCCTGTGAAGGTTATCCTTACTGAACTTTCCATAGGACAATTCTTGAATTTTCAGATCTTGTTTGATCAATCAAAATACTTTGTGCAGTCGCATTGTTTGCTGCTGAAAAGTTCTTTAATTGTGTTCCTATCACAAGTTCTTTGTACTTGTGGTTGCAGTCTAGTGAGCCTCTCGTTTCACTGTTCCTTGAAGTTCTTTCTTGCCTCATGCACCATGTACATTTCTCTTTGCTTCCATACATTGACCACTTGTCACACTTATTTGGCCTAAGTTGTAGTACAGAGCTTGGCTAATAGTTTTTTCTTCGAGATCACACAATTTTCTTTTATGAAGATTGTTTATCATCATAACTTTGTTTTGAATTGCCAACCATACAAAGAACTTGTGTTTTTTCATCTTTTGGTGTCGTCCAACCGCCTTTGCGTCAAGTTGTTGTAGGACAATTGGCATCGCACAAAGATCAAGTTGGACTCCATCAACTCTATATATGGATTGAAACCTATATGGCCTACTTCGCCACTTGCCTGGGTCTATGATCAAGTACCATTGAGACATCAACCATCACTCCTATGTGTGCTGCAAATAAAGTTGAATTCCAAGCATTCCAATTTTTCGAAAAGGTAGCAGTCTTTTGAACATTCACTCCAAAAGAAACATATTATCATATTCCTCGCTTTACGTTGTTTGCTTATGTGGAACAACAAATCGGCAACATCCGTACAAAAAGAACATATTATCGTGTTCCTGGATTTACATTGTCTTCTCCTATATACAAACAAATGGCCAACATCTGTACAAAAAGAAAAACATTTGTGCAATACTAAAATTCATTGGAGGAAGCATGGATAGGCCATCGGTTACTGCATATGTAATAAGCTACTTCAACCACATTCGATCTTTGAAATGTCATGTAACGGCGATATCATTTCAATGCATTTAAATTGGACTGAGCTCAGATTTTAGAGTTCTTGATTTCAAAATGATCTAGGAGTAATAAAGTTCTTGTTTCAGAACAATCCTAGACTGGTAAGGATTTATTCTTATTTTTCATGATGTAGGCAAGAGAATAATTAATTCAGCTATAGCCTTTTTAGGATAATGTCCAAAGTGTATGCAATTTCACGAGAGATTTATACGTAATACGCTGCAAAAATCTTACATAAACAATTTTACATTATGTTGATATACTAAGCAGCGAGGTACAAGCTCACTTAGCACACCGAATACAATGAAACAAGTATGTGTAGTAAAAGAACCGATTGGCGAGGTAACAACACTTAGATAAGGGAAGTTAACTCAAGATTACATGTTCGTTTACAGGCAACCCTTGGTCTTCTTTTATAGTCATGGGGAACCACAACTTCACCTGACTATCCTACCCCTAGCCGAATGCCCTCGGTACTACCGAAAGGCGGTAACTCCCGAGGGTACTCGGACCATGTACATGTCACCCGCGATCCGCGGCTTAGCCGATGCCAGGCTGGAGGGTATAGTGGGGAGACACCTCGCTTTGGCACCTTTTCTTCACCCGGGGGCCAGGTAGAGGAGTCGTCGTCGTCTTCGTTGTTGGCTGACCGCTTGGCTTAGCGCCGCCGGCCGATGTCTGGCGCTCCGCACCCTTTCCTGGTTACTCGCAACATTGGGGTACCTGCACACCCGTTTAGCCGGTTGTTGTCGGTGGTTAAGAAAAAGTGAAGGCGGGCTTATCCAGCGAGGTGGAGTGCTGCGGGGCGGAAGAGATTGCTCGCGCGAAGCAAACTCCGTGCTAGATCCCCAACAGCAGCCCCTGGAGGGACAAGCTCTCTTCGCGCGTGAATCAAGCAAGGTCTCTCGAAATTACTCCGGTGTGCACGAGCGAGCGAGGGAAAATGCCACTCCCCGCAAACAAAGCCAAACTTCTTGGACTTGGTGACGAATCCGGCCTGTCGGCATCTTTGCTATGGACTTATCGACGCACTTCTACTTTGATGGGCTTAAGTGGGCTCCTGGTTTTTCCCTGCTCTTTAGCAAGCTTCCCTCAACTGCTGCGGTGCTACGGGCCAGATTTTTACCTATTGCAGCGCCGGTGCGATGCCATCTTGACTTAGATCTCGCCTCGCGCCTATAAAAAGAACTGCGTTGTGAAAATCTTAGTACTCCCTCGGGTGAAGAGCCTTTTAACCTACAACCTTCCCGATTTCCTGCTGTCGGTTGCTGCTTCGACTCCTTAGAGTTTTCGGTGCTTCGCTGCCCATGCTTCATTTCTACTTTCGTGAGTCACTTTTGCCTTATCTTGCAAGTTTGCGGGATAGTTGGTTTTTCTCTTGTTAGTTACCCATGCTTTTCGTTATCGTTTTCGGATGGCTTCGCCTGAGCACCGCGGCAACGTGACTGAATAGGGTACCATTGTCGATGGGGTAAACAGTGGGGCCGTTCTTCCCGAGGAGTGGAAGCTTCACACCGCTCTCTCCGCAGCCAAGCTCTCCGAGGAAGAGAGCGGGGGCTGGAGCGTGGACAACGATGACAAAGGTGTCGCTAGTGACCCTGCTGGCGCCGACGACCGGAGCGCGCCTGCTGTTGAGGATGATGACAATGAAAACGATGGCAGCGAGGCCTCCACCGATGTCGACGATGCTCGGGACGAATACTTCACGCCATCGACGTTCAAAACGGCCAAGATCGTCAACCCCGGGACGTTCCGGATTGAGCCATTACCGATGATCGACGAGCTCACAAAGGAGCTGGTGGAAGCATTTCTCCCTGGCATGTACCAAGCAGTGGTATTTTTGCGACTTCTTCGTTGTAGGCCCCGTTATCCCTTGCCATCGGTTCATCTAGACTGTCTTGGATCATTACCAAATCCAGCTGCATGAGCTAACGCTCGGCGAATTTGCTCACCCGAGCAAGTTCATTTGGGGGCATGGTCGGCTACGGCGGTGACCTCGGCATGAAGGTCTTTTTCCGCCACTTCGTGCTACATAACCAGCAACACCACCTTAAGGTTGAAGGCATGAAGCATGACTGCATTTACGCTTCATTCATCTTGGCGTCGTGTCGCAACGAGAATAAAGGCTTCATGCACCGGAGTATGAATAAGTGGAGCGAGAGGTGGCACTGCATCGGTTCTACTCCAAGGTTCCGGTCGCAGAGGTGACAGAGTCTAGGGAGGCGAGGACCATGTATGCCCTCGCCTCTCGCCCTGTTCCTTCCGATCCCGTCAATGCACCTAACTTCGAGAGGCGTGGGCACGATGTAGGCGAAGATTTCTACTACTCGCCTACCAAACTACCGGCAACGATGACCTGGTGGAAGAGTTTTGCGCTACGGGGGTTCGCCCCTCGGTGACGGCTCGGGATTGGGAACGATTGGCCGACGTCCATCGTCTTTAAGGTCAAGGGGACCAAGGGGGCAATCCGGTGCCCAAAATTGATCTTGCCCAGCTGAAAGATAAGGCGGAGACCTTTGTTAGGGACATGGAACAACAGGCGGAGCTTTATCGCGACCGTTACTCCACGGATGAGCACGAGGCTGTTTTGTCTCTTACGGCCACGGGGTGCCGTTTCAACCGTGTCCTTTCTTATGCGGGGATTCCTTATCCGCCCCGCGAGGTGCCACAGGAGGACTAAGCCAAACCTCGCATCGCCTCGGGGTGAACTCGAAGTCTCGCCACCGGAAAGGCTTACTCCCTTTGGCCATAGACTCCAGCTCTTCCCCGAAAGCGCTCCACTCCCGCCGGCTACTTCTCGGCGGCCGCACGACGTCCTCCTACTCCGAGGCATCGGTCCGTGCCGATGCATGACCCACCTGTCCGATCCTCTTCCTTCTTCGAAAAGGAAGACCGCCAAGGAACCTCGAACCAAAAACCGTGGTGGCTCTTGCGCCCGGATCAAGGTAAGCCGTTTCTCATTCGACTTTCTTTCGATTTTTATTACAGGCTTCTTATCGGCTCTCGTTCGTAGAGAACCCAAGCGAAGCCAATCCGATGGAGGCTCCCGAGATCGTTAGTCATGAGCAAGGTTATTTGTTGCCTTTTGCTTTTCCATTGCTCGTATCTTCTGTTCATTGTCTCAAACTTCTCGTTTTTAGCGATCGCTCCTTAGTCCGCCGCCCTCGCCTCTCCCGGAAGCGGATTGCTCCTGTCGCCCCTCCTTTTGGCGCATCTCTCTTTGAGCTGCCCGGTGTTTCGAGTGGTCGCGGAGCATTTTCCGTAAGGGTCATAATGTCATCGCCACACTCGTCCGGCCTAGTGTCGCGCCAGGCGGAGGTGGCCGCGGAACTTGCCGCCGCGAAGGAGGCCAACACCCGAATAGAGGCCGAGATGGCGCAGCTGAAGGAGGCCGCGAAGGGCGACAAGATGGCATTGATTGCCATGAAAAAGACTGTCGAGTCCACACGCTCCGCCTGCGCGAGCGCGGAGGAGAAACTCAAGGCCGCTGAAAAGAGGTGAATGCTTTATCGACCACTCTCACTCGCCGCGAGTGCTTCTTCCTGCGAGAAGGGGCGAAGGTTAGTTCCTACCTAAGAACCTCGCTAGGAGAGGTCGGTGCTTACATTCCCCCTTTGAGGTGATGGAGGATGAGGGCTTGGAGCGTAGTTTCTTCGACTTGCTGAATGCCCAGCTGTTGGCCATGCCTAGCATTATCGAGAAGAGCTACAATTTTGCTTCGCGTTTTAGTGTCGAGACGGCCCCGAACCTTGTCGAAAAACGGGGTTGTGAACATGCTACCGCCTTAGCTGATGCGAGAGACCTCGCTATCGGCCCGGACTCTCGTGAGGACACAAGCGAAGCGGTCCAGCAAGCAGCGCGGCGGGTTATGACTTAGTATTGGGTTGCGCATGGGTGCAAAGCTGCACGCGACGATGTTGTGGCTCGACCGAACTTAGTAAGCCTCCCCCTTTATTTTGCTCCTTTGATTCATTTTCCTTTGCTTATCTATGTATTCCTTATCCCACAACTCCTCAAAGCGCGATGAGGAGCAGGACCGATCGATCGAAACGTCCTCGCGCAGTCGGCGAGAGGCACCATCTTTGCTCGTGGGCTTTGGTTCCGAGGAAGAGGTGGTCTAAATAGGACTTTCCGAGTAGAGCGGCTTCGTCCGTTTCTTATGTAAAGAAAATGTTTGTGATGATTTTGAACCTGCGCAGGTTCCACGCGAGGGCTCGCGCAGTGATCGAATAGCGATGTGTTTGATCCGATTCGAGCGTTGGATCTTCCCGATCATTTCACGCGATGTGACGATGCAACTTCGAGCTCTCAATTTAAGTTATTTCGAGGCCCTTGATAGAGCCTGCGGCACGGTTTATCGGGAGGAGGCGAGGCTACGTCTTCGCGCCCTCGGGCTCCCGGGCTGTCATGCAAAAGGTGGGCGCAAAACGCGCATCTACCGAGCTCGAAGCCGCCGCCGGAGCTTCTTCGTCCTGCGGTGCTACTTCGGCAGGAGGACCTGCCCCCCCCCCCCCAACTCAAGTAGGTTCGACATACTTAGGGCTTTACGACGGCGTTGCGGGGGCGGGGTAGCCTCGCAGGTCGGTCCACTTGCCCCGAGTCATTTGAGCGAGATGCGTGGGAGATTGTAAAACCTGCGTTTTTGAATCGGGTGTTATTGTCAAGGAGGGAACAAGTTTCGAAGGCGGATAACTTTGAGCCTCGTGCTGCGTTCGATATCATGCCTCTCGCCTAGCAATGAGATTACTTGAGGGTCACCCGGGGCTGTTACGAGCGATACCGCGCTTTGTACCCCCAAGGTGACCTTGCCGACTTTTGGGAGATTGTCAACGTTCGATACCCTAAGGCCGGTGTAAACCGACGAAATTTTTTGAGATTGACCTAGTACTTCGTCTACTGCTCCTTCGGAGGACATGAGCATTAAAGTTGAAGTCTCGGAATGCGATCCGGTGGATATGTTCTTTACCTATGATACTCCGCTTCACGAAGGGGATAAGATTTGCGGGGTCGCTAAGATTTTTCGATCGATCATGTAATTCGGGCCTTGTTCGGCCGCTTTCTGAATTGAATGCTTATGGATTGTGCTACTTCATTTTGTGTTGTCTTAAAATACCTTGCTGTTTGCTTGCGAACCCCTTTGTCTTATGCGCTTAAAATACCTTGCTGTACACCAACACATTACAAAACTAAACAAAATTATATGGTGCACATCTCCTTTGTACAAGGGTTGTATATACCTATAGATAGGCTATAACTGAAACAATTTTTTTGCATAAGAAAAATGCAATGAATTGGACTCGAAGAGTTTAGACCACCAGTCACATAGATGGGGTTCCAATCCAAGAAACCGGTATGATACTTGTGTGGCATCAAGCTGCAAGTTATTCCTGAAACCAAAAATGGCGCCAAATGAATGACCACACGGGAAAGAAGTAATAATTTCATATAATAACCTCAATGGTAGTAGGGAAAATTTGAAGTAGCTTAGAGTACAGGTCCAACAAAGGTAACAATGTCAAGCTTAGTGTCACGGGCTGGGGACTCGGGATGATTTGAGGGAACCGGGAACCTTAGCTTATACTTGAACGATGTGGTTGGACATGGTCCTGGACCTCGCCAGCGCGGAGGAGCGGTGGTAGCTGCCGCACTGCCGAGGCAGGACTCAATACGAGGGTGGATAAATCCTAACAAACAACCTACCGACTCCCCGGCCTTTCTTCGATTTATAAACACCGAGATAGGCGGACCAAAGCTAATTGACTCAACAACTCCAACAGACTAATATCCTAACAAATCAAACTAACCCTAACAAATCGACTCGACTCGGTACCACCTTGTTGCGCCGCATGACATTTCTCCCCCTGGACAATCAGCTCGTCCTCGAGCTGAAAATCGAGTACGATCCTTGCGTAGCAGGAAGTGGACGGAGTCTGCTCACGGTCGTCACGAGAGAACTTCCACTACGAAGAGTTGCTTGCGGTTGGTGCGGCGCTCCGGCGTGAACTTGTCGTCGCAGTGGAAGAACATCCCTTTGAGTCGACGGTGGGCGATTTCCGTTGGGGACAGCTTCTTTGTGGGCATGAACTTGGCCGAGGGATTGGAGTTTGACGGCGGTGCCTGCAGGGCCGGAGCAGCAGGGTGGCAGCTGGATGTGGTTCCGGAAGCGGGCCGGCTGCGGGTGTGCCCCGGGCTTGCGCTGCTCGTACGCCCTAGCATACATGACAAGCATCATCTAGGCAGCGCGACCGGAGAATGGCGACGTCCGTGCGCAAAGGCGTGTCGAGACCGACCACGAACAATTGGATCTGCTTGGCTTCGTGAGGTCCGAATCGCGGCACGAGAGGGCCATGTAGTGGCTGCAGTAGTCGTCCATAAAACCCTCGCGTCGGAGCAACTTCAATTCACCCAACGAGTCTCTATCATGGGTGGCCCGAACCGGGTATTCACCAGCTCGACGATGCGTGTGACATCCCCTCCGGGACACCCGGGAATCGGTACGAGGGGACACTCGACGAAGCGAGTTACAACAGAAACATCATCTCATACAAGCCGGAGTATATACATCCTGGTATAATACAACCAGGTTTTCGAAATACAAACATTGTACAGCGGAAGCATAATACATTATTGAAGTTTAATAATCTACGAGTCTTGCAGCGGAAACTTGAACTTTACAACAAAGACCACGGGCGTGATGTACCGAGCCCGTCGTACATCACGATACTCCTCGCTCGGGACGTTGGGATCTGTTCCCACTTGAGGGAACCAGCCTCGGAACACGGCTCCTCTTCCGGACCACTACCGTGACGAGTCGTGGAAGCACGACTCGGTCCTGAAAAACATAACGAACAAACCTTGAGTATTCTAATACTCAGCAAGACCGACCCGTCAACATGACACGCTAAGGCCAACGCCTAGTATGCAAAGGCTTTCTGGCTGTGGAGTTGACTCTCTTGCGAAAACAGCACTAATAATAGATCCTTACTTTCAAGTTTTAGCTCACAATTAAGTTCATTAGGAACCAAAGTTTGCAGTCTACAACTACTGCAATCAAGTTTGCAGGAAAAAGATCAATTCCAACCAACAGTTCTTTCATCTCTCCTACTCATCTTTCAGTTGATTACTACGATGCGACGAGCTAAACAAGTGGTACTCATTACTGCGAGGGACAACGATTCGAATCGATTTATACCAGCTGGCAAAACCCGACTACACGACGTATACGCATCACAATGATCGTATACGACAACCTTTCCCGCTAGCACTGACGACGGACTAGCCATTTCCAACTCCCCGAAAGTATGGCGACGCCACGACTTCCCTCGTGGTCGACCCATCTCCCTCCCGTGAGACTATTCTCTCACTAACGACCGATAAAGAGAGCCGGCTACGCTACATCTCCGGGGCGATAGGGTACGTCGACTTGCTGGGCCCATGATACCAGCATGTAGTGCGGTACGTTCAAACTTGTTCAACTAAGCCGACAACGGTACGGTCCTTGACCGACACGGACGGGGCTACCACCTTGCAAGACCTCATCTCCGTCTTGCCCTTTCTCCTACGGGGCCCGTCCGGTCTCAACTTCATTATCTTTACTCTCAACTTCAACTTTCTCTTATCATTCCTCTTAGCAATAATAAACCAGCCATTACCCTATATCTCGCGAGTAGTGTCACCACCACTCGACTTCTACCGATGCCCTAAGACATAAGCTTAGCAGTTATCGAACTCAATGGAGCTACCTGTACCGAGTATAGCATAAACAAATGGAAACCTATCTCATGCATCTAGGGTATCAAGCAACTCCTATAACCTAATGCACAATCACGACTCATTACTGTGATAAAAGAAAAGACTTTAAAAACATAGGTGGGATGCACCGGGGCTTGCCTTGATTCGCGTCGGAGTTAGCTTTCTCGTGTGTTGGTTGACTTCGACGTTCCCGTCTCCTGTCTCGACCACGGACGGAATCTCGATCACGCCGGACCCTAGATCGGCCAACAATGCGTCGCGAATTACAACCATGCATGCATGAATGTACATGATATGATTATGCAAGGGTTTCCTTAACTACGTTCATTAACTAACAATTACCGATTCATTATGTTCGAGTAATTAACACTAACGAGTTAACGATTAATCCTGTTCGTTAATTAATACTTAATCCTGGTCATTAATTAACAATTAATCTTGTTTATTAATTAACAAGTACTCATGTTCATTAATTAAAAATTAATCATGTTCATTAATTAATAATTCATGATTAATCCTTAATCAATGATACATAGAGTACTAAATTGGGATCACCTGAATGACGGTGTTTATGTTTAATTTTTGGCAAACAAACTTAACGAAAACTTTCGTCTGCAGTATCTCTAATTTTTAAAGAAATTTATTTTTCATAATCAAACTATAATTAGCATAAAATAATAGTTTATCTTAAGTAAAGAAAGGGGATTAATCAAACTATGAAAATATAATTTTCTCAAAATAGGTATTTGAATACATAATCAAATAGAGAATAATTTTATGAGTCTAATGAACTTTGTTTGACATTTTTCTGATTTTTGTGGAATTTTCTATGAATTTGTGAAGTTTGAATCAATCCGAAAATTGAATAAATTGAGAAAAAGAACAGAGGCTTACGTTGGGCCGAATCTAGTCGGGCCCATGAGCCGGACGGCCCATGACGCGCACGGCCCAGCTCGGTCGAGCTCGCTTCGCCATGGCGAGCAGCGGCGGAAGGACGGCGGCGGCGTCGCCGGAGGAGTGCGGAAGGAGGTGAGGCAACCCGGAAAGGGTCTAGAGCCTCGGGCGACGTGGAGATCCCGGTTGTGGGGTCCGCTTCACCGGAAGATGACCGGAGACATGCCTACGACGAACGGCGGCCGGAGGAGAAGTTCGTCGGCGTCTAGCGCCCACCGTACTCAACCAAAAGACGGATGGTTTGTTGCTTGAGCTCCACAAGGTCATGACGAGGACCGGCATAGAGGTGGTGGAGGTCCTGTGTGACATCCCATGTCACGATTAAGGCTAATCTCGTAGTTAGTACCCTAATCACCCCACTAATGAAGCACTAACCCTAATTACCCAAAGGAAAAGAAGAAAAATAAAAAGCAAAAAGGAAAAACCTACTCCTAAACCCTAGCCCTAACCAAAATGCAAAAATTATAAAAACACTACCCACATATTTTTGCACCACTGGATTGCTCATGTAAAAAGATGAATTTACAATATTTTTACCAAATTTTTGAACAAAGTTTTGAAAGCCCAAAAATTCAAATTCAAATCTGAAACACTGCTACTTGTGAATTTTGTATGAATTTTTGGAAGCAAGTTTGTAACTTCAAACTAAAAGATGAAAATTAGAGCACATCATCCTGAATCTCCCCATATTTTTGGTTTTATTTTTGGAGCCCTAGAACTATGAATTTTATCCAAATTTCCGAACGGCAGTTCAAATCTCGAGAAAATTCAAACCAAGCAACGAGTAACCACGGGCAATGGCGCCATGCCCGGCGGTCCGCCGCCTCCCGCGCCTGCCCCGGGCACGCCCCTGCCCCGTCCCATCCGCGGCTCCCTCCCCGAGCATCTCCCCAACCGTCCGTACCCGGGAACCAACAGGAGAGGCCGGCATTGAAGCCGCGCGAACCTCCCCGCCGGCCGTGCGCCGCCCACCTCTCGCCCCTCCTAGAAAACGGCACCAAGGCCCTAAACCCGTCGCCACCAATTATTGCCAGCCTCCCCACTCCTCACCGCGCCCCCGCCCTGCCTTCTTCCTCTCGGCAGCTCGCGCCGAGGCGAATGCCGCCGCCGCCATTTCCGCCGCCGCGAGCTCCTCCGCCCCGGCAAGGTACCGTTCTTCCCTCCCGCGAGTGCGCAAGCACCCCTGCAAGCTTTCCTCATGCCCTGGCTCTCCCTCGTGCAGCCACGCCCGCGAATTGAGAGGAATTTTCCCCCTGCCGTCGCCGTCCGCCGCGAGCTCCACGGCGCCGGCTCCCTCGGGCCACCCCCACCTCGCGCGACCCCACGCCGCTCTTCCTCTTCGCAAGGTGAAGCTCTCGGGCCTTGCCCCGCTTTCCCTCTCCCTCTGCCCTGGATGCGCGCCCCACCGGAGCTCCTCCGGCGCCGCCGCCGCCGCCGGCCGCCTCCGGCCACCGCCAAGCCTCGCGGTCCCCACCATGTGGTTCGCCACTTCGCGAACGTCATTTCCACCAAGTCTCGGAGCATGAGCTCCACCGTAGCGCCACCGCGGCGAGCCTCGCCGGCGCCGGCCACCGCGGCCGGAGCCCGCGCCGCCCCCTCTGTTTAAAAGTACTCGATGGCATTTTCGTAATTAGGTCCGAACTTCGTTTGAGTTTAAAAATTTCATATCTAGCGTTTGAATCGTCCAAAAATTACAAACTAAAATGTTTTGGAAACTAGAAGACCTGTACTTTCATAAAAGTAACATGAACTCCTCAGATCTGGTCATCTTCACATTTTTATAAAAATGACAAAAGTCAATCCCTAAAAACTTAACTAGGCCATAACTTTAAAAATATAAATCCAAATTAAAAGCCACTTGGGCAAAGTCTTCACCCTGTCACACATGAATTTTTCGCACTGGAAGATCTGCATTTCATTTCATATTTTTCAAGTTATTGCATTTCTTGTATTCTCTGTATTTAATTTTTAATTAAATCTGTATAAATTATTTTTGCACGAAACTTGGCCATTAATTTCATTTTGGTACTGTACACATGTAGAAAATCCCATGTTAATTTTTGAGCACGTTAAGTAATGATTTTTGCAAACCCTAGATCTAAATTTCTAAAAGGTCATTTTCAGCACCTACATAAATGGTTTTATGTCATTATAAATCCTGTTCATGCATGTTTATGTAAGGTCTACTGTTCATTATGTCCTTTAGCACCCCATGGCAGGTTTAGTCAAAAGGTTTTATGTATTTCGCCTATGTATGAATTTTGAAATCGAATTTCTATTCTAAAAGGGAATCGTCATCGCATGTGATGTCAAAATGCATAAACTTAGATTTCTTCGTATTGCACTATAAAAACTTGCTAAAACGCTAGTACTAAACCTACACTAACCACAGCACTCATGTCTATGCACCAAGTCATTACTCATTACATTAGTACGACCATGCTTGTCATGTCTTTAGACCCCACTTAAATAAAACAAGAGACATGTCATGCTTGTTAGGGTTTGATGCAAACAAACTTGTGATTAATATGTTCATGGGCATCTTTACAAACAGCACGCATGAATTACCCTATTCATCACCCTTGTATGCATATTACTTATGCAATGCATTTCATCCTCTAGGTGACGACGTCGAATTGATTCCGCCGGAAGAAGCCGTCGCTACTCTCAACGCTTGTGAAGCTAGTACTAACTTCGATCACTCTCAAGGCAAGCCCGGTGCATTCCTATTATTTTGAAATGTCTTTCTTTTATCACTATGTTAAGGATGATGAATGTGCATTTAAGTTTAGGCGTTGATTGGAAATCCACATGCATAAATTCCTATATGTCCTATGTCGCTTATGGGTCATATCCTCGTTAGAAGTGCTATGCTATGCTCATGGAGTCAACGATAGAATGGGGAATCTCACCTATGGTTTATGATTAAATGTGAACATGATGAATTTGGTTAAAATTGAGAACACCCCATTGTGGCTCCGCGAACAAGTTTGAGTTGTGTACCACTTGCATACCTTTCTTATGGGGATTGGTAAACCTATGTAGCTTGTAAGTTGTAAAGTGAGCCGGATATCTCACCGACCCGGAGGTGATGTGTTTGGCACGGTGGTTGCACGGGTTGAGGACCGTTGGAGAGTACATGGGTTAAGCCTTGGGCGCGTTGTTGAACGGTCGCAAGGGGACGTGTACTCGGGGTCGGTGGCCCCGTGTTTTACTTTACGATGAACTCGCGAACGGTGGCCATACGTGTTCTTAAATGATGCGTATGTCGTGCATTTGGGTTCTTTCCTGCAGGATTAATAATTCGATAATTATCGCCGTTTCCTCTCGGTTAATGAGTACCACTTGATTCGAGCAGTTCGCAATGTGTAGTAATGGAAGGAGATTGAATAGCTTGCTGTTTTATGTTGATAGTAAATTTGTATTGCAAACTCTTGTATTGTTAGTATGCTCACTAAAGTTTCTTTATGCAACAACCCTATTAATTTGGCTAAGTAATAAAATTGTCAACCTAATTAGCATAGGTGCTATTTATGCAAAATGCCAAGTTAAACCGGTCAAGCCCCATGCATCTAGGAGTCGGTCTTAGATGGCCAATTTGACGGGTAAGACTTGCGGAGTATGTTAGATACTCGAGGCTTTGCCACTACATGTTGATTTACGGGTTTCCCGCAAGCCGGTTTTTGTGATTGTTGTGGTAAGGTGGTTTGGGATGGAGATGAGCCCAAAGAGTGGACCATTGAATGGGTTCCTAGCTCTCCGACCCATGATGAGTGAGCCATGGCCTAGGCCGGCATGGTTCATTTAAGTTATCTATGTATCGTCGAGTTGTATTTCGCTTCCGCACTTTAAATTCGAACAAAGATCATGGTTATGTAAGACTTAATCTCGAACCTAATGTATCTTTTATTCGAACTCTATGTTGTAATCAAGACTTAATTATGTAACCTTGCAAATCGAGTATGTTTGTTAATGTGATGCTATGTATGGTTGCTTCGTCAATCATCTCCCAAGGCGATCCGTACCACACTTAACTATCTTTCGGGATAGGGGTGTGACACGTGGTATCGAGCCGACTTGGGATTTGCGTCACGCTAACACTCATTCTAAAAATCTTAAAAAAAAAAAAAAAAAAAAAAAAAAACCGTTTTTGAGTCACGGTGAGGCACGAGTCTAGATAGAAAGGCCAATATAAGGACTATATAGAATGGTGGCAAAACTAACCCCGTGTTATGACTGTTAAATATTTTGCAACTACGGCTTTGGCAAAGGTATGGGATTGAGTGTTGTCAAATTTTCGCATAATATTATTGGTGTGACTCGAATACACTCTTATTCGAGAGCTCCCCATGTGAGGCGAGGTGACATGGATTTATTTTTGGCTTGTTTCTTTTGAATTTGATGTAATGTTTCTGGAATCCATCTCTTGCAGGTACATAACAACGTTTTAGCTCGTGTAGTATCGTGTGAGAGGTGTGTGTGTGCCACCGATGCGCTTGTCCGATATTCGTATCGGCGGGCGCGGTCTTTTAATTTTGTGAGGACGTACGGAACGACATATTGAGCATCCATCATCCTTGCATATCATCTCATCATGTCAAACATGTACATGTGAACTTATCTAAATGAAACAATCACCAAAAATTTGATCACCTAGCCTCATTCTCACAAAAGTTTGAAAACCGGAAACGAAAACGTGGCAGATTTCTTAACTCCCGTGAAAATGAGCATAACTTTCAAGTTACTTATCCAAATAAGGCAAATGAGGACTTTCTGGAAAGCTTGTATTATGCACTACAACAATCTCCTAGACTCGGGTCTTGTAAAAATCTGGAACGTAGCTAGAATTGCCCATTACAGAGAGCTGTTCTGGAAATTTTCAGAATGTGCTCCGGTTCTGTCCCTGTCGTAGATCGTGCGTAACTTTCAAACGACAAGTAGGATTGAGCTGTTCTAGGATGCGTTGGAAAGCTTAAGAATTGGTCTAAAACTTTTGTAACAAACTAAAAGTTTGATTCTGCCCAGAAACAGGAGTAATTATCGAGTTTCCGTAACGTGTCAAATCTGTCCAGAAAAATGGAACCGTGTTAGGATTGGGCGAAAAGTTTGTTGCTTTCTTTTGCTAAGTTGGTGCCATTCCATCATTCATGCGTTACTTATTTAGCATGTTTTGTTGTTGGATCTTGAGTTTTGACTTATGTTTCAAAATTCTCCGACAGATGGCCCCCGGCAAGCTCATGTTGGACCGTGAGAACCTCGCGAGGCGGGTGCTCGAGTTGGAGCAGGAGCGTGCTGCCCTGCAGGCCACCCTCGCCACCCGCGACGCCGAGCTTACCACTCGCGACGCCGAGCTCGCCGCTCGCGACGCCGAGCTTGCTGCCCGCACCGCCGAGCTAGCCGAGCGCACTACCGAGGTGGACACCCTCCGTACGCAGCTCGAGTATAGCGAGACGGAGCGTTGGAACTTCTTCGAGCAGCTCCACGACGCCCACCTTGCCCTTGAGGGCAATGGAGCCGCCGCTCTGCAGGCCACGCTTGATGAGCGTGATGCCCAGCTCGCCGCCGCGAATGAGGAGAACTACGTCCTCTCCGGCCAGGTGGATGCCCTTCTCGAGGAGAAGGATGAGTTGGATGTTACTCTCTTGGAGACTCGGGGCGCTAGGGATGCTTTGGAGGGAGACCTCCGAACGCCCAGGCAACCATAGCGCATAACAACGCTACCATTGAGCATCTCCAAGCCGCCAACAACGCCCTGCACGCCATCCTTAATGGCGGACCTCCCGAGCCACTTGAGATCATCCCACCCGAGGAGGATGTGGAGATGAGCGATGGCGAGGATGTTTCCGACGTTGAGGACGGAGCACCACCCTCTCCCATGAGGGATGACGCCGACTACTACGGCGATGACGACGAGTAGTTGTCACGACCGGTGGTCGTAGCTCTATGTGTGTAGGAGTTGTAATCTCGTGAGGCATGTAACCGTGTTGGAAACAATTCGCGTGTTGTTACTTAAGCTCTCCGAGATTTGTGTTTGTTTAGGGGTCACATGTGATGTAACCTAAGACCGTGTTGTATCGGATTCGTGGTTTTCCGTGTATCAAAAATTTCTATCATGTTGCTACTATGTTAGAATCTATGGAATATGTGTGTTGCCAATGCATTATGCTTATTTCATCAATATTTTCTTCGTACATGCAATCTGAAATTTTTGGTCCCTTATGCCCAATGTCATGTTTTCTTGCTATTTTAGCTCTTGGTCTAATGAGCTAACGTGAGAAAAATTTTTATGCATGACAGATGGTGAATACCCGCCGTGGTGAAGCTTCCGGAAGTGGGCATGGTGCGAGGGAAGAGCAACTCCCTAACCCTCCACCTCTCACGCCGTTGGAACAACTCGTGTCCAACCAAAACGAGATGTTCCGCTTGTTCTTTGCAAGTCAAACCAACCAAGGACAAGGCCAAGGACCGCCACCCCAAGGGCCGAGGAATTCCACCTATGCCGACTTTTGGGCCACTCAACCGCCCAAGTTTGGTGAAGCTACTACCGATCCGTTGGAGGCGGATAATTTCCTCCGCATCATTGAGTCGAAGTTTGCTCTCCTCAATTGCACATCGGAGCAAAAGGTCCTCTTTGCGGCTCAACAACTTCGTGGTTCCGCTAGTGCGTGGTGGGCAAGTTTCACCGCCGCACTTCCCGCCGGTACTCAAGTGAACTGGCCGGACTTTTGCATCGCATTTCGCGCGCATCACATTCCCGCCGGTCTCATGAAGCGCAAGTTGCAAGAGTTCCTTAGTTTGAAGCAAGGTGCGGAACCGTGCAAGAGTATGCACGGAAGTTCAACTACTTGGCTCAATATGCATCCTATCATGCCGACACGGATGACAAGAAGAAGGATTGCTTTCGTTCGGGGCTAAGCCCGAAGTTACAAGATCGCTTGGCTCAAGTCACTACCGGCACGTTCAATGACTTGATGAGTGCCGCAATCGTGCAAGAAGATGCTATCCGTGCCCACCAAGAGGACAAGAAGAGGAAGCGTGCCGTAGGAAATCCATCCGGCTCCGCTCCGCCCAAGTACAAGCTAGCTATCACTTCCCGACCGGACAGAAGTTTCGGGCCGCATTGCCGCCGACGGGAGGCTCACGTCGGTTGTGCCGCAGCAACACCACCACTCCCACGGTGGAAATCAGCAGCATACTACCTCGTTCCGCCCTCCACAGCAGCAATACCAAGGTGCTAGGCCCGGTCCTCAAGGTCCGTGCTTTAATTGTGGACGTCCGGGTCATTTCGCAAAGGATTGCCGTGTTCCGACACGCAACCCGGGCAGCAACAACAACAATGGTTCCGGAAGTGGCAACAACAATCAAAACCGTAATGGAAATAATGGGAATGGGAACCGCAATCAATCCTCCACTCCGAATGCTAAGAATGGCCGAGTCAACTATACCACGGCCGAAGAGATTCAAGCGGGAGAACCGGTACTTTCGGGTATGTTTTCGGTCAACAACCACTCCACTTTGGTTCTTTTTGATTCAGGTGCAACTCATGATTTCATTAGTCAAGCATGTGCAAAAACCCTACAACTCACCCCCACCGTTTTGGATATTCCCTATATCATCACATCACCCGGTGGAAAGATAAAAACAAACCTAGAGTTGAGGCAAGTCCCACTACACCTAGAAAGAAAAATATACCCCTCATCTCTCATAGTTTTATGTGAGCAAGGAATAGATATAATTCTAGGTATGAGGTGGATGAAGCTCCATAGAGCCGTTTTACATATCGATTCTCGTGAAGTTCACCTAAACTCCCCACTCCATGGTTCATCTATTCTCCGATTGCCCCATCCAAAATTCTCCACTTCAAAAATCTACCATCTTGAAGGGAAACGGATTGAGGATATTCCCGTGGTATGTGAGTTTCCCGATGTTTTTCCGGATGACTTACCGGGCATGCCACCCGATCGGGATGTCGAGTTTAAAATTGAGCTCCAATCCGGTACGGCACCAATTTCCGTAGGCCGTACAAGATGGCTCCCAATGAGCTAGCAATCTTAAAAGAGCAATTGAGTGAGCTTGTGGATAAAGGATATATTCGCCCTAGTTCATCCCCGTGGGGATGTCCCGCTCTCTTTGTGAAGAAGAAAGACAAGACGCTACGTCTATGTGTGGATTACCGCCCTCTCAATGCGGTAACTATTAAGAATAAATACCCGCTCCCTCGGATTGATATTCTCTTTGATCAATTAGTTGGTGCTAAGGTTTTCTCTAAGATTGATCTCCGATCCGGTTACCATCAAATCAAGATCCGAGCCGAAGATATTCCAAAAACCGCATTCTCTACGCGGTATGGTCTCTTTGAGTATCTCGTCATGTCCTTTGGGCTCACGAACGCCCCGGCTCATTTTATGTACTTGATGAATTCGGTATTTATGCCCGAGTTGGATAAGTTTGTCATGGTCTTCATTGACGACATTCTTATTTATTCGAAGTCCGAAGAAGAGCATGCCGAACACCTTCGCATTGTTCTCCAACGGCTTCGTGATCATCAATTGTATGCCAAGTTTAGCAAATGTGAATTTTGGTTGAAGCAAGTGCCTTTCTTGGGTCACATTATTTCCGCGGAAGGTGTCGCCGTTGACCCAAGTAAAGTGGGAGACGTGCTTGCTTGGAAATCCCCAAGGTCGGTGAGACAAATCCGGAGTTTTCTAGGTCTTGCCGGCTACTATCGGAAATTCATTCCCAATTTTTCAAGCATAGCCAAGCCTATGACAAAATTGTTGGAGAAAGATGCTAAGTTTAAATGGTGCCGTGAATGTGAAGAAGCCTTCCAAACTCTCAAGAAGCATTTGACATCCGCCCCGGTGTTAGCACAAGCCGACATCACCAAGCCGTTTGACGTGTATTGTGATGCATCCGGCACCGGTCTAGGATGTGTGCTAATGCAAGAAGGTCGTGTCATTGCTTATGCTTCTCGTCAACTTCGCAAGCATGAACAACATTACCCCACTCATGATTTGGAGCTAGCCTCGGTTGTCCTTGCTTTGAAAACTTGGAGGCATTATTTACTCGGAAATCTTGTAAATCTTTACACCGATCATAAGAGTCTCAAATATATCTTCACCCAACAAGAGTTGAATATGAGGCAACGAAGATGGTTGGAATTAATCAAGGATTATGAGTTGGAAATCCATTATCATCCGGGTAAAGCTAATGTGGTTGCCGACGCTTTGAGTCGCAAGGATCAATGCAATCATATTACCGGTTGTTCTATGGAAAACTCGGAAATTTCGGATTCTAGTGAACCAAGTCTTCGAGTCATTCCCTATGGTTCGCTATATAATCTAGCTCTCATTCCTACCCTTCGTGAGGAGATTATTGAGGCACAAAAGAAGGACGAAGGTATGGAATTTATTCGGCAAAAGATTGAGAAAGATGAAGCTACGTGTTTCCGACAAGACGACGATGGTGTATTATGGTTCAACCAACGTCTCGTTGTTCCAAAGGATATGGAATTACGAAGGAAAATAATGGATGAGGCACATTTGTCTAAATATTCCATACACCCGGTAGCAACAAAATGTATCGCGGCCTAAGAGAAAAGTTTTGGTGGACACGCATGAAGCGTGAGATTGCACGGTATGTGGCCGAGTGTGATACTTGTCAACGAGTGAAAGCCGACCACTTGAGAAAAGCCGGATTGTTGAACCCATTGAAGATTCCCGTTTGGAAGTGGGAGGACATTGCTATGGATTTTATCGTTGGATTGCCTCTCACATCAAAGAAGCACGATTCAATTTGGGTTATTGTGGATAGGTTAACTAAGTCCGCACATTTCATCCCCGTCCATACTACCTACAATACCAAGAAGTATGCCGAGCTATACATCTCAAGAGTGTTATGTTTGCATGGAGTACCTAAAACCATTGTTTCCGATCGAGGTCCGCAATTTGTATCTCGCTTTTGGGAACAATTGCATTCTTGCCTTGGAACCACCCTCATTAGAAGCTCCGCATATCACCCGCAAACGGATGGACAAACCGAAAGATTGAATCAATATTTGGAGGATATCTTGAGAGCATGTGCTATGGAAAATAGAGGAAATTGGGATGATTGTCTTCCATTCGCCGAATTCTCGTACAACAATAGCTATCAAGAGAGTTCGGGAATGTCACCATTTGAAGCATTGTATGGTCACTCTTGTCGTACACCCCTAAATTGGTCGGAAGCGGGAGAGAGAACTACTTTTGGTCCCGATCTTGTCACCCAAGCCGAAGAGAAGGTCCGACAAATTCAAGCCAACATGAAAGCCGCACAATCTCGTCAAGTGAGCTACGCTAACAAGAGGAGACGCCCCTTGGAATTCGAGAAGGGAGATCACGTTTATCTTCGTGTCTCTCCGAATAAGGGCGTATCTCGGTTTGGAATTAAAGGAAGGTTAGCACCCCGCTATATCGGACCCTATCCGATTGTGGAAAAGCATAGCGCGGTTGCTTACCGATTGCAATTACCGGAAAGTCTTGCTCGAGTGCACAATGTGTTCCACGTATCTCAACTCAAGAAATGCTTGAAGCCTCCGATAGATGTGGTTATTTCCGACACCGATCAAGCTGGAAGAAGATCTCTCCTACCCCGAATACCCCGTCCGGATTATTGATCAAAACGACCGGGTAACTCGCAATCGCACCACCACCTTCTATAAAGTGCAATGGAGTAATCACACCGAAGAAGAAGCAACTTGGGAACAAGAGGATTTTCTAGAGAAGAATTTTCCCGAGTTCCTCGCGTCACACAAATCGGTAACTTTTTCGCACTCCCTCTCCTTAATTCGTAGCGATTCTCGGGACGAGAATTTCTTTAAGGGGGAGGGCTGTGACATCCCATGTCACGATTAAGTCTAATCTCGTAGTTAGTACCCTAATCACCCCACTAATGAAGCACTAACCCTAATTACCCAAAGGAAAAGAAGAAAAATAAAAAGCAAAAAGGAAAAACCTACTCCTAAACCCTAGCCCTAACCAAAATGCAAAAATTATAAAAACACTACCCACATATTTTTGCACCACTGGATTGCTCATGTAAAAAGATGAATTTACAATATTTTTACCAAATTTTTGAACAAAGTTTTGAAAGCCCAAAAATTCAAATTCAAATCTGAAACACTGCTACTTGTGAATTTTGTATGAATTTTTGGAAGCAAGTTTGTAACTTCAAACTAAAAGATGAAAATTAGAGCACATCATCCTGAATCTCCCCATATTTTTGGTTTTATTTTTGGAGCCCTAGAACTATGAATTTTATCCAAATTTCCGAACGGCAGTTCAAATCTCAGAAAATTCAAACCAAGCAACGAGTAACCACCGGGCAATGGCGCCATGCCCGGCGGTCCGCCGCCTCCGCGCCTGCCCCGGGCACGCCCCTGCCCCGTCCCATCCGCGGCTCCCTCCCCGAGCATCTCCCCAACCGTCCGTACTCGGGAACCAACAGAGAGGCCGGCATTGAAGCCGCGCGAACCTCCCCTGCCGGCCGTGCGCCGCCCACCTCTCGCCCCCTCCTAGAAAACGGCACCAAGGCCCTAAACCCGTCGCCACCGATTATTGCCAGCCTCCCCACTCCTCACCGCGCCCCCGCCCTGCCTTCTTCCTCTCGGCAGCTCGCGCCGAGGCGAGTGCCGCCGCCGCCATTTCCGCCGCCGCGAGCTCCTCCGCCCCAGGCAAGGTACCGTTCTTCCCTCCCGCGAGTGCGCAAGCACCCCTGCAAGCTTTCCTCATGCCCCGGCTCTCCCTCGTGCAGCCACGCCCGCGAATTGAGAGGAATTTTCCCCCTGCCGTCGCCGTCCGCCGCAGGCTCCACGGCGCCCGGCTCCCTCGGGCCACCCCCACCTCGCGCGACCCCACGCCGCTCTTCCTCTTCGCAAGGTGAAGCTCTCGGGCCTTGCCCCGCTTTCCCTCTCCCTCTCGCCCTGGATGCGCGCCCCACCGGAGCTCCTGCGGCGCCGCCGCCGCCGCCGGCCGCCTCCGGCCACCGCCAAGCCTCGCGGTCCCCACCATGTGGTTCGCCACTTCGCGAACGTCATTTCCACCAAGTCTCGGAGCATGAGCTCCACCGTAGCGCCACCGCGGCGAGCCTCGCCGGCGCCGGCCACCGCGGCCGGAGCCCGCGCCGCCCTCTCGTTTAAAAGTACTCGATGGCATTTTCGTAATTAGGTCCGAACTTCGTTTGAGTTTAAAAATTTCATATCTAGCGTTTGAATCGTCCAAAAATTACAAACTAAAATGTTTTGGAAACTAGAAGACCTGTACTTTCATAAAAGTAACATGAACTCCTCAGATCTGGTCATCTTCACATTTTTATAAAAATGACAAAAGTCAATCCCTAAAAACTTAACTAGGCCATAACTTTAAAAATATAAATCCAAATTAAAAGCCACTTGGGCAAAGTCTTCACCCTGTCACACATGAATTTTTCGCACTGGAAGATCTGCATTTCATTTCATATTTTTCAAGTTATTGCATTTCTTGTATTCTCTGTATTTAATTTTTAATTAAATCTGTATAAATTATTTTTGCACGAAACTTGGCCATTAATTTCATTTTGGTACTGTACACATGTAGAAAATCCCATGTTAATTTTTGAGCACGTTAAGTAATGATTTTTGCAAACCCTAGATCTAAATTTCTAAAAGGTCATTTTCAGCACCTACATAAATGGTTTTATGTCATTATAAATCCTGTTCATGCATGTTTATGTAAGGTCTACTGTTCATTATGTCCTTTAGCACCCCATGGCAGGTTTAGTCAAAAGGTTTTATGTATTTCGCCTATGTATGAATTTTGAAATCGAATTTCTATTCTAAAAGGGAATCGTCATCGCATGTGATGTCAAAATGCATAAACTTAGATTTCTTCGTATTGCACTATAAAAACTTGCTAAAACGCTAGTACTAAACCTACACTAACCACAGCACTCATGTCTATGCACCAAGTCATTACTCATTACATTAGTACGACCATGCTTGTCATGTCTTTAGACCCCACTTAAATAAAACAAGAGACATGTCATGCTTGTTAGGGTTTGATGCAAACAAACTTGTGATTAATATGTTCATGGGCATCTTTACAAACAGCACGCATGAATTACCCTATTCATCACCCTTGTATGCATATTACTTATGCAATGCATTTCATCCTCTAGGTGACGACGTCGAATTGATTCCGCCGGAAGAAGCCGTCGCTACTCTCAACGCTTGTGAAGCTAGTACTAACTTCGATCACTCTCAAGGCAAGCCCCGGTGCATTCCTATTATTTTGAAATGTCTTTCTTTTATCACTATGTTAAGGATGATGAATGTGCATTTAAGTTTAGGCGTTGATTGGAAATCCACATGCATAAATTCCTATATGTCCTATGTCGCTTATGGGTCATATCCTCGTTAGAAGTGCTATGCTATGCTCATGGAGTCAACGATAGAATGGGGAATCTCACCTATGGTTTATGATTAAATGTGAACATGATGAATTTGGTTAAAATTGAGAACACCCCATTGTGGCTCCGCGAACAAGTTTGAGTTGTGTACCACTTGCATACCTTTCTTATGGGGATTGGTAAACCTATGTAGCTTGTAAGTTGTAAAGTGAGCCGGATATCTCACCGACCCGCAGGTGATGTGTTTGGCACGGTGGTTGCACGGGTTGAGGACCGTTGGAGAGTACATGGGTTAAGCCTTGGGCGCGTTGTTGAACGGTCGCAAGGGGACGTGTACTCGGGTCGGTGGCCCCGTGTTTTACTTTACGATGAACTCGCGAACGGTGGCCATACGTGTTCTTAAATGATGCGTATGTCGTGCATTTGGGTTCTTTCCTGCAGGATTAATAATTCGATAATTATCGCCGTTTCCTCTCGGTTAATGAGTACCACTTGATTCGAGCAGTTCGCAATGTGTAGTAATGGAAGGAGATTGAATAGCTTGCTGTTTTATGTTGATAGTAAATTTGTATTGCAAACTCTTGTATTGTTAGTATGCTCACTAAAGTTTCTTTATGCAACAACCCTATTAATTTGGCTAAGTAATAAAATTGTCAACCTAATTAGCATAGGTGCTATTTATGCAAAATGCCAAGTTAAACCGGTCAAGCCCCATGCATCTAGGAGTCGGTCTTAGATGGCCAATTTGACGGGTAAGACTTGCGGAGTATGTTAGATACTCGGGCTTTGCCACTACATGTTGATTTACGGGTTTCCCGCAAGCCGGTTTTTGTGATTGTTGTGGTAAGGTGGTTTGGGATGGAGATGAGCCCAAAGAGTGGACCATTGAATGGGTTCCTAGCTCTCCGACCCATGATGAGTGAGCCATGGCCTAGGCCGGCATGGTTCATTTAAGTTATCTATGTATCGTCGAGTTGTATTTCGCTTCCGCACTTTAAATTCGAACAAAGATCATGGTTATGTAAGACTTAATCTCGAACCTAATGTATCTTTTATTCGAACTCTATGTTGTAATCAAGACTTAATTATGTAACCTTGCAAATCGAGTATGTTTGTTAATGTGATGCTATGTATGGTTGCTTCGTCAATCATCTCCCAAGGCGATCCGTACCACACTTAACTATCTTTCGGGATAGGGGTGTGACATCCTGGGTGGCCGGAAGAGGACCCGCACCGCGGGACGGAGGCGGCGGTACATAGACGTCCAATAACTCGATGAAATTCCATTGAGTTTGCAAGGGACATGCAAGGGTGAGTTGGCCCGGGGTGGGGGAAGATGTTGCGCACGACGGAGAGCAAGAATTGGACGGAATGGTTCACCGGGCGGAGAGAATTTGGGGGCGCGGCTGCAGCTATCCCGGTTGGTGTGCCGGGGAAGAAAACGCTCGATCTCGCGGGCGGGTGGGTCTTGGTGCGAGTTGTGGCCATGGGGAGGTTCACGGAGCTCGTGCGGAGCCGTGGGTAGTGGCGGCTTGGCTGGGGAGGGCCCGGAAGGGGCCGAACGGCGAGGCACGGGAGGGCGGGTGGGCGGCGGTGCTTCGGGTGTGTCCGGGAGAAAGAAAAGGAGCCGGGCCCGGGTTTATCCCAACGGGGCAAAGGGCGAGGCGGTGGAGAGACCGCTACGTGGCACGGGCTCCCGCAGACGCGCGGCCGGGCTGCCGCGGTGGCCGGGTTGAGGCGGTGCGGACGGTCGGTTCGGGGGAGAAGAAGAAGAAAGAAGATTGGCCACCGGCCCGATTTGGAAATTTTACAAAAACATCCTCCCGTTTTTACTTAATTGCAAAGCCTACTTCCAAGGCTCGAAAAATTATGCGAAAATTCAGGGTTACATTTGAGAATGTTCTGGATCTTTTTCCTTTTAGGACGAAGTTCCAATTCCAAATAAATTTTGGATTAAAAATTCAAGTTGAAATTAAAAAGAGAAGGTTTCATTATTTCTTGTAGGTCTTTTTACAAAGCAAAATAATTTCGAAGCAATTTCATAAATCTTTCATCATTATGTTTAATTAACAGGAAATGTTAAACTCCAAAATTTCTTTTATTTACTTTCTTCTTTTAAGGATTTAATTTTAACTTAGGTTAACTTCATTATTTTATGTGCATTTCTTAACAAAATTAAATATTCTTCTAGATGCACATGATGACATGATGATGAATGCCATGGAATGCACTTTGATTTGGTAGGGTTGTTACAGCCCTCCCCTTATAGGAATCTCGTCCCGAGATTCACGATCGAGCGACTAGGCGTTGGTACTAAAGATCTCTCGGTAATTGGATCGGAGAAACTCGCTTGCTTCCGGTAGCTTCAGCTTCTAAGTGATCACTCCATTTAATCTTGTAGATCCTGATGGTTTGATGTTGAGTCACTCGATCTTGGGTGTCGAGGATAAGGACGTATACTCGATGAGTCCGATTGTTGAACCGCTGAACGGAAGAACATCTCGTTGCTGGTACTCGAGGTGACCGTTATAGCATAGACTCGAACCTCCGATCTGCGGCGAAGTATAGACTAGACGATACTTTGGAAGGTACCTCACTTCCTTGTTCATCGGCTGCTATCTTCTTAGTCTTCTCTTCTTGATGAGCACGAATAGCATCTTCCATGAGTACAACATCACTTACAACTCCTTGAAACTAACTCCTTGGTCCAAATTTAGAATGTCGGGGTGTTTGTTGTCAATATCTATCACTTCCATACCGGAATCGGAGTCACGAGATTTATACGGTTCGATGAAAGTCGACGATGAAGGAAAAGATTTAACTGGAATGGTTGAGATTATGAAACAACATGGATTACCAAAAGATGCGATAGTGCTTTCGTCTATCGGTGTGTTGAAGGAAATATAGGCTTAAGATATTTACAAAGATAATTGTACGAGATGAGTTTCAAGTACATTATTCTTCTTTACGGTTGCGTATCATAGGTTATACGCAATCCGTTCGTAAGAACATTATATTTGGATTCTCTTCTAGTTTCAAAATAGAGTATGCAATTCCATATCGCTCATGTTTGACTTGGAGAAGCGCACAGGCGAACCGGCACAATTCAAAGGCAAAATGGCAATTTGAAAGTACACAACACCCATTTCCAAACTAGCTCTCGGTACAGACTTAGTCTAGTCGAAAAGGGAATTATTCTTTCTCAAATGGAAGTCACTCAAGAATCTTCAAGGAAAGATAAGTTCATGATGTAATGGAGTGAAAGAAGGAGAATGACTTTCGGACCAGGAATAGTCATCTCATATTACTAGAATCTTATCATCCGAGAAAGTTTTGTCGAGATGAAGAGTCGGAACAGAAATCAACAATGGCTATTACTTGGAGAGAAAAGAGAACTTTTGGTAGCTACAAAAGGTTAGTTAACCGATCATCTGCCGGATGAGGCCTGGAGCGATCGAAGTAGCATCGGTGACTAGCTCCTGGATTCTCTACCCGTACATTTCGGCCTTCTGTTCTTCCTTGGGAAATTATGGGACTTGTTCAAGGTCCCGTATACCATCATGTGTCTGTCAAATCTGCATCTAGTTGTTTAACTATTTCTTTGGCAGTTGTAAGTTGTTCATCCCAAGATTCACCTATAGCACCCATTCATACTGGTATCTTTGATCTATCCCTTTAAATCCGTAGCTCTCATATGGGCTCCATGATAACTACACGTGATCGTCCATCTCTTTGATTGCCTTTGATCATCCGTAGATGAAGATTTCGAATTCCCCATTCCATTGCCTCTGTGCGAAAGTTCTTGTTGCTTTCCATTTCACTAGCATAAACTTCTTCTTGTGCCATCCTTAGGAAACTAACTCTATACTACGATACTAACTAAGTATAACCCCAGCCTTTTATTATAGCACTCAATATGACATGATGCATGCTCTGCAGACTAACTATACGTACTATAGTATATAAAACTATAACGGATAGTTAGCACTTCCTAAAACCCAAACGTCAAATAGTTAGTAAAAATCTAACTATTCTACATCCTTATAGGGCTCCGTACTCTCTCGTGTTCTAAACGCACTAAACGTGTTAAGATTTGAAAACAAGCTTGTAATGATGAACTGTTGCCTCGAACCGCTCCGATACCAGCTGTGACATCCCCTCCGGGACACCCGGGAATCGGTACAGGGGGACACTCGACGAAGCGAGTTACAACGAAACATCATCTCATACAAGCCGGAGTATATACATCCTGGTATAATACAACCAGGTTTTCGAAATACAAACATTGTACAGCGGAAGCATAATACATTATTGAAGTTTAATAATCTACGAGTCTTGCAGCGGAAACTTGAACTTTACAACAAAGACCACGGGCGTGATGTACTGAGCCCGTCGTACATCACGATACTCCTCGCTCAGGACGTTGGGATCTGTTCCCACTTGAGGGAACCAGCCTCGGAACACGGCTCCTCTTCCGGACCACTACCGTGACGGTCGTGGAAGCACGACTCGGTCCTGAAAAACATAACGAACAAACCTTGAGTATTCTAATACTCAGCAAGACTGACCCGTCAACATGGCACGCTAAGGCCAACGCCTAGTATGCAAAGGCTTTCCGGCTGTGGAGTTGACTCTCTTGCGAAAACAGCACTAATAATAGATCCTTACTTTCAAGTTTTAGCTCACAATTAAGTTCATTAGGAACCAAAGTTTGCAGTCTACAACTACTGCAATCAAGTTTGCGAGAAAAAGATCAATTCCAACCAACAGTTCTTTCATCTCTCCTACTCATCTTTCGAGTTGATTACTACGATGCGACGAGCTAAACAAGTGGTACTCATTACTGCGAGGGACAGCGATTCGAATCGATTTATACCAGCTGGCAAAACCCGACTACACGACGTATACGCATCACAATGATCGTATACGACAACCTTTCCCGCTAGCACCGACAGCAGACTAGCCATTTCCAACTCCCCGGAAGTATGGCGACGCCACGACTTCCCTCGTGGTCGACCCATCTCCCTCCCGTGAGACTATTCTCTCACTGACGACCGATAAAGAGAGCCGGCTACGCTACATCTCTCGGGGCGATAGGGTACGTCGACTTGTCGGGCCCATGATACCAGCATGTAGTGCGGTACGTTCAAACTTGTTCAACTAAGCCGACAACGGTACGGTCCTTGACCGACACGAGACGGGGCTACCACCTTGCAAGACCTCATCTCCGTCTTGCCCTTTCTCCTACGGGGCCCGTCCGGTCTCAACTTCATTATCTTTACTCTCAACTTCAACTTTCTCTTATCATTCCTCTTAGCAATAATAAACCAGCCATTACCCTATATCTCGCGAGTAGTGTCACCACCACTCGACTTCTACCGATGCCCTAAGACATAAGCTTAGCGAGTTATCGAACTCAATGGAGCTACCTGTACCGAGTATAGCATAAACAAATGGAAACCTATCTCATGCATCTAGGGTATCAAGCAACTCCTATAACCTAATGCACAATCACGACTCATTACTGTGATAAAAGAAAAGACTTTAAAAACATAGGTGGGATGCACCGGGCTTGCCTTGATTCGCGTCGGAGTTAGCTTTCTCGTGTGTTGGTTGACTTCGACGTTCCCGTCTCCTGTCTCGACCACGGACGGAATCTCGATCACGCTGGACCCTAGATCGGCCAACAATGCGTCGCGAATTACAACCATGCATGCATGAATGTACATGATATGATTATGCAAGGGTTTCCTTAACTACGTTCATTAACCAACAATTACCGATTCATTATGTTCGGTAATTAACACTAACAGATTAACGATTAATCCTGTTCGTTAATTAATACTTAATCCTGGTCATTAATTAACAATTAATCTTGTTTATTAATTAACAAGTACTCATGTTCATTAATTAAAAATCAATCATGTTCATTAATTAATAATTCATGATTAATCCTTAATCAATGATACATAGAGTACTAAATTGGGATCACCTGAATGACGGTGTTTATGTTTAATTTTTGGCAAACAAACTTAACGAAAACTTTCGTTTGCAGTATCTCTAATTTTTAAAGAAATTTATTTTTCATAATCAAACTATAATTAGCATAAAATAATAGTTTATCTTAAGTAAAGAAAGGGGATTAATCAAACTATGAAAATATAATTTTCTCAAAATAGGTATTTGAATACATAATCAAATAGAGAATAATTTTATGAGTCTAATGAACTTTGTTTGACATTTTTCTGATTTTTGTGGAATTTTCTATGAATTTGTGAAGTTTGAATCAATCTGAAAATTGAATAAATTGAGAAAAAGAACAGAGGCTTACGTTGGGCCGAATCTAGTCGGGCCCATGAGCCGGACGGCCCATGACGCGCACGGCCCAGCTCGGTCGAGCTCGCTCTGCCATGGCGAGCAGCGGCCGGAGGATGGCGGCGGCGTCGCCGGAGGAGTGCGGAAGGAGGTGAGGCAACCCGGGAAAGGGTCTAGAGCCTCGGGGCGACGTGGAGATCCCGGTTGTGGGGTCCGCTTCACCGGAAGATGACCGGAGACATGCCTACGACGAACGGCGGCCGGAGGAGAAGTTCGTCGGCGTCTAGCGCCCACCGTACTCAACCAAAAGACGGATGGTTTGTTGCTTGAGCTCCACAAGGTCATGACGAGGACCGGCATAGAGGTGGTGGAGGTCCTGGGTGGCCGGAAGAGGACCCGCACCGCGGGACGGAGGCGGCGGTACATAGACGTCCAATAACTCGATGAAATTCCATTGAGTTTGCAAGGGACATGCAAGGGTGAGTTGGCCGGGGGTGGGGGAAGATGTTGCGCACGACGGAGAGCAAGAATTGGACGGAATGGTTCACCGGGCGGAGAGAATTTGGGGCGCGGCTGCAGCTATCCCGGTTGGTGTGCCGGGAAGAAAACGCTTCGATCTCGCGGGCGGGTGGGTCTTGGTGCGAGTTGTGGCCATGGGGAGGTTCACGGAGCTCGTGCGGAGCCGTGGGTAGTGGCGGCTTGGCCGGGGAGGGCCCGGAAGGGGCCGAACGGCGAGGCACAGGAGGGCGGGTGGGCGGCGGTGCTTCGGGTGTGTCCGGGAGAAAGAAAAGGAGCCGGGCCCCGGGTTTATCCCAACGGGGCAAAGGGCGAGGCGGTGGAGAGACCGCTACGTGGCACGGGCTCCCGCGGACGCGCGGCCGGGGCTGCCGCGGTGGCCGGGTTGAGGCGGTGCGGACGGTCGGTTCGGGGGAGAAGAAGAAGAAAGAAGATTGGCCACCGGCCTGATTTGGAAATTTTACAAAAACATCCTCCCGTTTTTACTTAATTGCAAAGCCTACTTCCAAGGCTCGAAAAATTATGCGAAAATTCAGGGTTACATTTGAGAATGTTCTGGATCTTTTTCCTTTTAGGACGAAGTTCCAATTCCAAATAAATTTTGGATTAAAAATTCAAGTTGAAATTAAAAAGAGAAGGTTTCATTATTTCTTGTAGGTCTTTTTACAAAGCAAAATAATTTCGAAGCAATTTCATAAATCTTTCATCATTATGTTTAATTAACAGGAAATGTTAAACTCCAAAATTTCTTTTATTTACTTTCTTCTTTTAAGGACTTAATTTTAACTTAGGTTAACTTCATTATTTTATGTGCATTTCTTAACAAAATTAAATATTCTTCTAGATGCACATGATGACATGATGATGAATGCCATGGAATGCACTTTGATTTGGTAGGGTTGTTACAATGCGCGACCATATGGGTTGGTCTGCTGTTGAGTCCCTGGCGGTGGTACCACAATTGGGCATCGTCGAGCGGCTAGAAGGAGGCATAGCCACCTTCGAGTCTCGAGGCGTGCGACGCACTCGGGAGAAGTGCTCACAGCGATTGAGCCACGGGAGTGGATCGCCGGAGCCGTCAAACTTGGGGAAGTGAAACTGCATCTAGGCCCCTAATTATGGTTTTGAGTGATTGACGTTAATACAATTAAAAAGGACTAATGTTTCAAATGAGCTTGTACGCAGTTTATATTTGAAATTCAATTGAGAGCAAAGAAACACAAAAAGGAAGTGGCCAAGAGCTTTCATGTTTACAAGATTTGGAAAAATGGTCAACTATGCTCAAGATCAAGATGTGAAGCTTTTTATTTATGTCTTGAGTATAGGAAACACCGTACTATCAATAGGGATACACAAGTATCAAGCGTGAAAAATCAAGTGCTCAAAATTCCCTCTCCAAGTCAAAAATCAGTTTTTCACCTCCTAGGAGTCGGACAAAGTCCGAGTCTGTCGGATATTTGAGTCGGACTCGAGAGACCTTGCCACTTCGTGAAATCGGGGGAGTCGGATAATATCCGACCCGGTCGGATATTGGAGTCGAACTCCGGAGCGCTACATCGCAGCGAGTCGGATATATCCGACTCGGTCGAACAAAATCCGACTCCAACAAATACCCGACCCCCTCGGATTATTCGAGTCGGACTCTAGAGAGTCCGCCATTGTCCGGAAACCCTAGGAGTCGGACAATATCCGACTATGTTGAACCCTCGGACATATCCGACTTATGTCGGATTTCTCTCTCGGACTCCAAAGCAGATCACATAAATGAGTCGGACAAAGTCCGACTCGGTCGGATAAAATCCGAGTCGGATCGAGCCAAACGGCTCTATTTCTTACCCCGGCTAGACTTCGTCCCCATTTGACCAGGTTGGCACCCTCCCCGCACTCAAAAACACTCCCAAACTCTCCCAAGCACTCCTCTTCCAAATTGATTTCCCACTCAAATCCTTGGCGGATTTGTGAGAAGATTGAGGAGAATTCGTTGAGCTTCATCTCCATCTCAAGAGCACTTGTTTCATTCTCATCGCCGGTGCTTGTTGTGTTTGTTACTCTTGGGGATTCATACTCTAGACGGTTAGGCATTACCCGGCGAGCTCTCAAGCTTGTGGTTGAGACTCGTGTCGTTTGTATTGCCCCTCCCTTCGTGGAGTTTGTTTAGTGGATATTAAGCCGACCTTTGTGGCGGTTTGAAGAGGTTAGGGTTGAGAGAAACCCGGTCCTTGGTGGACTCCTGAACGGACAAGTAGACTCCTAGGTGGAGCTGAACTTCGGTGAAAATTCATGTATCTCCTTTGTCCCTTTTAGTTTCTTGCAAACTTGTGTGCACTAGCTCTATGTTGTTCTTGCTTAAATTCCTAGATTAACTTGTGTAGGTGGCTTGCTTGCTTGTCCCCTTGTTTCCTTAGCTTTCTTGTGTTGCTAGTTGCTTGCTTGTTGTTTATTATCCGTGGATTTGTCCATATTGATTGCCGATCTACTTTTCGCACGAGGCGGTCGGACATTGTCCTACTCTAGTCGGATATTTGTCCTAGTCGGACTTTATCCTACTATAGTCGGACATTGAAGTCGGACAAATCTTTCCTACATTTCTAATTTGTTAAAATAAGTGATTTGCATGATTATCGCTTATTCACCCCCCCTCTAGGCGACTTTCAATTCGTATCGGAGCGGGTATCTTCGTTAAAGCCTCACCGCTTGAAGATCAAAGATGACAAACAACAAGGAAGGCACGAATCCAACCACTAGTGGTGAAGTTCCACCAAAATCAACCACCGACGTAGCTGACGACAACACACCGGATGAAGCAACTCTAAAGGCAATGAATGATAAGAAGATCGAAAGTGGCAAAGAATGGAAGTGCGCTCAATGCGTTGCCAATGCAATACAACAACATGCCCTACACCTATGGTGATCCAAAGGATGAGCACATCGGACTGGGCTCCGGAAGACTTCCCTACTTCGATGGTCAATTCTTTGATCATTAGAAAACAAAGATGCTGCTATACTTGGGATCCATACATCAAAATGTGAGAGATGCAACTCAACATGGATTCTTGTGGGAGTGTAGAAGTAAACCAACCACACAAGACTTGTTTAATGTAAGCTGCAATGTGATAGTGGCAAGTGCTCTTGTATCCGCACTTAGTCCCGCTGAGTATGACAAGTTGGCCGGATTGGAGGATGCTCATCAAATTTGCTTGAAGCTTGAAACGGTTCATGAGGGTATTGATAGCATAAAGGAATCTAATCTAGAAGGGCTTAGAGAAGAATTCAACTACTTTGTCATGGGGTCGGAAGAAGGACCAAAGGAAGCACATGATAGAATCATGAGGATTGTCAACAAGAGGAGAGCACTTGGAGAAAAAGTGTCGGACTTGGATGTCAATAGAAGGTTGCTACAAGCCTTGCAATCATGGGATGCCAACATAGTGTCCAACATAAGAGATAAAGATGGCTTTAGACACTTTACCACCGATGATGTGATTCGGAAGGTACTATCTCAAAAACAACAAATTGATCAAGGAAATAGGATCAATGCTTTGCTTAGGAACAAGGAACGAGCTAGTGGGAGCAAAAATGGTTTGGCTCTCAATGCCGAACAAGAAAAGAAAAAGAAGGTTGTCGAAGAGAGCGGTGATGATAGTGATGATGATATGGCTCTCTTTGTGAAGAGATTCAACAAGATCATGACAAAGAGAAGCTTCAAGAAGAATGATCAAGACAAGAGCAAGATAAAAAAAGTCAAAAGGAAGTGCTACATATGTGGAGACAAAGGTCACTTCATGACGGAGTGTCCGGAGAACTAGAAGAACAAGTAAAACAAGAAGGGTTACAAGAAGTACAAGAAGCATATAAAGTATCATTGGGGTGAAGCTCACATTGGGCAAGAATGGAACTCCGATGGATCATCTTCCTCCTTCGAGTCGGAATTCGATGAAGAGAAGGGAGGCATTTCCTCTCTTGCCATTGGACTCGCACCGACCAACACCTCCTTGTTTGGAAGCTTGACCGAGGATGAAGATGACACCGGACACAAGTTCATGATGGCAAAAGGCTCCAAGGTAAATGTCAATGGAAGTTCTCAAATACGTAACATGTTTGATTTGTTGGACATCATTGAACAGGAAAACGAGACTAATGAGAGGCAAGGGGAGATTCTTGAGAAACAAGAGGAAATGCTTGTTCAAGACAAGCAAATGGTGCTTGAACTTGAGAAACTCCTAGAAATTGAGAGCAAGGAAAATCGGGACTTGGTGAAGTGCCTCAAGGTGGTTGAAAAAGATAGTGAGACGCTCAAAGGCACAAATGTTTCACTTCAAGAGAAGTGTGATGACTTGCAAAAGGCTCACGACTCTCCTAAAGTGCAATTTGAGGCAATTAAGTGTAACACTACTTCCTCTCAATCTTCGTCTTGCCCCTCATCTAGCAATGGTTGTGCTAGGTGCCACAAGATTGATGTTGAAGCTTGCACAAGAAATGTCAAGATCATTGACGACATGAAGAAGCAAATACTAGTGCTTGAAGAGCAAGCACAAAATAAGAAGAAGGCCGTTTATGATGCAAAAGCCGACTATGCAAGAGGTGCATACACAAATGCAAGACGGTCACATGTGAAGGACGGCATCGACTACAAACAAGGTGGCAAGCACAATGCAAGGATCAACAAGAATGGCACCGAGTTCATCAAGTTCACCAAAGAGGGTGAATACCAAAAGAAGCAAGGCAAGAAGGAGAAGCCAATCAAGAACACTAACAAATCTTCTCTGTGCTAATGAGAAACAAGCATGGTCATGTCTATGCAAAATATCTTAGGCCACGCAACAAGAGCCACAAATTTTGTGTGTGGGTGTCCAAGGCACTTGTTACTAATGTAAAAGGACCCAAGCAAATTTGGGTACCTAAAAATAATTCTTAAATTTGTTTTGTAGGAATACTCCTCCGGCGGTTCATGTTGGGTGATCGATAGTGGATGCACGAATCATATGACCGGAGACAAGAAAATATTTGAATCATTTGAGCCAAGCAAAGAAAGAAATGAGTATATGACCTTTTGAGACAATAAAAAAGGCTATGTGTTGGGTTATGGTAACATTCTATTAACCTTTCCGCATTCGCTTTAGAAGGTTATGCTTGTGGACAACGTTGACTTCAATTTGTTGTCTATTTCACAATGCGGAATGGCTTACAATTGATTGTTCAACGATAAGGGTGTGATTGTCTCAAGGAGAAGTGATGGCTCGATTGCTTTTGAGGGTGTGCTCAAAGGAAAGCTTTATGTTGTGGATTTTACCACGGATAAAGCAAAACTTGACACATGCTTAGTTGCAAAGTCCGACATGGGATGGTTGTGGCATAGACGAGTAGCCCATGTCGGTATGAGAAATCTTCACAAGCTCCAAAAGGGCAGCCACATCCTTGGACTAACGGATGTTTTCTTTGAGAAAAATAAAATTTGTAGTGCATGTCAAGCCGGAAAGCATGTTGGAGCACCACATCCATCCAAGAACATGGTAACAACCACAAGGCCCTTGGAGATACTACACATGAATCTCTTCGGTCCCATTGCCTACATAAGCATTGGTGGTAACAAATATGGCCTTGTCATTGTTGATCATTATTCTCGCTTCACGTGGGTATTTTTTTGTGTGATAAAGGTGAAGTGAAAGACGTACTCAAGTCTTTCTTGAAAAGAGCACAAAATGAATTTGAAGTGAAGATCAAGGCAATAAGGAGCGATAACGGCACCGAGTTCAAGAACACTCAAGTTGAAGAGTAGTTGATGAGGAAGGCATCAAGCATGAGTTTTCGTCACCCTACACCCCTCAACAAAATTGAGTGGCCGAAAGGAAGAACCGCACTCTCATAGAGATGGTGAGAACAATGCATGACGAGTACAAAACATCCGATCGCTTTTGGGCCGAAGCAATCAACACCGCACGTCACGCCTCCAACCGGTTGTATCTTCACCTACTTTTGAGAAAAACTCCATATGAACTCCTAACTGGTAAAAAGCCTAATATCTCGTATTTCGTGTTTTTGGGAGCAAGTGTTTTATGCTCAAAAGGAAACCCAAGGCCTCAAAGTTCTCACCTAAAGTCGATGAAGGTTTCTTGCTTGGGTACGGATCAAATTGTCATGCCTATCGTGTTTTCAACAAAACCACCGGTTGTGCTTGAAGTTGCACGGGACGTGACGTTTGATGAATCTAACGGCTCTCAAGGGGAGGAAGTTGTTATTAACAATGTAGATATTGAAGCTCCTAGACAAGCAATCAAGAGAATGACCATTGGTGATGTGAGACCGCAAGAACAACCTCATGACCAAGATTAACCTCCTCCCTCAAGTCAAGACCAACCATGCACAAATCATGATCAAGGTGATCAAGATCAAGAAGTTGGCATTGAAGATCATGCTCAAACACAAGATGATGAACCTACAACGTATGATCAAGAGGTTGAGCAAGATGGCGGTCAAGCAAGCTCACATCCACCACACTCAAGAGTATACCAAAGTGTGCAACATGATCACGACGTGGAGCAAATTCTTGGAGACATAGAAAGGTGGTAATCACTAGATCTCGAGTTTGCAATTTTTGTGAACATTACTCTTGTCTCTTCTTTGGAGCCATTTAGAGTTGAAGATGCACTCGAAGATTCAGATTGGGTGATGGCCATGCAAGAAGAATTGAACAACTTCACAAGAAATGAAGTTTGGACTTTGGAAGAAAGGCCAAGACACAAGAATATTGTGGGCACAAAATGGGTGTTCCGCAATAAATAAAGTGAAGACGGTGTGGTGATAAGGAACAAAGCGAGATTAGTGGCAAAAGGATATTCACAAGTGGAAGGATTGGATTTTGATGAAACCTTTGCCCCCGTGGCAAGACTTGAATCAATAAAAATACTACTTGACTTTGCCACTCACCACAACTTCAAGTTGTATCAAATGGATGTGAAAAGTGCATTCCTCAACGGGCCAATCAAGGAAGAAGTGTATGTGGAGCAACCACCAGGCTTTGAAGACCCAAAGTATCCTAACCTTGTATACAAACTCCATAAGGCGCTCTATGGGCTTAAGCAAGCACCAAGAGCATGGTATGAATGCCTTAGGAATTTCCTTTTAAAAAAAGATTTTGAAATGGGCAAGCCCGATGTAACGCTCTTCACAAAGCATTTTGACAATGATATCTTTGTGTGCCAAATTTATGTCGATGACATAATATTTGGTTCAACTAATCAAATGTTTTGTGATGATTTTAGCAAGATTTTGAGATGTCTATGACGGGAGAGTTGACATTCTTTCTAGGATTTCAAGTGAAGCAACTCAAGGAGGGCACCTTCCTATGTCAAGCCAAGTACACTCAAGATATATTGAAGAAGTTTGACATGGACAAGGCAAAGCCCGCCAAGACACCCATGGCTACAAACGGCCATCTCGACCTCACCAAGAAGGACAAGCGAGTTGATCAAAAGGTATATCGTTCTATGATCGACTCCTTGCTTTACCTTTGTGCATCTAGGCCCGATATCTTGCTTAGTGTGTGTATGTGTGCACGTTTTCAAGCTGCTCCTATGGAGTGCTATATGGTGGCCGTTAAAAGAATCTTGAGATATTTGGTGCACACACCCAACCTAGGGCTTTGGTACCCCAAGGGTTCGAAGTTCAACATTATAGGCTATTCCGATGCGGATTGTGTCGGGGACTAGGTGGATAGGAAGAGTACCTCCGGGACTTGCCAATTTTTGGGTAGGTCCTAAGTGTCATGGTCATCCAAAAATAAATTTTTGTTGCCCTATCCACGGCCGAAGCCGAGTATGTTGCAGCTGGTAGTTGTTGTGCACAACTATTGTGGATGCGACAAACTCTAAGGGATTATGGTTACAAGTTGAAGCGTATTCCACTCCTATGTGACAATGAGAGTGCCATAAAGCTAGCATATAACCCCGTTGAGCATTCGTGCACAAAGCATATAAATATCGGTCATCACTTCTTGAGAGACCAATCTATCAAAGGGGATATTGAAGTGAGTCCTGTGAGAACCGATGAACAATTGGCCAATATTTTCACCAAGCCATTAGATGAAAGCTGATTTTGTCATTTAAGGAGTGAGCCAAATATCCTTGATTCTAGTAATGTGGCTTGAAAGCTTGCATATCTGCAGTGATGAAGAGTTATTACTTTTTGATAAATAAAATTCTTGAAAAAACTTGTATGGCTTGTTTCCAAAATCTTCGATTTTTGATCTTTGGATCATGTGGATTTGGATGTAATCATTGTTGGAATGATTCATTGTGGCTTGTTACATCCAATGAAGCCTTAGCACATGTCCATGAGTTTAACCGAGGACAAGAGAGAAAAGAACAATAGAGCATTCTCTGCCATTCGGCAAGTCTGAATTTTCCCGAATAGTCGGATATATCCGACCCGGTCGGATGATGTCCGACCCACCGTGTAGAGTCGGAAAATGTCCGACCGAGTCGGCCGATATCCGACTCCACGGGATTTCCACTATATCCCGTGTCCAACTTACCTCTTCACCCTATTCCCCTCATTCACCTTAAACCTTTCTCTCTCCTCACCCAACCGGCGATCCAAGCTCTCCTCCGGCCATCTCCCTCCTCCACTAGTGTTTTTGGAAGGATTTGTGGGGGAAAGGCTTCTCCCACTCGGACTCTATCGGATCCCATCGTCGGCTTCAAGGTTTTTCCCCTAATCTTTCTTTCCCACCTAGGGTTTAAGGTCAACTTCCATGGATTAGGAGATTCCTTGTTTCCCCTGCCTAGATGATGCATAGAAGTTATTCCTAGGATGCTATACGTGCTTGTAGATGCAATATGGCTAGGAATGTGCGGTCGAGCTATGCGGAATCAAGATTTTTGTGAAAAGACCGTGTGAGTCGGACAATGTCCGAGTGAGTCGGACAATATCCGATCGCTCTCGAATAGTCGGACATGAGCCGACCTAGTCGGACGATATTCGACTCCCACAGATTTTTCACAAACTTCTCGCTTGTGCATTATGTCGATTGCTTATATCTATCTATGCTATCTATCTTATACCAGTCCTTGTTCTTCTTCCATTAGCATGGGTCACTCTTTCATCAATCCCAATCCGGAAAAGAGGACCAAATATTCGAAGATATACAACAATCCGGGAAGAGGAAAAGGCCTAGGACGAGTGCACCTCCCAATTGTTGAGCCTAGGGAGGAGGAGGAACCCATCGAAATCCATCGGGAAATGAAGAATGATGTGGTGGATCCCGCTTTAGGTCGTGAGCCAATCAATTATGTTAAAGGAGCGAGAATCGGTGGCTATTGAAGCTAGAGAGACAAACTGGTTTGCCATGGACCATGATACCATGGATAACAGATTTTGGTCCCACTTTCATGCAGATTGGTACATGTGTGCATACAAGAACAAAGTGAATCCCATAGTGCTTATGCAGTACATTGATTGGGATTACATGGCAAATAGGAAGGCAACCTTGTTTGATGAAGTGATTGCTATGTGTGAGTATCACGGATCAAGAACATCATGGTTTCAAGTATGATTGGAACCAAGAGATTGTGTGTCGGTTTTACTCCACTTGTCTACTTTGACAAGGCTGCGGGGAGGATGTGGTGGATGATCGATGGAGAGAAGCTATCTTGCACCTTCTCTCGTTTTGCTAATATTCTTGGATTGACGGACACTATGATCGGGGCCACTCGTCTCCATGATGGAGACTCTCTCAACCCCGAGCAAATGAGGTACATGTACAATGATGAGACATCTTGCAACCCACCTTATGTTGTAGGTTTCAAGCCTATCTATGTGGTCTTGCATAGGATGCTTCGTCTCACCCTCTCTCCTAGGGGTGGAAATGCTGATCATGTGGCTTCCTATGCAAAGGATCTTCTTCACATCTTGCCAAATCAGCGAAGGTTCAATGTGTGGGACTTCGTTTTTAGTGAGATGTGGCATGGCTCGGTGGATGCTAGGCGTGCCTATGTCTATGCACCGTTTGTTATGTGCATGATTGAGAGGATCTCCAAGAAGACTTTTCACAAGGACTGCACTCATAACCCTCTTCGGCCTAGGATGCCCCCAAATGCTCCTAGGACTCCCTCTCGAGTGCACCTTCGGCAGCTCCAGGTTCTAGTAGTGCAGCCCCACCTAGCAGCAGTTCAGCTCCTCACCATGACGAGCACCGTGGTCGTAGTCCTAGCTCCAAGAACAAGAGTGGTCTTTTCAAGATGCTTAAGGGCATTTTCAGCATGTGCCGGAGGATGGATGCCGGGATGGAGAACATTGAGCAGCGTCGAGAATGTGCTGAACGAGCGGCGAGAAAATCATCTATGATCACCTCCAGGATCACTACTCCTGGAGCCCCCTCTCTAGGGCCGGTCCCTGTTCCTCCATCGGTTGAGTACCCGTGGGACTCCTTCACTCCGAGTCTCACTACTTTGGTTACTTTCGACCTCCAGCTTACTTTACTCGCTCCTACCGGCCCTAGCACGGGTACCTCCACTCACACCAGATTTCACTATGAGGAGGATGAGGCCGAGGATGAGCCCGAGCATGAGCCTCTTGTTGGGACCACTATAGCTTCGAGGCTGAGGAGGAAGGAAATGAGGATGATGAGGAGTCGGAGGATGCCGATGGCACGAGAGGTGACTCGTTCTCCCCACTACACTAGGAGTCTCTCTCCCAAGGGAAAGGGCCCAGCTGATCTTGAGGAGGAGGACGGCGATGACGATGAGGACGATGAGGAGGACTCGGGACGATGATGAGTAGATTCCACTTTCTTCCTTTTTGGTGTTTTGATGCCAAAGGGGAGAAGTAAAATTCAGCAAGCACTTTGATGTTGAGTAGAGCAAGTGAGAGTTGCTCTTGTATCTTGTTTTATTTATGGACATTGTCGAGTCTTAAACTCGGCACTAGTACTACCCGGTCCCTCACGAGCGTGGAATTCGATGGTGCAACACACAAAACACACAGGAACACAAGATTTTAGACAGGTTCGGGCCCCTCGAATTGAGAGTAATACCCTACGTCCTGTATGTTATGTATTGCCTTTAGCGGATTGCTAATTGCAAGATCTCGAGAGAGTTTTCGGGGGTTCCTGTTCCGCCTTATATATCCGGGAGAGCTAGGATTACATGAAGAGTCCTAGTCGATTACATTGATTACATATATGGGAACTCTATCTCTAGCTTTCTTTATTGATTCGAGTCCTAACGGACTACTAATTATTCCTTAACTTGCTTCTCAAGTCATCATACGCCGGTATTGATATCCGCCTCGATCTCCATACCGGTATATAGAATCCTCTGTTATTCCGGACCGGTCGGGAACCAGTCGCCAGCTATCTCCATCACCTTTATCTTCATTGATTTGTTACCGTGTCTTTGCGCATTCATTCCTTTATCATCTCGTATACCCATAAGGCAAGTATACGACGGACATGTTGCTTAGGATGTGTGTTTTGTGATGAACTATGTGGTGTGCTTTATTTGTAAGACTCTGTTTTTAAATTCCTATGTGATGAACTGTGTCTTATGGATGATGAATGGTGTAATATTATTTGTGTCGTTTCTAGTTGCATTTGTGTGGATCCTCGTGCCATATGCATTGTTGCTCTTCTTCTTTTAAATACATGCCTTGTGGATCAAATCCATGGTTTTAGGGGGAGCCCTCTTGTTTTTTTTTCTCTAAAGTGTCCGCACTTGGTTTTGAATTGACCATTTATGAATTCAACTCATGCACACCTTTAGGGGAGCTCTCGCCGTTATAGATCATTTTATTCTTAATTGTGAATTTTAGTTGTGTTATCATCAATCACCGAAAAGGGGAGATTGAAAGTGCATCTAGGCCCCTAATTATGGTTTTGAGTGATTGACGTCAATACGGTTAAAAAGGACTAATGTTTCAAATGAGCTTGTACGCAGTTTATATTTAAAATTCAATTGAGAGCAAAGAAACACAAAAAGGAAGTGGCCAAGAGTTTTCATGTTTACAAGATTTGAAAAATGGTCAACTGTGCTCAAGATCAAGATGTGAAGCTTTTTATTTATGTCTTGAGTATAGGAAACACCATACTATCAAGAGAGACACACACAAGTATAAAGCGTGAAAAATCAAGTGCTCAAAATTCCCTCTCCAAGTCAAAAATAAGTTTTTTACCTCCCAAGAGTCGGACAAAGTCCGAGTCCGTCGGATATTTGAGTCGGACTCCGAGAGACCTTGCCACTTCGTGAAAATCATGGGGAGTCCGATCTTGTGCGTGGTATGAAGGCGCTCATCCGTGGATTCGGCCTCCTCATCATCGGCAGATGTGCCGGACCCTGCGTGGCTTTGCCCTTCGCGCGACGGTGTTCGCGGTCAGCATCCATCTCCGTGCCTGCTACCGAGGCGTTCGACACGTCCCAAAGCCAAATTAAGGGCCTGCAGCTGTTGGTCCTGGTCGGCAACACTAGCTTCTACGGACGTGAAACGTTCGGTCGGCGGCTTGAAGGCATGGAGAACTTCCTCGATGGTCGTCAACCTCTTGGCAACGTTGGCCATGGTGAGCCCATCCACGGCGGCGGCGGCTGCGATAGCGGAGCTCATGGTGGGCTAACCTTGGTGTCGGTGTTCGAACCACCGACCGTAGAATTTGTCCCGGGGCTGCGCGTTTTAGGCCGGATGGTACACAAGGGAAGACACAAAAGATTTAGGCTGGTTCGGGAAAGCTCCCTACGTCCGGCGGGGGTGGTGTCGCGTCGTTCGTGTTCCTCGCGTCAAGCGAGAAACGGGGTACAAAGGTGGTGGGAGAGGAGCATGCTCCAAGTCCCGTGCGGGTGCGTGTGGGTGCAAAAAAACTCGAGAGTGTGAGAGCGTGTAAGCTTGTCCGCCTGTCTTGGAAGTGAGAGACTCTACACCTTTACGATCGCAAGGGTGAAGCTCGAGTTATAGGAGAGAGGGAGAAAGAGGGCAGCCATGGACTCGGTCGAATGCCCGTGCCGTCCCGTCGGTCTTCTTCCTCGCGCGTACTTGAGTGGGTTGACCGGACGGTCGCATCGTTCCCGTAGCTTGTTGCGTCGGGGTGGAGTATTCCGCATCCGGCGGTATCATGGGCGGCGTCATGGCGAGTGGTTGGATATGACATGCCATACCCGTCCTTCTCTCGTCATACGCATTGATGGCTGGATCAAGGTCGAGGTCGGGCAGCGACTCGCGCGAGCCTCGAGCTTGCTTGGCGTTAGTCGTGCGGGACGGAGCGTAACTCGAGCCCGACCTCGAGTTACACTCGTTGACGGGTATGACGGGAGGGGTCGTACCGCCATACGTTAGTAGATGATGGATTCTCCTGGAGACTTCGGTCCACGCCAACTTTGTCGGGATACGGGGACGGAACAGGGGACGGCACATCCCATCGGCATGGCTCGACGGGAACCGGTGGTGGTAGGAGGGATGGGGTGCGAACCCCCGCCAATGATTTCCGAGTAACGCCCATGTGGGTGCCGGGGTAGGTGGTGTTAATGCGGTTGGTAGTCGAGTTTCGAGGTCACGCTCGGAGGTCGAGCGCGGAGGTCGAGCGGGCAAGGTCGCTCGGGAGGGAGCCTTCCCGAGTAGGGCGGACAAGGTCGTGCGAGGCGGGCCTCCTCGAGCTTGGCGGACAAGGTCGAGCCCGTCGCTTGCCGACCTGTTTTCCGGCGGGGTCGTACGGGGTAGGTCCAGCCTCATCCGCCGACGTGGTTTCGCTAATCCATCGTTAAGTGGGCTCGGAGGGTGACACGTGGCAGCGTTAATCTTTCTCCCCGACAGTAGCCTCGAGCCCCCGAGTGAGTCGTGGACTCATCCGGGGATCCATTGAGGTTGCGGGGAGTCGCGCTCGTGTTGTTTCGTGAGAATTGTTTATCCGCCGGATGCGCGCGAGCACGTCCCGTGGACGGTAGCCCCCGAGCCGGAGGATAAGTCGAAGACTTATGCTTTGGCTGAATCGCGAATGAATTGTGTTCCCGCCATTGGACCTCATGCTTGCGATGCCGGCCCTCGAGCCGGTGCGGAGGGCCGGTCGTGAGGTGGTTCGTCTTAGTTGATTTCCCTGTCTGCGTCACATTCGTACGACGGACGAGTAGAGCAGATCCGCGATTTTCCCGAAAAGGGCGGCACGCGGGGCTCGATGGACTCGGTAGCGGGAAAAGTCCGAGTGAAGTTGTGGTTTCCCGTCGAGGGGATTCCGTCCGGCCCGCCGGGGGACAACTTCATCAATCCGCACGGGCGCCCTCGATTGGGACCCGAAACCATTCGATAAGTTTCGGGGCTCGATGCCCCTCTACGGTGAGATTCCCCTTAGTCGAGGTCGACGCGGACTCGAACGTGTTCGGTCGATGCCCGTTGCGCTTGCGCGCGTGGGTTGCGGTCACTCCCCGGCTCGATTTGGTATGCTCGAGGCGACCGTCGAACCCTTTCGATCGGGCGAGCCTTGGAACCTCGGCCGGGTGGGGCCGTCGAGGCAGTTTTCAACCTCTTATCCCCGCTTACCTTCGAGGTCAAGCCTCGGTTTGGTCGAGCTTCGAGGTCGAGCGGTCGACCTTGAAGCGGGTAGGTAGGAGGTCGAGGGTCCTCCTCGGGGTGCGTGCCCTTCCTCACCTATGTCGGTATGTGAGAGAATTTGAATTGACAGGGGAGACGAGAGGGGGTGTGGGAGTTTTACCGTCTTGGCTTCCATATTTCGAAAATCGAGACGCGTCCTCACCCGTTGCCGGCGTGTGGTGGTGGGCCGGCGCGGCGTGGATTCGGTTTTCCATCGGTAGTGGCGGCCCCCGCAGTTAGTATGGGTAGTGGGGCGATAGACCCGGAGACGGTGGCGTGAAAATCGGAAAGGAGAGGAGTTAAGGGACTTTACCCAAGGGCCGGCGATCATGGGGCCCACGAGCAGAACCGAGGGGACGCGGCCGCCTATTTAAGCCGGTCCCGTCGTGGCCTTCCGCCTTCACGCGTCGTTGCCTTCCTTGCTTTCGTCCTTCCAAGCCCTAGCTTTCGTATCCCTCCTCACACAGCCCCCGAGCCGTTCCACCCTTGCCTCGCCATGTCGACCTGGACCCGTTCCACGACGACGAAGGCTGATCTTGAGCGGCTGGTGGCCCAAGGCTTGTTGCGCGAGCGCGGCACGGAAAAGTGGTGGATTCTTCCCGGCAATGAGTCGCGCCCCCATCCCCCGGCATGTTATGTCGTCTCTTTCCTGCACTTCCACGAGCGCGGCACGGGGACACCGGGGAACGACTTCATGCGGGCCATGTTGTTCCGGAACAAGCATGAGCTACAGCACTCGAACCCCAACGGGATCCAGCGATTGAGCACCTTCGTGGCTCTCTGCGAGGGTTTCCTGGGCATGGCGCCCAATCTCGACCTGTGGAGGTATTACTTCCGCATCAACCTCTATCGAGGCGGAACTCCACGAGCGAGGATGTTCCTACGCACGTCGGCTGCGCGGGGATCGTCACGAAGAAAGACCGGGGGAGGGACTACATTTCGGTGACCACCACCTCGTCGAACCGGGGGTGGCACCCGAAATGGTTCTACCTGCGCCAAGACCCGGTGCATCCGTTCCCGGACTTCGAGCCCGTGTCCTCGAGGAAGTCCCGGAGGAGTGGAAGTGGGGCTGCCCCCGCACTAACCGGGACCAGGTCGATCATCGAGGCGATCCGGCACCTAAGCCGGTTCGATGTCGACGCGACGGCGGTGGTGGGGTCCTACCACAAGCGGAGGTTCGCGCCGCATGCCGCTGATGCGGCGCTCGATGCGGATGCATCAGGTCTCAAGCAACGACCGTTGTGTTCCGGACACGGTGATGGCGCTGCCGCAGCTCGACGATGACACCATCGCGTCGCGCGTCCGGAGCACGCCGGGTACAGCCGCGCGAGCTTGGCCCGTCCAGGGGGCCCCGAAGATAATGCCGCACCCCAAGCGCTCGATGTGGTAAGTCACTTCGACCTTCGTCGTTTCGCCGTTATTCGTGTTTTCGGTACCGTTCGCAATCTTGTTCTTCTCTTTGCGATCCGCTCGGAGCTGCGGCTCCCGAAGGAGCGGGCGAGATGTAGGATAACCGTCCGCGAGCCGCGACAAAGCAGGCCGAGAGGAAGGCGGCCAAGGACTTGGCCGCGCGACTCAAGGCGGAGAAGGCGGCGCGAGACCCCGTACGTCGGTGAGTTTGAGACAGACGGGGAGACCCCGTATGTCCGCTCCCGCCGAGCCGTCACCTCGGCCCTCGAGACTTCCGCCCCCTCCTTCTCAACCTTCGCGACCGGGACCTCGAGGTAGCCCGACCCCTTCGAAGGTGGGTCGAGCTCCCGGATCGAGGAGGCGTCTCTCGTAGAGGGGACGGGGACTAGCGGGGAACCTCCGTCCGGGGCGGAAGTCGTCGACCTCACGGGGGATCTTGTCTGTCGATGTGAGGGAGACGGCGGAGATGATCGCCGAGCTAGTCGAAGGCGAGACGGACCTCAACCGCGCGCCGGCGGCGCCAGAGACGGCGTGACGGATGGCGTAGATCCGCGAGGTCTTCCCTCCGTCGGATCCGCGGACGTGGTACCCGCGCAAGGTTCCCGACCTCGGGCGCTGCGAGCCCAAGAGTCCGGCGGGGACGTTCCCGAGCCCGTTGGGAGCGGCGAGGAAGGTCGACGTTGGGACGCGCATGTCGATGTCCCGGAACCTGCTACGGTCGGTGAGCGGGCCTCGCGACACGCGGACGCGCGTGTCGATGTCTTTAAACTTGCTACGCCCGGCGGAGGAGGCGCCGCGGGGTCCTCACTCGACTTTGAGGTCCCCGCAGAACCCCTCGAGGAGGCGGCGCGGGAGGTGGTCGACCCAGCGGCGGCTGCCGGGAAGAGTGCTCGCGAGGGCGAGCTTGGCGATGGTGGGCCCGCGCCCAGCGCGTGGCGCCGCCGAGGAGGAGGGCTCCGGCCACGACTCTTCGTAAGTCGTTAACCTCTTCGGCGGCACAAGCCGCGAAGGTGAGGAGTGCCGGCGTCGAGGTGGCGGCTATGTCGGCCACCATCGGAACGGGAGGGGCGCCGGTGGAATCCGGCCGCGCTCCGCAGTCGCCTTTGGAGCGAAGTTGTCGGACTTCGTGGGCGGGCTCACACCGGTGGTGCGCGAGTTCCTGTCCCGACTCGAGTCGGGGGCGGACGAGCTCGTGGAGTCGGTCGGTCAAGCCCGCGCCAACTTGGAAGAAGCACTCGCGCGGGCGGAGTCACTTCGGGCGACGAAGGAGGCGGCGGAGGTGCGTCGCGCGAAGGAGGTGGCCCTGGTCTCCTTGGCCAAGGCCGAGGAAGCCGCCTCGGTGGCGGAGGAGGTCTAGGAAGCGCTCCGAGGCGGAGCGTGAGCCGAGGCGGAAGGCCGAGACCGCGGCGAGGGTCTCCCACTAGACCGCGTCCGGCTACCTCACGGAGCTCCGGGAACAGCGAGCCGAGAAAGAAGGTAGGAACTTAGATCTTTTTCCTTTCGACCTCCGGAATTCTTTGACATTTTCTTAGCTTCTCAAGCTCGAGCCTCTAATGTCGAACTCTCTCGATGATGTAGGGATGGAGCAAAGGTTGGTCGCATCGGAGGCGTCCCGGAGGGAGCTCGACGCCGCCTTGGGCCGTGCCTTCGTCGATGTCGAGGTCGAGCGGTGTGTCGAGGCTGCCTCGCTAGAGCAGATCGGCGTGGTGGTCCAAGGAGCGAGGCGCTCCGGTGTGCGCGCAACCTTTAGGTGCTGGCGTCACACTACGAGGGCCTTGACTTCGGGGCCGTTAGCTCGGGGCTTGTTCCCGGCTTCGTCGGCGCCGAGCCGGAGGCATTGCCGACCGAGACCCGTGCGCACGCCGATTCCCTCGCTGCAAAGCTCGAGGAGGAGCCCCTCCCCAAGATGTAGATGAACTAGGGGATTAGTTTTTGTTTTCGTTTTGTTACGAACAATGGGGCGTTGTCCCCTCGCATGTAAAGAACTTTAAGTTTTTAACTCGTTCCGCGCTCGACCCTTTGAGGCCTTGCTCTTTGTTAATGATTTTAAGTTCGACTTAAATCTGTCTTGGCCTTTTCATATATCTTGTTGACTCGCAAAGTTCGAGCCTCCGAGCCTCGTTGGACTTAGTCGTTTTTGGTGAGCGTTTGGTAGGACCGTCGGGGTACTCGAGCTTCGGCCTTCCGACCAACTTAGACCGTGAGTCCGTTTGCTCGCGACTTACTTTGTTCGTGACCGAAATTCAAATCCAAGGTCAATTGAAACTTAGCAGATTTTGTTCGCGAAAAAGGGCTAAGTGCGGTGATTTTTGTTTTGAAAAATCGTAGGTATCGCTCGCCTTCCAGCCCTCGAGTGAGGCTCGACCTCGCAGCAGAGGTCGAGGGTCACCGTACCGAGCGGGCGATCGTTAAAGAGGAAAGGAACAAATGCGAGTTCAGGAGTAGAATTTACGTAACTGCGCGATGTTCCGGGCGTTGGTCGGCTCTCGACCTTCCACCGTCTTGAGTTTGTAGGAGCCGGGCCGGATGACGCGTGCGACATTGTAGGGTCCTTCCCAAGGAGGGAGAGCTTGTGGCGGTCGTTGTTGCTCTGCACTCTGCATAACACCATGTCTCAAACGTTGAAGCCTCGACTCTTGACGTTGCGATCGTGGTATCGTCAAAGCGCCTATTGGTACATGGCGGAGTGCAGGAGCGCAGCATCACGCGCTTCATCGAGCTGATCGGCGGCATCCTTGAGCGTCGTTTTGTTTCCTTGCTCGTCAAAGGCACGGACCCTAGGAGCGCCACGGTCGAGGTCGGTCGGAAGAATTGCTTCCGAGCCATAGACCATGAAGAATGGCGTGTAGCCGGTTGCTCGGCTTGGGGTCGTTCGAAGACCCCGGAGAACGGCCGGTAGTTCCGCCGCCCATCGACCGCTAAAACGCTTCAAGCGATCGTAGATGCGAGGCTTGAGCCCTTGTAGGATCATGCCATTGGCTCGCTCGACCTGCCCATTGGTTTCGGGGTGAGCTACGGCTGCCCGACCTACTCGAATGTGGCGATCGTCGTAGAACGTAAGGAATTTCTTCCCGTGAACTGCATGCCATTGTCCGTGATTATCGAGTTGGAAACACCAAATCGATGAACGAGTGTCGAGGAAGAACTCGATCGCCGCTTCGGACCGGATTTTACCGATGGCTCGAGCTTTGATCCACTTCGTGAACTTGTCAACCGCGACAAGCAAGTGGGTGAAGCCCCGGGTGCTTTCTTTAATGGCCCGACCAAGTCCGGACCCCGGACCGCGAATGGCCAAGTGATGGGTATGGTTTGGAGGGCTTGAGCAGGCTGATGTGTCCGTCGAGCGTAGTACGGCAACCCTTGCACGTGTGCACGACGCGAGTCGCGTCGGGCACGGCGGTTGGCCGATAGAAGCCTTGTGGGAAGGTGTTACCCACGAGGGTCCGCGGCGCTGCGTGATGCCCACGGACGCTCGCGTGGATGTCATTAAGGAGCTTCTCGCCTTCCTCGATTGGGATGCGGCGCTGCAGGATTCCGGACGCGGCTGCGTTTGTCAAGCTCGCCGTCGACCAGGATGAAAGACTTAGAGCGCTCGTGCAGGTGCCTTGCTTCTCTTTGGTCGGTCGGAAGCTTGCCATGGAGGAGGTACTCGATGTACCGCATCCTCCGGTCAGATTGTGACGCCTCGCCGGCCGTCGGCGCGTCGATTTCCATGACCTCTCCGCCCGATGGCGGAGGATCAGCCCCGAGCCCTCACCGGGGCTCGAGCATTCCACGGGGTTGAGGTCGCCGCTCGGGGCAGCCCCCGAGTCCGCTTCGATGGGTCCTCCATCGTTCTTAGGAGGATCAAGAGCGCGAACCGACGGTTGGAACCGATCGTTGGCGAAGACGTCCGACGGGATCGGTTCCCGATCGGATGCCATCTTAGCCAACGAGTCCGCCGCCTCATTGAGCCGTCGCGGAATGTGCTTGAGCTCGAGGCCGTTGAACTTCTCCTCGAGCTTTCGCACCTCTTGATGATAGAGTATCGGCGTGTCCTTCCGACAGCCTTGACTCTTTCATCACCCGATCGATGACGAGCTGCGAGTCCCCGCGGATCTTGAGCCGTTTGATCCGGAGTTCTATGGCGATCTTGAGGCCGTTGATTAAAGCCTCGTACTCCTTGAGTGTAACCGGATGGCGTACCTCATACGTACCCCTTGAGGGGAGACGAAGATGAGTCCAACGCCCGCTCCGCTGCGCATCGGCGACCCGTCGAAGTACATGACCTAGTACTCTTGGTCCACCAGCGTGGGTGGCAACAGAGTCTCCGTCCACTCCGCGATGAAGTCGACGAGCACTTTGGACTTTATCGCCATTTGGGGCACATAGTTGATGTTGTGCCCCATCAACTCGAGAGCTCACTTGGCGACTTTGCTCGCAGACTCCCTTTTTCAATGATGTCGTGTAAAGGAAACGAGCATACCACGGTTATCGAGTGCGCGCCGAAGTAGTGGCGTAGCTTGCGCTCGGCGACCATCACGGCGTAGAGGATCTTGAGGACCCGGAGACACCTCGTCTTCAAATCGGAGAGCACCTCGCTGACCTAGTAGACGGGGTGTTGTACCTTGATCACGTGTCCCTCTTTCTCCCGCTCGACCATGACGGCAGCGCCGACAACCCGAGTGGTTGCCGCGACGTAGAGGAAGAGTCGCTCGCCCGGAAATGGTGGAGTTAGGACCCGAGGTTTGGCCAGGATACGGTTCACGCCATCCGGCGCGGCCTAGGCCTCGGCATCCACTCGAAGCGCTCGGACCTCTTGAGGAGCTTGTAGAGTGGGAGGGCTCTTTCCCCAAGGCGTGAGATGAAGCGGCCGAGTGCTGCTAGGCATCCCTGTAAGTCACCGCACTCCCTTGAGGTTCCGGATCGGACCCATATGCTCAATGGCAGAGATCTTCTCCGGATTCGCTTCGATGCCACGCTTTGAGACGATGAAGCCCAATAGCATTCCTCGCGGGACCTCGAAGACGCACTTCTCGGGGTTGAGCCTAACACCATTCTCGCGTAGCTTGGCGAACACGCGCTCAAGGTCGACCACGAGTTGGTCGGCTCGCTTAGACTTGACGACGATGTCGTCTACGTAGGCCTCGACAATATCTCCGATGAGATAGTCGAAGCATTTCTCGAACCTCCGGGTATGTGGCACCGGCGTTCTTGAGTCCGAACGGCATCATGGTGTAGCAGATACGAGCCGAAAGGCATGATGAAGGAGGTCGTGAGTTGGTCGGATTCGTCAAGCGCTATCCGATAGTACCCGCAGTACGCATCTAGAAAGCAAAGAGTTTCGCACCGGGAGGTCGAGTCAACTATTTGGTCGATGCGTAGTAAAGGAAAAGGATCCTTGTGACAGGCCTTATTCGAGCTAGTATAATCAACACACATTCTCTATTTCCCATTCTTTTTCGTACAAGAACAGGATTAGCTAACCACTCGGATGATACACCTCCTTGATGAACCCGGTCGCCAAAAGCTTCGCGATCTCCTCTCCGATTGCCTTGCGCTTTTCCTCATCGAAGCGGTGCAAAAGTTGCTTCACCGGCTTGGAGCCCGGCCCGATGTGCAAGGAGTGCTCGACGACTTCCCTCGGTATGCCCGGCATGTCCGAGGGTTTCCACGCGAATACGTTGGCGTTCGCGCGGAGGAAGTCGACGAGCACGCTTTCCTATTTGGGGCAAAGGGAGGTACCGATGCTCACCGTCTTCTTCTCGTCGCCCTCAAGGTCGAGGACGACCTCCTTGGTGCCCTCTCGCCGGCTCGAACGAGGCCGTCTTGCGGCTTGCTTGCGGAGGGTCTTCGACGACCTGCTCCGTGATGACCGCCAACTCGGTGGTGGACGCCGAGTGCGCCGACGCCGGGTCGTAGTTGTCGACCTCGCACTAGTAAGCGTGCTCGGAACGACGCGCCGACGGTGATGACTCCCTTCGGCCCGGGCATCTTGAGCTTCGGGTATACTTAATTCGGGACGGCCATGAACTTCGGGTATCATGGCCGCCCGAGGATGCCGTGGTAGACTCCAGGGAATCCAACCACCTCGAACGTGAGGGTCTCCGTTCGGAAGCTCGAAGGAGTCCCGAACGTGACGGGCAAGTCGATCCGGCCGATGGGAATGGCTTGCGTTCCCGGAAGGACGCCGTGGAACGGTGAACCGTTGGGGCGAATGCGTGAGCGCTCGATGCCCATGGCGTCAAGGACGTCGACGTATAAAATGTTGAGGCCGCTGCCTCCGTCCATTAGCACCTTGGAGAGGCACGTCTTGGCTATGATGGGGTCGACCATGAGCGGGTACCGACCCGGTCGTGGGACTCGCGCCGGATGATCGGCGTGGTCGAATATGATCGGGAGTTCCGACCATTTGAGGTAAGCCGAGGTCGCGGGCTTCGCAGCGAAGACCTCGCGGCGCTCGAGCTTGACGGAGCGTCGGCCCGGACGAGCGTCGGAGCTCGCGAATATCATCGGGCAACCCTCCGCCTAAGGGAAGCCTTCGCCCTCCTCGTCGCCGGCGTCACCCTCGACCCGCCCTTCTTCTCGGTCGCGGCCACCAAAGGGTCATCGCTCGACCGCGACTTATTCTTCTTGTTGGGCTTGAAGCCGGAGGGGCCTCCGCCGGCATTGCCGTCGGCCCGAAGCATAGCTTGTGGCAATGTCGAGGAGCTCCCGAGCTATTCGCGGGCAGCATCGCCCCGGCTCGTGAACAAGAGCCTCGCAGCTTTTTCCGGAGAGGAACACTCCCACCACATCCGCGTCGACGACATGGGGAAGTTTGTTGCAGCGTCGGGATAAACGCCAAATGTAGTCCCGGAGCGGCTCGTTCGGCTTTTGCCGACGGTTTTCAGCTCCCGGGGGTTGCCCGGACGGGCACATGTGGCCTGGAAGTTACCCACGAATACTTCTCGCAGGTCGGCCCACGAACGTATCCGGTTCGCGCGGAGGTGCTCTAGCTGGGTTCGCGCCGAGACGGCGAGATACAGCGGCAAATTCCGAATGACGGCGAGATCATCATTCGCGCTACCCGCCCGGCGGGCAAGGCGATAGTCCTTCAGCCGGATGGAGGGGTTCGACTCCCCCACATACTTGGCAACCGTCGTTGGCGGACGGAGGCACGGAGGGAAGGTCGCTCCCCTAATAGCGGAGCTGAACACCCCGGGCCTTGGGGGTCGGGGCTCCGGCTCCGGTCGTGCTCGACATCGCCATGTCCGCCGGGCCGAGGGTGGCGAACGAGCTGTTGGCCCACGTCATCCCGAGCGCGTCGCCGCGCATTGAGGGTCGAGCGTGCGTCGCGTGCCGTGCCGATGCGAGAGTGCACCGACCGCCCGGCCTCGGGCTGGCCCGGCTGCGCGGGCTGCCGCACGAAGTGCGTATCGAGCCTCCCGCTTGGGAGTCATGACGGTTGGCGCCGGCCCGTTGGTTCGACAAGCACAGCGCGCCGTTGCGAACTCTCCGCGTGCTGCTCCACCGCCTTAGCGAGCAGCGCGGCCATCTCCCTCTCGTACTCGTCGTGCTTCCGGGGTCGGCTGCACCGGGAGGGTTTTCAATAATGCTGCTGCCGCAGCGACATTTTGCCCAGCATGAGGAAAGTGCTCGGGCTTCACCACCGTCGTCGTTGGATCTCGCTGGTTGACGTGGCGAGCTCTCCGTCGTGCGTTGCACTCCGCGTGCCGACGGTGCTGGTCTAGCTCCCGCTCTACCGCTGCCGCCTCCTCCACGAGGCTGCGGCGAGCTTCCTCCGGTTCCGGCCGCCTAGCCCGGAGGCGACCCCGCAAGTCGTCACCGCCCGGGGCGCCGTGTGTGCACGTTGGGCCGCCGGAGTTCCAGGAGCGCCGTGCTCGGCGCGGCCGGTCCTCCGGCGCTCTGCGCGTCCGCTCTCGCGGCATGCACCATGTTGCACTTGCGGGTGAGGCCGTAAGCCTCGTCGCAGCTGCCGTGGTCGGAGTCTTCGTCCTCCCCTGCGTCGAGGAGGTCAAAGAAGTATTCGGAGGGATGAATCACCATCCCTACGAACTCACCCGCTGCGAGGTCAGCCGACCCCGAGGGAGCGCTCGATCACGGGACCGTCACATTCACTATGACGAGCGTGGCCATAGGGGCTCGCAGCTGTCGGCGGCTCCGCGCACACCAGCGTCCGCTCGGTAGTGGCGAGAAAGTCCAGGCTCCCAAAACGCACGGTGGTGCCGGGGCCCGAACGAAAGCTCGGATTCAGCCATCCGTGCCGTGGAAGAAGAGAGAAATCGGCGAAACGCACAATAGCCCCTACCCGGCGCGCCAACCGTCGGTGTTCGAACCACCGGCTATAGAACTTGTCCCGGGCTACGCGTTTTAGGACGGATGGTACACAAGGGAAGACACGAAAGATTTAGGCTGGTTCGGGAAAGCTCCCTACGTCCGGCGGGGGTGGTATCGCGGCGTTCGTGTTCCTTGCGTCAAGCGAGAAATGGGGTACAGAGGTGGTGGGAGAGGAGCGTGCTCCAAATCCCGTGCGGGTGCGTGTGGGTGTAAAAAACTCAAGAGTGTGAGAGCGTGTAAGCTTGTCCGCCTGTCTTTGAAATGAGAGACTCTACCCCTTTATAGTCGCAAGGGTGAAGCTCGAGTTACAGGAGAGAGGGAGAAAGAGGGCAGCCGTGGGCTGAATCGAATGCTCGTGCCGTCCCGTCGGTCTTCTTCCTCGCTCGTACTTGAGTGGGTGACCGGGCGGTCACATCGTTCCCGTAGCTTGCTGCGTCGGGGTGGAGTATTCCGCATCCGGCGGTATCATGGGCGGCATCATGGCAGAGTGGATGGATCCGACATGCCATACCCGTCCTTCTCTGTCCTACGCATTGATGGCTGGCTCAAGGTCGAGGTCGGGCAGCGACCCGCGCGAGCCTCGAGCTTGCCGGCGATAATCGTGCGGGACGGAGCGTAACTCGAGCCCGACCTCGAGTTACACCCGTCGACGGGTATGACGGGAGGGGTCGTACCGCCGTACGTCGGTAGATGATGGCTTCTCTCGGAGACTACGGTCCACGCCAACTCGTCGAGGCTACGGGGACGGCACGGGGACGGCACGTCCCGTCGACGTGGCCTAACGGGAGAAGGTGGTGGCAGGAGGGGTGGGGTGCTAACCCCCGCCAATGATTTCCGAGTAACGCCCACGTGGGCGCCGGGATAGTTGGAGTTAATACGGCCGGTAGTCGAGTTTTAGGGTCGCGCTCGGAGGTCGAGCGCGGAATTCGAGCAGGCAAGGTCGCTCGGGACGGAGCCTTCTCGAGTAGGGCGGACAAGGTCGTGCGAGGCGGGCCTCCTCGAGCTTGGCGGACAAGGTCGAGCCCGTCGCTTGCCGACCCGTTTTCCGGCGGGGTCGTACGGGGGTAGGTCCAGCCTTATCCGCCGACGTGGTTTCGCTAATCCATCGTTAAGTGGGCTCGGAGGGTGCCACGTGGCAGCGTTAATCTTTCTCTCCGACACTTGGACTCCCGATACCAAATTGTCACGGGCTGGGAACTCGGGATGATTGGAGGGAATCGGGAACCTTAGCTTATACTTGAACGATGTGGTTGGACTCGGTCCCGGACCTCGCCGGTGCGGAGGAACCGTGGTGGCTGTCGCACTACCGAGACCGGACTCGATACAGGGTGGATAAATCCCAACAAACAACCTATCGACTCCCCGGCCTTCCTTCGATTTATAAACACCGAGATAGGCGGACCCAAAGCTAATTGACATGGCATGAGCATTAAATTTGCTGACATGGCATGAGAGAGAAGAGGGGGAGTGTCATGGGATGAGAGATGAGTGTCATCACCATGACCCTCCACCGGCACGGTTCTTAAAAAGTTCTTTTTGGTAATCGTGTGATGACACTCTCCACCGAGACCGGCCTCAACAACTCTAACGAGACTAACCGAAATCTTAACAAATGAAACTAACCCTAACAAATCTACTCCGACTCGGTACCACCTTGTTGCGTCGCATGACACTTAGAGTATACACCTTGTGAAGCAAGATGTTTTGCTCAATTTTCTCCAAGATGGTTAGCATATCGGATATCGGTTTATACTAAAAGCACAGAGGTGTCTCGGGTATTCCTACAATGATGATCCCTTTTGACTTAATATTCAAACTACTAATTCATCAATGAAACAGATCATTGGCATATGCATATATTATTTGAAAAATAAAATGACAAGGACAACACATTCCAAATATAACTAGCCATAGAAAAATGTATCGGGTTTGAGAAATTCTAGGTAGTCCATACTTCGACAAAACTATTAGGGTTCATCTCGCTTTCCATCCATTCCTCCGACCAAATTATTTTGGTTAAGATACTATTTCTCACTACTAACATAAGGAGTATTTCACCCTTTTTACTGTAGAATAATGTCCCATATGACCTGATGTGGACTAGGGTCCCGATCTTCCGAAAGGTTCGGATAACTCTTGATTTGGCGAAGATATGACACACGTCGATCCGGCTCGTGAACAACTCGTGACATCCCCTCCGGGACACCCAGGAATCGGTACGGAGGGACACTCGACGAAGCGAGTTACAACAGAAACATCATCTCATACAAACCAGAATATATACATCATGGTATAATACAACCAGGTTTTTAAAATACAAACATTCGTGTAGCGGAAAATAAAACATTATTGAAGTTTAACAACCTACGAGTATTCAGCGGAAGCTTGTTCTATATACAACCCAAAAGACTTAAAACGAACAACGTGATGCACCGAGCCCTTCGTACATCAAGGTCCTCTCTCTTCATGGCGTGGGGATACGTTCCCACCGAAGGGAACCTCCCTCCGGACATTGCTCCTCTTCGGGAAGCTGCCATACAAGTCGTGGACGTACGACTCGTTCCCCGAAAGGTAACGAACAAACCCCGAGTATTCTAATACTCAGCAAGACTGACCCGTCAACATGGCACGCTAAGGCCGACGCCTAGTATGCAAAGGCTTTTTGGATGTGGGGTTTACTCCTTTGCGAAAAAACAGCATTAAAGGGTGGGTCCTTACTTTCAGTATTTTAGCTCACGTTATGTTCATTAGCCTTGGTGTTTGCAACCTATCACTATTGCAATCAAGATTGCAAAACAAGATAAAATGGATCTTAATCCTTTCATCTCTCATCTTCATCTTCCATATAATCTACTACGATGTGACGAGCTAAACAAGCGGTACTCATTACTGCGAGGGACAGCGATTCGAATCGATTTTATACCAGCTGGCAAAACCCGTCTACACGACGTATATGCACCACAATCGGTCGTATACGACAACCTTTCCCGCTAGCACTTGACAGAAGACTAGCCATTTCACATATAAATAGTATTTAATCACTTTCTTTGTTTAAAGAAAAGCTATTATTTTATGTTAATAAAATGTTTAATGAAGAAAAATAATTTAAGACGAAAGTTTTTATGAAATTTATTTTCCAAAACTAAACTTAAACACTATTATTTTATGTGATCCCAATCTATTAGCCTTTTATCACATGTCCTTTAAAGTAATGATTTAATTATTGCTTAATAAACAAGAGTAAATTATTAATTATTAAACCTAAGTAATTAAGGAACATGACTAATTAATAAATAATGACCCTGATTAAGCATTTATTAATCAGCAATATCAATTGTTAATTATTGCTTAATGAACATGCTTATCACTAATTTATTGATTAACTAAGGTGATTAAGCATTAATTATCAATTATTAATTATTCGACTTAATTAATGAAACTTTGCATAATATTATCATGAGCATTCATGCATACATGATTGTGATTCGCAACGCATTGCTGGTCGACTTAGGTTCGAAGTGATCGAGGTTCCACCCGAGGTCGAGTCGGAGCCGGAATCTCGAAGTCGACCCGACCACCGAGGAAGCTAACTCCGAACCGTATCAAGGCAAGCCCCGGTGCATCCTACCTATGTTTTTAAATATTTTACTTTATCACATAGTACAGTTATGTTTGTGCATTAGGTGTTAGGGAATGGTTGATACCCTAGTTGCATTATGGTAGGTTTCCGTTTGTTTATTCTATACTTGGTACAGAAGCTCAATAGAGGCTAAGCTTAATTCATAGTCGCAACGGTAGATGTTTTAGGAAATCTTAAAGCATGGAGGCTTTAAGGGTTTTGTGTTGCACTAAGATGATGAGAGTGTTAATGAAGTTGAGACCGGACGGGCCACGTAGGAGAAAGGGCAAAGACGGAGTTGAGGTCTTGCAAGGTGGTAGCCCCGTCTGAGTCGGTCAAGGACCGTACCGTTGTCGGCTTAGTTGAACAAGTTTGAACGTACCATACTACATGCTGATATCATGGGCCCAGCAAGCTGATGTACCCTATCACCCGAGAGATGTAGCGTAGTGTTGGCATCTCTTAAGGTCACGCGGAAAGAAACACGTGACCGCGGGAGAGCCAAGGGTTTAAGTCACTTGCACTATTTAACCAAATAATCCACATCCAAGTACAAGTACTAGATATGTATTATAAGGTGGGTCATGAATATCCGCAAGCGGACGGATAACCCGTTGTAGCATTTCACCCGAGAGTATTCAAGGGTATCGTATTTATATTTTCCCAAAGGAAGACATGGTTGATAAGAGTACTTATGTTCATGGTGTTACAAAAGAATGATGAAGTATTCACATTCCAATGCAGGGGTTAGGAGCAATAAGTTGAGGATAGTGTGACACACACCAAGGCGATGCATTCTCTTATAAAAGGGATAGAGGCGATCCTAGATAAAGCTAAACTAGACTAGCAGACCACTACTCCTAATGATACAACATTCATATGAGTGCGCAGCTTCTACCTAACATCCAAGATCATGCAAGCGCAAGCAAGCGTCTAATGCCTAGGCATCATCGGGAGATCCGTCTTACGCGAGGTCCGCCTCGCGACTCCGGCTTTTTAGACTCCTATGCCATGCCCGAACGTGGAGGATTACTTTGGATGACAAGGCTGTCACTTCTTGTCACCTACCTCTACAAACCGTGGGACACGAAGCACATTCAACGGTGGGTAGATAACCCCAAACACCGTGCTGGCGTCACTAACCACAACTCTAGATCCCTCGAGGCACCGACATGGTGGTAAATCTAGAGCACCCTTGCGGGACGATGAACCCGAAGCCTATTCATAAGAACACTAGCCTAACTAGCATGAGCTAGACGAAAGGATCAAAGCTAGCACTAAGTCATGCAAAGCGTTCGTCGCTCAAGAATGAGCGACGAACGGCAATTAATCAAGTAAGATCAGGAGTAATCGGTGATCAAGTATGAACGAACGAAGAACATTCGATATGAGTTCATCTTCTATTAATGAAGAACGAAGAACGAACGACGAACTTATATGAACGAACGATGAACGATCAAACAAGATCATGATTACTCTATAAAGCTCATGACAAGGATATGAACGAAAGTATTCCATAGATGAATGATCAAGTCTCATAAAGAGAGGATACAAGAGCTATACCCAATTCTCCACAAGACTTTGGGAGCAATGAGGCAGCCCACTACTAAGCCTAGCACTACCTAGAAAGCCTCTAAACTTCTAGTGTGAGGAGAGAATGATCCTTGTGTTGTTGTGTGTGTTAAGGAGGGGGGTACCCCTCCTTATATAGGCTTGAAAGGTCGGCTCCTGGAGGCGGTTTCGTAGGTCGGTGGCATTTAATGCGCGTGGAACCGACCTCCGGAGGCGGTGGGCAAACCGCCGGAGAAAAGTGGGCCGGGGGGCCACCATGACGGTTCGGCCGAACCGCCTTGTTGGTTCGGCCGAACCGCCACCGGCCCCTCCTGGGCTGGGCTTTGGCGGTTGGCTCCCCACTGGATGTTGGTCTTTGATCCAGGTGCGTGAGGCCTTATTTGTGTTGGATTTCGTGGTCGTTGGCCTTTTATCTTGGAGTTGATTCCCGCGGCGAAGTGGAAGTTTTGTAAAAGTGTTGATTTGTCGCCTCGGGGCCTGGAATTCATCATTTTCCACCTGCACACTAAAAATCTAGAGGTACACGTGGAACTAGGTTATTTCTAAGTAAAATGCATGCAAGACATGCCTAGTCCTTCTCGTTTATTTGACTAATTGACGGTCGAAATTGGTCCGTAACGACCGTCAACAAGCCCCCCAAGCTTACCCCTTGCTCGTCCCGAGCAAGTAGTAGAACTTTAGGTTGTTGATCGGGAGTTGCTACAATGCCTACTTCTCAAAGGTACCAAGTGTATAACAAAGATACTCATCCTTGAGTTGAATAAGTTGGCAATGGTGACTCACCCTTCCCCTTAGTCCTCATGGGGCTTTGTGCTTTTCACTTTACCTTGGGCGGTTGAGAGAGAGAACGGTGTATAGAGCATTTATTTTCTCTTCCCTTGTCTTGCTTTTTATTCTCCGGACGTTTTCAAAAAATATTTTTTTTTTTTTTTTTTTTCAAGTAAAACCACGTTCCACAAGTGATGCTCTCGAATCGCTCTAATGGTGTTTATATTCCTCACCAAGGCATGTGTATTGCCTCATCCTACATCTAATAGGCTTTTGTGGAGCTCAAGGTAGGGTATGAAATGAGGCATACTTGCATTCATATTTTTGCGAAACCAAAAGAGTGGATCCATGGAGATAGCAAGTCATACAATCGTAGATCAAGATGTGCAAGTGTGAAGATGATGGTGGTGGTGTATTTGACTACTCCTCTTTTTGTTTCACCTCTTTTTATTTTGGATTTTGGGCATGGCTATCTTTTCTTCTTTCTTTTTCTATGCTCGAAATGAGAGCAGCATCTTTTTCTTGCTCATCTTTTGTGAGCCTTATTTTCTTTTTCTTTTGCATAGCCATGCCTTCTTTTGATATTTTAAGAGAGGTGATAAAATGTGAGGAGTGTCTTTATTTTGGGTGGATGGCATGACATGTTGCTAACTTCCGGTGTAGAAGTGTAGCATATGAGGTGGAGTGTGTACGTGATCTTGATCATGAGAGTATGAAAAGCATCTCACTAGGGTCACACAATTTTGATAAAGCTCAATGAAGTAACAAGTAGCAAATGAGTAAGGTTTTCAAGGGAAATTTGCATATGGCTTTGGTAGGAATTTATCATCACTTGGGAACTTATAGATTTTGCAATTTTTGGGAACAGAATTCCGGAGATTTTAAGCTCAACTTAGGACAAGATCATAGCAGCTCTTTTTACCATATCATCATCTCACAACAACTTAGGTGCAGCTCAAGCATGTGCAGCCCACAAGTTTCAGGTTCTAAGCAAGTTTTGCTAGCCACCAAACTCAAAACTAGGAGAGTTCTAAATTATAGACTAGGCACATGAGAGAAATAAAACAGAGCAACTATTCATCATCTCAACATAGAAAGACTAGCAACATACTTGCAGCGTATAAAAGGGAACTAAGCTACTTCTTTTTGTTCTTTTTAGTTTTATCATTTTTATTTTGTTTTTCATATGAGAGGCAAGAATAAGCAAAAACAAGAGACAATAAAGGACACAAGTTGCGATACATGATACCTTAGCGGGGGTGCTGCCCCCAAGCTTGTTCTTGCTCATGGGTTTGGTGGAATGAACCCCATGTGACGGAAGTAAGCCAAAAGATCGGCTCGTTGTTGCTCCGTCATGTTGGTGAGGGCGGTGAGCTGGGTGTCGGTGCGCTCTTGCCATTGATGAGTTTGCAAGATGTGTTGGTTGAGCGCATACTCGGTGTCTTCCGCCGTGGTTTGGAGTCTTCCCATTTGTGAGGAGAGGTTGTTCATCTCTTGCACAAAGTTGTAGCCTTGGGCTGATCCGGAGTCGGTGGAGTGTTCCTCCCATTGTTGTTGTGGAGAAAACAGCCCCGGGCCATATCCCGGAGTTTGCCACGCCGATCCCCGGCCATGTGAGGTGGCGGGGCTGGGTACCCACCGGGAGAAAACCCGGGGTGGCTGTACCCCGGCTCGCCATGAGTCGTGGGGTGCGGTGTGGGCATCTCGGAGGTAGATGGTTGTTCGATCCGTGCGCCCCCTGCGAGAAGATACACTCCTGCGAGACCGCTGCGCTTCTTGGAGCTCAATGGTTAGATTTTTGAGAGTATACAAACGAAGGTCCGGGTTAGGTAACCGAAACTCGTTTGCATATCCCACAAAATAATATATGAGGGAATCGTTCGGACCATTCTTAAGAGAGTGACCTTGAATAAGATAATCTTTATTTATAAGAGAGCGAGGTGTAGCAAGGTATTCAACATTAGCATCATGTAAAGCTCCCACCCGCATGGCAATTCGTGTCACTAGAGAGGTACATTCAATTGGTCCTATCGTCCCAAGATTTTCTATCCATTGGCAAATCATGGCTTTCACGGGAGCAATCTTAATCTTATCGACCGCAGCAAAAAGAATTTTTAGCTCATCCTCGCAAGCACAATTCGAATATCACTCCTTGGAAAAAGAGTGATAGCAATCCACATGTGCATAAAACGCAAGGTAGGATGATGGATGTGATTAGTTCTAGGTCGCACGCAACTAGGAAGACCCGTAATCCTTTCCCAAAAGCATGCTTTGAAAACCGAGGAAGGGCACCATCCAAGTCGGTATTGCAGCGAGTATTAAAGCCAAGAAGAGTGCTAAGTTCTTTCCAAGTCAAACGGTAGGATTCACGGAAAAACCGAAAAGAAATTCCTTCATCTACCGTTTGTAGGGTGCATAAAAACTGAAGTGTAAGCAAGCGGGAACCCGGCTCATTTACACTAGCAAAATCTGTCCACCCTAAGGCTTTAAATACTTGAGCAAATTCAGCATCCATACCTATTTTGTGCAGCAGCTCCGTGTCAAATGCTCGCGTAGGAGCAAAGAGACGGTGTTGGAGAAGCGTGTAGGTGCGCGTCTCGTGCTCGCCCACTAAGTCGAGGTCGGTGTCGGTGAGGAGACGATGCTCGATGTTGCCCTCTTGCCCTTCTTCCTCGACTTGTGGTGGTGAACTTGGCGGTGACTCGACTACGGGGCGTGCGCGGGTGCTTCGACGTAAAGAGCTTGAACTTGAGCGTGAGCTCAAGGACCTCTTGATTGACCCGAACAGCTTCTTGGCACCGGTCATGGCTGCACACAAAGAGAGCAAGAATGCAAGAACAAAAATTCCGAACGGGTCATGTGAGGGAAAAAATCAAATTAGCGACACCGTCGGTTGTTCATGTGAGCAAGAAATCGCAACTCGAGAAAACCAAACAAAAACAAATCAAACCAAAAACTAGACAAGCACACCAAGAGCAAAAGATTTATGCAGAACTTTTAGGCAATGAGCAAGTGAGGACAATGGAAAACTTGAGAGTAATGAGAATGAAGTGAGTGAGGAGTGGAAATGATAGTGTGAGAGGGGAGAGAGCTCCGGCCAGGCCACCTCTACTTATAGCTCACGAAGTAGCCGTTTTTGAGCGTTAGGAGGGGCATATGACCGTTGGGAAAAAGGACAGACCGAGCAACGGTCATGGCGGTTCGGCCGAACCAAGGAGGTGGGTTCGGCCGACCTGTCTGTGGGTCCCTTTTGCTCCCCCTTTTGGCCCATAGCTCCCAACGGCCAAATGATCATTGACCATGGTTGCTACGTCCGGATATTCCTCGAAATTTTTGCTCAAGAAATCCAAAGAAAGTTGCCTCAAATTCAGCTTTATTCGAAAAATCAAATCTCGAGAAAAAGTGTTGGAGAAAATTCCAACATGCAAAAATTGTTTTTGGATTTTGTATAAGGATACAAGGGTTGTCCAAAAGTTTCAAACAAAGTAGGAAAATTTGGACGTAAAAGGATTTTGGTTTTCAAATTTTCTATGCATGGCGAGTGAGAAAAAAATCAAATATGCTCGGCGGAAAATCCAAATAAATGAAATGAAAATTATCTTGTGATAAAATAGAATATGCAGGGAGATGCATGTGGTGGAAAACAAAAATCAAAAGAAATCGAAAGATAATACCGATTTATCCTCGTCGACCGGGGCTTTGCCATTTTAAGTCCAGCGAGCGAGGACTTCTCCATTTCTTTTCATCCTTGTGGTGCGGGCCCTTTCCCTGGAGAAGAGGATGAAGATGGCTGCACCTTCTTCACTTGCCACACTTGTTTGGTCTTTGTTGATGTAGGTGGCTTTGTGTCTTGAAGGATCGGCTTCTTGGCCCATAATCCCGGCCTTGCTGTTGCGGGCTTCTTGGGTTGGTACCATGACGGATTCTCAATTTTGTCAAGTTGCTTCCAAAAGGCGACGAGACTATCCGTCTTTCTTGGCGTCACTTCAACTTCACGGATGTTTGAGGGATTTGGCCCATACTTGATCTTGATCATTGAGCATTGTTCTTTTCTTGGTTGGAACTCAAACTTTTCCTCCTTCCCATTGATGTGGAATCGGATTTCTCCATTCCCAACATCAATTTGGGCGTTTGCGGTGCTTGAGGAAGGGACGTCCCAAAATGAGGGCGTGTTCTTGTCGATATCCATCTCAAGCACCACAAAGTCCACCGGTATGAAGTTGCCTCGAATTTTTACTGGCACGTCTTCGGCTATTCCCGCGGGGTAGCGGACCGAAGAGTCCGCCAATTGCAACCTCATTGGTATAGGAGTCAAGGTTGTGTAGCTCAAACGATCAAAGACTTCTTTGGGCATCACGCGACGCTTGCCCCAAGATCACATAAGGCCTGGTCGAAGTGGTGTGCCCCAATGGAACATGATATTGTGGGGCAGCCGGGGTCCTTCTTCTTTTCGGAAGCCGATTGAGTATAGCTGCGCTACACTCCTCTGTGAGCTTGACCATTTCCTCGTTGGGTAGTGGCCTCTTGTTGTTGAGGATGTCTTTAAGGTAGCGTGCATATGTGGGCACCTGCACCATGTCCAACAATGGCACGTTGACATGAATCCTTCGGATGGTCTCGACGAATCGAGCAAATTGTTCATCCTCCTTTGGCTTCCTGTTTCGTGAGGGAATGGCAAAAAGCTTGTGTCTTGAAATTCAATTCCATTCTTCCCTTCACTTGGCTTCGGTTCTTCTTCTTTTTCTTTGGTAATAGAAGGGCTTTCCTCCTCCGAGTCGTTCTGTTCTTCTTTGCTGCATGGTTAGGATATGGCGGATCCCGAGTGGATTTTCCTCCCTCGTGGTAACCGCATTAACATTTTCCAAAGAAGACTCGGGTTGCCCCGGATCTTCCCGAATTAGAACCAGGAATAAGAGCAGCTAGCTGAGCAACTTGGGTTTCAATCATTTTATTAAAGCTCAGCTGATTTTTGAAAGCGAGAGGAGAAACCTTCTATTTGTGCGGTTATGTTTTCTAAGACTTTATCATTGGCAGCAAGCTTTTTGTTGATAGATTCGTTAATTTTAGCTTGGCCATAAACCAAATCTTTCAAGGAAGGTTGATTATTGTTAAAGCCAGAAAAATTGTTACCTCCTTGATATGATGGTCGGTTTTGGTTGTACCCTTGTCCTCCGTTTGGACGATACCCGTTGTTGTTGTTCATGTAGAACACCTCTTCATGGGTATGGGGGCAATCCTTCCCCATATGGCCGGTGTTCCCGCACTCCTTGCACGTCATGTGTGAGTCCAATGCATGAACACCACCATTTGCGTTGTGTTCGTCCAAGCGTTTTATGAGGAGGTCAACCTTGGCGGACAAGCATGTCCACCTCCTTGACGAGGTGTACGCCTCTTGCGCGTGTTTGGAGTCGATCATCGCTCCACCCTTGATTGGAGACCATCTTCTCTATGAGTTCTTTTGCTTGGGCAATAGTTTTGGAGAAGAAGGCTCCTCCAGCAGCGGCATCCATATGTCCACGGGTTGTTGGTGTCAACCCGTTGTAGAAGTGTTGAAGAATGAGCCATTCCTCCATCCCATGGTGAGGGCAGGCCGGAATGTATTCTTGAAGCCTTTCCCATGCCTCGGGCATGGATTCGTTTGTCGCTTGTCTGGAAACTTGCAATTCTTCCACGAAGGGCATTGGTTTTGCCCATCGGGAAAAACTTGGCGAGGAACGCCGTGGAACATTTGTTCCAAGTGTCAATGCTTGCACGATTGGCATAAAACCACTGTTTCGCCTTCCCAAGGAGGGATAGGGGAAACAGCGGAGTTTGATAGCATCTTGGTTGGCTCCGGCCGTGGCTGATGTGTTGCATATTTCCAGGAACTGTTGGAGATGAGAGTTGGCGTCCTCGGAGGCCTTTCCACAAAAGGGAATGGCTTGCACCATAGTGATGAGGCTGGACTTGATGTCAAGTCCTGCAGCACCGGCGTCGACGTTGGGCCCAATGGGCACATTGGCGACGGAAGGCGCAGAGTAGTCACGAAGGGTCCTTTCAGCCATGAGTGTTGAGGTTGATGGTGCGGAAGATGCGGGCTCGCTTGTCGTGGGTTCTTGAGGAGAGACAACGACGCGAGGTCGAGTCTTTCTCGCAAGAGCCTCGGGATTATCAACGAAGTTTTCCGGCAAGTTGAATCCACGCATGCACTATCCTGTTTTCACATTGAAGAGAAAACAGATCAAGGTTAGCCTGCAAAGGTAATGATTAAATCATCATCAAGTGTAATCATGAACATTCATTGTATTCTTATTAACCAATGTCTTCCCCGAGCAACGGCGCCGTGAAATGCTTGTTGGCATCTCTTAAGGTCACGCGGAAAGAAACACGTGACCGCGGGAGAGCCAAGGGTTTAAGTCACTTGCACTATTTAACCAAATAATCCACATCCAAGTACAAGTACTAGATATGTATTATAAGGTGGGTCATGAATATCCGCAAGCGGACGGATAACCCGTTGTAGCATTTCACCCGAGAGTATTCAAGGGTATCGTATTTATATTTTCCCAAAGGAAGACATGGTTGATAAGAGTACTTATGTTCATGGTGTTACAAAAGAATGATGAAGTATTCACATTCCAATGCAGGGGTTAGGAGCAATAAGTTGAGGATAGTGTGACACACACCAAGGCGATGCATTCTCTTATAAAAGGGATAGAGGCGATCCTAGATAAAGCTAAACTAGACTAGCAGACCACTACTCCTAATGATACAACATTCATATGAGTGCGCAGCTTCTACCTAACATCCAAGATCATGCAAGCGCAAGCAAGCGTCTAATGCCTAGGCATCATCGGGAGATCCGTCTTACGCGAGGTCCGCCTCGCGACTCCGGCTTTTTAGACTCCTATGCCATGCCCGAACGTGGAGGATTACTTTGGATGACAAGGCTGTCACTTCTTGTCACCTACCTCTACAAACCGTGGGACACGAAGCACATTCAACGGTGGGTAGATAACCCCGAGCACCGTGCCGGCGTCACTAACCACAACTCTAGATCCCTCGAGGCACCGACATGGTGGTAAATCTAGAGCACCCTTGCGGGACGATGAACCCGAAGCCTATTCATAAGAACACTAGCCTAACTAGCATGAGCTAGACGAAAGGATCAAAGCTAGCACTAAGTCATGCAAAGGCGTTCGTCGCTCAAGAATGAGCGACGAACGGCAATTAATCAAGTAAGATCGGGAGTAATCGGTGATCAAGTATGAACGAACGAAGAACATTCGATATGAGTTCATCTTCTATTAATGAAGAACGAAGAACGAACGACGAACTTATATGAACGAACGATGAACGATCAAACAAGATCATGATTACTCTATAAAGCTCATGACAAGGATATGAACGAAAGTATTCCATAGATGAATGATCAAGTCTCATAAAGAGAGGATACAAGAGCTATACCCAATTCTCCACAAGACTTTGGGAGCAATGAGGCAGCCCACTACTAAGCCTAGCACTACCTAGAAAGCCTCTAAACTTCTAGTGTGAGGAGAGAATGATCCTTGTGTTGTTGTGTGTGTTAAGGAGGGGGGTACCCCTCCTTATATAGGCTTGAAAGGTCGGCTCCTGGAGGCGGTTTCGTAGGTCGGTGGCATTTAATGCGCGTGGAACCGACCTCCGGAGGCGGTGGGCAAACCGCCGGAGAAAAGTGGGCCGGGGGGCCACCATGACGGTTCGGCCGAACCGCCTTGTTGGTTCGGCCGAACCGCCACCGGCCCCTCCTGGGCTGGGCTTTGGCGGTTGGCTCCCCCACTGGATGTTGGTCTTTGATCCAGGTGCGTGAGGCCTTATTTGTGTTGGATTTCGTGGTCGTTGGCCTTTTATCTTGGAGTTGATTCCCGCGGCGAAGTGGAAGTTTTGTAAAAGTGTTGATTTGTCGCCTCGGGGCCCGGAATTCATCATTTTCCACCTGCACACTAAAAATCTAGAGGTACACGTGGAACTAGGTTATTTCTAAGTAAAATGCATGCAAGACATGCCTAGTCCTTCTCGTTTATTTGACTAATTGACGGTCGAAATTGGTCCGTAACGACCGTCAACACGTAGCCGACTCTCTTTTGCCGGTCGTTAGTGAGAGGATAGTCTCACGGGAGGGAGATGGGTCGACCACGAGGGAAGTCGTGGCGTCGCCATACTCCCGGGGAAGTTGGAAATGGCTAGTCTTCCGTCAGGTGCTAGCGGGAAAGGTTGTCGTATACGATCGGTGTAGTGCGTATACGTCGTGTAGACGGGTTTTGCCAGCTGGTATAAAATCGATTCGAATCGCTGTCCCTCGCAGTAATGAATACCGCTTGTTTAGCTCGTCACATCGTAGTAAATTATATGGAAGATGAAGATGAGAGATGAAAGGATTAAGATCTATTTTATCTTGTTTTGCAAACTTGATTGCAATAGTGATAGGTTGCAAACACCAAGGCTAATGAACATAACGTGAGCTAAAATACTGAAAGTAAGGACCCACCCTTTAATGCTGTTTTTTCGCAAAGGAGTAAACCCCACAGCCAAAAAGCCTTTGCATACTAGGAGTCGGCCTTAGCGTGCCATGTTGACGGGTCAGTCTTGCTGAGTATTAGAATACTCGGGGTTTGTTCGTTACCTTTCAGGGAACGAGTCGTACTTCCACGACTTGTATTGCAGCTTCCCCGAAGAGGAGCAATGTCCGGAGGGAGGTTCCCTTCGGTGGGAACGTATCTCCACGCCGTGAAGAGAGAGGACCGTGATGTACGAAGAGCTCGGTGCATCACGTTGTTCGTTTTAAGTCTTTTGGGTTCTATATAGAACAAGCTTCCGCTGAATACTCGTAGGTTGTTAAACTTCAATAATGTTTTATTTTTCGCTGCACGAATGTTTGTATTTTGAAAACCTGGTTGTATTATATCATGATGTATATATTCTGGCTTGTATGAGATGATGTTTCTGTTGTAATTCGCTTCGTCGAGTGTCCCTCCGTACCGATTCCTGGGTGTCCCGGAGGGGATGTCACAACAACATGTTCGAACCTCGCAATCGTAGCACCACGTCCTCTATGGTTATCAACCGGTGTTGCACGGTTGACCTCGCCAAGAAGGCTAATCCCTGCCTGCGAATCAAGAACACAAGCAAGAATAAGAAAGAACGCAACCAAATTTGCAGATGTATGATTAATCTCACGAGTTGGGGTCTCACAAACCGAAGTACGGCGAAACTGTCTAAGCAGAAAAATCTAAGCAAAACCCAACCTTAACATGGGTGGCGGCTGCTGCTAACAAGGACTTGGGGACGTGCAAGAACCCCTTGGATGCTCCCCTAATGGGCTCAAACGAGATACATGGCCCAAAGGCCAAAAACGGTGACGCGGCACCAAAACAGATTATAGACGACCCACTCTTTCGATGATTTCCGGCGACTCCGGACGAATTTTGACATGGGATTGGATCCACTGGAAAGCTTGTGAAATTATCTTTCCATCCATATGTAGAACGTCCAAATCCGACATCGTATGCGAACTGTGTGTCTATTTTAGATCAGACTGTTCCTGGACTCCGAAACAGACTCAAAGTCAATTAAATTTGGGCCTCCACAATGCCTTGCACCCTCTTGCTGGACCTGCACGCCTCCAAGCGCTCTTCCATTCATATTATGGTCCTCTCCTTGATTCCTAATCATAATTAAATCATTAGGTAGCAAACTATTATCAAAATTATGAAAGGAAAGACTTCGGAACGAGCTCACCTCTAAATTCAGTTGTCGGACGCGAGCTCTAGTGATTGGTCCTTGAATCTTCAGCGGAGGAGTGTCTTTTGTATCCAAAGCAGTGATGTCCTCATGATGACCTATTTCACTATTAGGCAACCAGTTTTGTCATGTTTGTTGCTTAAACTACATATTAGCAGGGCTATTTGCCACATCAGTAAAGTCTCATCCCCATGAACCTCTTTCTCTTCATGTTTTTAGTAAATCCCACACAACTACTATACAACACATGCATAGAAATCCTAAAAGTTTAAAATCATGTTGCCTAATACAAGATCTAAACAGGCAGAGAGGACCATATTGAATATATAAGTTGAATGGTGTAGTGATGTCATCTCTTTACCTAACAAGAATGTGTAATGGTTGAAGAGCAAGGCTCCCATAATGCTGAAACACTAAAGGAACCCAGATGTCGTTCCTTCAGTTTTCTTTTCAGATACACCCTGCAAAGAGCATCATACACCAATATCAATACTGGACAAGGATGACACGTGATTTTTGGAGTTGCTGAATAACACCTCATCATGTACAAGAAGGGGGGGGTTAAGTGTTGCCTCATTGCCTGAACATAGCCATGCAGACCTGTAAAAAAAAGATGTAAACAATAAATCAACAAGCAATGATGAAAAATTGATTGCCATTTGTGCTGGCAGCATTACAGATGCATTAAGAAAATATATTCAACCTTAAGGTCAAAGGTTAATTAATAAAATTTCTATGTCTAGTAGTGTCACTGATACTTGCATTTTGATGCAAAACTTTTCTAACTGTCATAGAAGAAAGCTTTACAGTGGCATAGTCAGAATTGATGTGATGCCCTTATTTTGTTCTAGCCGAACCAAAACATGATAAAAGTTGTATAGCGGTAAAATATCTTGATCCATAGAAGAATAAAATACCCTAGAAGCAAAACAGTTGCCATCCCAAAAGCACAACGCTTTGTCATATGAAAATGGTATTTCCTAAAAAAATTAAAATAATCTATATTTTGTACCTGTTCGATGTTTTTTTCCTATCACAAGTTCACAACTGACGAATGGTTGAGTATACAAGAAGACAGAAAAAGATGGACAAGCAGCAAAAAAGTTATCTCATATGTTTGCTTCCAAACCGTATAAATACCACAGCTATTATGTCGTAAGGAATTTTCAAATATGCAATTGGATGCTGATTTATTGATCACTGGTATTTCGTCTAGATACCCATATAATAACGATTCAAAATCTGCATCTCAACATATCACAAGAGAAAAATTACGTATACCCTAGAATTGTTCATAACAAGATATGAACCAAATTTCAGTGGCCAACTATGTATTATCTCTGTCACGAGTAAGAAGGAAAGTTGGAAAATTATTTTATTCATATTAGCTTCAAAAATATTGCTGCCACTGTCCGTGTACTTGTTAGTAGTAATCATTCAGTACTTTTACGTTTTTCCTTTTCATCAGTCAACTGAAAGCGACGCATCGTCGATGCTTGTCGTGAGACTAGAGTCGAGAGGGCGCGGCAGCACGTGGAGCGGGTTTAACGGGTCTGAATTTTTTATTTGATTTTATTTTATTTGAAGTTTGAAAAAATTATAGGGTTATGTGTCTTAGTAAAAACTTGTATTCCAAAATTTTAGCTTATGTGTTCCTATGGAAAAAAATTGTGTTTTGCTATTTGTTTGAACTATTTCCTCTTAACGGGTCTGAAAAGTAGAAAAAACCTCGAACCCGGATGACTGAAATCTCCCCAAATTTTCAGTCCCCCTAAAACTAGCAACTCCCTTACTTTTATAGCCAATGTCAATCCCTGTTGGTTAATAACATTAAGAATAAAGGGAAATAGAAAAAGGGATAGATAAGCATCCGGGATAATAGGAAAATTAAAGAGAATTTGCATTATTTTTCCTACAAATTTTGTAAATCATGATGAGGTGGAGAGGCAGACAGGCAGTTGCAAGTACCTGGTAGTCTATCGCAAGGTGTAGTGGAAGTAGGGATGAAAGCGGTACGAAAATGATAGGAAGAACCCTAAATAGTTTTTACTTTTGTATTTTTCTTCTAAAGCAAAATCAGAAACAATACTAACCGAAGTGAATACAACATCGGTATTACGAAAATGTCGGAAGTGAAATTATTGCGATTAAATAGGCGATATCGATCGGAAATCGATATTAACAATCAAAATATGATCCCAAGGTGTCGTACTGATAAACCATGTGTTGTATTAATTGACTATGGGTGGTAATACAACGATGTGTCTAAATATAAATAAAAAGTGGTTCGAAACTTCAATCTTCATTTCCTTGCCTTCTCGAAGTTAGTTCAGGTATAGTTTTTTTAGAAAAACAAGATTTCACGCATGTAAAGATGGAAAAGAGGCTTACAGAATGGAAGGAACCAAGATTTTTGCATTAAAAATTTACTATTTATTTGAGATCAGTATTATTACTTGTCATTTCAAGTGATTATCTATCGAGTAAAATACGGAAATTATCTACAGTAAGTTTTGCCTTAAAACAAAAAAAATTGCGGAAACGATGAGAAGGGTGTCGAGTCTTAAACTCGGCACTAGTACTACCCGGTCCTTCACGAGCGTGGAATTCGATGGTGCAACACACGAAACACACAGGAAAACGAGATTTTAGACAGGTTCGAGGCCCCTCGAATTGAGAGTAATACCCTACGTCCTGTATGTTATGTATTGTCTTTAGCGGATTGCTAATTGCAAGATCTCATAGCCATTTCGGGGGTCCCTGTTCCGCCTTATATATCCGGGGGAGCTAGAGGTTACATGCGAGTCCTAGTCGATTACACGGATTACATATATGGGAATTCTATCTCTAACTTTCTTTATTGATTCGAGTCCTAACGGACTACAAAATATTCCTTAACTTGCTTCTCACGTTGTCATACGCCGGTCTTGATACCCGCTTCATCTCCATACCGGTATATGGAATCCTCTGTCATTCCGGACCGGTTAGGAATCAGTCTATTGGCTACCTCCATCACCTTTATCTTCATTGATTTGTTACCGTGTCTTTGCGCATCCATTCCTTTATCATCTCGTATACCCATAAGGCAAGTATAAGACAGTAGCCTCCGAGTAATTTTTGATTTGACCTTGAATAAGACCGACCAGTCTTACGCATGTTGGTCTTGATTCCATGCTAAAATTAAAAAGAACTCTAATATGCTGCAATGGCTCTCCTTTCTTCGAAGCGCTTTAAAAAGCAAAAAAAATAGTGTTTTTATCCTTGATATTACCTAATTAGGTAATCATTGCTTATTCTTTTTCTGGTGCACCGATTAGGTGCACCCGATTAGGTATAGCCCCGACTCTTAGATCATTTGAACTCCTTTCAAATAATGCAAGAGTACACTAGTTGATTCTTCATTATTTCCTTTAATATGCAACCTTTAGAGACTACACTAATTTAATTTTCCATTATTTTTCACCACCCGCGATCGTTACGGACCACTTACTGCGATATGGTGCACCGATCAGTGCACCTAATTAGGTATAGCCCCGACTCTTGTATCATTTGAGTATCGCAAATAATGCAAGAGTCTTTTTGGGAGACTATGCTTTATTACCTTTCATGAAATCCTCTTAGCAATTTTCGCCAAGAACACATTTATCAAACCGGTCTAACCAGTCATATCACATTTAACTAAAAATTCTGGTTGATCGGACCGGTTTATTTCCCATATTCTCACATCGACTCGAGTCTCCAAGGCCTATAATCAGCCGGATGATTAACACCCACAGACCTAAGGCATCCATTAACATTGAGTTAGGTAAAGTCTAACTCTTTCATACTGCTAAATCATGAAATTCAGCATTACATCATGAAATTCAGCATTACATTAATTCCAATCCGAAAATTTCATATTTCGGACCGCTTTCTTATTCACAAAAAATCAGCGCGAGTATAGCGCTAATTACGATGGCTTATCCTTATGACCGTTAGGTCATAATTAGCGCAAATAGCAGATGTTTAATTTCGTTATGGCCGTTAGGTCATAACTGCACGATCACGACATAAGTCATTCAATGCTAAATCCATCGGGCCTTGAAATAGCCCGATAACTTTTCAGCCCCGGGCCCATCTCGAGTGCCTATAAAAGAAAACGAAAAGTCGACCTAGGTCAAACCCATTCTTGAAAGTCCATACGCACCCCACCTTTTGCCCTTGTTCTTCGTTCTTCTTTTCCGCACAAACCAACCTTAGATTTCCTTCTTTCATTTTTTAAGATGGGCAAAAAGAAATCCTCTGCTAACCCTGCATCTTCTTCCTCTATTCCTCGCGACCAACTTCCTTTTGGTGTTCGGGATTTAGGTAACAACAAAGTCACCGAAGCATCTCTCAATGATGCGGTTCGTGACGGATACCTTCCTCCTCAACCAATCTTAAACTGGAGCGTTCCTACCCCTGGCCAAGTCCCATGGGGAATAGACGACTCTCAGCAATTAGTTTTTAAAGCTTTTTTCCTCCGTGGCCTTGATCTCCCTTGCTGCTCCTTTTTTAGGGGTCTTCTTTTCTTTTACGGATGGGAGTTAGTGAATCTCAACCCTAACTCCATCCTGCAGATTGTTTTTTCATCCACCTCTGCGAAGCCTTCCTTGGAGTTCTCCCCCACTTCAAGTTATTCCAATATCTTTTCCAAATTCGTCCACTTCCCTCTTCGACCGCCAAGCTGCAGTAGGCGGAGTAGGAATTCAATGCTTGGAGTACGGATGAATATTTCTCTATTTCCTTAAATAAAAGCATAGCCCGGTGGAAAAATGGGTGGTTCTTCCGTGATAGTCCCCAGCCTGCACTCCCTCCCTTCAGCGCTAAGGTAGCCAAAAATTTTCCTTCTCCGGATACTAGGGAAAAACTCAAAGAAGATGGAGAAATCCTTGCGCTCTTGGCTTGCATCAAATATCTAAAGGAGGTCAAAGGCGTTACCGCCGAGACAGTTCTTTGGAGCTTCATAGTGCGAGGAGTCCAACCACTCAAAAAGCAAGAACACCCGAGCATGGTGTTTTAACGAAGATGTTGCCATTCCGTTGGATGGAACTCTTCTCCACGATAAAACGCGGTTAGAAATCCGCCTTAAGCAAATGCTCTAGCCAAAACCGGATCTATCGGGATGTCCGAGAGTGGGTCCGCCCTTCGACTCGTCAAATCCTCGAGATCTTGTAAGTATCTCTCTCTTTATCTTTGAATCTTGTTATATTCTAATCTTCATCTTCTTATTCAAATTCAATTGCTCAATACGAGAAAATGGACAACTTCAAGAGCCACCCCCTCTACCTCCTAATGATACTTGGGGGAGGACTATGCGGGCAATACTGCTCCCCTCGCTGTTCAAGCCGGTCTTACTCAAGCTCCTTCGGACCATCGGCATAGCTCCGAAGATATCCAAATCCGGAAAAGTGGTTCAAGCACCTAGTACGAAGAAACGTACTACTTCTTTGACCATCCGCGGACCTGCCGTATCATCCGCTACACTTAGCGATACGCGCACAGAGACGCAAAAGCTTGAAGACCGGTGAAAAGAAGCGGAAGCTGTCGAGAGGGATCGCCAAGCCGCTCCGGCTGCTTTCGAAGCTGCTACCGGGAAATCTCAATGAGCCCCCTCACTAACAGATTCTTTATCCAATGTCCCCAAGAGGTCTCAATATGGCAGCCGGACCAGTCCAAGCGACGTAGGAGAACCAGTCCCATCGCTGCAAGTCCATCTAGCGGCTAAAAGGACTGCAGAGGGCACCATTGAGGATACTCAAGGTCCCTCCAAGAAGATCGAGACTTCCACCGGCTTCAAGAAAGCTACCTTGTAAGTCTCCTATATCATTATTCCTTTCTGAATTATTTTCATCCCAGTCTTATAGTGCTTGCTTCTTTTCGCTGAATCCCTTCTAATTTTCAAGCTAGCATAGCTAGCTTTTTAAGAAACAAAGCTTCTACCCCAACTCCAACCGGTATTGCTTCCACTATCGCCTCTGCCACATCCCCGACCGGTGCCGGGCCTTCGAAGCTCCAAGTGCGGCACCCGCAAAGGAAATCCCTGCCGCCTCCAGTGTAGAAGCTTCATCCCAAATCACCGAGGACCAAGTCGTCAATGTTGGAAGCTCATCTACCGAGCAACCTCCCTCCCCAAGCGACCCTATTCCAAATTCCTCCGGAGCTCTCACCGGGGCCACTGCGGGTGGAAGAAATTCCTCGTCGGCCTAGGACGACACGCAAGTCTCCGGGAGAACCCGGACTGGACAAAATGATAATCGGAGATGTGGAGGTGGACAGCTCCGGTGGAGCAAGAAAGTTCACCGCAACAGCTCAATGGGACGCCCTCCAGGAGGAAGAAGCCCCGAAGAACTTCTCCGAGTCTAGCTAGGTACATCCCGCTTCTTCAATGGTTCCTTCAAGCAATTTCTTTTTAATAATTTAATCTCTTACTTCTCCCTCCTTTTAGGTTCTTCGAAAAACTCTAAAGCCAAAAATACAATAATCGCTCGTGCGGAGGAAGAGCTATGCACCAATCAAGAGCGGTTGGTTAAACTTGAATCTCAAACCGCCGATCTGAAATCCAAGGAAACCGACCTGCTGAAGAGGGAGGCCAACCTCGATGAACACCCACCGGCTGATGGAGGAACGCCGGCAAGAGATCATCAAACTCCACAAAGAAATCCAAAGTAACACTCTTAATCTCATTCGCACATCCCGTATTTTTCTTCTCCTCTCTCTCTCTCTCGACCGGTCTTACTTGCCATCTTCAGACACTTGAAAATCTTGTTGCCGCTCATAAGAAGGCGGAGGAAATCCTTTCCGAGAATGCAATTGCTCAAGAACAAGCTCTTCCGGAAGGCTCTCGGGTTGAAGAACAACAAGCAGCTCGAATTGGAGAACTGGAAGGTGAACTTACCGCCAAGGATAACATCCTGGCACAAACACTACGCTCTAACAAGATGCTAGAAGCCGATAATGCTCGCTCGAAGGCCGAATTAGTTGCAGCCCTAGAGGCAGTCAAAACAGCGCAAGCGGACAAAGAAAGCGCTCCGAGGACTGCCCACGAATCTGCCCGACTTGCTCTCAAAGCAAAAGAACGCGAGATCCAGCGTCCGCTAAAAGTTCGAGACCAAGCCGAGGGAATCCAATGTTAACATCAAAGGCAGATTCAGAGCTACGAAAATCAGGCACGGACGTAAGTTCCTTCTTCCTTATTTCTACTTATGAAACTCCTCTAAAATACCGGTCGGTGATAATTTTTTCTTATATTTTTGCCTTCTTCAGAACTTGCTGCAGGTATAGTGCGAACGTTGGAGTATCTAAATGGCGGCCGGACTATTGATCCTAATGAAGTAGATCTCGAAACTGCCATTTGGGCCTTCCCCGGAAGAATCAAAGAGCATTCCAAGATGGTTGATGCTGCAGGAGGAGGCCATATAGCCGCTATAATCCAATCTTGGACTCCGGTCGAGGATTGTGACTTCAACTTCATCAAGGATGGCGCTCACCCGGACACTACCGAAGATCGGTTCAATGAGCTGAAGAATTCGCTCATTGGTATTGTTTCGGTATTGATAGGGGATGTTCCTATTGATCCAACTGGTGTTCCTCTGAATGTAGCACAAGCAGTCTTTGCTCTGGATCAAGATGCTCAGGATGCAGCAGCCGCCGCTAAGCGGACAGTAGAAGATGCATTTGAAGATCTAGATGCTGATTTACCACTATCTTCTTCTGATTCCGAAGAAACGTTGGACGATACCGGTACTTCCAGCGGTCCTGCTTAGTAGATTTTGTCTTAGGGCCAGCTTGTTTTTGTAATCAAACATCTTGATCATCATGTTATTTATGTTATTTTGATGATAATGAAGTTTCAATATCTTCTTCTCTTCCTTATGAATACTGGTTTCAAAATGTCACCATCGTACTTACTAACTTCTTTGTCTAAGCCATGATGGTTATTTCAGCTAAGACTAACTATGATCAAATTCTAGCTCTAATCAGCACGAGATCACAATTCATAGTTAGAGCTTACTTTAACAAGATCATGTAACATAGGAAAAAAGCTAGGGTGTAAGATCTAAGATTTCACTGATCTGCTCTTAATACAGCAGCCTACCAATCAGCATTCATGAAGAAAATACTACACAATTTCCTTTCCTGAATATACCAGTCTTAAGTTGAAAAACAGACCGCTCTTAACATAGCAGTCTTACTGACCAAATGACTGGTATTATTATTCAGGAATAGCGCAACATCATAGACTGCTCTTAATATAACAACCCCTCGACTCGATAATTTAATTCAAAATTAAAATATTGAGACACAAAAAACAAACATATTCACATTAGATAAAATTACTTTATTATAATATAAAGAAATTTACAAAAAGTACTTTTAAGTATAAAAACGACGAAGTTGTTCAATGTTCCAAGAATTTGTAATTTCTTCTTCCTCCAAGGTCATAAGCCTATAAGCCCCTGGTCCGGAGACCGATTTAACCGTAAAAGGTCCCTCCCGGACCGGTGACAACTTATGCCTGTTCTTGTTGGATCGAATCTTCCGAAGAACCAAGTCTCCTACTTGAAATTCCCGTGTTCGAACATTGCGATCATGATAACGACGCAATCCGTGATGATATTTGGCTGCTTGAATCAAAGCTTGATCCCTCAATTCTTCCGCAGCAATCAGCTCAACCTCGACGCTGATCTTCATACTTCTCTTCATCGTAGTATTGTACCCGAGCTGACACCATATTCACTTATGTAGGTAGCATGGCTTCGGATCCATAACCAAAGAAAAAGGAGACTGCCCCGTAGCTCTACTAACATTAGTGCGTAGTCCCCAAAGCACCCAGGGCAATTCCTTAACCCACTTTCCTGCATACGGCTTCAAACGGTCAAAAATTCTAGGTTTTAGACCGGTCAAAATCATTCCATTAGCTCGTTCCACCTGTCCATTGCTTTGCGGGTGTGACACCGACGCATATTGTATTATAATTCCCAAACTATCAAGCATAATCCTTGAAAAACTCGAAGTGAACCGAGGCCCATTATCGTAATGATACCGTGCGGGACTCCAAAGCGCACGGAGATGTTCTGCAAAAACTTGATCGCTCGGGTCGTAGTCGTACTGGTAACAGACTTCAGCCTCAATCCACTTAGAGAACTTATCTACCGCCACAAAAATATGCGTGAATCCTCCCGGTGCCCTTTTAAACGGTCCGACAATATCCATCCCCCAAGTAGAAAAAGGCCAAGTCATTGGAATTAATCGCAACTCGTGAGCTGGAGCATGGAGCCGGAGCATGGGAGCTAGGGTTACATGCGGAGTCCTAGTCGATTACACGGATTACATATATGGGAATTCTATCTCTAACTTTCTTTATTGATTCGAGTCCTAACAGACTACAAATTATTCCTTAACTTGCTTCTCACGTTGTCATACGCCGGTCTTGATACCCGCCTCATCTCCATACTAGTATATGGAATCCTCTGTCATTCTAGACCGGTTAGGAACCAGTCTATTGGCTACCTCCATCACCTTTATCTTCATTGATTTGTTACCGTGTCTTTGCGCATCCATTCCTTTATCATCTATATACCCATAAGGCAAGTATACGACAAAGGGTGCAAAATTATTTTCATTACCACTTTCATTTCAAATTTTTCGAATGTCATTTCCACATGTTGGGGTCGATGAAACTCGAACACGAGCCTCGGATAGCCAATAATTATTATTTTTGCTTTCATCCCTAAGTACAAGGCAAGAATATTTCATCCAAAGCTCGACACAGCAGGGAGTGGGATCGAGGTCAGCGAGGGATTGCCGCCTCCGTAGTCAATGGCAACCGGAATTCGGTTCAACAGAAATGGGCACACTGGGTTAGGCGATTTGCCACGGGAGGGAGGCCACTACAGGTGGAGGGTCATAGCTCATCCAGGCGGGCAATGTAGGGAGGGATGGGTATCATGACCTCGTCGTGGACATGGTAGGGATCAGGGAACCACATCTCCATTGTTCAGCCCGAGTATGGTGGTACACCTAGTCGTGGCGGCATGGATCGTAGGTCACGATATGGTTGTCGGTTGTCCCGGTTGTGGCGGCGGCCATGACACCCGGATCCCGGCGGCGGAGGTCGATGGAGGCGGAGATCGGTTGTCGTCCGCCGGATCCTAGGGATGCGGTTGAGGGGTGGAGACGGAAGCTCGTGATACGACGACAAAGGCGGATGCGGTTGGGAGGCGGATGCGGTTGGGGGCGGGGGTGGGGGTAGTCGAAAGGAAAACGATTACATGGGATCAAGTTGCAGGTGGGACAGAAGATCGCAGGTTGGACCAAAAGAGTGGAAGAACGAATTCATTGATGACTTTTTTAAGTAGTAGAGAAGAGATAGAGATAGAGATAATTAGAAAGAAAATACAAATATGATTGTAACAAATTAAACTAAGTCCTAAATATTAATGTATGTAACATTGTGTAGTAATTAAATCTTTGTACATCAATCTTTTCTAGACAATAGGCAATTAAACACTTAGCAAAATAAACAATAGTTTCTAAAATATGATTGTAACAAATTAAACTAAGTCCCAAATATTAATGTATGTAACGTTGTGTAGTAATTAAATCTTTGTACATCAATCTTTTTCTAGACAATAGGCAATTAAACACGTCGGTTATTTTGCTTATTTCGGGTTTACAATATTAAAAACCTAAATATATTTTGGTTAATCAAATAAAGTAAAATATCAGTTAAAACGGTTCGGTTTCGATTTCGATGTTTAGGTTATGGATTTTTTTCCTAGCCCTAGTCGAGCAGAGTAAAACGGGTCGAGAAAATTCCATGGATCCGGATCTCGGGTCCACATTCGCACGGCCATCACAAAAGACCTTGCAGTTTTTCTAGCCCATCATCTTCTCCTCCATGTATCTTTACGGTGGCGAGTAGTGGCGGAGCTGGACAACAAATTTAGGGGGCCAAACCAAAATTATCAATGTCTCTTGGTTGGAAAACATGATAATTTACACCATATTTGCATACGGTAATTGCATATATCAAACAACTTGTGGCGCAATACACAAGAGCCAAAAAGGCTAAATAGCCGACAAAAGGGTGAATAAAACTTACTTTTATTTTAGTAAATTAAGGCACAATTTTAAACCGCTCTATCAGTCCCAAAAGAGATTGTCCCAGTGTTTTCTTAACAAGTGTCTTTCTTTTGGGTTTAGCCTTGATTTCTTAAAATAACAGTTTCTAATCAATTCAACAACAAACATCTTATCATGTAGCAGCCGCATATATATTTCTTGTAAAAATAAGATTTGGAGAACTAGGCTTCTATTTGTTTAAATCGATTGTTGTTGGAGCCCGGACTGCCGTAACCATCTCCAGTCTCAACGAGAGGCCGATTGGAGATGCCCGTCACCGATCTCCACGCCATATTGTGTGGAACATGAATAGCAGAGGCGGCGGTGCCGTCATGGCATGTCCGAGCAATAGAGGTTCAGGCTGCATGCGTACGTGTTGTCGACGGATCGAAGATACGTAAATTACTACGTAAACAAAGTAGTAAAAAACATAAAGAACGAGAGGAGATAAAATTCTTTATTGCTTTGTATTTTTTATTACAAAAGGGACTCTCCTTAACTATTTATAAGGGAGGAACCATACTACGTGTTGAGCCCACATTCGATAAGGAGCCCACATGGACCAGCAAGCCTTCTTCTAGAAGGTGGGCCTGGCCTAATAAGCATTTTACAACACTCCCCCTTGGGCTCTTTATCGTGATAAATATGTCTCATAAAAACTCCTTAAAAACCCAGTGGGAAAAATGCAGAAAAGAGCACATATTACTACTCTTTATATTACGCGCATTGCCTCATCAAAAACCTTAATGAGAAAACTTCATATGAAAAACTCATAAGGGAAAAAGAGTATAATGCTTTAATCTTCGTGATTAATGCTTATCGATCTACATGACCGATATGAGTTATCTTCGAGATAATTCTTTAGTTCGGGAATGTGATGTACTTAGGAAGTTCTCTTCCTGTTCCAAGCACTTCTCTAAGTCCGTCAATACCAAACCGATACTTTTAAAGTGCACGCTGGTAATGCCTTTGTGCAATCTGCAAGATTATCACAAGATTGGACATGTGTCACCATAATCTATTCCTTCTTTTGCAATCACGTGTGTAGAAGAATTTAGGTAACATATGTTTTGTCCTATTCGACTTTATGTATTCCGATTATATTTGTGCAATACAAGCTATATTATCTTCATAGATAATTTTTAGGGGATGGAGTATAGGCAACACAACAAGTATCCAATGTATAGCTTGACTTTCTCCTGTACCATGTGCCTTCCTTGACGGCTTCAAATGTGATGATCTCTCGAGTAATTTGTCGATGTAGCAATAATTGATCGCTTAGTTGACATCTTCGACTTCCGAGGGATTGTAGTTCATGTTAATTCTGTAGTAATTCGAGATCTCCAGTTCTTCTCATATATCGAAGTATTTTCCAATGCCACATGGTCGGTGTCAAGCTATCTTGCAATTGGATATATTTGCATGTATTGCCTCGTCAAAAACCTTACATAAGAAACCTTCGAGTAAAACTCACTAAGAAAAAGAGTACAATACATATTCTTATTGATTATTATCTTCATGATAATCTATTCTTCGCGAATAGCAAATATGATCTTCATGATCAAATGAATAAGTGATATTATTCAATATGCTCCATTTCACATGGACATACCTTGAACTTCGTGTTCGATGTATTATCATACATTCTTCAAGAATGCATATTGACAATGGTAAGGAAATATTACCATAATGCTAAGTCTTGTAAAGACTTTCTCGGAATCTTTCTAAGATTGTAATGAGAGTAATGGAGCAATGTGCTTCGTGCATATATAAGGTTATCCTTTCATAGGATAATTCTTTCATAGTATTCAGAATGTAGAAGTTGTTACAATAATACAACATTCTATTGATAACTTCAAGATCACATACCAGTCTTCATTTCTTGTTGGGGATTACACCAAATAACTTCATGGTATTATATGAAATCATGTTCTATTACTAGTATGTACTTTCGAAGTACTCATGATTGCATATTCATTGGGTCAAAATCCTTCTAGGATTAATGGTGTTAGTTTCATAATTCGACTGGTAAAGTCATTCATCGACTTATTCCTTCATGAAAATCTCATCTACGAGATGCTCTTCATTAGTCTTAAGTGACACTCCTACGTGGATGTATCTCTTTAGTGAGATGCTTTTCATGAGAGTTCTCGTTACAATGCTCTTCATGGGACAAACAATTCATATCTTTCAATGATTTCATCATATGGATCCACATAATCCATTTGATTCACTGCATTAATTCAATATCTTTCTAGAAATACTCAGAACAATTCAATAGGAGGAGTATGAGTCTTCGTGATTTATGAACCATAATTTTTCACCATTGTTTATGGTTCATACTCAATTGCTTTATTCATTGGTCCGATGTAAATGCTGCAAGCTTTTATGCCATGGACTTTGTTTCCAGATCCAAATTCTCATAAGAGAAACAATAGCAATATTTAGACGACATGTTGTTAACAATACTTCCATTCTCTCCCACATGGTTGTTCTTCATGAGATACAAAAACGAGGAGCTTCTTTACTTGATTTCATTCATGAATTTGGTAGTTCCATATTGCATATGCACCATTGTAGCCTCTTAGAGTGGCCAACTCGAGAATCAATAATAATTCATAGGAACTGGATAAATGACTTCTATTGCAATCTACTATAAATATATATGCAGGCGTCCCCGCAATATATCAATTCAATGCTCAATTTACTTCATGTAAAATATAGCTTCTATTTACAACTTTAAGTTGTACTCCTCTTTGCTTCAATGCAAAATTCATCCGGCATTCATTCAAGCTTCGTGCTTGAGTTCGGTGCGTGCGTATATTCCTTCGTCGAATATTCATGATCATATGTAAGGCATTCATTCCATGGGTTTTCTCTCCCCTAATGTTGTCATGAGATCATTTAGTAGCATATTTGCAAATTCATCCCCTTATGATGAGCTTTAGTGATGCAACTTCTAGTTTCCATCTCCCAACTTCTTGTGGTTTCCCATACATATATGCTATCATTTCATGGGTAAAATTCTTCAAAAATTCCATGCACTTATTCTTCATATGGAGTGAACTAGACATGCTCTAATTTCAATAGAACAATGATATTGTCTAGTTTCTTTCGATTATATCAGGAGCATTTTCAGCTGGTGTGAGACTTCACAATGTCCCTTGTTGGTGAAAAACTTCGATAATCCATTGGATTCATTTCGCTTCCATTTCTTGATATTAATCCTGAAAGAGATGTTTATCTCCGCCTCATGCTTGTAGAAATTATCTTCATAAACATATAATCACTAACTCGAGCCATATGCGGGTCTTCACAAAATGGCTCTATATACTTGATTATGGATGGGTTTTCATAGCCAATGTAAACTTTGAGTTTTCGTTGTCCGCCCATTGTTGTTAGCTAAGGTGGAGGGATTGAAATGTATACAACACATCCAAATCTTTGCACCATTACCAATGGTGGTTGTGCATGTGTAGCATAACCTCAAATGAGTGAGTGCTTGCTGCGTGCAACATTGAATGCCCTAATGATAGATAATTAATGATTCTGTCGGATCATGAGTATGGGTTCCAGTGTATAATAAACGTACATAGCTCCACTTGCGAGGAAGCGTCTATTATGACCATGAAGTTCCAAAAAATCCCCGCATGGGGTTAATCGATCCATACATGTCTCCTTGAATTCGTTCAAGGAATGCTATCGATTCTACTTGAATCTTAAGCTTCTGTTTTGCCGAGTGCTTAGCTTCCCTTTTACACATGCGGTGCAAAAATCTTCTTGATGTAGGAATTCTTTGGTCTTCAAGGTGTGACCTTTTGAATTCTTCATGATTCTTTGCATCGTATCAAGACCACGATGATGAAGTATATCATACCACATTTGATATACTTCTTGATTTGGTGATCCATAGTCATTTCACTATATGAAGTTAAAATCTTCATGCACATCTTCCTTACTATTGGCAACATCTTCATTTATGAAGTCATTATTGAATTTAAGTTGCTTGCGAGTGTATGAGAATTCTTCGTGTCGTCAACGTAGTTAGCTTCATGTTGTGCATGCTTCTTTGAAGTATTGATATATGTCAACTATTTCCTTGTGTGACGTACTTTGGATCTGCATCAATGCATGCTACATGAAATAATGCTCATCATCGCTTCATTGTGCAAGGGTTACTTCGTATATCCAAGTAATTGAGAGAGTAAGTAACGTATAACAAAAATTGTTTGTTTAAGTTATTTTATGGTGTTTCTGCATAAAACAAACAATATGCCATAACAATGGTATAATATGAAGTATTGTCTTCAATTATGACAATATTGGAAAAATCCAGGGTGTTGCATGCAAAATAACACACTCTCGATAATGTTCAAAATTTTATTGTAAATCTATCTTAACCAACGGTAATTTTAATAATTATCGGGATTTTTCTGCAAAATATCGGACTACCAATGAATTCTGAAATTTTGAGAGACTAAAACGCAAAAACCGTGTGTTTCGCGTAATTTTGACAATCCGAGGGCTCAACTCGTAAAAACCAGGGATGTTTATGCACAATATTCAATAAGCATGTGGTAATTTTCTTAATCACTAGGGATCTTTCTACAAAATATTGGAGTATGGCTTAATTCTTGAGGATATCGGGGTTTTCTATTAGAAAAATAAGATATCATCCATGAGAACCAACAACTCGAGGGGCTTATTTGTAAAATTTCATGGCTAAGGTATAAATAGCCTTCGATGCACTTCACTTTCTCTTGTTTCTTTCTACCGTCCGCCACGACTCACTACAATTCTCTTCTTCTTTCTCTGCTCGGATCCGAGGTGCGGTGCGGTGTGTGCCTTCAACCTTCCGTTGGAGAGCGAGGTCGGCACGTCGTAGCACGGCCAAGGTGCCTAGGGGCGCGCGACCACGGCGCGTGGACTGGAGTGCCACTTGTGACACCGGCGCGTTGGTCTCTACGGCATGAGCGGCTAACAAGCGCGGCTCGCAGGGCGGCGTAGGTTGGGTGCGGCCCGCATGCGCGGCCCACGGGCGTGGGCGATGCAACTCGATGTGACGCGGAAACCGGTCGGGCATGGTGGGGCCAGGGCGGCACGCGCCCGTGTGCTAGCGGATGCGTGAAAACTAGCGAAGGCGCGCCCGTGTGCTCGCGTGGGGGCATGGCTAGGTCACGTCGCCTAGGGTGCGGCGGGTCGGGACGGCGCGCGGCCTATGCCGATGCGGCTCCTAGTTGGAGCAGCGCACGGGGTCGTCGGAAATGGTTCCGGATTTGGGTAGGACTGTTTTCTTTTCTCGTTTTTTAGTTGTTTGCGGATTTTGCAGGTCAAGTGATGCTTTTTCCCTTGTGCAGGTCCGGCGGTCGCCATCGATACTTGCGGCGACCGGGCGGGCCTAGATTTGGGCCGAATGGGCTCGGATCCGGGTTGCCTTTTTCTTCTTCGCTAAATCATATCTCAAACTTGTCCAATTCGGCTGACGCTGGTGGCACCCCATGGAGGGTAGTCTTTCTTGTTCTCGCTACCCTTGCGGCTAGGGTTTGGACGTCGTCGGCTCGCGTGGCATACGGGCGGTGCTGGCCTTCGTGGCTCTGTGGTTTAGATTCTTTGTGACCCCACCCCCCCCCAATCTTGGGGATTAATGCGGCGGCCCCTTGGGCTCGCACGCGAGCCATCCGGCGGTAGCGGCCCCTTCATCTCATGGCGTCCGCTCACGCTAGGCGGGTGCCGATCCGGCCTTCATGGCTCGCGGATCAAGCTCTAGCTCAACTAGGGTTACTTGTTTCGAACCCTATTCTTTTCTTTTCTTGATTTCGGATGCATGGAGTTCTTGATCTTTTGCTTATTTGAAGTTTGATTTTTCTTGCTTATTCTTCCGCTTCGGTAGCTCTCACGTGGCTCGATGGCTCACACGCGGCTCTTCTTGGTCTTTGAAGTTTCGATTCATTGAAGTTATGAAGTTTTCGAGGTCTTGCACTGTAACGAGTCAAGATCCATGTGGCAAATTCCTCTAGAGAAACTCCTTGGACAGATCTTTTCCGCAACGTGCAAAGATACAAAATCAATCGTAATTAAAAACATACGTTTAATGACCGATCTTCTTGTCGGTAAGCTCGATTAGAGCGTGCTGATAACGTGTTGTAGTATCGGTGAATCAAAGATACATAGATTACGATGTAAACAAAGTAGTAAAAACATAAAGAATAGAAGGGACATATTCTTTATTGCTCTGTATTTACATATGACAAAAGGGGCATCTCCTCAACTACTTATAAGGGTGGAACCCTATTGCGGTTGGGCCCAAATTCGATAAGGAATTTATATGGGCCGGAAAGCCTTCTTCTAGAAGGTAGGCATGGCCCAATAAACGTTTTACAACAGTGGTAATGCGGGCTCTTTGGCTGCCGTTATTTCTTTTTTTCTCGGGCTGTTAGATACTTGGACGGTGGGCAGCCGCTAGCTCGCTACGTGCACGGCTAAGCGATGGGCTTTGTTGTCTTAATTGTTGGCGGGCTTGTGCTAGTGAGCAATGGACCTTTATGATTTTGTTAGTTGCAACTTCGGGCTAGATACGAACCGAGCAGTGGGTGCAGAGAGTTATTTGAGGAATACACCCTGTGAGATGTTACAAAAGTTAGGGGTGGTCGAACCCCCTCCCCCTCCTCCCCCTTCCTCCTCCTACCGGCAATCATGGTGGTAGGATCCAATTATGGTTCAGGTTGGCTTGTACCCTCGAAATCAAGCTCCTCCTCCTATCGGACCTTGAAAATGGTTACGGTGATGATCCGTCAAGCTCGCCGACGACTTAGCGGCGACCGCGGTGGTGGGTGGCGGTAGAGGTGAGGGCGTCACACTCGTATTGGTTAGAGGCGGCGGTGGGGATGCCACCGAACGGCGTGGGCGAAGGAGCTTGAGAGAGAGCCGACAAATGACTGAAGAAAATAAACGGTGTAGTGGGGCCGGGTCGTGCCATAGGGGGAGGGGGTCAACGAGTGGCGAGGCATCGACCTGGTCACCATATAATCCAGAGAGGGAGGCTCCAAAGCTGCCGAAGCTCCTTGCCCCGAAGCTTGAGGTTATCGGCCCGCACCACCGAACCCGGCTCGAGGCACCATGGGTGTGTTTGGTTACCTGCATACACCGGGCCTCGGCTAGGGGGTGGATGCGAGCCCAGCGAAGCTCGTATGGAAAGATGCAACCCATCTAGTTTGGTTGCTCGCAGGAGCCTCGGCCTGGCCCGATTGTGCTCGTGTTTGTTTACCCGCATGAGGTACTGGGCTGTATGTGCCCATGCAGGCAGATACGTTTGGTTGGCTGCATGGAACATCCGGAGATGGCGCCAAGCGGATTGTTTTGGCGCCAAAACAGAGTTGGCTCCATCGGTTGGTGCCAAGTAGCTGCAGTTTTGGCGCCAAAACAGGGTTGGCTCCATCCGTTGGCGCCAAGACACTGTTTCATCCATAATTTCATACAAAAAGAAAACACATGTTCAAGTCTACAATTTACGCTGCCAAGCAGAACAAATAAGATTTACTTGCTAAAATCACGAGACTTTTACAATAGAGGTATATGATAACAAAAACTGGACAACAATAACCATTACTCTGCAGAATCTCATCAAGCATTACTAGAACAGAAAAAAGGAACAACGAGTAGGTGTAAAAGAGACAAGTTTGAGGCAACCAGCCATATTCAGCATTGTAAGTCAATTTAAACCAACATCGGATGCTACGATGCAAGAAGTCATAGCATCGGGTTTGAGTTAGTTGTCCTATGCTATACAAAAAAATAGGTGTCAAAAGAGCACCGGATCGGTTAAATAGCATCGAGGTTTCAGGAGGATACCAAGCAAATGCACCCCAGTGTTTGAATCCTAATCTATACAAAAATGAAGTGCCGAAGCACTTATCAATGCTGGTTTAGATGCTGATTACTTTGGACAGCTAGTTGGATGCTTACTCGTAGTCATCGTCACGCTGCTGTGTTGCCCTTAACTTGGCCAGGAACCGACGGATCCAAAGCACCCTGTGATTGTCGACCATTTGAACAAAGCCTTGAGCATGACGCTTGTTGTCCATCGGATGATCGAATGCAAGCATGAGGTCCTCTTCGATGAATCCTGGAGTTGACATGCACGGGAGTACGGGTTCTCCGGAACTTCGTTTTCCGGACAATGACGGGCGCCTTCAATCCTTCGGCCACCATCTTCACAGCACCGAGTAAGGCCATTCATGATCCCAACCTCCTCTTCGGTGAGTGGCCTTCTTCTCTTTCCCAAGTCGGGGCTGTCTTCGGGTGTCTTGGATGCACTGTGGCAGCTCCATTGGATGGGCCTCCTCCAATGGATGTCCCAGATAGCATGGGTGGCTGTCCCAGCTGCAAACCCCATGGGGCGAGTGCCAAAGGAGGCATCAGCAGATTCGAGTACCAGCTGCTGTGAACCCCTCGAAGTCATGTTACTTTGAGGGAATTCGGTGGGGCTGCCAAGTGGTTCGATGAGACCCCATGGCAAACCTCCCCGTTGCTTGCCCAGCTCCAAAGATGATTTGCATCCGGACATAGTTCTCAATTGGAGTATTGAGGAACTCTGCATCTTTGGGGTGATCCTGCAAGCAACGAGATGAAGGAAAGCTTGATGATTAACTTAGGTTCAATGGAGGAGTAACAACGAGATGAAGGAAAGCTTGAATATTCTCATGTGAGCTAACCTTTGTATGGCCTAGCAGATGCTCATCATCGAGGACGATGGAGTAGGTGGTCTCATCCCATATGGCACCACTCAAATCCTTCAACCTGCAAACCTTGACCCACCTCTGCCTCCATTTCCTCAAGTGGTTGTACACTTGAGTGCCTGTCACTTCTTGACCACTCGAACTCACTCAAGCTCCTTGCAACTTGGTTGACATGAACTTCTTTGAAGCCTTTGTCTGTCTTCACTCCACCACCCACGAGATCCACAAACCTTCTTAGCACAAAACTAGACATGACTGGAGTCCAGCGCATTGCACCTCTGCCAGCAGCCCCCTGTTGCATTAGCAGCCCTAAAGCCCCCTTGAGTACCCTCACCTCCCAAGTCAGCACTCCAGTCACTCATTGCCTAAAGTCAGTTCAAAGAAAACAATGAAAACAGCAAGATATGAAGTGGAAAGAAACATCATTGCAGAGTAACAATGGTCTCAGCATTAATGAAAACAGCATGATATGGAAGAAAGAAACATCATTGCAGAGTAACAATGGTCTCAGCATTAATGAAAACAGCATGATATGGAAGAAAGAAACATCATTGCAGAGTAACAATGGTCTCAGCATTAATGAAAACAGCATGATATGGAAGAAAGAAACATCATTGCAGAGTACCATTAGTCTCAGCATCAACAAAAACAGCATGATATGGAAGAAAGAAACATCATTGCAGAGTACCATTAGTCTCAGCATTAATAAAAACAGCAAGATAGAGTGAAAAGACACATCATTGCAGAGTACCATTAGTCTCAGCATTAATAAAAACAGCAAGATAGAGTGGAAAGACACATCATTACAGAGTATCATTAGTCTCAGCATTAATAAAAACAGCAAGATACATCATTGTGCCACCTTAGCAAGTACAACATAAAAGTTCAAGATAAAATACATGATCAGTACGCTCTGTTCCCCCGTGCTGCCACATTTCTGCTGCCATGACATCTCTTTGTTGAGCCCATGGCAGGTTATCTGCAGCAGCATCATGGGGAATGCCTTCTACTACATTATTGTTAGGTGACCAATTTTCCTCATCGGGGAAGTGGCCATCTTGCCCATGCCTTAGTACCCAGTTATGGAGGATGCAACAAGCAAGTACAAGTTTTACTTGAGTCTTGTAGGGATGAAAGGGCTTGTTATAGAGGATCTTGAACTTGTTCTTCAGAGCAGCAAAGGCCCTCTCAACAGTTACTCTAAGTGAGGAGTGCCTAAGATTAAACAGCTCTCTTTGGTTGGTGGGTTGATTCCCTGGGCCATATTCCCTTAGATGGTACCTAGTGCCTCGATATGGGGGGAGGAAACCAGGTCCGACAGCATAGCCAGCATCCACAAGATAGAATTTCCCTAATGTGATGAAGACTACAATTAGTGCAGGGAAGAGTGGCTATTTGCAAGAAGGGACAATGTGAGTGCAGGTACCTGGTGGCACATGAAGGCCATTATTTCTTTCAAGAGCATCGGAAAGGATTAGTGCATCATGGGCAGAACCCTCCCAACCAGCAAGGACATAGGTAAACCTCAAGTCAAAGTCAACAGCAGCAAGGACATTTTGGGTGGTAGTATGCTTCCTGCCCATGAATGCAGCTTTCATCTTACTAGGTACCCTAGCCAACACATGTGTACCATCAATTGCCCCAATGCAATCCTAATGATGAAGTAAGCAAGCAAAAATGTAAGTCAAAGCATGTAGAAACACTGCACATGAACCTAGAAATATACAAGGTAACAGGAGTAACCTTGAAGTAGGGATACCATCTTCTACTACCTAAAATTTTAGGAGGGACAGAAGTGGCAGGAGGGAGAATCATCTCATTGCGCAGCTCTCCCACAGCATACAAAACTTCTTGAAAGTACCTACTTATTGTCTCAATGGACCTTCCGAATGTAAGCTTAATTACTCTAAACCTTTGGTTATGCCCAACAACATGAAGAAACATGGCCACTTGCTCTTCAATTGATGCATGAATGCTATCCCTAAGCAGTTGCCGTGCACGAAAGAGGTCACACAGTTGGAAGAAAGGTTGCTTATGCATCCTCGGTTGCTCCAAGCAGTTAGTATCATCAGACCGATAAATGAATCTCAGATTAAATTGTCTCTCAATGTCACGCTGCAGCATGGGACCATAAGAGATGGCAGGTGTAAACATCCTGCGCCTAAGCCAACCAAAGACCCAAGCAGCAATGGCAACAATGAGTGCGAGATGCCCCGAGCTTCACAAGCCGACGGGATGTCCCAGCCATTTCTAAAGAATACGGAAGAAAACATGACAATAAGGCAATGTTGTACAACAAAGGTTAGCACTCGGTGGATCAATGGCGGGGCTGCCGCATGAAACATGCTCCTCCACTGCCTTTCTATGATAAGCAATGGTGTGTTTGGTTGCTCGCAACTAGTAAAGCACACAAGAAGCATCACGAGACAAGAATGGTACTCTGCTCGGGTGGAAAACAGCACATCACGGACAAGAATGGTACTCTGCTCGGGTCAAGACGAACACATCATAGACAAGAATGGTACTCGCTCGGGTCAAGATTAACACATCACGGACTAGAATGGTACTCGCTCGGATTTAGTGGAACACATCATAGAAAAATGAACTCGCTCGAGCAATGTCATGTAAAAAAGCATCGACACAAGGTAACCCTAGTCGGATCTACAAAACCTAACAAAAAAGAATAGCACTCTGCTCGGATCGAGTGGAACACATCACGGACCAAATGTTACTCTGCTCGGATCGAGGGAATACATCACGGACGAATGTCCTCTCGCTCATAAACTAGCTTATTTTAACATGGATTCGAAACAGAAAGAACAACAAGTACACCATGTCCGGCCAAGATTCGAGTAATCCCTAGCACATACCAGTAAGCTAGAGTCGGACAATCATCACATCAGCAAGCAGATCAGGAGAGGGATGATTCGTTTAGGACCATACCGTCGTTGCGAGAGGAGGGAAGCGAAAGAGGAAGGGAAGAGGGTCGATGCGGTTGCGAAGACGAAAGAAGCGATGTCGAGCTCGTCGCCGGAGAAGCGGGGCCGTCGAGGTCCTCGTCGGAACCCCACCAGCGGTCGCCGCCTCGAGAGACGAGAGGAAGTGAGCGGCGAGAGTGCGGCGCAAGTGTTGAGCGGTTCCGGAAACCCTAGCCGCACCCGGTTTTATTGCTGCAGCAGCGGGTGCGGGGAACGGGCCGCGCTGCACAACCGGAACCGGGCTGCGGAGCGAAGCTCAAAACGGCCGTTCCTCTCGGGCCTGGCCCCGGACCGCATGTTGCATCCGCCCGGCCTGGCCCAAAGGCCTCTCCGGGTAACCAAACAACGGTACGCTGCATCAATTGGGCCTGGCCGGGTGCTGGTGCGGGCAACCAAACACACCCCATATGACCAGGTCCCTGCCACCCCCAATCCCAGCTCCGCCACCGGCGGGAGCCGTTTCAGATTCTCAACCATTCCGCGAATGCCTGTCGCTGCAGTGCCTCGGAGCACGTGCGCTCGTCGAAGACGCTTTTCCGCCGTACGTGGAGCTGCGTCCGGCTGGATGAAATGGTGCCCTCGGTCGTGGGTGGTGTAACTGTGACCGGTTCTGCCGGCTGCCGCTTTTGCTGCAGTGCGCGCCGGTGTTATGTTTCACCGCGAAATCCAACATGGGCAGAGTCTTGGTAACCAATTTGGATTGCATCCATATATATTTGTGAACGCCCCACAAGTTATCCAACTTACTAATGCAGCTCAAGAGCTAGTGGGCCTACAAAGATACGGAGCAGCCCAACACACGGCCCGTGAGATGTTATTTTTTTTTAGTGAACACAGTACATGAACGAGTATTTAACCATACACACATATCCTACCTTTACAAGGGTCTCAGGAAGATTGAGTTGACTTGATCTCGACATTCATGAAGTCGTTAAAGGCACTCGCTCTCAACACGAACATTGCTTTCCACTAAAATAATAGCTAGTCGTAAATACAACATCCTAAATTTTAAAACCGAGTATGTTAGTTTAACCGTAAAGACGTTAGAGTTCTCTTTTAGGTATTTAAAGGAAAGGCAAACGCAAAATAAGAATGCCGCCCATGTACATACACTACACAAATAATTTCAGAGGACTTATGCTTGTTGTGCTGAGACTATAATTTTGTAATAGCCTTCCTCGGTCCAAAAGTATAAACATCTATCCGCTTTTGGTCAAAGTCAAACTTCAACTTTGACTAATAGCATCTTATACAAATAAAATTTTCTTTCTAATTATGGTTGAATGACCAAACCTGATTACATCATGTTTTTCAATATTGCCTAACATTTTATACTAAAACAATTAGTATATAATGCTAGAAGGATCTAATTTTCAATCGTCTATAATTGAGGGAGTTCCTTCACCGGACAAAGCTGAATTATTGATTCACGATCGAACGCCAATAGCATGTCTTCAACCTCCCATCTAGACTACGACTCCTCTTTCTCTCTCCTTGTGACGAGTACGGTTCAACACCCCCCCCCCTCCTCCCCCAAAATTCTTCGACGAGCTGCTCCGCCCCGACATAGCCCAACCCCGGCAAGGCTACGCCCCGGCCGCCTCCACCAACCGTCTAGCCGACCTACCTCCCCGAGCCCCTTTTCCAAGCTCAAAAGCAGAAAAATCTTACAAAATTTCTGTGGACTGAATAGAAGCATTTGCCTATAATGTTCAATATTAGGAATTATAAACTAAAAATGTTTGACTTTGACATACTTAAAAACGTTTATATTCTTGAGAATGGAGCTAGGGAGCGCGTGCTCTTAAGTGCAGTTATTAGCATAATTACGTCACATGTCGCTTGCATGTTGAGTCCCCTCGTCCTAGTGCTCGCGTTGATGGAGAGATCGAGTAGAAGCAGGTTGGTTTACGCACACGTACGTAGGCATGCGTGCGTCTGTCTGCAGGTGTGGCGGCAAATAGCTAGCTTAACCACCGGCCGCGCGTGAGGAGATGAATGAATCCTAGATCTGGAGCCGGCGCGGGCAAGAGCACGATGTGACCAGCTAGCCGGCTCTTTTCCGCTCTCCGGCGTTCGTGGTGTTTGCTACTGGACGCATCTGCAAAGCAGAATAAAGCCACACAGATAAAAAGCACAAATCAAGAATAAAGGATGGCCGGCCCCAACGGCGCGTGCGGTAACATGCATGACCTTCCACCGGTTCCCAGTGTGCGTACTTAATTACCGGCGACGATGGCAGCTGCTAGGTTTTGTCTGTTACCAAATGTAGGTAGCTCGCCACATGCATGCATGGATGGATCGGCGGCCGGGATCGATCGATCGACTAGGTGGTGGCGGCACGAGTCCTGTTGTATATTATCGATTACGTAGGACGATTGGTTGGAAATTTGGAATGCAGCAGCAAGGAAGGCTGCATATCTATATAGTTCGAGGATGCGGCTGCCATGAGGTACAGTAGGAAGACAACAACGTAATAAGAGGAGGCGAGAGGCTGGTGGGAGGCACACGCCCTCACCGGAACGGCCGGCTGGCTGCTGGATTTTGGCGATGCAGACACGAAAGGCGCAGGTAAAAGTAGATGTAGTACATGCCAACAAGTCATGCATCAACGCGTAGACAAGCAGCTAGAAGACGAGCCCCACGAGAGGAGGCAGGAGCATACTCTTAACAGCGTGTAGGTGAACGTACATTGCATGGTCATGCTCCTATCCTTGCTGTGTTCATCCGTTGGCACTAGGGCTGGCTAGGGAGTCACGAGCTTTATTGCCACCCCTAGTTGGCACTCGATCTTGTCTCTGTAAATTGCGTGCGATCGCACGCGCTGTTGGAAAAAAAAACGAGTGTCTTTTCTCTTTGCAACAAGGAAAATAATTGAAGGGTTATGTATCCGGATTTGGAAGCAGAAAGGAAGTGCACGTGCAAGTACGAATAATCTGCTGAACCAAAAGAAGCACGAGACAACAATTCTTGTCTTAGGTATACATATCAATAACAACGTCATACTAATGATTATTAGACCCTGATCTGATGAAGGTGGTCCACAGTATCGTGGATTCCAGCCGTGTGTTTGTGCGGGTCGAGATTGCAGGACCAACAACGGCGCGCGCCCATGCTGCCATCCATCAATACATGTACTAGTCCCATTGGCCATTGCAAGCGATGATGCGTGGTGACTCACTACCCGTACGTCCTCGCCCTGCTGTGCATGTGCATGTCGACACCGTGAGTATACATACATGCACGCGCACGGCCAGATGCTGAGTGGTCCTTGTTCGGTACAGCCCCAGGCCGGTGATTACGACTACTCGAGACATCTATCTACTCCCAAATCTCTGGAACAAGCGCGATTTTTGTGTAATCGATCGAGTGTGCGGAGGTTGAGGAGCACATACACCCGTGCCGAGAGAAAAATCCGTCCAAGCCGCCCCAGGCAACAAAGCCGCGAAAGAGGAATCGGCTACCTTTCCCAGACCAGATTGGACTTGATCGGTGATTGGTCTTGGAATTGCGGGTCCAAACTCAAGAGCTCGTACCCTACGCCAGAACAACCTTCACACTCACCCCTCGGTGCCACGTACGCATCCAAATTCCTCATCACCGCGGCGTTTCCTGATTTAACTAGTAGCGTGATTCGGGCGACCGGCGACACTGCAGCCAACGGTGGATCTCGGCGCCTGTCGCGCGCCGTGGCAGCATGGCATGTCGACACGGAGTCTCCATGCAGCGAGAGCGCCATGTCTTTCTGTTCCAGCGTACGGAATGTCGGCGGCGTCCAATCGTTCGAGTCGGACGTGCACCTCCAAAACAACATATAGCCAGGCCATCCGATCTGCTACGCTGACTGCTGAAAGATCACCGTCATTCTGGGGCGCACCGGATGTTGCCATCTCGCTTCGAAGCTTGTGCTGGGGGTGTGTGTGTTTCATACAGAGCAAAAACTGATACTCCCTCCGTCCAAGAATATAAGGATCTATTGATTTTTTCACTTCTCGTTTGACCATTCATTTTATTTAAAATATTTATATAAATATAAAAATAAAGAAGACTGACTTAAAACATATTTAAAAATAAAATAAATTCTAACAAAATAAATAATTTTTTAATAAATTCTTTGAATAAGACGAGTGATCAAACATGATATCTGAAAGTCAATAAATGCTTATATTTCTAGATGGAGGTAGTAATAAGTTCCAAACTAATCTCATCTCTTTAAAGGGGAAAAAAATAGAGACTTGTGCAAATTGTGAAGGTGAGAGATATTTCAGATTCGTGCAACTTTCTTATGCGGCACTAAGCGTATTAGTAAGTGTGCTCATGTAAGATATTTTTCTTGGACAAGACAGGCATAAGCATAAACATCACAAATCATATTGCAGTGAAGTTATAAAATAAGGTCTTCTTATATCACTACGGGAGAACCTATCTTACTGAGTGTCTCAAGCACTCGGCAAATACCTAAATATACTTGGCAAAGTGTTTGCCCTGTGTTACACACGACAAACAATTTCGACAAAATTTAAAAAAATACCAGGCCTTGCTACCGTGCTTGCCGTCGTCGTGCCGTCGTGAGCAGCGTGCAGCCGTCGTCATGCAACGCTCGTGCTACGGCCTATCGTCAACCCCGCATCGCCCAGGCGTCCTCACCCCTGGCTAGAGCGCGCCGCCGCCCCTTGTCGGAGCCATCCTCGTGTGCTGGATGTTGCCATGCATGGCCTCACGGGCCGGAGACGCCACCTCCCGTGATCGTGGCCAGAGCCACCGCCGCCCGTGGCCGCACGTGCCGGAGACGCCACCACCGTCTGTGGCCGCACAGGCTGGCTGCGTCGCTCTGGAGTAGCTGCCCGCCTACCAAGGTCAACCCCGCGCCGTCAGAGCCCGTGGCCTCCGTGCTGCCATGCCGACCGCGCGCCGTCAGAGCCGTCACAGCCGCGCCACATGGGGATCGCGTCGCCGGGGAGCTGCCCAGCGCGTGCAGGAAGAGAGAGAGAGAGTACGGGAGGAGAGAGAGATTGTCCCAGTGTAAGAAATAGAGTTTGGGAAGTTTATATGCGGAGGGAGAGAGAGGGATCTAGCTAAAAGAAATTAGATCAATCGAAGAACACGGTTGTGAGTGGATGGATCCCTGACATGGTGGACTTTACCGAGTGTGTAAGAAAACAGTCGGCAAAGAATTACTTTGCCGAGTGTATTTTTATGCACTCGGTAAAGTAATTTTCCTACTCACTTAAAAAATTAAAATTACAAAATAAATTTTAAATATCACTAAATTTTTCCATGACATAATTCATATGATCTTTGGCTTACACCATATTATTTGAAGTCAAATTGAAATTCAAACATTAATTCAATTCCAAATCATAACCACTCATTCTCAGCTCTAAGATTTTTCTTCGTAGCTTCTCTGTTTTCTAAACAATGTACATGATTACTTACGCGAAATCTTCTCTACTTTTTATCATAGCTTGTACTTGTAACACCCTTACACCATGACAAAATTTATGATTTTTTGACTTTATATCATTTATTTAGAATTTCAAAATCATTCAGACACACGTTATTGCTGATATTTCTTACAAAAGATATGGTAATTTTTTCTTCACGTGTAAGGTCCCAAATTGGGCTAAATAACATGAATATAAATTTTGTAGTCATTGTATTTTATTATCTGAATCACTTGTAGTTCAAATTTTATTTGATTGAAAAAATTGCTTGAAATGTAATTAATTAACTAAATATAGCAAATAAATAAAAAATTCAAAATTTAACAGGGAGTTACACATGCTGTATGTGAGGAGTAAGAAAAGTTTTGAGCTGAGAAAAGAAAAAAAATTTACTTCTTTACCGAGTGCAAAAAAAATACACTCGATAAACTTGCTTGTTTGCCGAGTGCCAAGCACCGAGTGTATTTTCTTGGCACTCGGCAAACTAACGAGTTTGCCGAGTGTATTTTTTGCTGAACGTTTTTTATTTTACACTCATCATAGACCATTTTTTGCCGAGGGTCCAATTAATTACACTCGGCAAAGTTTAGAGCACTCGGCAAACAGGGATTTTCACATAGTGTAAAACCGTAAAGTAAAATTGTTGTTAGGTGATGGGATAAGAGGCAAAGGCATGTTGAGTTTCCTCTGTATCTCCACTAATACGGACGATCTCAGCATCTCGGGCTATCCCCCTCCTCCACGGCTCCCTCCCAATGAACCTGTCTATTTTGTTCCAATCTTGACTAGCACTGTAGCTAATAAAATTGCCTATTTGTTCTTCTAGCATCAAATAATTTCAATAATCCCATAACCAGCAAAATGTCACACCCGATTTCAATAACCGAAATCGGATTCATCTGTATGTGTGTCCAGGATCAAGTTTTCACGCAAACAGGACAAATTATGTGATAAAAGAATAATATCTTTATAATTTCATTAAATAATTACATCGAGGGACCCGTAGGTCTAAAGTAAAAGATTACACTACAGCGGAATTTAAACTAAGCGTTGGCGTCCTTCAGCTCCCACAAGAAGTCGACCGGAAAACCGCATGCCTAGACCACCACTTCATTGTCTCCTCGAACGGTCTATCTTCATTCTTCACTTCGAATTGTGGCATGATGCAAAAAGAGAGGCAACAAACGTATGAGTACATTATGTACTCAACAAGTAGGGGAAAGTATAACATGATTGGCCACTCAAGAAAGGCTAACACGGGGTTTGAGGCATAGAAGCACCTATGTCTAGTTCATTAATTAATTAAGCTATTTACAAAGTGAGGTAACTCCCGAGAGATCCATCGGTTATCCAAATCACCAAGCATGCCTCCTTCTTGAGAACCATGCATCCAAACCATTACCATCCCCCTAACCCGCGTGAGGGTCCATGTCGCTCTTGATCGTGAGCACGTCCGTCATGATAGTTTACACTCTGCAGAGGTTGCACACATTTCTCCACGAGAAATTGATTCCATCCCCTGTTGCCGGGTGGACTAAAACCTCCATTATGCCCATGCCGATCAAACACATTACACACTCCCTTTGGTGTGTGGCCAGGAGATCACTTCCAAGGCGGTTCACGGTTTCCTCTAGTTTTGTACGCGTCCACTAAGAGATCCACTAACCTGGAGGAGTAAAGCCTCCACTCGGGCAGCTTCACTCCCTTGTGCCAAATGGATCCGAGACCTCGTCCCTTCACCACGCCTCCCCCGGGACTGCCGGTATTCCCCAACCACAACCCCCTCTCCTTCGCGCGTACTCGACTGGCCGCATACTAAGCCAAGCCGCGCCCATATTTGGCTTGTGGCTGTACGGTTTAACATGGATGGTTGCTCCATGAACCGGTCCTTATGATTCGGGTGATAGCATTCCATGAAACTACCGGTACATCCCAACCATAGTTCCTCTACCCGTCACCAAAATCAATGTTCAATATATAAACAAGCAACCATGATCATTATGTTCAACTGGATCATTATCAAGATTAACAATTATCATGTCTTACACCCCATTAAAGCAAGCTAAGCATGAGCTAGCCAAGTCTACAACTAATTTCACCCGAGCGACAAGGACAAGTACGGAAAAAGGCATGACACATAGGATTTATATTATAACAGCGATGCAATCATGTGCAGATAGAAAAGGATTAGGTGCAAGATGCGTCAAGGACACTTGCCTCTTCCCTAAAGTTATTGCGTAATGACCAATGGACATTCGACTCTTCATCTTGATGACCCGGCTCTTAATCTTCATGGCCGGACTATAGCTTCCAACAGTATTCCTATTCGTGCACAAAAAAAATGACAAACATACAAGCTAAGAACAATTATGCAACAATGAGCTCATTGGAACATATGAAAAACAGGGCACATGGAGCTCACCGAGGTTTATGTGACAATGGGAAATTTGAACGGAAAGAAGTGACAACAACGGGTAAACGACCACCAAGATATGAAGAGTGATGTTGGCATCCATGGTGTTTTGATGTGTTTGAGGGTAGACTGCTGTGTGACATGTAATGATAAGTGTGGTAGTAAAATTTTCCATGTACGATATCAATTTGTGACATACGAAAACAATAAACATTGCTGCAAAGGTTCTAGTTGTGGCTGTGCAGATATTAGAGCAAAGACAAGCGTGTTCCCAGTGTCTGGTTACATGAATAGATAAACTACTTCAACAAGACTATTCATATGCTTCAGGAACACAGGGAACACATGATTAATTAGATAGAGCATGAACTGGACATGAGATCGAAGGGTTATACCGGCATGGTCCTGTACAGCAACAGTTGATATGCCGAACACGTTCCTGGACAAACCAGGACAGATCTTGGAGAATCGTTTGGTGGAGATGATTATAACTTCCTGAAACACAACATGGTATAGGTTTCTCATCAGGAAATGGTCAGAATCAAGCACACATGGGATAAACATTACCATCAAGCGTGCTGGATGGATCCAGAACAGAGAGCCGTGTTCGTCGCGAAGCAAATCCCCGTCGATTCAGATCACTTCTTGGTCTGATCTTTGGATATGTTGTAGAAGACTTCATTGAGAACTAGTGGATCAAGTTTGGTGCCATTTGGTTTGGTAGATCGTCGGGAATGTCGACATCAATCAGCGGCAGTATGGCTGGACATGAGAGCAGGGTGGAGCGGCGGCAGCCTGGCGGCAGGGTGAGGGTTTGAGGGGGTGGGAGGACGTGGGAGGGGCCTTGTTTTTATAGGGGGGTGGGGTTGGTGGGGAGAATAAAATGAAGGGTGAAGCAAGGTGATTAATGCTATTAATTTTGCGCTTAATTGCTTGTTTTCTTTCCTTTTAAGTGCACAGGATGAATTTGGAAGGTTAATGTGTCCAGGTTCATGCATGTGGTAGGAGGTGAGAATGTTGATGATATTGAGCAGAGATACACCCAAGTATTTTCGGAAGAAGAAAATAAAAGATGAACGGGGATAAGATGTTACCGAAACGAATGGAAAGATGACATAAGACAATGCGAGAGGGAGCGTTGGGCGACCTGGAAAATTGGCCTATGAGCATGTGAAGGGTTTTTTCTTTTCCTTTTCTATTTCTAGTTCCTAATTCTGAATTTTCTAAATCACTCCAAAACGATTTCTACTCGGGTTTTCAAAAATATAATTTGCACCCAATAAAACCTAATGCAACTAATCCAATATGAATGCAACAAACAAGTAATTATAAACCTAAATTATAATTGGTCACAATACCAAACTGATCCAGTCATAAAGAAAAGTCATTTTATTTGTTGAAAACGTTTTGAACCTAAAAACTTCTTATTACAAAATAAAATACTTTAAAAAATTACTTTATTTAGTAAACCATTTTCAGAAATCACATGTATTTGTAAATTAAACTACTTTCGTAAACATAAACATTTTCATAGATCAAAGGCATTTTTGTCAACAAAGTATTATAAAAAATTCAATATGTATTTATTAAGAAAATGTTTTCATAACCAAGCCAAATAAATGGTAAATTAGTAGAATTCAACAAATCATTTTGAATATTTTTGAGAAATGAAAGATTTTGGTAGGAAAGTGGTTCACATTCCAAAATTGAAATTTTGGGATGTGACAATCTACCCCCTTAACAGGAATCTCGCCCTCGAGATTCGAGAAGACTAGGCTTAGATGTTGGATTGGAAAAACTAGGATATCTCCATATGTTAGCCAAGAATATAGAATCAGTAGTGATCTTATCAAATTCAAAGGATAAGATTTCTCTACATCAAGGATGAAGGTGAATTCCAAGGATGAAATCAATGATGACGGGAACATGAATTCAAAAGAACGAACTCACGACAAAGTGAAAGTTGAATTCAAAAGAATGAACTCATGATGAAATAAAGTGAGATGCGAGGGGCCAAGGATGATAGGGTTGCACCAAGGTAGGAATTTCAGAATAAAGTTAAAAAAAATCTTGAAGGATCATTATTTTTATTATTTGAAGAAGGTTTTCAAGACAAAGTGTACCTTTATTTCATTTTGTAAAAGTTAAGGAGAAAGAAAAAAACAACTTTAATGAACACCAAGAATTTAGATGAAACATGCATAAAATAAATTTATCAAGGACAAAAGACCACAAAATTAAGCAAAAAGAAAAGTGATGATAAAAAAAATCATTGTAAGGGTAAGAATTTAAGTTTACGAGAGGGAAAAGAAAATTGAACATAGAAATCAAAACTCGTAATAGTTATAATAATATTTTTTTCAAAACATTTGTAAATATTATGTAAAAGAAAGAAAAGAAAAAAACATAAACAAACTTATTAGATTCTACTAAATAAAATAAAATATTCTGAATAAATGTAAATAGTTAAGGATTTGATACAAATCTGTTTTTCTTCTCTATGCTTGAAAACAAAACTCAAACTCAAAATATTTTTTTTGTAACAATCACAAAATATCATTTATTTCAAAAGAAATGAGTATAAACAAAATAGTAAGTCTATTATTTGGAATAAATAAATATATTTGAGATTTACATTTTTTTTAACAACACTCTCAATTGATTTGTCAAAAATGAAAATAATTTGAATATGCGCAAATATTTAAGGTTTTCAAAAATTATTTTTATTTTGAAACAAAAAACATTTTTTTTATGTTTGATACAAAATCATGTGTACCACAAACTTGCTTAATTAGGCACTCTATATGGTGCGTAGTATGAAATGATGAGATGATATGCATCATGCATCTGTGTGTATTCTGAAATAAAAAATATGAGATGTATATCCTTATATAGTTATTTTAGTTAATTTTTTATTAATTCTACTAAATAGAGATATAATGAACCACAAAACCTAATAAAACAATTGGTAAGGTCACCATATTGGCATGTCGATGACGAGTGTCTTCATGCAGCGAACGACATGACTCTATTCAAGCATACGAAATGTTCGCGTCGTCCAATCGTTCGAGTCGGACGTGCACCTCCAAAACACTATCTATATTATTTGCTGAGAGATCACCATCATTTTAGAGATCATTTTTGGGACGCAGGGGGTGTTGTCATCTTGCTCGAAACCTCTAGAACACGGGCACCTCGTTGATAGGTGAGGCTCCAACGATATTGGATGACGGTTGGGTGTGTGTGTGGTGGGGTGGGGGGTATGTGTGTGTAACACACACACACACGCAAGTTACAAATTAATTTTATCTTAAAAATAAGAAAATGGAGAGTCGAGTCAAGATGCAACTAGGTCTCCCTAGTGAATTTTGGTGATAAATGATAAAGAATTAAAATGTCTAATGTGCTATTGAGCTATGTGTAGGATATCAAAGTCTAATTACCCACGTTGTGAGAATGTTAATCCCTCATTAAAAAAGATGAAGCGCAGACTCAAAACGAAGTGTACAAGATAGATTGGTAGCTTTTTGAGTTTAGGCATGTCAAACTATAAAGACGGATGAAATGATCTTACATGCAGGGAATATGTGCTCAAGAAACCAAAAACAAGCTTGGAAACCAAAATCGCCAAAAGGCCGAAGTCCACCTAGAAGAAAGTTCCATGGAGTTGAAGTTTCATCAACTCCAAAGAATTTCTAGCGGAAGCTTCCAATCCGATGAATGCGACAAACCCTAATTGGACTTAATGAAAGTTCCGTGGGAATTGACAGAATTTCTTGCGGACGTTCTATTCCCACGGAACATCCAACCTAACCTTTGTAGGAACCTTAATTGAGGAGTGATGGAAGTTCTGTCCACGACATAAGTTTTGTCACTTCTTGCCCTAACCCTAGCAATGGCTCTTTTTAGACCCTCTCCTATATATCCTATCCTATCCCATGAGAGAGGGTTACGGTGCTATCGATGTGTGAGAACACCAACAAGTGGGGGTCAGCTAGACTGCCCTTTATGAGATGATCGGGAGCAAACGGATCAAGGGAAATCACACAAGAAACACATGATGACATGAGGTTTTACCCGGGTTCAGAGCCACCGTGAGGTGTAATACCCTATGTCCTACTTATCTAGTGTGTTATTGAGCTTGAAAGTGTTTCAATAGAGTTCTAGGGTTTGCTAGATGTGAGAGAGTCTACTTTACCATGGCCAGGGCTTCCGATTTTATAGTACCAAGGGCACACACTACGGTGTCGTCACCCTAAATGCCTCGTGATCTTTCCTGAATCCCATAAAGGATTATTGAAGTTCACGACGCCCAAGCAGGGTGGCACACGGTGTGTCCAATAGGAGGGGCACGACAAGACGTGTCGTACCAACCTCAAATCCAATCTTGAGAGCATCAACCGAACATTGAACACATCTTCTCTTTGCAAGCAATCTCGATTTCACTTGTTACTCTTGGAGATTCGTTCTCCTAGATTGGCTAGGTGTCACCCTAGAGCTTCCATGATTTAAAGAAATGAAGAAGAAGAAGGAAGCCAAGTTTGATCTTTGTAATCACTTATAGAGGATTAGGGTTGAGAGAGACCCGGCTCTTTATGAGCTCCTCAACGAAGCTGTAGGAACGTCTTTGTGAGGGGTTCGAACTTCGGTGAAAAATCTTCATGTCTCTCTCTTTATTTTGTTCTTTATTCTTGTACTTGTTTTCTTTCCATATTGTGTCCGATCTACTTGTGTATGGCGTGTCTATTGAATTTCTATAGGGACAACACTCCTAGGAGGTGAAACGAAGTTTCTATTCATGCGGTTTTCTAAGAATCACTCCTTAGCTTCTTTGCCTCGGTTTTTACCCTTTCACCCCGAAGTTCCGTCCTACATGTTTTGATTTGTGCGCTACTTGTTTTGTTTTTTAAGAATTGTTTGTATTGCCTATTCACCCCCCCCCCCTCTAGGCAACTTTTAGTTAGACTTGTGCAAATTTAAGGGATACTTGAGATTTTTGTGCAATATTTTCAACTGTCACTAGGCATAAGAATAATAGCATCTCCAAGCATATAGCCTAAATCCATGATCTAAACCTAAAAACTACCAAAATGACTAAAAAACTACTCCAGCAGATGACCTATATGGATTGTATCCTAAAAAATTTTAGGTTGCACAAACCATGCTTGTCATCCACACTCGCCGACCGCGGCCCCCATGGGTGCCTTCTCGACGGCTGCTGCTCGCGCACGCTTGCCCACCTCCCGCGCGCGCCGCCTGGTTGTAGTGCGCACGCGATGCCAACCACTCGCGTGCGACGCCCGCATCCTGCTCCCGCCGCCCATGGACGACGAATATGGGGCTTGGGCTCCTTAGCCCGCAAGAAGCCATCGTAGGTTTGAGGAGGAGGGGTTGAAGCCCGACAGCGGGTTAGCTAGAGCTTAGTGGCCGGTGAGCACGGTTGGCGTACGGGGAGCTCCGAGGATGATTTCACCATGACCCATGGATGAGGATAAGGCTAGCTAGTTTTTCAAATAAGCTCTCAATGGATGTTGTAAATATTCACAATAATTATGTGTCTTGATATTATTATGAAAGAACCCCTGAGATTAAGACTATTTTTAAGTCACTTATAGGTATCTAGTGTTTAGGTAATGTGCTTGGAGAGGATGATAAAATGAATACATACATCTTGTCTCTTTTAAACCTAAAACAAAATTTAGGCTTTCACTTTTAGGTTTTCTACCTGGAGATGGCTCATGTAAGATATTTTGATTGCACAAGTAATAAGGATAAACATCACAAATCATATTGCAGTTATATAGCAGCTAGGTGCCTAGGTGGCCTCCTTGTACTACCACAAAGTTTAAGTGTTATCTCCTCGTTAAGCTTTCCTTTATATCTCAACTAGTACGAATGATAGTGGTGCTCCACCTCAGCCTCTCAAACCATCCTCGTCACCATGGCTCCCTCCCAATGAACCTGTCTATTTTATTCCAGTCTTGACTAAGCACTATATCTAATAAACTTGTCCATTTTTTTCTTCAGCGTCAAATAATTTTGATAATCCCATAACCTGCAAAATCGAATACTACAAACTTGCTTAACTAAACATTTCATATGATGTGCAGTACAAAAGATGAGATGTTTCTTAATAAGATGATATGTGTCAAGTCTTAAACTCAACACTAGTACTACCCGATCCCTCATGAGCGTGGAATTCGATGGTGCAACACACGGAACACACAAGAACACACGATTTTAGACAGGTTCAGACCTCTCGATGAAGAGCAATACCCTACGTCCTGTGTGTTATGTATTGCCTTTAGCAGATTGCTAATTGCGAGTTGTCGAGAGAGTTTTCGGGGGTCCCTGCTCCTCCTTATATATCCGGGGCAGCTAGGGTTACATGCGAGTCCTAGTCGATTACATGAATTACATATTCGGAAGCTCTATCTCTAAGCTTTCCCTATTGATTCGGAGTCCTAACAGACTACAAATTGCTTCTTTACTTGTCGCTCGAGTCATCATACGTCGGTCTTGACGCCCGTCTTATTTCCATACCGGTATATGGAGTCTTCTGTCATTCCAAATTAGTCGGGGACCACTCTGCCCTCTCCACCAATCTTACCTTCATTGATTTGTCACCGTATCTCTAATTACCCATTCCTTTATCATCTCGTATACCCGTAAGGTAAGTATACGACAATATGCGTCATGCATCCTTGTGTATTCGAAAATAAAATGATGAGGATGTATATCATTATATAGTTATTTTAATTAATCTTAATACTAATTGCACTAAATAGAAATATAATGAACTACAAAACCTAATCAAATTATCGGTGAGGCCACTATCAATAATGTAATATGTGATACCCCACAGATAAGGATTCAAATAAAAAGGTAACAAAAGATCAAACCACTTAAACCCAAAAAAGTTTTAGATTTACAAATGGAGAGATACAAGACGTACTATGAGATATATATAAGAGCTAGTACTGTACTACTCTTCTATCTAGGACATGATTTACAACTCTTCTATCCATAAGAGGACAAGATTTACTATACACATCGAAAGTAGATATTTTGCCAAATTGTTGTGGACATTTCATGGCTCATTACTAATAATTAGCAAGACATTTGCAATTATCTTCCTCTCTTTGTACAGATACACAAATGGTCTAAGACAAGATCAATACAGCATTTGGATGTGGGAAAACTATATGACCAAGATTTATTTTACGTGACCCACGGAATGTAAGAGGCAAATGTAAGTACCATTAACAAAAAAAAAAGAGAAGTCATTCTTTTGATGTATTATGTGAGAACTTGGATTCTTTTCACGCCCTCTTTATATAAAAAATTGACTCTAACTATCCAATAAACTGATGCATGGCCCTTTGATTTGTCAATGCTCCGCCCTTTTTTCTTTATATTGCTCCAAAGTCTTGATCAAGACACTAGTTAGGTAATATCAGTTTAAAAAATTGGCAGACTGTGTTCATACCGGTTAAGATTCCCGTAGCACCTTCACAACCTTTTAAGATGAGAAAAATAATTTCACCTCAGCTTTGGATACAAATGTTGCAATGCATGGATGGTTTTGAGAGTTAATTTGCACGTGTTAGTTCTGTCCAATGTGTCGGGCTTATTTGGTGTTGTTCATCATGGTTCGCGCCAAACAGTTTTCAAAAACGAGGAGCCGTGTTCACGCGCACAGCACACAAGCGCCGCAGCGCACAAAGGTTTCATGTGCCCGCACAGAAATAAACACGGAAAAAGGTGTAGAATCCGCTTTGATTTCTGGATTGGCACGGAGTGGATGGTCCCCGTCGAGGATATGCTGGTGGTGGGGGCTAGGAGGACCATCGTCGCCCACGCCGCCATCGATTCTGTCTTTGCACGCATCAACATCCACCGTGTTGTTTGGTTCGTTCCTGCAGCGAGCATATTTCCACTAGCATGCATGCATACTGTGATCTCGGCGCGTAAGGAGCAGGCTACTACAAGGAGAGTTTGTCATGTCGACACCGTGTCAACATGCGCACTAGGTGGAGTACGTACGGAATCTTTGCGTGGCCGCGCGCGACCAATCAATCGTTGATCGAGGCGCGTGGGCCGCTCGCCGATGACGACGTAGTAGCAGCTCCTACAAAATAAAGACACGGCAGGGGTGCCATCTCGCTCCGAAGGCTCTGGAACACGGGCACCTCGAAAGCTAAAGAAGATGCACGAACCTGGATACGTATGTGGGCGACACGACCAGCGGTTTGTGTTGTACCGCACCGTTTTAGCTCCGGGCTCGACGAGATCAAGTCGCCTACACTTTTTCTTTTTTCTAGCTAGCAAGGGCACTGTGAGATTCTCACGTCTTTAACGTTAGTTACCGTAATTTGTAAGCCCCAGATTAATTAGTCGGATGCAGACATTCAGTATGCGCTTGATCACAAGCAAACAGATGATTGACAAGGTGACTGCGCACCCAGATTAGTTGGATCACAAGCTGCAGCAGTAAAGTAAAGTAAAACAAAACAAGGCACTTTGGCACAAGAAAGATTCACCGCGGGAAGAACATGCCAAGACTTCCCAGGTGGGTGAAGTGAAGCAAACGGAGAAACACGCGAGGATTCACGTGTGCGCCACCGGCGCTTTATACTTTCTTCGTTGGCTGGGGCACGAATCTCGGCGCCGCAGGTGTGAACCAAGAGGTAAACGACATGCCGGAGCGGGGATCTTGACGTGTACACTGGTGAGTGGCCATCTGCTCCTAGCCATCTGCACCTAGCTACTCCGGTCGCCCTGTCGGATTCCTTCCTCCTGCGGATCGCAGTGGCTCCGGCCTCGAGCCGTGCGTGCATGCTCGGCGCCACGTAGCTACGTGGCTAGCTTTGTACAGGCATGCATGTGTGCGACGAGTTAATTGGTTTTCACAGGTGCATTGGCATCCATCTTTTTCAGAAAAAGGATTTAGTACTAGCATTCTTTTAACTGTTTTGTCCAATCATCTGCACTACCGGAAAACCAAACTTTACCGTGTGTCAAATACTTTACCGTGTGTAACTTGTCGGACACACGGCAAACATCTGATTTGCCGTGTGTTTTTATACTTGTACACAGCAAAGCAATAGCACACGGTAAAAAAGCTTTGCCGTGTGCACGAAATATGACACACGGCAAAGATGGTATTTACCGTGTGCCAACGGCCATACGCACGACAAAAAAATTCCGTTAAGATTTCGTGGTCCTCGAACGAACGACGTTAGTCAGAAAAACCCTCTTTGCCGTGTGTCAAGGTTTGGCACACGGCAAAAGCTTCTCTTTGCCGTGTGTCAAGGTTTGGCACACGGCGAATTAGAAAAAAACATTGATATTTACCTTCTAAACTTTTTTTCTGGTCCACATACAATGCTTGGTACTATATGTGCTAATTTGATGCATTTCTAGCTCTATTTACTATATTTAACCATTTTATTTCATTTAAAAGAATTTTTCACATAAGTCAAATTTAAACTGCAAATGCATGAAATAATAGAATAAAATGAGTCAAAAAATTATATTCATGATATTGAGACTAGTGTAAGTCAATATCCAGTAGTTGAAATCAAAATTCAAAAGTCATATTCATGAAATTTTACCTCGAATGTGTGGTCAAATAATATTTAAATTCTAAAAAATACAAATGAAATCAGAAATTCATGAAATTTATCGGTATATATTTTTATTATACATGGAGTCTATGGTAAATAGTTGAGTATGTTTTGCACATTTTGTCACGTGCAATGCATATAAACTCAAACTTCTCCGAAGAAGTTCCATAGATATTAGAGAAGATGTGGTTAGGTCCGTAGGAACAATAAACTTTCAAATTGAAATTTTATCATAAAACTTTTTCTATAGACAAGAAACAACACGAAATGCTTCATCTTAATTTTTGGTATTTTCTGATAATTTTAATGTATCAAATATAATTGTATATTTTTAAGTATTTGTTTGCCGTGTGCCCTAGTAAGGACACACGGCAAAGTGTGCCGTGACACATCACCGATCCGCGTGAGACCACACGGATCACTCCCTCCTATTCCCTTCTCTCCCCTACCTTATCTTTTCTCCGGACACCGAGAGATTCCCTTCTCTCCTCCGCCTTATCTCTTCCCCGGCCGTGACACGGAGGAGAAGCCGTCCGTGTGGCGCGGATGTCCGAGGCGGAGCGTGGTGAGTGGGGTCGCGCCGGCGGTCGGGGCGAGCGTGGTGGGTGGGGTAACGCCGGCGGTCGGGGCGGAGCACGGCGGGCGGGGTGGCGCCGGTAGTCGGGGCGAGAGAGCGACGGGGAGGCGGCCACGACAAGCAGCTGTACATGGTCGCTGGGTGGCGAGCGGGCTCGCGTCGACGCGGCCGGAGGCGAGAGCGTCGGCCGGGCGGCGGGGCCGGCGTCGACATCCGAGGCGAGAGAGGGATGGTCGGGCGATGGGCGGCTTGGCGCCGGCGGTCGAGGCGGATGGCGGCGGGCGAGGCGGCCCTACTAGCACCTGTAGATTGGGATTGGAGGATGGAGGCGGGGCGGAGCGACGGCGGCGGTCGGAGCGAGCGGCGGCGGCATCGCTACACCGAGCGGGCGAGCGGCGCGCGTGCGGCAGCGCCGATGGTGCTGTTGGCCATTTTTTTTATTTTTCTGAAATTGTTTTGCCGTGCGTCGGGATCGAAGCACACGGCAAACTGCCGATGCTAACGCCGTGATGCGTCTAGTGTTTGCCGTGTGCTAAAGCCGACGCACGGCGAAGTGTTTACCGTGTGTTCGCGCTTTAGCACACGGCGAAGATGAATTCGCCGTCGGTCCTTGTTGCCGTCGAACCTTCGCCGTGGGCTACCTACGGCAAGACTCTTTGCCGTGTGGAATGTGCCTTTTACCGTGTGCCGCTAGCACATGGCAAAGTTTGGTTTTCCGGTAGTGCTGGTCCATGTATGTCTTACAAGCCTTGGATTATAGCTCCGGTACAACCCTCTCAAGAGACTGTTCGAGTGAATTGTCAAGAGTAAAATGCACCGGAGATACCATAAAATGGTGGATTGTGGATTGTGTCATTTAGGCTCACGCACTTTTATTCTACATTTCTAGGTTCATGAATTTTTTGTCTTATTTAGATTCGCGAACTTTTATTTTGAATTTCTAGGTGTTAGACGAGTTGTATTAGGTTAGAGATAAGGATACGAGTCTATCCGTATCTCAACCTATGACTTGAGGATTAAGTCATTAGAAACTTGGGGTCCCTTTGGTTTGGCTTTTTTAGGTGCTTTTGCTTTTTGAAAAGTAGAAAGTCAACCAAAGGGGGTGCTTAAATAAGTGGTTGTTAAGAAAAGCGGCTGCTTTTCCTAGTACAAATGTGAAAGCACATCTCCCCCTACTTTTCACGCTGCGAAATCCTCAAAGTGACGAAAATTACCAAACATACCACTTGGTTACACACATACCGATTCGTTTCTATTCCTCCCCTCTCTCCCGATTCGTTTCCTCCGCTTCTCTCCCGGGCGCGGCGCTAGTGTTGACGCCGGTTTTTGACCAAGGGACCCATTGTCGGCGACTATAGGTCAAAAGAGGGCCGGTGGGCGGAAGGCCGACGGCCGCTTGGGCGAGTAAAGGGCGCGTCCCTCCCGGGAATCGTGCGCGGACGCCAACGAAGAGCATAACATTGATGGGCCTGGCCCACGTCGTAAAATTAGGAATAATAGTTTAATTTTGAAAAAAAAATCCTAGTCGGTTAGGAAATCGATCCGAAGAGGGTCCGAGTAGGATTCTTTGTACCGAGTATAAATACATACTCGGATGTAACATGTAAACTCGATTCACATCCAATACAAGTTTCGGCGCATCGCCAAACCCTAATTTTCTGTCAAGTCTTTACTGTTTTCGCGCGGGGATCTTCGGGGCTCCGGTCGACAACAAGTTGGCTTGACAAGGTAATTATGTTGTCTAGTTCTCGGCGCATTGTTCGTAATTAGATGGCTTAATTGCTAGTTATCCGGCGACTAGATACTGTTCTCGATCGGCGTAGTGAGTATCGGCGGGATGAGTCAAGTTGACCTGGTCCGGGCTCGTGGTGGAGGTAGTTTGACTTGTCCTGCCTCCCCGTTCCAGCCTTTGTTCCCAACGCCGATTGGCTCGGATCTGGTCGTTCGAGTCACGGTAGCCACTATGAGAATTCTTTTACATCTTGGCCGATTCGACTGTGCGGATTCGGTTGACGTGTCCTGTGTTTGCCTTTGCGATAGTTGACTTATCCTAGACGCATGCAGCCGATTGGCTAGGGTGTAGATTTACTTTCATAGTTAAGGCGTTTATGATTGTGCTTGTCCTGAATCGGCCGAGCGTGCGCGGCCGTTAGACCTGGTCCGATCACGTGCCATCGGTTGACTTGTCTGTTGGAGCGACTGGTCGATTTGGGATCTGCGTGGTTGTATTTGTCTTACTTGTTCTTTCGGAGTGTTTAGCCGATTGCTTATCACGTTCATTAGGCTGTTTTATGTTTAATTAGTGCCAAATCTGTTAAAGCTGCTTTTGAATCGGAGTTATTAGTATAATTTTATTGATCATCATTATACATTTAGATAGATCTAAATAATTCACTGCTATAATCAATGGCGAGAATCGGCCGAATACCCGATCGGCCGATTCACGGATCCGATTGATGTTTAAAACATCTTCTTGTTATCAAATTAGTTACATCCCATTGACAATTGCCTTGTTTACGTTTTGTTCGATAATATATCCCTGCAAAGACTTAATGATTTGATCGCTTATCGACGAAATAGGCTGCTAGCCACCGATTGCATGTTATAGCGTCGGCCGATTCCGTATCATTCGTATCACGGTTCGTTCGCCTGGCATTTAATACATAAATGGATGGGCCGTGCTGTTCCTCGTATATGGCCGATTTTGTCTATCTTACGCCATAATCGGCCACGGCTGCACATCGGTCTATACGGGCCGATGACCTGGAATTTTACACTTTTTATTGTCTTTGTTGGTTTGCGGGAAAACCATCCGGCACGCACCGGCGCATACGAACATCGGCGAGCCGAGCCGGTCCGTTGGGAGCACGAGGACTCTGCGTCGGCCGGACAACGGTGTATTGGCGACTTTTGACGTCAACACACTTTTGGCACGCCGGTGGGACAGAAGCAACCAAGATCAAGATGTCATACATACGAGGCTGTCGGGGAGGACGGAACACCAATGGTCGACGCTGAAAATCGGCCGATTTTGGTTCCGGTACCTCTCGGGACGGATGGCAAAGGGCATGGAGAAGTTTCGATGATAACGGGGTTTCGGCCTGGGGAAAGATGACGACGAACAAAAGCTGCAGTACCGGGAATACCTGGCCGAAGCAATGAAAAAGTACTTTCAAGCTCGACGGTGACACGTGGCGAGTGGCCACAAAAGGAGACTTCCCTCGGATTACGCATCCGGAAGAACTAGACCAAATCAAAGCCCGAGAGGCTGCCGGATGCCAACCAACTCGGTGATATGGTGAACTCGTCCGTTCATCGGGCCCTAATCAATCAATCGGGCGTGTTGACCAACACCATCGGGAATTTGATCAAGGACACAATTGATGGCGAGGCTGTTCATTGAAGGGTATTACGGACCTGCATACACTCGGCCTTTCGGCACTCCTGTACGGTCGAATCGGGGAATTAGCCTCTAGAGTACCACACCGCGAGGCGGGGATTCAGCCCACGTACGGCATGCCACCTCACCTATGGCCTGGCCAGGACAATGCAAACGCAAATACCGGTGCAACCCAGCCGGGCAAAGAGGATGACGGTGGTCCCAAGAAGTCGGTAACGAGAAGAAGGCGACGGACAAGATGTACAACGGCCGACTTACGAGTTAGGGGCAGCAACCAATGTGGCGGCGGCCCCGCGGATGGCACGACGAGCCTAATTTCTTCTACGTACCAAATACCGGCCCAAGTAGGATTGAGAACTCACCCACTATAGTACGGCCGATATCCGGTATTCCACGACCAACTGCATCGGGTGGGGGACAGGGATTCATGAGTCGGACGGCCGATCCAATCGGCCATGAATTATGGAATCGCGCCGCGGATCACCGTTCCCGACTACGCGCACCGGGATTTCCGGGAACGGCCGGTTGATACACCCGATTGGGGGACAGCCCAACACCGCTTATATGACGGGGACCGGATCAGCAAGCTGCTGGACCCAATGATATGAATAGCCTCATGGCTAAGATCGCCGATATGATGAAAGATCGGTTCGATTTGAAGCCTAAAGAGAAGAGTGCATTGTATCGGCGACCTTACCCTGATTGGATGGATTCCGTGGCTTTGCCCAATAAGTATAAAATTCCTGAGTTTTCCAAATTTTACGGGCAAGATAACACATCAACTATGGAGCACATCGGCCGATATGACGCACGACTTGGTGAGGCGTCTACTCGGGAGGATTTGCGGGTTAGGCTATTCCCACTTGTCATTGTCCGGATCGGCCTTTTCATGGTTTGCTTCATTGTCGCCTGGTTCTATTCGAGTTGGGCCGATCCGGAGAAAAGGTTTCACTCGTACTTCTTCACGGGCATTACCGAGCTTAGTTTGTCCGATTTAATGGCGGTGAAACGAAAAGCTGGGAGTCGGTGGCTGATTATATACGAGAGGTTCGGGACTACGAGGGACGATGCTACAACCTGAACTCGACGAGCAACAATTGGCCGAAATTGCTTATGCGGTGCTATTCTCCAACATCAAAGAAAAGTTTACCCCACATGAGTTTGATGGGCTGGCACGAGTGACACGAAGGGCGGTTGGCCGGGAAGAGAATCTCCGGCTCACCGAGGAATCGGCGGTATCGGGTAGCTTATGCTAATTTCGATAGTGAGGATGATGAAGAGGGAATTAATGCAGTTGAGTGGACTAATAACAAACGGCCGATATTTTCTCCACATGTCAATCCTAAGGAGAGGAAATATGATTTTGATTTATCCAAGGCCGACGAGATATTTGATCAGCTGCTGCGGGAAAAGAAAATACAGCTTTCCCCTCATCACAAAATTCCTACGCCGGAGGAATTGAAGAAAATGGCTAAGTGGTGCAAGTGGCATGGAAATTCACATCATAACACCGTTGATTGTTATGCTATGAGAGATGAGATCCAGAAGGCGGTTGACGGTGGAGTATTGCGAGCAGGTGATGTAAAGAAGAAGATGAAAGTTGATGGGCACCCTTTCCGGCTAATACGATGTACATCAATACCATCGGCGGTGGATCAGCTGGTTTCATACGCCGATATGAGAGGAAGAGAGAAAGGGAAGAAAGAGATCGGATGGCACATGAACGGGAATCTATCGGTCAAAGTCGGCGATACGAGGCAAGGCGTGATCCGCCGAGAAGATTTTGACCCACACTGGGATTGTCCTTTCTTTCGATGCTTGCTGGGACCAAAACATGAAGCTTCCATCTATCGAGAACTGCCCGAGTGCATCGGCGGAAAGAGTATCGTGATGGCGGGTCATCAAGTTACCGGGGACGGCCGATTGGTCGCAACTACGAATCACAACAATCGGCCCCCGGAAGAGCAATCGGCTATGATCACGAGATATGATGAACGAAGATACGTAGTGCCAAAGAGAACTTCCGTTCACGATCGGTGGGGCCAATCAATGATGAAGAAGGGTTTGATTACCAATACCATGAAGATTCGAGAGGTGATCAAACCGAGAACGAAGAACAGTGGTGCCCCGGTGGTTTGCTCAACAAAACCCAAAAGAGAAGGCTTCAAAGAATGCGTTGTCGAGAAATCAAGGGTAAACGGCATCATAGAGATGACCAAGATGATGAGCCCAAGCCCAAGAGGGAATGGAGGCCGAAAGTGCGGTCTCGGGTGGTCCAAGGCTGAAGCCGCGGTGAATATGATGTCCACGATGCCCGGGATTGTCGGATCGGCCGATGAAAATTCGGCTGAAGAAGAACCGGTTGGGGAGACTTCGAGAGATTCTTTGGACGCCGGAATCGGCGGTATTTGATAAGCCGATCAACTACGATCATTTGCATCTCAAGGCATTGTATATTAGCGGCTACGTCAACGGGTCACCGATGAGGAAGATGTTGGTCGACGGAGGAGCGGCGGTCAATGTCATGCCGATTACTACATACCGCAAGCTTGGGAAGACGCCGGAAGAAATGATGAAGGCTAATCGACGCTCAAGGATTACAGCGGGAGAAGCCAAGATGTGCGTGGGGCCGCAATAATGGAGATCAACGTGGGCAGCAAAACCATACCCACTACTTTTTTCATCATCGACGGGAAAGGTGCATACACAACTTTGTTGGGGAGAGGCTGGATTCATGCTAATTGTTGCATCCCATCGACCATGCACCGGTGTTTGATTCAATGGGTCGGCAACAAGGTTGAAATCGTGCGGGCCGATAAGTCACGTAACCATTGCAACCGCCGATTTCGAGTTTGCCGGTCCGGAGAGCTTGCCTTGTTTATCGGGCACATATTGGGATGCGGAGGCCATAAACATTACGGACGACGGAGTTATTGTGACCGGGGGTCGGGTACCCCCGGCTGCTCCGATGGGTCCCACGGGAGAATTGACGGACAATCGGCCGATCGACACTCACGCCGAAGATATAATGAATCAGCCGATTGACGAACCGAGAAGATGGGAAATTAGGCCACGGTTTTGTGTCGGCCGATGAGTTAGAAGAGGTAGACATAGGGGATGGAGACAAGCCTCGGCCGACATATATTAGCAAGAAAGTGTGTAAAAAAATAAGAGATGAGTTAGTGGCCTTATTAAAAGAATATAAAGATTGTTTTGCTTGGGATTATAGTGAGATGCCTGGTCTCGGCCGATCGATCGTTGAACATCGGCTACCCACCAAACCTGGATATTGGCCGTATAAGCGGGGAGCTCGGAAAATTGACCCTAGGTATTATGAAGCCGTCAAAGAAGAGATTATCGGGTTATATGAAGCCGGTTTTATCGAGGCCATGCCGATATGCGAGTGGGTTTCCGGTATTGTACCGGTGGAGAAGAAAAATGGGAAGATGCGGGTCTGCATTGACTTCGAGGAATTTGAATAAAGCGACTCCGAAAGATGAGTACCCAATGCCGAACGCCGATTTGTTAGTTGATGCAGCCGCCGGCAACAAAATTTTGAGCTTTATGGATGGAAATGCTGGGTACAATCAGATTTTTATGGCCGAAGAGGATATACCGAAGACGGCGTTCGGGTGCCCTGGAGCGTTGGGACTATATGAGTGGGTTGTCATGACCTTCGGGCTAAAAAATGCTGGTGCTACATATCGGAGAGCCATGAATTTTATATATCACGATTTAATCGGCCGATTGGTGGAAATTTATATTGATGATGTCATGGTGAAATCAAAATCGGTTGGAAGTCATGTGGCTGATCTCGGAGAAGTGTTGAAGAGAACAAGACAATACGGCTTGAAGATGAACCCGCTCAAGTGTGCGTTTGGTGTCTCGGTTGGGCAATTTACGGGGTTTATTGTGCATGAAAAGGGAATTGAAGTCGGCCCTAAGAGTATTGATTCTATCCGAAAGCTGGAACCGCCGACGAACAAGACGAAGCTCCGAGTCCTTGATCGGCAAGATAAATTTTATTAGGCGATTTATCTCAAACTTGTGCGGTCGACTTGATGTATTTACGCCATTATTAAAGCTCAAGGCCAATCAAGAATTTCGGTGGGAGCCGATCCATCAAAAGGCTTTAGAAGATATCAAGAAGTATTTGGTGTCCCCACCGATGATGGTTCCGCCAAAGTCGGGCACACCCTTTAAGTTATATTTATCGGCCGATGATAGGTGCATCGGCTCGGCGTTGACTCAAGAACGGGGAGGGAAAAGAGCGGGTTATATTTTATCTCGGCCGCAAATTGATTGATGCAGAAACACGGTATCCGAGAGGTGGAAAGGTTATGTCTCTGTCTGTATTTTTCATGTGCAAAACTAAGGCATTATACGTTAGCCGAAGAGTGCACTCGTGGTTTGCCGGACCGATGTCGTAAAATATATGCTATCGGCCCCGGTCCCCAAAGGCCGGTTGGGCAAATGGATGTTGGCAATTGCGGAATTTGATCTAGGCTATGAATCGGCCAAAGCGGTAAAAGCACAAGTATTGGCTGATTTAATAGTGCAGCACGGTGAGCACTCGGCCGGATACGTTGAACCGGTGCCATGGACGGTATTCTTTGATGGTTCAATTTGCAAGGAAGGAAGTGGAATCGGCTTGGTTGTTGTGTCGCCTCGGGGGCAATACGTGGATACTCTATTACGGTAGAGGCGCATACCAACAACCAAGTCGAATATGAGGCGATATTGAAAGGATTTGGAGTTACTCATCGATGCCGGGGCTGATTTTGTGGAAATTTTCGGCGATTCCTTGTTGGTCGTGAGTCAGCTGGCCGATGAGTATGAGTGTAAAGATGAAATATTGTTGCAATATCATAAAAAGTGCCGGAAGTTGATGAAAAGATTCAAGTGTGTTAAAATCAGCCATATACCAAGAGAGCAGAACTTCGAAGCAAATAACTTGGCTCAACTAGCATCCGGATATCGGCTTGCCAGAAATAGCTTGGAAATAGCCGATATTGAAAAGGCCGATTGGCGCACAGAAATTCAAAATTTTTTGAGCAATCCATCCCAACCTACGAGATAAGAAGATAAGATATAAAGCCTTGAAGTATGTCTTTGTTGGATGATCAATTATTTTTCAAGACAATTGATAGGGTGCTTCTCAAATGTATTGATGACACCGAAGCCGAGTGGTAATGAGCGAAGTACATGATGGGATTTGCGGAACGCATCAATCGGCCCATAAAATGAAGTGGCTGCTAAGGCGAGCTGGTTATTACGGCCGACGATGTTGGCCGATTGTTTTAAATATTATAAAAGTTGCCAAGATTGCCAGAAATTCGGGCCTATACGAGGGCGCTCGCGTCGGCTATGAATCCGGTGATCAAACCTTGGCCGTTCGGAGGTTGGGCCATGGATATGATCGGCCGGATAAATCCAGCATCAAGCAAGGGACATCAATACATATTGGTAGCTACAGATTATTTCACGAAGTGGGTTGAAGCGGCGCCCTATCGTAAAGTTTCGACGGGCGACGTGATAACGTTTGTTAAAGAGCATATCATTTATAGATTTGGGATTCCGGAAACAATCACGACGAGATCAAGGATCGAGTATTTACGTCGGATGAATTTCAATCTTTTGCTGAGGAGATGGGGATTAAGTTGATTAATTCGTCGCCGTATTATGCCCAAGCCAATGGCCAAGTCTGAAGCGGCAAATAAGAGTACGATCAAGTTGATCAAGCGGAAAATACGGGAGTATCCTCGTAAATGGCACATGACATTGATGGACGCTTTGTGGGCTTATCGTATGTCACGGCATGGGGCCATGCAAGTCGCGCCGTATCGGCTTGTATATGGGCATGAAGCCGTATCGCCATGGGAGACAGACTATCGGCTCCGGGAGGATTGAATTGCAACAAAAGCTTTCGGCCGATCAATACTACGGATTGATAATGGATGAATTAGAAGATGTAGTTCAAAATCGGCTGGATGCCTTGGAAAAAATAGAGCGAGAATAAGGCGAGGGTTGCCCGCCATTATGATAAGAAGGTTGTGCGAAACAGTTTAAAGAGGGCGATTTGGTGCGGAAGCTTAGGATGCCGATCGGTGTGAAAGACAATCGATTTGGTAAATGGTCGCCTAATTGGGAAGGACCCTATTTGATTAGCCGATCGGCACCGGGTAATGCATATATTTTGAAAGAGTTAGCGGGAGAAGAATTCGGCCGAGCACTTAATGGAAAGTATTTGAAGCAGTATTATCCTAGTATTTGGATTAACTCATAGTGTTTGGCCTAAAAGAGACTACAGCCGATGTCGATGCACATCGCCTTGAGACGGCCGATGCGAGAGTATCGCCCTTAGCCACATAGAAGTCACCGATAAATTAGCCGATGTTTTAAACATCGTCTTCGGATAGCCGATATGATTATATATCGCCCTTAGTGCAAAAAATATTTATAACAAATTTTTGTTCAAGGTCCTAGTACACCTAAGCATAATCGACGGCCTCGGCACGAGACAAGAATTCTTGGACGGCGAGATAGTGCACGGGCCGAGCATGGAGTCGAGGTTGGCCATGACCAACGAGGTCATCCTCGATGGGGCCGACATCGGCGTGCGCCGCGGCAGCCACCTTCTCGGCCGCTTGAATTGCTTCATCCGTCGTCTTCGTTGAGCCGCCACGTCAACCGATAGGCTGTGCAATGGTGGCTTCCAAGGCCGCCGCCTCCTTCTCCTTGAGAGCCGGCGATACTCTCAAATCGGCAATCTCTTGGTTGATTACCTGCGGTTCATCCTACCGATTTGAGAGTTGCTCTTGCATCTCCTGGGTCTTGTGGGCCTCCTCCTCGGAACGCTTGATGGAGTCCTCGGCAAGTAATGCGGCTTGCTGCTGCTCCGCGTGGCGAGCCGGACGCTGCCGGGCACGGATGAAGTCCATTTGCCGAGTACTCCATGTATGCCACACGGTGCGGAGCGTCGCGAACATCCTCTCGGGAGCTCGGACCGGACCTCCAAGTACCGGGCCCTTATGGGGTGGGCGTCGGCCACCAAGCGATCCAACCGAAGAAGCCTCAAGCCTGCGCGCGATTTCGGCCATGGTGGTAAGACCGAGACGAGATACCAAAATCGGCGCGGGACGAGGGAAGGCGAGCGCACGAAATACCAAGAGAAATAAAGTGAAGCTAATGACCAGCGGCGAATCAAAAAAAAAAAAAAAAGATAGTAAAAACAAACCTGCGAAGCGTCGATGCGAAGCGGCCGGACGTCTATCGGGCTGCGCCATTGAACCCACGGGTTCGTGTGTTCCAATCAGCTCTCGGCCGGCCGATCCCCCTTCACCGGCGGCATCCTCGGAGGCGGCATCGGGTATATGGCCGGCTTGTTCGGCTTCGGCGGGCTCATCGGCGAGCTCATCGGCAGCGGTATCTACGGGAGAAGCTGCGGGCGGCTCCTGGCCGGCCGATTCTTCGACGAGCAATAGTGCCTTTGGGGGAGCGATGGGCGACACATGGATAGCTTGTTCAACTCGGCGGCAGCCTCGGAAGACGCGAGGCCGATCCGAGCGAGTTTGGCTCTCCGTAGGGTTTGGATCGGCCTGGCTTGGTATGACTTCAAGCTCCGGAGCTGTTTGAATCGGCCTTTCGGGCGTCGGCGTCCTGGCCCGTGGAGGAGTCGACGGGCGGATCGGCCTATCGGGCGTTGGCGTGCGGGCCCGAGGAGGAAGAACCGCCGATTCCTGCTAAGAACTCATAGTTAGACAGCATGTAAAGTGAAAAGGAATCGGCAATCATGCAATAATAACCTGACGCGGCGGAGATGGTTCATCGAAGTAGTCCGGGTCGGACGGGCGCACTGGCTGCTTTAGCGGCGCGCGGTGTCGCTTCGGGGCTTGAGTCGGCCCTGCAGCTGGCACATTAGCCTTCCTCTTGCTTGAGGGCGGCTGTTTTAGTCTTGGCCTTGCGGGCAGCTGGTGCCCCTCGACTCATCGCCGCAAAAGCTTGGGCAGGAGTACGATCGGTGAAGCCGATATTTGGAGCAACTGGGCTCGGCATTAAGTATGCAATCGGCCGGCCAGCGATACTACGGGTCGGCGGCTCCTCCGTGTCCGACTGAAAAAGAATATACAAGGGTGAGCATTTGGAGTGGCCGATTTCATTTAACAAAAATCGGCCTTATAAAATAAATCGGCTACACGTACCTCGGCGAAAGTTTCTCTCGGGACTAAGCCGGAGAAGAAGGAGGCGGTGTTCCGGTTGCGGAGGTGCCGGTTCCACTCGCCCCACCAACGGTCAAAAAGGCGGGTACTCCGGGCGCCGGGGAAAATCCGGTTAAGTCGCCGGTGACGACATCGGCGGTGCGGCCGACGAGCCAATTCCACTAAATGGCGTTGTCGACGGTAGCCCGCGCCTTTATTTGCCCCACATAGAAGAGGCTGGGGGCAAGCGGCCGAAGCCGAGTTGGCGGGCCGCCACCGACGGGTGATAGAACTCATAGGAGCAGAAAGCCTTGCTCCCGGCAATGAGTCCCGTCGGCAGCGAGACGAGGGCGGAGGCAGGTGGTGAAGATCTTGACCGCCTCCCCGTCGGCCGTTGGGAAGGTGGGGTCGATCGGGAAAGGAGTGTCATACCCCTTCTCGAAGAAATCAATGTACGGGTACCAATCCGTACTTTCGTTGTTGAGGCCCTTGTAGAGGGCGGCGAACCAATATGCCAAGTTGTCATCCGACATGGCCGCCCCGGTGCCATGGATAACGCTTCCCGAAAGAGATACATCGAGCTGGATCGGGCGTGGCCGGTTCGGCATAGTTGCTGGGGAAGGTGAGGACACCGAGGTCCGGATCGATGGCCTTGGTGGTGTGAAGGGACAACCACATTTGGATGAACCACCAAGGGCCTCCCGGATTCTTGGCTGATCGGCCGGAGCGCAACTCCACCGAAACCTGGTGAAGAAGGAGGTAGGCCGATCCCGGAAGATACTTGCCCATGGGGAGGGCATAGGCTGTCGGCCGGCCTATCGGCTATCGGCAGAAAATTGTTTGTGGGGCTCACGCCGACCCCACAAAAGAAGAAGTGGTCAAGCCACATGTTGAGGAAGGCAACGTGCTCGCGGCGATCGACCGTGCCGTGCCCCTTGTTGTAGGTACTGGATGTAGTTCTTCCAACCCCTGGTGTCCTTAGGGTTGATCCGATGGGAGGACTTAATGCGGATGGCATCCGCGGTGGCCTCCGCCGTGATATTCAAATCGGCCAACATGGCCGGTGTCCGGGAGGGTCATGGTAGCCGGGCCGTGGCCGAACATGAAGCGATTCGGGGCATCGACCGAGAGATAAGAAGCTGCCGCCGGCAACGGTTCGTTCTTGTGGTGATCGGCCAAAGAGAGTTTGATGGCGTGGGCGATGCCGATGTTGGCCCAACCTTGCGGATGGACGGCCGATACTCGGTTATACCAATCGCGCCATCCTGCAACGGGAGTCGGCCATGACCGAAAGCTGTTGGCCCACTCGGCCGGTAGAGGAGGCTGTTGCCGAAACGGGACCCGGTTCGTTTCGGCACGAGATGAGATCCGTGGGGTCGGGATCACCCATAGGACCCAAGAAGAAATGAGTTGGGATATTGGATGGAATAACAACTTGGTTCCGGATCTCCTAAAAACGAGGAATAGGGCTAAAATGAGAAGCGAAACAGAAATAAATTGTGAAAATGAACAAGAACAAGAACACGAAGAAAATTGCAAAGGTAGAAAAGAGGGATGCTCGGATGTACATTACCTCCGGAACGGCGTTGGTGGTGGCGGCAGACGCGGCCGGCGGCGGCAGCCGCAGCAGCAGCAACGAGCGAGGATTCATGGTCGCCGGAGAAGAAAAAGCGGCGGCGGCGCGGTGAGAAGTTGAAAAGGCTCGAGAAGGCAAAGGTCGCTAGAACAGGTGAAGATGAAAGCCAAGGAGAAGAAACGGATGGGAAATGACCGGGGGTGGCCCTGGGTTTTATGGAGAAGTGACGGGCGATAAAACCGGCGCGAGTAAAGAGGATAAATCGGTCCGACGCATGCGTTGCATACCCCGGACTAGGGGGCATGTGTTGACGCCGGTTTTTGACCAAGGGACCCATTGTCGGCGACTATAGGTCAAAAGAGGGCCGGTGGGCGGAAGGTCGACGGCCGCTTGGGCGAGTAAAGGCGCGTCCCTCCCGGGAATCGTGCGCGGACGCCAACGGAAGAGCATAACATTGATGGGCCTGGCCCACGTCGTAAAATTAGGAATAATAGTTTAATTTTGAAAAAAAAGATCCTAGTCGGTTAGGAAATCGATCCGAAGAGGGTCCGAGTAGGATTCTTTGTACCGAGTATAAATACATACTCGGATGTAACATGTAAACTCGATTCACATCCAATACAACTTTCGGCGCATCGCCAAACCCTAATTTTCTGTCAAGTCTTTACTTGTTTTCGCGCGGGGATCTTCGGGGCTCCGGTCGACAACAAGTTGGCTTGACAAGGTAATTATGTTGTCTAGTTCTCGGCGCATTGTTCGTAATTAGATGGCTTAATTGCTAGTTATCCGGCGACTAGATCCGTTCTCGATCGGCGTAGTGAGTATCGGCGGGATGAGTCAAGTTGACCTGGTCGGGCTCGTGGTGGAGGTAGTTTGACTTGTCCTGCCTCCCCGTTCCAGCCTTTGTTCCCAACGCCGATTGGCTCGGATCCGGTCGTTCGAGTCACGGTAGCCACTATGAGAATTCTTTTACATCTTGGCCGATTCGACTATGCGGATTCGGTTGACGTGTCCTGTGTTTGCCTTTGCGATAGTTGACTTGTCCTAGGCGCATGCAGCCGATTGGCTAGGGTGTAGATTTACTTTCATAGTTAAGGCGTTTATGATTGTGCTTGTCCTGAATCGGCCGGGCGTGCGCGGCCGTTAGACCTGGTCCGATCGCGTGCCATCGGTTAACTTGTCGTATTGGAGCGACTGGTCGACTTGGGATCTGCGTGGTTGTATTTGTCTTACTTGTTCTTTCGGAGTGTTTAGCCGATTGCTTATCACGTTCATTAGCTGTTTTATGTTTAATTAGTGCCAAATCTGTTAAAGCTGCTTTTGAATCGGAGTTATTAGTATAATTTTATTGATCATCATTATACATTTAGATAGATCTAAATAATTCATTGCTATAATCAATGGCAGAATCGGCCGAATACCCGATCGGCCGATTCACGGATCTGATTGATGTTTAAAACATCTTCTTGTTATCAAATTAGTTACATCCCATTGACAATTGCCTTGTTTACGTTTTGTTCGATAATATATCCCTGCAAAGACTTAATGATTTGATCGCTTATCGACGAAATCGGCTGCTAGCCACCGATTGCATGTTATAGCGTCGGTCGATTCCGTATCATTCGTATCACGGTTCGTTCGCCTGGCATTTAATACATAAATGGATGGGCCGTGCTGTTCCCTGTATATGGCCGATTTTGTCTATCTTACGCCATAATCGGCCACGGCTGCACATCGGTCTATCCGGGCCGATGACCTGGAATTTTACACTTTTTATTGTCTTTGTTGGTTTGCAGGAAAACCATCGAGCACGCACCGGCGCATACGAACATCGGCGAGCCGAGCCGGTCCGTTGGGAGCACGAGGACTCTGTGTCGGCCGGAGTTTCGGTGGACTCTCCGAACAACGGTGTATTGGCGACTTTTGACGTCAACAGCTAGCGATTCCTCCTGTCCCAGGCGAGGTCCTGGTGTTAGGATTGCGCAGGCCCTGTAGGTGGCACGTGGCAGCAGGTCCTACAGGCGGCGTGCGGCAGCAAAATCGAGAGCGTTGGACGCGAGCCGCGTGCGGCACCAGGACGAGCGGCAGCAGATCGCGTGCGGCAGGGCGCGTGCGGCACCAGGGCGAGCGGCAGTAGATCACGTGCGGCAGCATGTCGCGAGCTCAGCAGATCGCGAGCGGCACCAGATCGCGTGTGGCTGCAGGACTCCAACGCGTGTGCGGGCGACTAGCGACTCCAGGAAGCAAGATTGCGAGGCACGCGCAACCATTTTGCAGGTACCCATCCTCCTGTGCTCTATTATTATTATTCCGTTCATGTATGTTGTGTGTAATGAATTGGTAGTTCAATTGATGAAATAAACCTGCGAATGAAATTGGGTTTTTGCATTGATTTAAAGCATGTCAGATAAAGCAGTTTGGAGTGATGCCAATTTGAGGCATTTCATTGATATTTGTAAAGGAGAGATAGATGCTGGTAATAGGCCAAATGGGTAATTCACTAGTACAGGCTGGAAGAATCTGAGAACCAAATATGAAGAAAAGACTAGCCTGAAGCAAACGAAGAAACAATTGAAGAACAAATTAGACAACATGAAAAAGGAATATGTATGGTTTATGGAGTTGAAGAATTGTGCCACTGGACTTGGATGGGATGAGGCAAAGCAAACTGTGGACTGCTCAAAAGAATGGTGCGATGAACATCTAGCTGTAAGTACTAATCTCTTACTAGTAATTATTTGTTTTGGATGATGTTTTTCATGTAGGGGCATACTTGCTAATGTTTGTCTTATTTGATTTCAAAGATGCAACAATCCCAAGAAAGGAATCAAATGCAACCATCTGAGGTTCAAGAAGCAAGGCCCGAAGCACCTTGATGATCTTCATATTTTGTTTGACAAGGCACATGTTACCGGGTTGACTTCATCTTGTCCTGGAAATATTTCTTCAAGTGACACAAGTGATGAGGAAGAAGCTGATGGTGATGGTGATGATGTGAAGTTGGCTGCACTAAAGAAGTTGGCTGCCCTAAAGAAAACAAAACAAGGAAACAAGAAACGCAAGATTGAGAAGAGCTCTAGTGCTACTGAAGACAAGAATGAGAAGAGCCCGTTCTTCCGGCTGTACAAGAACGCATGTATGAAGATAGATTCTACAACGAAGAAGATGTCCACAAGTGCAACATCAGCTCCTCCCAGTAACACAATCCCTACCATCAAGGAGGCCATGCAAATGGTGAAATATTGTGGAGTTCAAGAAAAAACCGCTCTTATGCACACAACCACATTCTTGATAGTGAAACCTGAATTTAGAGAGGTTTTCAGCTTCCTAGAAACAAATGAAGGGAGGTTTGATTTGCTGCAGAGGGAGCATGAAAAGGAGCAGTTGAAGCGTCTTTAGAATATTTTCCCTTATTTCTAGTTGATGGTGTTGTAAAACAATAATTTGCTTCATGTATGTGTGAACCATTTGCTTGTGTTATTTGAAGAGAATAATTTGCTTCATTTATGTGTGAACCATTTGATTGATAAATGTGTCATTTGTTCTTATTTTAATACTACCATGTTCATACACAAATTTTTTGTTGATATTAATTGTGTACTATCCTTTGTAGATGGATGCCAACATGGAAGAACTACGGAAGCTAGCAGAACTAGCACAACATGCTGCCCTGCTTGGTGAGATGGGCAATCAATACAATGATAAATATTTGAACAAAGGAAAATATAGAGAAACCGGTGAAACCGGGATTCAATGGGTTATGAATTGTTCCAAGTATCCAAGGTACTTCTATCGGATGTTTCGAATGAGTCCTAATGTATTCATGCAACGTCATGACTTGCTAGTTTCCGACTACGGGCTCACATCAAGTAACAATGTGTCATCAATTGAATCATTGGCTATGTTCTTGTGGATTGTTGGAGGACCCCAATCATTTTCTGAAGTTGAGAATCGATTTACACGGTCACTTTGGACCGTTCACACCAAGTTTTATGAAGTACTCGAAGTGTTTGCCCAAGTTAGGAAAGGAAAATATTAAACCAAGGGACCCTTTATCTAGTGTGCATGATAGGGTGAAAGAGGACCGTTTTTGGCCATATTTCAAAGATGCTATTGGAGCTATAGATGGTTCACATGTTCCTGTCGAAGTTCCTGAGGATGAGGTGGTGAACCACACTTGTAGACATGGAAATACGACTCAAAATGTGCTAGCCATTTGTGACTTTGATATGAGATTCACCTTTGTAGTTGCTGGTTGGCTGGGTTCTGCACATGACACACGGATCTTGAATCATGCATTAGCAAATTTTCCCTCTTTCCTCTCGCCTCCTAAAGGTACTTATGAATCAAATGCAATTCCTCAAGTCATTATGTTCATTATATTCTTGTGCTGTTTTTTTTATTTGCCATTGTTGATTTTATTTGATAGGAAAATACTATCTCGTCGACTCCGGTTATCCAAATCGACGTGGATATCTTGCACCTTTTAAAGGAAGTACGTACCTTATACCAGAATTTCAAGCTCGAGCTGGTCATCCCCCTCAAGGGAAGTATGAGTTGTTCAATTGCTTACATTCATCCCTTCGCAATGTCATTGAACGTGCTTTTGGAGTTTTGAAGCAAAATTGGCATATTTTGAAAGGCATCCCAAGATTCCCTATCCGTACTCAAAAGCATATCATTGTGGCATGTATGGCTCTGCATAACTTTATTCGTGACAGCAAGTTGCAAGACAAGGAGTTTGATAGATGTGATGCAGATGAGAAATGCAGCAACACATGTTGACAACGCAGAAGAAGAGAATGATGACACCATGAACACCATTCGCAGTAGGATAGCTGATGACTTGTTTACTACGCGAGGGAGATAATTGTAGTGCAATGTGTTATTGTTCCTTATGTGGACCAATGTTTTATATAATGCTATTATTCTATTTATGTAGACCAAATGTTGAATATTTATATGAACGTAATTAATTTCACCTCCTGAGATGGTAATTTTCATGTAAACCTGATAACAAATCAATATTTTCTGTTTATATTGCATATACATTGTATATAGGACACACGGGGGCATTACGAGTCATTTCAACAGCTTATTCACAGCCACAACCAATTCAACCAAAGGGCTTTCCAGCTTTTCCATAGCCTACAGCTCACAACAGCTTTTTCACAGCTCACGGCTCACAGCAGCTTTTTGAAAAAGCCATAACCCAACCAAACACACCCTTAATTTCTCACGTCATGTATTATTGATTTATATATTAACATGAAAATCTAACCCATCGAGGTCATTGTCTTGCAATCTTTTTGACACTAGGTACATGAACTTGTTTGTTTGTGTCATTTACGTCTACTATATTGTTTGTCCGTGTCATTTAGCTCCACAAAATTTGTAGTTCTACAAACTTGTTTGGTCTTATGTTTTCAGTGCATCAATATTTTCTTAACACTTATTAGTTCATAAACCTATTAAGGATGCAATATTCATTGAATATTTTGTTCTAATATGACATTATTGTATTCCATCCATCGTAGCAAGACCAAGAAAAGAATCTTGCCTCATAAGAATTCACCGGATCGGAGTGGGTGCTGAGTTCGTCGGACCGCATCCACTCCCACATGAACCCATTCCAGCACAAGTAAGCACATCGAGTGTTTGGCTTCGCACATAAGTGCTTACAATCACCATTTCAAAAAAAAAAAATATCACAAGGATAGATACATTATCATCAGGGTATAGAAATGTCTCTATAAGACATAGATATTTTAAGGATGTTACAAAAAAAAATTCCATCGCTTGTGCTACAAATAATTTGTGTGAAATGGATGCGGACATCCGACGAGCTCAACTACTCCGATGAATTCCTATGACATTAGATCTTTTTCTAGTTTCTAATATGATAGAGTTCAATCATGTCATATTAGACGAAGATATTCATAAATAGTGTGTCACTTAAAAGGTTTATGAATTTATATCCGTTGAGAAAAGTTTATGAACCTAAATTATATAGACAAACAAGTCCGTAGACCTACAAATAAAAATAAAAGTTTGTGGACATAAATGACACAGATAAACAAGTACATGTACCTGGAAATGTAAAATAAAAGCTTGTGAACCTAAACGACACAACCGCACAAATCCATGAACCTCTAGTGCATTTTACTCAATGGCAATTGACTGAACAGAAAACAAGTAATCGAAGGTTTGAGCCAACTCTCCAATTAAATACCTCTCAGTACACTTTGCTTCACCCTGATTAGGTCAATCCTCAACGAAGGCTGCACATAATTCACAGCAGCAACAATCTTGTCGTTGCGGACACTGGGTCCGCTTATCGATTATCAGTTCTGTAGCTACCCGACGAGGAACAGTGGAAGAACAGCGAGAAAAAAGAAACCAGACCAAGGAAAAACAGGGACTGCCAGCCTATATAAAAGCGCCGCTCCCTCGTGCTCTCTCCAACCGCCCCAGCTCGCCCAATCCCGTCATCTCCTCGCCGGCATCTCTCGTCTCCTCCGTCGTGCTGCCCATGTCGCCGTCCCGGTGAGTAGTCAGGCTTTGACGATGTGCATGTCCTGGCGCTGCTTCTTCAGCAGACAACATTCTGCTTCCTATTGCATGCGCGTTCAGTCATTCTGTTAAGTTGTGCAGGTAAACTGAGCGGCCACGGTCGAGGTTAGCAGCTACAGGCTTCAGTGGAGTCAAAGCACAGACCGATTACCAAGGGAGAATGCGTTGAGAATCGGCTACCAAAATGGTTAGACAACTTCCATCTCCCTCCCAAGCAAGATTGATTCGATTCTCAAGCTGCTTGCATGTACCGCTTCTTCCATGTCTCTATTAATTCACTCGTTAGAGGCTTATTAATTGGGACTGTGATCACTTGGCATTCGCTGATTTTTGCTTGCTGTGAGTTGAAACCACATGTAGCATTGTTGAGCCGATGTTTCCTGTACCTATGCCTCTGTTTTGCTTTTTTTTCTAGAAAAAAAAATAAAGGGGAGAGAAGCAAAGTAGGAGAGTTCAGCCGCTTGCTGCTTTCTAGACCAACAACTCTTGAATCAACGGTGAAAAAGGTGAACTCTTTCTTAAAACGAAAATCATGCATGACCTGCCACGGAAAACTAATTGTCTAGGTCCAAAAGTATGTAGAAGGTGTTTTTGGATGACGCATTACTTAATAACTTAGTGTTATCCTAAAGTACATTTTAGCTGGCTAAACCACGGACGAGATGACCCCTGGAAAGTGATGAAGACGTGATTCGTTTTTACTGAATACCTACGTAGTACTAGAGAGATGAAACCTACCTACTGCCCCACCATAGAAATGGCCAGGACGCCAATCAATGGTACTACACACGATGAATGACCCTGACGTCTGCACGGTGCACGACTTCGCAGCAGCTTGCCATCTCCGCATGCCGCGCCAAAGTTTTTTGGTCCGCAGTGACGGTGCTTATGGTTATGCTATTTGCGTCACAAGTGCATTCGGAATCACAAATCCAAGGCAATATATAAAAAAAGCAAAGCACGTCATCATTTATCCCACAGGGCACCACAAATTTCAATATGTCTAGCATGATAAAAAAAAAAAAAACAGGCAGGTAGATTTTCTTAGTGGTATATGCTTGTGCCTTGAAGGTTCACCTGGGAAGCTTAGACTGCATGTTTTAGGATGCTTCAGTACCAGTATTTACCTGACAAGGAAATAACGAATTTCTATGCGAACAAGACATCTGAATTTGTGTACCATGATCAGGTAAAACACATGTACTCATCTCGAATCCGTGATGTACTCTTTTAGATCACCTGTGATTGCATGGTTTCCAATGCAGCAGTTCCAGAAATTAGTATATGAAACTGGTGTCCCCTAAGGAACAGTTGTAGATAATAACCAGTGAAAAAGTTACAACCAAAATTCTTGGCCCAGCTATAACAGCAAAAGCTCACTTGATTTGTGTTCCTTTTTCAGATGGCATTTGCATTCAACACTGCTCTAGGAAGACGGATGCAAAGATACTAGTCCCTGGTCCAGAGAATAGCACTCCTGAGCTACCAGAGTTGCATTTTGGTTTGTTCTCACTGCTTTTATATTTCTTCCTCCTTTAGATTCTTTTTATTTCATTTTCTCTTCGTTTTCCTTAGTCCATCTCGCTCACTGTAACAGGACAGTTATCATCATCTGGTTGCCATACAGCTATTTGCCACAAACTACTAACACCAATGGAGATATCACTACAGCTGGACTATTTGCACATAACAACATTTGCTGTTTTGCTACTTTGGATCATTGTAGAGTGCGTCAATCTTAAGAAACAAAAGCCAGGAAATGGTGTGATGGTTTCAGAAGAAAGGAAAGGGCTTCTCCCTTATCAAATTATTGCATTCTGCAATGCTTCCATTACGTCAATAAATGTTGGTTTTTTGGTTCTTCAAGTATGGAAACACCAATGTGTCTCCCTGAGACTGATATTTGCATCAGTGTCATGGCTTTTGGTGACTTTCTACTGCAAACACAACGGAGCAAACATTGTATCAAACTGGCCTGCGGTTCTTGTTTCTTGGTGGGTCTTCAGCTTCCTATTAGAATCAGTCCTCACTTCTTTGAATCTGCTCGACCTCTTCAACTCTGCAACCATGGTTGATTTTGCTTCACTGCCATTCTGCACTATCATCTGTTTGTGTCTAGTTGTAACAGCCATGAGGAATTCCAAAAGAGACCAAGACGAATCGAACCAACCGTTACTAACAAGAGAAGACAGTGGTGACTGCAGCAGGGACAGGTTCTCCAGCTCCGGGTGGTGGAGTCAACTTACATTTCAGTGGTTGAACCCGGTCTTTGAGAAGGGATACAAGGTGCGGCTTGAACTTGAACACATCCCATCCGTTCCTCAGTCAGAGACTGCAGAGCAGTCATATGCATTGCTTCAAGAAACACTACACAAGCAAAAACCTGAGCCTCTTTTACTACAAAGAGCCATCATTGGCGCTGTATGGAGACCTTTGGTCATCAATGCAGTCTTTGCAGGTAATTTTTGTGGATACTTTTCAGAAATGCTGCCTTTTTCTTTAACCTAGTATGCTAATACAGCGTTTGGCATTGATTACCAGGGCTTAATACCTTCGCTTCGTACATGGGACCATTCTTGATCACCTACTTAGTAGAGCTTCTCGCTGACAAGAACTCTGAAAAAGGCCATGGATATGGATACACACTTGCAATCCTCTTCTTTGTATCAAAGACTATAGAGTCACTATCACAGCGGCAGGGGTATTTTGGTGCCCGTAGAATTGGATTTCAGGTGCGTGCAGCACTCATGGTGTCCATCTACAAGAAATCCTTGCTGATGAAGAATTCAGCCACAGGGACAGGGAAAATTATCAATTTCCTTGATGTAGATGTTGAGAAGGTTGGTGAGTTTTTCTGGTACATTCATGGCATCTGGTTGCTGCCTCTGCAAGTCTCATTGGCGCTTGTCATCCTGTGCCAAAGTCTTGGCATTGTGGCCTCACTTTCCGCTGTCTTTGCAACTGTGTTGGTGATGGTAAGCAACACGCCACTGGCAAAGTCACAAAGGAACCTAAATATGAAGATCATGGAGGCAAAGGACTCGCGCATTAAAGCCACAGCTGAAGCTTTGAAGAGCATGAGGATCTTGAAGTTGCATGCATGGGAGACAGCCTACTTGGACAGGCTCCTAAAGCTCAGGGATGCCGAGAGGGGTTGGATCAGAAGATATCTGTACACGTGCTCAGCAATAGCCTTTCTGTTCTGGGCATCACCGACGTTAGTTTCAGTGGTCACCTTTGGCATATGCATTCTTTTAGAGCTTCCATTGTCAGCAGGAACAGTACTCTCAGCACTTGCCACTTTCAGAGTCCTACAAGACCCAATCTACAACCTCCCAGAGCTTGTATCCATGGTTACACAAACCAAGGTATCCCTATACAGAATAGAAGAATTCATTAAAGAAGACAACCAGGGGAAACCAAGTAGCTACGGCAACAGAAGCAACACAGATAAACAGTTTATGGAAGGCATGGTGGATATTGAACCAGGAGAGTACAGTTGGGAAGCAACTGACAACATTCTGAAGAAGACAAAGTTCACAGTGAAGATCGATAGCAAGGTGAACATCAAGAAAGGTCAAAAAGTTGCAGTATGTGGGCCAGTTGGCTCAGGAAAATCAAGCCTCCTATGTGCCATAATGGAGGAGATTCCAAGGGTCAGCGGTTCAGGAACAACAATTATTGGTTCGAGTGCATATGTTCCTCAGAGCGCATGGATTCAGACTGGGACAGTTCAGGATAATGTACTCTTTGGAAAGGCCATGGAAAAGGCCTTTTATGATGAGGTGCTACAAGGGTGTGCATTGGATAAGGATGTGGAACTATGGGCTAATGGAGACATGACTGTGGTGGAGGAAAGGGGCATAAATCTAAGTGGAGGACAGAAGCAAAGGATTCAGCTTGCTAGGGCATTGTACAGTGATAGTGATGTTTACCTCTTGGATGATCCCTTCAGTGCAGTGGATGCACATACTGGAGCACATCTCTTCAAGGTACGTCGAGATGGGTAACCTACATTACCATACCTTTTTATTAGCCGGTGCAACGGAAGAGTATAACACACAACGATACAAAAATATTGAATATCCCATTCCATCAGTTGGAGAACCTCTAACTTATTATTAATCAAATCAGGTTTGTACATTCATAGGCAATCAAGCACATGCACAACTTAGTGAATGTCGTATTAACTACAATTCAAATTCTTCAGATGATTAGCACCAAACTTATCTAACTTTAAGAAAGAAATCAACACTTCAACTTCTAAATATAGTCTACCTGCCAATTCTAAATACAATTATATGTTACCTACCAACAATAAAGGTACATAATTTCGGTGATTGTATTCATGCAGAAATGCTTAATGCGGCAAATGTCCTCGAAGACAGTTATATATGTTACTCATCAGCTAGAGTTCTTACGAGATGCAGATCTTGTTTTGGTAAGAAATCTATCTGATTGGTCCTGAGAAAAATATACAAGGTTAATTTTATCTGTAGCTAGCTTTATATATATATATGACCCAATTCTTGCAATATATGATGTACTCGTTCCAGTTGTGTCCGCATATATGCAAATACCAGAAAAGCAATTATAATATGTTCTAATGACTCATTACTTATAGGTCATGAGAGACGGAAGAATTGTTCAATCTGGGAAATATGATGATTTGATAGCAGATCAGGATGGTGAGCTTTCGAAGCAAATGGATGCACATAACCAATCCCTAAGTCAGGTCACCCCTGCAAAAGTACGTAGCTTGGCTCGAAGCAAAAAACGCAAGAAGAAGCCAATTGAGTTAACAGAAATACAGCCAGATCACAATGTACTGGGAAGGGAAAGTGAGGAAGAACGGGTATCAGGACCGGTTAAATGGAATATCTACCGTAAATTTGTTACCTCAGCCTATAAGGGAGCTCTGATTCCTATAATTCTCGGATGCCAAGTCCTTTTCCAGGCATTGCAGATATGCAGCAACTACTGGATTGCATGGGCATCAGAGAGACAAGAACAAATAAGCAGGGAAAAGATGATTGGGATTTTTGTGATGTTATCTGCTGGAAGCTCGGTATTTATATTGGGTAGAGCTTTCGTCCTAACAACAATTGCCATCGAAACTGCTCAGAACCTCTTCTTGGGCATGACTAAAAACATATTCCGAGCACCAATTAGCTTCTTTGATTCTACTCCATCAAGTCGAATCCTCAACAGGGTGAGCACCAGCATACTATAGCTCATGTCTAATATCATAAAAAATACTCTCCATTCATTTAGTCAAGAAAGCTAAACATTTTTCTCTTTTTCAGGCTTCAACAGATCAAAGCACGGTTGACATAGACATTCCTTACAGGCTAGCAGGGCTGATATTTGCACTAATTCAGCTTCTCAGTAACATTTTCATTATGTCTCAAATTGCTTGGCCCATATTCATTCTATTCATGATAATAATTTCCATATCCATACGTTATCAGGTATGGATTTACGTGTTGTATAATACATTGACTGGTTCTGCACATATCAAAATGGTTAATCTGGATCATCATTTGTATGATTTATATAGGCTTATTACATCAGTTCAGCGAGAGAGCTAGCAAGATTGGTTGGAATTAAAAAGGCTCCAGTTCTTCACCACTTTTCAGAGACTGTATCAGGAGCTGCAACTATTAGATGCTTCAACCAGGGAGAAAATTTCTTCAGGAAGAGCCTTGAACTAATAGATGACTACTCTCGTGTCACTTTCCATAACTCAGCAACAATGGAATGGTTGTGCGTCCGTATCAACTTCCTCTTCAACTTTGTATTCTTTGTGATGCTAGTCATCCTTGTTTCATTGCCTCGTCATACCATTGATCCAAGTAAGTTGTCCCATAAACTACAAATCTTATCCGATGCTTCAACCTACTTCTATAGTTGCACTAGAACTAACATATATTTTGGTTTTCTCCTTCTTTAGGCCTTGCAGGACTTGCAGCAACCTACGGCTTAAACCTCAATGTATTACAAGCATGGGTTATATGGAACTTATGCAATGTTGAGAACAAGATGATCTCAGTAGAGAGGATAATGCAGTTCTCAAGCATACCAAGTGAGTCACCTTTAGTAGTTGAAGAATATAGGCCAATGGAAACATGGCCATGTTACGGAACCATTCAGATGGATGATCTCCAAATCAAGTATAAACATGACATGCCAGTGGTGCTCAAAGGTATAAGTTGCACATTTCCGGGAGAAAGAAAAATTGGAGTCGTAGGGAGGACAGGAAGTGGGAAGTCTACCCTCATCCAGGCCTTGTTTCGAATTGTTGAACCCTCTGCAGGACGGATAATTATAGATGGCGTGGATATATCATTTTTGGGATTACATGATTTGCGGTCCAGATTGAGTATCATACCTCAGGAACCAACTCTCTTCCAAGGAACTATCAGATCAAACTTAGATCCTCTACACGAACATACAGATACCGACATATGGGAGGTAAACAATGAGATTGTGCTAATATTAGGCATTTTTACATTAACATGTCTTTTGTGTCTATGTAGCTTAACGTAGTTTGTTATTTGGAAAGTATCTTTGAATGCCGGTATCATTTTTTTCTTGGGTGGGGAATTCTGATTGAATTCAAATTCTATTTATCAATAATAAATTTTGATCAATTATAGGTTATTTGTAAATGCCACCTTGATGAGATTATCAGAGAGGACAACAGATTATTAGACACACCAGGTATAGTAGTCTTTCTTTCGACTTGGTTTCTCCTTCATCCAAAATATTTGAGTTAATTTCACAAACCCACCAATACTTTAGCTTTATCGTCACAAACCCACCAAATACGGTGCCTATTTCACAAACCCACCAATACTTTGGGGTGTAGTTTCACAAAACCACCATACTTTTAAATTATTCATATGATTCCACATGTCAATGACAACTTGGCAGCGTAGCCGGTACAGTTTACAATTTTCAAGCGATGTCGCTTACATGTGAGACTGTTGGGAAAATCGGTGTCCCTGTGCTAACACCGACTTCCTAGAAATGGTATCAAACTGGTGTGATACCACTTCTTCTGTGGACCCAAACCCAACACTTCTAACTTTATCGAGGAGATCTCCATCTTACTCTACTAACTTGGGAGACCAACTCTCTACAAAAATAGCTTAGCCTTTATTCACAACACAAACTTGATACAAGGCACACTTCTTTTGTGGGTGGCTACCTATGACTCACCATGACACATACACACTAGCACCATGGCAACCTTGCCATGCTACCTAGGACACAATGACACTTCAAGTCATGGCAACTATCTTTTCTCTTATGCTTTCCCAAATGTTCTAGAATATTCCAAGTATGCATTGCCATAACTCAACACTCCCTCTCAATGCATACTTGCTTTCCCACTGGTTGCCATCTTTCGATTCTCTACTTTACCAATGTCTCCCAAATCGCCTTCGGTTTCTTCATATCTCTCCTCAATTGTCTTCTTCAACACCAACATAGCCTTGCCTCCTTTCACGCACGCTTTTGCAAGGCTTACGCATTCTCCTTCGTTCCGCACTGGAGGATCTGTTTCGATGCCTATCATAACTTCTCTTGCACTCCAGAAATCTGCCATCTCCACCGACGCCGGCGTCAACTATGCTTGGTCCTAGACCAGCGTTCTCCACACGATGTCTCTTTGACAAATTTCTCCTCTAGTGCCACTCGGTGCCACACCGAGCAATGTAAGCACCCCGTGCTTACCGATCGCACCGACCAAGGTAAGTGCCCTGCACTTACAACGAGACTCCTCCCTCTACGAGGCGGTCTCAAACCGCCCATGCATTACACTCGGTCCCGGACCGGTGTTCTTCACTTCACGGTCCCGGATCGTGATCTTCGACTAGAGTCTCCAACATAAGTGCCCCGCACTTGCGGGAGACTCGTCCCTCTTTGGCGATCTCGGACCGTCCTCGCTCGATACCAATTGTTGGGAAAATCGGTGTCCCTGTGCTAACACCGACTTCCTAGAAATGGTATCAAACCGATGTGATACCACTTCTTCCGTGGACCCAAACCCAACACTTCTAACTTTATCGAGGAGACCTTCATCTTACTTTACTAATTTGGGAGACCAACTCTCTACAAAAATAGCTTAGCCTTTATTCACAACACAAACTTGATACAAGGCACACTTCTTTTGTGGGTGGCTACCTATGACTCACCATGACACATACACACTAGCACCATGGCAACCTTGCCATGCTACCTAGGACACAATGACACTTCAAGTCATGGCAACTATCTTTTCTCTTATGCTTTCCCAAATGTTCTAAATATTTCAAGTATGCATTGCCATAACTCAACGAGGGACCATAGGTATTGGATACATATAATAAAAGTATGGTGGTGAAAGTCGCCTAGAGAGGGGGGGGAATAGGCGATCTTAAAAATTTCTGCGAAATAAGACTAAGACGAAACGTCAAATACCGGAACTTCCGGTGCAGGGGTATAAATTACGGAATGAAACCCTACACAATTCTAGTGATTGCAAGAAGGAAAGCACAACCCTATGCAATTCTAGGAATTTAAGAGCGCAAAGGAAAACTAACAAGCAACCTAGTGAAGTAAACAACAAAGCGCTTAAGTAAAAGATGGAGCACACAAGACACCGGATTTTTCATCGAAGTTCAAGCCCACCAAGGACTCTACGTCTCCGTTGAGAAAGTCCACCAAGGACCGGGTTTCTTTCAACCCTATTTCTCCCTCAAGTCACCACCAAGGTTGAGCTTGTGTTTTCCACTATCAAAGTCCCTTTCGGGACGGGTAATACAAACTTCTCGGGCATCACCACACAAGTTGGGAGCTCACAAGCACGTCTAGCCGTCTAGGAGCTCAAAGCTCCAAGAGTAACAAATCCAAATCGCAAGCTTGACGGGAGTGAAGATGCTCAAGAATGGAACCAAGTCTCTCAAACTCTTGCTTAAAGTCTCTCACTCGAATCCTAGGTGAAGGATGGAAATTTTGCTTTTAGAGAGGATTTGGAGTGAGTGGAGTGTGGCTCAAGTGTGTGTGTGTTAGGAATGTGCAAGAGAGTGTGAGTGAGGGGTGGAGTGTGGCTTATATATCACAGCTCCAAAAAGAGCCGTTGGCTCTGTCCGAACACCCCGCACCGGAACTTCCGATGGCATATCGGAACTTCCGGTATGGGCGGATTAGGGTTAGATCCGGATTTTTGGCCCGCACCGGAACTTCCGTACGTAGGTTTAGGGTTTGAAAACGGGGCCGCACCGGAGCTTCCGGTGTCCTATCGGAACTTCCGGTATGGCATTCCGGAGAGCTTCAAACTCTCTGTTAGCCTACCGGAACTTCGGTACCGGGGACCGGAACTTCCGGTATGGCTTTCCGAGAGCTCCAATTCTGCGTTAGCCTACCGGAACTTCCGGTATCGGGGACTGGAACTTCCGGTATGGCTTTTCATAGAGCTCCAACTCTCTGTTAGCCTACCGGAACTTCCGGTACTAGGGGCCGGAACTTCCGTATGGCTTTCCGGAGAGCTCAAACTCTCTCGTTAGCCTACCGGAGCATCCGTTACCGGGGACCGAAACTTCCGGTATGGCTTTCCGGAGAGCTCAAACTCTCCGTTAGCCTACCGGAGCTTCCGGTACCACACCGAACTTCCGATGGGTCCGGAAACAATAGGCTTGGGATGGATTTTCTTGAGTTTTGTGAGCATCTTCATTCTTTGCCAAGGTTGTGATTTGCATCCCTCTTTATAGTACGGCATCCCTATGACTCAAAGCAAAGATAAAACGCGAAGCTCAAGCTTTGAGATAAGTCTTTTCCAAAATCTTGTTTTATTGCATTTCTCATTTCTTTTCTTCTTTTTGATCATACTTGCTACGCTTTCATGTTCTTTGGATGTTCACTACACACATTCTCATGAAAACATTAGTTCAAATTTAATTGTATTGATATCAATCATTCAAAATAAAATGAGGGGCCTAGATGCACTTTCGGGTGGTTTTGTGAAACTACACCCCAAAGTATTGGTGAGTTTGTGAAATAGGCACCGTATTTGGTGCGTTTGTGACTATAAGCCAAAGTATTGGTGGGTTTGTGAAATTAACTCAAAATATTTTGATCAATATAACCCAGATATATAACTAAGTTCATTTTACAGTTGATGAAGATGGAGGAAACTGGAGTGGGGGTCAAAGGCAGCTTCTCTGCTTGGCCAGGGTGCTGTTGATGAAAAGGAAAATACTTGTTTTAGATGAAGCTACAGCTTCAGTTGATACAGCAACTGACAATATTATCCAGAGGACTATAAGGAAAGAAACGAAAACATGCACTGTTATAACAATTGCACATAGGATCCCCACTGTGATTGATAGTGACCTAGTCCTTGTACTTGGTGAAGGTAAAATAACCTAGAAAGAACTCATAACATTAGTTTTGGTTCTAAATTTCTTATTGGTGCTAGGATGTCACTTTTAACAAAATTAAACTGCCAACTTATTTATTGTTGTCATTTTCTACCACAGGTCGGATTCTCGAGTATGATTCTCCAGACAATCTCCTGAGAGATGAATCATCAGCGTTTTTAAAGTTGGTGATGGAATTTGTAGGAAGAACGGAAGACCGTAACTAGAAATGACATAGAGATATCAACGGACCGTTGACTCATTTGACCTGAGACATGTGTATATGAGCACCGTGACAATAACAGATGATTTGCTAGTTTATTTCATAGCAGGATTAGATCCAACTCACATCAGATAACAAGGATATTTTCATTCTGATGATTAAACTAGTCAAACAAAGGATAATCATTAGATAGAACAAATTAAAGAAAATGTTCCTTTAGTAATCTTTCTTTTCTTTTGGATAATTTCTGATGATGCATGTTCATATTAAATTGCCAATACAATGATTGTTGATTGGCTCAAGCTCTTTGCTAAAAATAGCTGGTTGTAACCGTACAATTTGTGAATGCGATCTTCTACATTTTGTCATTACAGATCCTGAATCAGCATTAACAATCTACATTGTCCGGAAGGATAGTAATATTGAAACATATTACACGCCATTCAAACAAACTGCAGGTAAAGATAAATCCAACAGCCGGTTGTACCGTTGCAGAGTGAACATAACCCGCAATCACATAGCAAATCAGCTGCAAACTAATGAGAGAAAGAGTGCTTACAGTGGGGAAAAAGAACGAACAGTTGGTGGACGCTACGCGAGCCCAACGCATGTCCTGTTCTCGAAGCCTCTGTCTGCCCACACATCAGCAGTACGTCAGCGTGTTGACGACGACCTGGGCCACTACATCGCCGTGCTTGCGCGCATCGGGGAGGGGCTGCCGTTGCGTGCGACGGAGGTCGACTACGCAGTTCGTCCTCAAGCTTTGCTTTACTAGAGCTGCAATGTGTATGGAGGGAGCCTATTACAACCCGTTGGGGCCGAGGAACCTGAGACCGGATCTCCGGGGTCAGCTCAGAGCCATTCAGGATTCAGCAATGTGTATGGGACAGAGAGAGGGAGGAGAGTGGCGAGGCAGGACTGCAGGAGCGAGGAGAGTGAGCGTATTGCAGAGGGCAGTCGTAGTGGTAGTGCCTGTTTATTTTTTAAAAAAAATGGTAGGAAGCACCGAAGCACTCACAGTTCTAGCGAAGGGTTCTTTCTATTTAAATTTTATTTTATTGTCAAATCCCAAAAGCGTTTGAAAAGTATTTTTCATGAAATAGAAAAAAATACATATTAATTTCGTGCATTCAAGTAACACATTTTTTTTGAAATTCTTGTTTGAGTATCAGGGTCGTCCGATAAATTTTGGGACCGAGTGAGAAAAAACTAAAATAAGGCGCATAATTATATACAGAAAAACTAAGATACAGGTTAAACGCAGTTAAAGTTAAATACAGATAAGTATTACTACCTGTATCCCAAAAAGCTTGACGTTTTTGACATTTATACCACATTGACCAGTCGTCTTATTTGAAAAAACTTATATAAATATCAAAATAAATATATCATGATAAAATTATCTTCATTAATTAAATAATTTATAAAATAATAAATGGTATTAAAAAATTGAATAAGACAAATGGTCAAATATAATGCTCAAAACATCAAGCTTTTTGGGATGGAGGGAGTAGTTCATATCTTTACTTGAACAACATTTTTGTGCTTGTTCTTGAAATGAAATCTCGAATAATGTTTTCAGTAAACAATCTTCTCCAGCATTTCACTCTCAAGTTTTATTGTAGCCTTTAGATTGAGTACCGGTTTGCCTTCTTTTCCCGTTCGGATGGTATCAAGAAAGAAGATCTAGGATATATCTAAATTATATATCTGTAGATAATGAAGTCATTAAGTCTTTCTCGTGTACAAAAGAAACGAAAAGACCACGTATAAAAGATCTAAAGTTGTGAGATCCCTCCTGGACCCTGCGCAAGCGGGACCTATCGTGCACCGATGTGCTATTTCTTTAATCTATTTTAGTATCATTATTATGGCACACGTAAAAATAGGTTGTACTTGTAAAATATTGACAGTTATTATCACCATTGGCAGTCTAGATTTTCTTCATTGTATATAATCCTCATATAACTCAGATACTCACAATACACGTACACTCACCCATATGAATGCATATACCACATATAAATAAACCCTACCCCTATGAGCATCTTCGAAGTCGACAAATCTTCAAAATTGACGAAGTCACTAGTAGCATCTCACTATCGGTGGGATTGCCTACAACTGAAAGCACAGCGTCGTTAACTCATCAAAAATGAGTCAAACTCAGTGGCGAAGCCACTACTACGACGAGCCATGGCGGCCGCCGTACCTCCCGCCGGCAAGACCTCCCTATTATGCGATGCAATCTTTGTTTTCTTTAATCGCGGAGAACGAGCAGAGTAGAGTCTACTAGTGAAAACCAGGCCACATAAAGAGACATTGGTAAAAAAATCTGGGTATATCAACAGCATTATTGTTCGATTGCATAGTTCCAATTCTAATAATTAAGGGGCTCTTGGAGCATCAGTGAACACAATGGTTTTCAGTTTGCTCTAGGAGCATCGGTGAACACTTGTTTTCAGTTTTCAGTTGTTTCAGAGAGCGGCGGTTATAGCTCCCTCTGAAAATACACTATAATGTTTCAAAAAAAAAGGTTATTCACTTTCAGCATCTCCAGACTTTTCATAAAGTACAAAAATACAAAAATGTCCTTACCAAAGAGATGAACTGAATCATTTCCACAAAAGTAGGTCCAATTAGTTACATAATAAAATCTGAATAAAAAAGACACCGAAATGCATATTAGAAATCAGATATCAGCTAATCTTTGACTAAATGCAAAAACAAACTGCAAAATAATTTCATTTCAAAATTACCAGCCCTAAACATCATAGAAGTCAGATTGCAAAATGCACAGCCCCAGGGAGAGGAGCAATCCAGCAAAGCCAATTTGTTTCACTACAATCAAATAATTATTATAGTTTACTGTGAGCAGGAGAAGCACCTAGAACAAATATCATCAACATTACATCTTTGGATTATTAGGATATGCCTGAGAAATGACCACAATTAGAGCATTGGAACTGATCTAATTAACACGATCAAAAACCATCCCACCAAATATCTGTACACATGATTTAGACAGAAAATATCAAGTCCATTCGCTACACGCAGCTAGTCCTGTTCAAACGCTCGAATCGGCATTATACTACATGGTAAGTCACAGTTCAAACATTAGTCTATTAGAAACACTAAGCAAATAAATCTGAAACAAAATAATTTGCTCAAAGATCATAGCAATAATACATCAGGGAATTAGCACAAACTATATATTTCAAATTCAATTAAAAACGACTTGGTACTCGATACCGAATCATTGCTTTTCATATTTCAATATAAAACAGGACATACGTCTTTCACATTTTTTTCAAGGCAACCGAAGTTGAGAGTTGCTTCACCATGATAATCCATCACATCACTTCGTAACTCTCCAATGGACCTTTCCAACTTATAGCAATATAACTCGAACTGCGATAACCTATCACTGATGACATCCAGTGACTGCAACAGGCTATCTGCTTGTTTCTTCATGCAGTTCTCTATACCTTCTGTTATGATTTTTTTAGAAAACTTGTCTTGCTCGTGGAAATTAACAAATGACATCAGCAATCTGTTCTCCTGAAAATCCTGCTTCAATGAGGAATGAAAAAGGTATAAGGCGCGTTCAGCATAGATAATCAGATCTGAGAAATCTCCAGCCATTCTATGAATAACTCATGAATAGACTAAAAAACTCAATAATCACTTGCTAGCTCAGAACTATCTATACAAAAGCATTGTCTACGTACTAAATGCCATGGAGAGGCAACTGCAACAAAGCTTGTGCACAGAAACTTCACAGAACAGATACAATATGACCAAAGCACTTGATGGGTCTCAGTATGCTATCCTATCAAGCTAGCAGGAGCACCTTATGCCAAAATAGGTTATGGCATGAAGAGTTATAAAATTTATAAAGCAGTTAGATTCATAAGAACTATTTTCAGATAATGGAAAAGAAAATGTCTAGTGCATAATGAACTTTTTCAGAAATACTAAACAAAGAAGAAGGTTGTTCTACTTCGTAGCAGAGGCAGATCGGTTCTCAGAAAGGCTAAGATCAAGTTGCTATAGCTTATCACCGATATATATATTGGAACACGGAGGGAGGCCAGAGTGACTGCTTAAATTGGAAATCAGAAAAAAAAATGAAATGGCACTATGAAGAATGTAAATTGTAGGAGCTGATTACACTAACATAAGTGGTAACATTTCACATCAAGAAATTTAGGTTTTACCTCTCTTTACAAAAAAGGATGAACATAATGACCTCACAGCCAATTGTTCTTACAAAAAGGAAACAAATAACAAACATATTGACGAACTTGAACTCATGTCTCATTTTTTCATGATTGACCGGCCTGATGTAGGTAATTTATAGAGAGAACTAACCTGAGGATGGGTCATTGTAAGACCCTTTTCTTTTTGCATTGTTGAATCCAGTATGCAACCATAAATTATTTTCATCATACACTGCAAACACGAAGAATATATGAAAGCGAAAACAGATCAGGGATGAATATTTGAAAACAAAAAGACATCCATTCATAAGTTGGTTACGTGAGAACAGGTGGTGTCAGTTTCCGAAATTATGGTATGGGTGTTTGGTGAGCAGTTTTGAGTGTTCTGGGCACCTGCAGAAAAGAACAGAACAAAAATCCAGCAAGGTCACCCACAAATGTGAATTGACCTCTTTGAGCTTGGTCGACCACGAAGAACAGGGCTGAAAATGTCAATGAAAATTGCATTGGCATCATCACAATTTCTGTTGGGGGAAGATCCCCACCTTACCCCGATGGGCCGGCCCGGAGGGAAGCTAGGCCCAATAAGGACTTAGAGCAAGCACCACGAGGCCCGGAAGAGGCACTTGGTGGGAAGGAATTGGCCCAGCCAAGGCCCAGCAAGCATATGAAGAAGGGATTCGGCCCAAGAGTGGGTAGAATAGGAAGGGTATAAGTGTAACTTGTATGGGCTCATGTGAGAATTAGGGTTGAGAGAGTATGGACTATAAATACTCTCTCAAGCCCATCTCATGAGCCCATCTTGCCTCCCTGTAATCACACTATAATAGAAATGATAGATGTCGGTTGGAGTCCTTCGTGACTCCTTTGTGATCCCTTCAAGCTTTTACCGCCTTCGTAGTCTTTCTGTTCCTCTCTATTAGGCCTAGCCCAAGGACCTTCGTAGTCCCGTAGCCCATAAAATCTCCGGGACACCTTGGGCGGGCCCAATCCTTATTGCTTGTGGCCTTCGTAACCACAACAATTTCTAATCACCCCGATACACAAATAACAAAGCACGATAAACTAAGATACCCACGTCATTGGTGGTCTCATCTTTGCAGCCAAATGTGGTGAAAACTGTCTCATAGTCCTTGTGACCTTGTCATTGAAAGTGATTGCGAAGCTGAAATATCATGCAAGAAAATCAGCTTACAGAAATTATCCTATCCGCTAATATCAAAGAAAAAGTAACAGATGGTTTCTTGACATAAGAAAAAAACTAAAGAATTGTGCATCACAATTGTTGACGGAAAATGACATCCACAACGGCAAGCACATGCATGATTTTGCAATAGTTGCAACCATGATAATAAGGAACCCAATGAATGGATAACTGTTGAACGTGAAAAGCTGAAGATGTTCTGCAGTGACACATCAAAAATATGCTATTGAGTACACTTGTATTGGATGCAAAATGAAAAATAAAATGGCAGAAGTAGTGAGCTACCTGATAAAGGATAAAAAAATATTGGAGCACTGAAGTCGTACGTTGACAAAACAAATTTATTAATTAAAATCATGCTGCCGGATGCTATGCAGTAGGCTAGACCAGATAGAAGAGCCTAAATTTGTATCTTGCGGAGCCTGAAGAAGTGTGAAGGATTGTCTTTATCTTTTGAGGCCTTGCCATCTTCTCAAAAAGCACAAGGAAACCTTCGAGTCAAATGAAAATGAACCGAAAAGGTAGACCATCACCGGCACACCAGTTTTGATGGTGAAAATGATTTGACAAACTCGGGAAAAGTGCACAACTTCCCTGTAAAGAACCATTTTGAACTAATGAGCCGAATAATAGGTGAACTCAACCACCATCCAAACAACACCAAGCTTGTCGTATACTTACCTTATGGGTATACAATCGACGAAGGAATGATTGATCGGAGATATGATGGCATACTAATGAAGATAAGATTGGTTGAGAGGGCCCACAGAGTGATGCCCGATCGGTATGGAATAATAAAAGGTTCCATATACCGGTATGAAAAGAAGGCGGACATAAAGACCGATGTAATATGACTTGATTGACAAGTAAAGGAGCAATTGTAGTATGTTAGGACTCTGGATCGATAAGGAAAGCCTAGAGATAGAGCTTTCGAATATGTAATCCATGTAATCGACTAGGACTCTGCATGTAACCCTACCTCCTCCGGATATATAAGGCGGAGCAGGACCCCCCCCGAAAGCTCTCTAGACAATTCGCAATTAGCAATCTGCTAAAGGCAATATAAACATACAGGACCTAGGGTAGGGTATTACTCTCGATTCGAGGGACCTGAACCTGTCTAAAATCTCATGTTCCTGTACGTTTCGTTTGTTGCACCATCGAATTTCATGCTCGTGAAGGACCGGGTAGTTCTTGTGTCGAGTTTAAGACTCGACATTTGGCGCGTTAGGAAGGGGTCCCAGCGAGTCCATAACGAGTTCGATGGCTTCTTCGTTCGATACACGGAAACCACAAATCCGATACAACACGGTCTTAGGTTACATCACATGTGACCCGTAAACAAACACAAATCTCGGAGAGCTTAATTAACAACACACGGATTGTTTCCAACACGGTTACATGCCTCACGAGATTACAAATCCTACAACACATAGAGCTACGACCACCGGTCGTGACAACTACTCGTCGTCATCGCCGTAGTAGTCGGCGTCACCCCTCATGGGAGAGGGTGGTGCTCCGTCCTCGACGTCGGACGCATCCTCACCATCACCCATCTCCACGTCATCCTCGGGTGGGATGATCTCAAGTGGCTCGGGCGGTCCGCCATTAAGGATGGCGTGTAGGGCGTCGTTGGCGGCTTGGAGATGCTCAATGGTAGCGTTGTTATGCGCTATGGTCGCCTGGGCGTTCGGAGGTCCCCCTCCAAAGCATCCCTAGCGCCCCGAGTCTCCAGGAGAGTAACCTCCAACTCATCCTTCTCCTCAAGAAGGGCATCCACCTGGCCGGAGAGGATGTAGTTCTCCTCATTCGTGGCGGTGAGCTGGGCCTCACGCTCATTGAGCGTGGCCTGCAGAGCGGCGGCTCCATTGCCCTCAGGGGCAAGGTTGGCGTCGTGGAGCTGCTCGAAGAAACTCCAACGCTCCGTCTCGCTATACTCGAGCTGCGTACGGAGGGTGTCCACCTCGGTAGTGCGCTCGGCTAGCTCGGCGGTGCGGGCAGCAAGCTCGGCGTCGCGGGCAGCGAGCTCGGCGTCACGGGTGGTGAGCTCGGCGTCGCGGGTGGCGAGGGTGGCCTGCAGGGCAGCACGCTCCTGCTCCAACTCGAGCACCCGCCTCGCGAGGTTCTCACGATCCATCATGAGCTTGCCGGGGGCCATCTGTCGGAGAATTTTGAAACACAAGTCAAAACTCAATATCCAACAACAAAACATGCTAAATAAGTAAAGCATGAATGATGGAATGGCACCAACTTAGCAAAAGAATGCAACAAAACTTTTCGCACAATCCTAACACGGTTCCATTTTCTGGTCAGATTTGACACGTTACGGAAACTCAATAATTACCCCTGTTTCTGGACCGAATTAAATTTTTATTTTGTTACGAAAGTTTTAGAAAATTTCTTAAGCTTTCCAATGCATCCTAGAACAGCTCAATCCGACTTGTTGTTTGAAAGTTATGAGCGATCTACAACAGGGACAGAACCGGAGCACATTCTGGAATTCCAGAACAGCTCTCTGTAATGGGCAATTCTAGCTACGTTCCAGATTTTTGCAAGACCTGAGACTAGAATTTTGTTGTAGTGCATAATACAAGCTTTCCAGAAAGTCTTTATTTGCCTTATTTGGATAAGTAATTTGGAAGTTATGCTCATTTTTGTGAAAGTCAAGAAACCTGCCACGTTTTGCCACGTTTTAGTGTTTCGGTTTTCCACCTTTTGTGAGAATTAAGCTAGGTGATCAAAATTTTTTGGTGATTGTTCCATTTAGATAAGTTCACATGCACATGTTTGACATGATTAGATGACATGCAAGTATGATGGATGCTCAATATGTCGTCTTGTACGTCCTCACAAAATTAAAAGACCGCGCCCGCCGATACGAATATCGGACAAGCGCATCGGTGGCACACACACCTCTCACACGATACTACACGAACTAAAGCGTTGTTATGTACCTGCAAGAGATGGATTCCAGAAACATTACATCAAATTCAAAAGAAACAAGCCAAAATAAATCCATGTCACCTCGCCTCACATGGAGAGCTCTCGAATAAGAGTGTATTCGAGTCACACCAATAATATTATGCGAAAATTGACCACACACGATTGCATACCTTTGCTCAAGCCGTAGTTGCAAAATATTTAAACAAGCATAACACGGGGTTAGTTTTGCCACCATTCTATATAGTCCTTATATTGGCCTTTCTATCTAGACTCGTACCTCACCGTGACACAAAAACGGGGTTTATGATTTTTACAATGAGTGTTAGCGTGACGCAAATCCCAAGTCGGCTCGATACCACGTGTCACACCCCTATCCCGAAGGATAGTTAAGTGTGGTACGGATCGCCTTGGGAGATGATTGACGAAGCAACCATGCATAGCATCACATTAATAAACATCCACGATTTGCAAGTTTACATAATTAAGTCTCGATTACAACATAGGGCTCCAAATAAAGATACATTAGGTTCGAATTTAAGTCTTAGATAGCCATGACCTTTGTTCGAAATAAAGTGCGAAGCGAAGATAAACAACTCGACGATACATAAGTAACTTAAATGAACCATGCCGGCCTAGGTCATGGCTCACTCATCATGGGTCGGAGAGCTAGGGACCCATTCAATGGTCCACTCTTTCGGCTCTTCTCCATCCCAAACAACCTTACCACAACAATCGCAAAACCCGGCTTGCGGGAAACCTGTAAATAAACATGTAGTGGCAAAGCCTCGAGTATCTAGCATACTCCGCAAGTCTTACCCGTCAAATTGGCCATCTAAGACCGACTCCTAGATGCATGGGGCTTGACCGGTTCAACTTGGCATTTTGCATAAATAGCACCTATGCTAATTAGGTTGGCAATTTTATGACTTAGACAAATTAATAGGGTTATTGCATAAAAGAAACTTTAGTGAGCATACTAGCAAGACAAGAGTTTGCAATACAAATTTGTAGCGATATAAAACAGCGAGGAACTCTTTTCTTTCCTCTTACTAAACATTGTAAGCTGCTCGAATCAAGTGGTGCTCATTAACCGAGAGGAAACGACGATAATTATCGAATTATTAATCCTGCAGGAAAAGACCCAAATGCACGACATACGCATCATTTAAGAACACGTATGGCCACCGTTCGCGAGTTCATCATAAAGCAAAACACGGGGCCACCGACCCCGAGTACACGTCTCCCTTGCGACCGTTCAACAACGCGCCCAAGGCTTAACCCGTGTACTCTCCAACGATCCTCAACCCGTGCAACCACCGTGCCATACACATCACCTCCGGGTCGGTGAGATATCCGGCTCACTTTACATTACAAGCTACATAGGTTTACCAATCCCCATAAGAAAGGTATGCAAGTGGTACACAACTCAAACTTGTTCGCGGAGCCACAATGGGGTGTTCTCAATTTTAACCAATTCATCATGTTCACATTTAATCATGAGTCATAAGTGAGATTCCCAATCTATCGTTGACTCCATAAATATAGCATAGCATTTCTAACGAGGATATGACACATAAGCAACATAGGACATATAGGAATTTTATGCACGTGGATTTCCAATCAACTCCTAGAACTTAAATGCACATTCATCATCCTTAATAGAGTGATAAAGAAAGACATTTCAAAATAATAGGAATGCACCGGGGCTTGTCTTGAGAGTGATCGAAGTTAGCACTAGCCTCACAAGCGTTGAGTGTTGCAGTAGCTTCTTCCGGCGGAATCAATTCGGCGTCGTCACCTAAGGAATGAAATGCAATACATAAGTAATATGAACACAAGGTCGATGATGAGAGTGGTGCATGTATGCTGTTTTGTAAGGGTGCACATGAATATGGCAATCAAAAGCTTTGGTTAATTAAACCCTAATAAGCATGAACATGACTCTTGTTCTCTTGACGGAAATTAATTACATGAGCAAGCGTAACCTTAATAGCACATGAGCAAGGACTTAAGTCATGGACACGAGTGTTGTGTTTCATGTAGGTTCTGAAATTAAGGATTAGCAAGATTACATGCAACTCGATGAAATTTAGTGTTTAAGTGCTTGTTATCACATGATGACGATTGCATTTTAAAGCAAGAACTCGATCTCAAAATTAACACATGTGTGAAGTACATGAAATCTTTTCACTAATTCTGCCATGAAGTGCTAGGGAACATGGTGTACAGTGGAAATTATATAAACATGCAGAAACATAATTTTTTTGAAATATAAAGCCAATTACACATGTGCTGAAAATAACCTTTTATGGATTTAGATCTAGGGTTTGCAAGAATAATTATTTAACATGCTCAAAAATTAACATGGACTTTTCTACACATGCACAGTACCAGGAGGGAATTAATTACCAAGTTTCATGTAAAAATAATTTACACGGATTTAATTAAAACTTAAATACAGAGAGTGCAAGAAATACAATAACTTGAAAAATATGAAATGAAATGCAGAGATTTCAGTGCCAGAAATTTAAGTATGTTCAGGTGAAGGTTTTGGCCAAGTGGCATTATTTTTGGATCTATAGTTTTAAAGTTATGCCTTAGTTAAGTTTTTAGGGGTTGACTTTTGTCATTTTTGTGAAAGTACAGATCTTCTAGTTTCCAAAACATTTTAGTTTGTAATTTTTGGACGTTTCAAATACGAGATATGAATTTTTCAAACTTGAATGAAGTTCGGGTTTAATTACGAAAGTGCCACCGGGCAATTTTAAAAGAGGGGACGGCGCGGGCTCCGGCGGGCGGCGGCGGCGCCGACGAGGTCGGGCGCGGCGGCGCTACGCTACAGCTCATGCTCCGGCCTTTGGGGAAAATGGTGCGCGTGCGACGGGGAGCACCCCGGTGGGGTTGGCGGGGTCTCGCGGTGGCGGAAGTGGGCCGCGACGAGAGGCGGCGCCCACGGGAGGTCCGGCGACGGTGCACGTCGTGCGTGGGGGAAGAAAGAGAGAGGGAGTTGGTCCGGGAGCACCACCTCATGAAGGAGAGTCGCGGCGTGTGGTCGCTCGAGGCGGAGGTGGTCCGAGGGAGCCGGCGCCGTGGGGCTCGTGGCGGACGGCGGCGGCGGTGGTGAAATTCCTGCAAATTCCGGGAGGGAGATAGCCGGGCGGTGGTGTGGTGAGGAGTGGAGTGGGCTGGCAATAATTGGTGGCGTAGGATTGAGGGCCTTGGTGCCGTTTTCTAGGGGGACGAGGAACGGGCGGCGCACGACCGGCAGGGGAGGTCCGCGCGGCTTCAATGCCGGGCCTCTCCCGTTGGCTCGCGGGTACAGGCAGTTGGGGAGATGGCCAGGGAGGGAGCTGCGGATGGGACGGGGCGGGAGCGTGCCGGGCGGCGGCCAGGCTGGCCGGACCGGCGGTCCGAGCCGCCATTGCCCACCGTGCACCGAGCTCAAGTTGGATTTTTGAAATTTGAATCTGGATTTTGAAACTTTTGATGAAATTTGTACTTCTAGTGCTCTAAAATTTGAAATAAAAAAATTTAGAGCTTCAGCACGATGTGCTTGAATTTCCACATTAAAGTTTGAAGTTCTAAACTTGCTTCCAAAAATTCATGTAAAATTCACAAACAACAGTGTTTCAGATTTGAATTCGAATTTTTGGGCATTCAAAACTTTGTTAAAAAATTTTGTAAAAATGCTGTAAATTCACCTTTTTACATGAGCAATGCAGTGGTGCAAAAATATATGGGTAGTGCTTTTATAATTTTTGCATTTTCCTTAGGGCTAGGGTTTAGGATTATGGTTTAACTAGGTTTTCTCTTTTCTCTTTATTTTTCTTATTTTTCCTTTTGGGTAATTAGCATGGATGCCTCATTAGTGCTGTGATTAGTGTGCTAATTAGTTAGTTGACCTGAATCATGACATGGGATGTCACAGCTCTCTTGAGCTCGAAAGTGACTTCGAGGAGGGACCTCGGACCTCCTTCCAAGTATTTATGATCTGGAACCATCCTTCAGCCATGCACGACGCTAGAGGAGATTGTGGCTGAAAGAGATAGAATGGCAAGAGAGGAAGCAGATCGTCGGCGACGTGAAGCAGATGAAACAGATGGAGAAGATCCGCCTTCGCAACCATCATCGGCGGCTCGACGAACAATGCTCGCATGAACATTGTTGGGACTAGCCAAGCTAGAAGTGGAACTCCTATTGCGGTGTTACCTCGCCACAGTGCCCCGCCAAGTCAAGCTGCAGACGCGACAGCACAATTCATCAGGCTACAATAACCGTCGTGGATGTCCGGCGGCGGAAGAAATCATCGTTCTTCCAACAGAGCCTTGAACTTGGATCCTATATAGGTTGAACTAAAGGGTGCACGGGTCTTTACGTCACCTGTTCATAACATCGTGGGCGCGAGCGGATTCCGAAAACTATTCTAGAAGAAGTGTTCAATTTAACACCAGGATTAGAGCGTGCCCTGAGCTTAGTTGAGTGTTCAAGATAGAGGAGAATCTTCCGGTCGATCTCATTTGCGTTCGGATCGGTATGCGAGAACCCGGTCCGATAGAGCTTCGTCTGCAGGAAGAATCGAGAACGGACATACACCGATTGCGGATGAACACGAGCGGGCGCCGGATCAAGATCTCGCGGATCCCGCTTAACGACAATCATCATGCTCGTAATGTGCTTATTGATCGTCACGCCGAGAGGGTAGAAGACCAGTAAAGGCGTGAAGAAGATGAACGGCGACGGATCTGGTCATGTTGATGATCGTCCAGCGGATCCTCGTACCACCACCCGCACCGGTGACCGGACCGACTATGATGAGGCGAGCAGCTCTAGCACCGCTCCCGGTTGATAATCGTCGTGGCAATGATGATCAAGGACGGGACGACCGGTCTACATGCTACAATGACCGGTCGAGAAGAGGTGATTGCTATGATAGAAGGGACGAGTGACGATCGAGACAGGCGTGACCGACGGGGGCGTGATCGCAGCAACGAGAGACAGGGAACCCGGGCGGGCCAACAATGAACGCCAGGATCCATCCCCGCCTCCGCCTCCGGCGACACGGTTTAACAATGATCACCAGCCCAGTCCTAATGCTAGGAATCGGGATGATCGTTATCGTGCGATTTTGAGATGACGAGGATCACAATTATAGGCACTACAACTGTCATTCACCTTCACCGGTCCGGACCGGTCCGGAGGACGACGAGTACTCAATAATCCCGGCGTTTGCACGGGATCTATACATCTGCAAGTATCCCAGGGGATTTAAGCTCGGGGCTATCGACAAATATGATGGAAAAGCCCCCCCCCCCCCGCCGCTGAATGACTTTGCATGTACATGACCGCTATCCGGTCTGCAGGAGGCGACACTTTCGTTTTGGCAAATTATCTTCCCATGTGCATGGAACAGCTCGGACGCTTATGGTTACAATCTTTGCCTAAGGAGTCTATTTCTTCTTGGGGCGATCTGATCAAAAAGTTCGTTGAGAATTTTCGAGCAACTTGTGAAAAGCCAGGAAACTTCTTGGACCTCAACAGTCGAAGCGGAATCCCGACGAGACGCTCACGAACTTCATTAGGCGTTTCGCAGCAAGAAAGCCTTCATCCCCAATGTTCCTGATTAGCAAGTGATTATTGCGTTCCAAGTCGGCGTCCGAAGTGAAGCATTATTAAATAAGATCGGTCGGCGTAACCGTAATCTTACCATGACGGCGTCGTAGTGCTTCAAGATAGAAGATGACTATGCTACTAGAGAATCGAACCGGTCAATCTGCGCGGGGACAAAGGGAAATACCCCAAGCAAGATCACGTCATCGGTCCGGATCCAAAAGCAACAAACGCAAGGCCGACAACCTCGTCGCTACAGGTGGACCGGTCTCATGGAGGAGACCGCCCAACACCGCCTAAGAGGGGGTCGAGGGAACGAATTTCGTTTGAAACCCTGCTCGATGGACCTTGCATGATTCACAATAGGAATCATAAGAATAATGAATGTTTTTTTGCTCGACCATTTGCTTCATTTGCTTTGAAGGTGGTCCCTCGATCAGTGGCTGTACAATCAAAGGGATGACAAGGGCAAAGATAGGAAGCGTGATGATGATGGAGATGACGATAAAGGCTTTGAGGAGCCAGTCAAGGAAGTGAACTTTATATGTGGAGGACCCGATGCCTATGAATCAAAGCGCAAACAGAAATTGGCAATCGTGGAAATCAACGTTGTCGCTCCCGCAACTCCCGAATATCTATGGTGGCTAGAAGTACCAATTACATTCGGAAGGGACGATCATCCGGAGGTCTTGCCCAAGGCTGGTCGATATCCGCTCATTCCGGCACCTACCGTCCGGAAAGTGCGCTTGAAGAAAACATTCATTGATGGAGGCAATTGTTTGGACATACTCTTCGTTAAGACTCGTCGTAGCCTCGGACTCTCCGCTGCAGACTTGGATCACAGCTGTTTTGCCCTTTAATGGCATTACGTCCGGTCGAAACAGCTTATCCTTTGGGGCAGATTACTCTCCCGATTACTTTTGGGACGAAGGAGAATTATAGGAGAGAGAACATCATCTTTTAGGTGGCTGATATTGAGTGTTAGCGTAACGCAAATCCCAAGTCGGCTCGATACCACGTGTCACACCCCTATCCCGAAAGATAGTTAAGTGTGGTACGGATCGCCTTGGGAGATGATTGACGAAGCAACCATACATAGCATCACATTAACAAACATACACGATTTGCAAGGTTACATAATTAAGTCTTGATTACAACATAGAGTTCGAATAAAAGATACATTAGGTTCGAATAAAAGTCTTACATAACCATAATCTTTGTTCGAATTAAAGTGCGGAAGCGAAAATACGACTCGACGATACATAGATGGCTTAGATGAACCATGCCGGCCTAGGTCATGGCTCACTCCTCATGGGTCGAAGAGCTAGGGACCCATTCGATGGTCCACTCTTTGGGCTCTTCTCCATCCCAAACAACCTTACCACAACAACCGCAAAACCCGGCTTGCGGGAAACCCGTAAATCAACATGTAGTGGCAAAGCCTCGAGTATCTAACATACTCCGCAAGTCTTACCCATCAAATTGGTCATCTAAGACCGACTCCGAGATGCATGGGGCTTGACCGGTTTAAATTGGCCTTTTTGCATAAATAGCACCTATGCTAATTTGGTTGGCAATTTTATTACTTAGCCGAATTAATAGGATTGTTGCATAAAAGAAACTTTAGTGAGCATGCTAACAATACAAGAGTTTGCAATACGATTTAATATCAATATAAAACAGCAAGCTATTCAATCTCTTTCCATTACTACACATTGCGGACTGCTCGAATCAAGTGGTACTCATTAACCGAGAGGAACGGCGATAATTATCGAATTATTAATCCTGTAGGAAAGAACCCAAATGCACGACATACGCATCATTTAAGAACACGTATGGCCACCGTTCGCGAGTTCATCATAAAGTAAAACACGGGGCCACCGACCCCGAGTACACGTCCCCTTACGACCGTTCAACAACGCGCCCAATGCTTAACCCATTTACTCTCCAACGGTCCTCAACCCGTGCAACCACCGTGCCATACAAATCACCTGCGGGTCGGTGAGATATCCGGCTCACTTTACAACTTACAAGCTACATAGGTTTACCAATCCCCATAAGAAAGGTATGCAAGTGGTACACAACTCAAACTTGTTCGCGGAGCCACAATGGGGTGTTCTCAATTTTAACCAAATTTATCATGTTCACATTTAATCATAAGCCATGAGTGAGATCCCCAATCTATCGTTGACTCCATAAACATAGCATAGCAATTCTAACGAGGATATGACACATAAGCGACATAGGACATATAGGAATTTATGCATGTGGATTTCCAATCAACGCCTAAAAACTTAAATGCACATTCACCATCCTTAATAGAGTGATAAAGAAAGACATTTCAAAATAATAGGAAATGCACCGGGGCTTGCCTTGAGAGTGATCGAAGTTAGCACTAGCCTCACAAGCGTTGAGCGTTGCAATTGTCTCTTCCGACGGGTTCAATTCGGCGTCGTCACCTAGAGGATGAAATGCAATGCATAAGTAACATGAATACAAGGTCAATGATGATGGCAATGCATATGCGCTGTTTTCGTAAGGATGTAAATGAATGAATTAACCAAAAGCTTTGTTTAATTAAACCCTAATAAGCATGAATACAACTCTTGTTCTATTTACGAGAAATTAATTACATGCACAAGCACAACCCTACTAGTACATGAGCAATGACTTGATTGCATAGACATGAGTGCGGTGGTTCTTGCAGGTTTAGCACTAACATTTAGCAAGTTTTTAAAATACAAATCGAAGAAACCTAGGCTTAAGTGTTTAGCATCACATGCGATGACGATTTCATTTTTAACAAGAATTTGATCTCACAAATTGTCACATACGTGAAATATATGAAATCTTTTGACTAAACCTGCCATGAAATGCTAGGGGACATGGTGAACAGTGGGAATCACATAAACATGCAGAAACATAATTTTTAGAGATATGAAACTAATTACATATGTGTTGAAAACGACCTTTTGGGATTCAGATCTAGGGTTTGCCAAATTAATTATTTAACATGCTCAAAAATTAACATGGACTTTTATACACATGAACAGTACTAAGAGGAAATTAATTACCAAGTTTCATGTAAAAATAAATTATACAGATTTAACTAAAAATTAAATACAGATAATTCAAGAAATGCAATAACTTGAAACATATGAGATGAAATGCAGATCTTCCAGTGCCAAAAATTCATGTATGCCTGGGTAAAGGTTTTGGCCAAGTGGCATCTCTTTTAGATTTATAGTTTTAAAGTTATGGCTTAGCTAAGTTTTTAGGGGTTGGCTTTTGTTATATTTGTAAAAATATGAAAACATGCAAATCTGACCAGCTCATGTTACTTTTATAAAATTACAGATCTTCTAGTTTCCAAAACATTTTAGTTTGTAATTGTTGGACATTTCAAACGCGAGATATGAATTTTTTAAACTTGAAAGAAGTTTGGGTCTAATTACGAAATTGCCACTAGGGCAAATTTGAAAAGGGGCGCGCGCGCTCCGGCGGGCGGTGGCCGGCACCGACGAGGTCAGGCGCGGCGGCGCTACGCTGCAGCTCGTGCTCGGCTTTTGGGGAAAATGATGCGCGTGCGATGGGAGCACACCGGTGGGGTTGGCTGGGTCCCGTGGTGGCCGGAGAGGCGACGCGACGAGCGGCGGAGCTCGCGGAACTCCCACGAGCTCGCGCGGGTAGCATAGAGGGAGAGGGAGAGCGGGATTTGGCCGGGGAGCTTCACCTGCGTGTGGGGAAGCACGGCGTGGGGTTGCTCGAGGTTGGCGATGACCGCAGAGGCGGCTCGTCGGAGGTCGGACGCCGCGAGTCTCTCCCGTCGGCGGCGGCTCGCGAGACAGGGGAAACGGAGTGAGGGGAAGCTAGCGGGGGTACTTGCGCACCGTTTGGCGGTGAGGATTGAGCGGGAGGGGCTGCCTAGACGCGAAGCTCCGAGGGGCGGCCATGGCGTCCGTGCGGGGCGGCGGCGACCGTTTCTTCAATTCACGAGCGAGCGAAAGGGGAGGCGGCCGGGCAGGGGTGTGGGGAGGAGCGGAGGGAGCCGGGGCGATGATTGGGGGTGCTCGGATGGGGCCTTGGCTCCCGTGCAGCGTTTTCTAAGGGGAGAGGAGGACGGCGGCAGGGGCGGTCGCGGCAGGGGGGGCTTCGCCTTCAATTCCGGCCGCTCCCGTTGGTCGGCGGGTACAGGGGCGGTTGGGAAAGTGGCAGGGGGCTTGCGTGGCGATTTGACGGGGCAGGGCACGCGCTGGGGCGGCCGCGGTGGCGCCGGACCGGCGGGCGGTGCCGCCATTGCCCACCGGGCAATGAGCTCGATTTGGTTTTTCAAATTTCGAATCTGTGGTTTGAAACTTTGAGCGAAATTCATACTTCTGCTGCTCCAAATTCCGAAACAAAAATATGTAGAGCTTCAGGATGATGTGCTCTAATTTTCATCTTTTGAGTTTGAAGTTCCAAAAGTGACTCCAAAAATTCATACAAAATTCTTAAACAGGAACGTTTCAGATTTGAATTTGAATTTTTGGGCATTCAAAACTTTATTCAAAAATTTGGTAAAAATGCTGTAAATTCCTCTTTTTACATGAGCAATGCATTGGTGCAAAAATATAGGGGTGGTGTCTTTATATTTTTTGCACTTCCCTTAGGGGTTGGTTAGGGTTAGGGTTTTAGTTAGGTTTTTCCTTTATTTCTTTTTATACTTCTTATTTTTCTTTGGGTAATTAGCATTGGTGCTTAGTGATTCATTAGCGCAGTGTTTAGTGTACTAATTACCTACTTAACCTTAATCATGACACGGGATGCCACAGCCCTCCCCCTTAAAGAAATTCTCGTCCCGAGAATCGCTACGAATTAAGGAGAGGGAGTACGAAATTTACCGATTTGTGTGACGCGAGGAACTCGGGAAAATTCTTCTCTAGAAAATCCTCTTGTTCCCAAGTTGCTTCTTCTTCGGTGTGGTTACTCCATTGCACTTTATAGAAGGTGATGGTGCGATTGCGAGTTACTCTGGTCGTTTTGATCAATAATCCGGATGGGGTATTCGGGGTAGGAGAGATCTTCTTCTAGTGGATCGGTGTCGGAAATGACCACATCTATCGGAGGCTTCAAGCATTTCTTGAGTTGAGAGACATGGAACACATTGTGTACTCGAGCAAGGCTTTCCGGTAGTTGCAATTGGTAAGCAACCGCGCTATGCTTTTCCACAATCGGATAGGGTCCGATATAGCGGGGTGCTAACTTTCCTTTAATTCCAAACCGAGATACGCCCTTATTCGGAGAGACATGAAGATAAACATGATCTCCCTTCTCAAATTCCAATGGGCGTCTCCTCTTATTAGCGTAACTCACTTGACGAGATTGTGCGGCTTTCATGTTGGCTTGGATTTGTCGAACCTTTTCTTCGGCTTGAGTGACAAGATCGGGACCAAAATTTGTTCTTTCTCCCGCTTCCGACCAATTTAAGGGTGTACGACAAGAATGACCATACAACGCTTCAAATGGCGACATTCCCGAACTCTCTTGATAGCTATTGTTGTACGAGAATTCGGCGAACGGAAGGCAATCATCCCAATTTCCTTGATTTTCCATAGCACATGCTCTCAAGATATCCTCCAAATATTGATTCAACCTTTCGGTTTGTCCATCCGTTTGAGGGTGATATGCGGAGCATCTAATGAGAGTGGAACCAAGACAAGAATGCAATTGTTCCCAAAAGCGAGATACAAATTGCGGACCTCGATCGGAAACAATGGTTTTAGGTACTCCATGCAAACATAACACTCTTGAGATGTATAGCTCGGCATACTTCTTTGTATTGTAGGTGGTATGGACGGGGATGAAATGCGCGGACTTGGTCAATCTATCCACAATAACCCAAATTGAATCATGCTTCTTTGATGTGAGAGGCAATCCAACGATGAAATTCATAGCAATGTCCTCCCACTTCCAAACGGGAATCTTCAATGGGTTCAATAATCCGGCTTTTCTTAAGTGGTCGGCTTTCACTCGTTGACAAGTATCACACTCGGCCACATACCGTGCAATTTCCCGCTTCATGCGTGTCCACCAAAACTTTTCTCTTAGGCCGCGATACATTTTATTGCTACCGGGGTGTATGGAATATTTAGACAAATGTGCCTCATCCATTATTTTCTTCCGCAACTCCATATTCTTCGGAACAACGAGACGTTGGTTGAACCATAACACACTATTGTCATCTTGTCGGAAACATGTAGCTTCATCTTTCTCAATCTTTTGCCGAATAAATTCCATACCTTCATCCTTCTTTGGTGCCTCAATAATTTCCTCATGAAGGGTAGGAATGAGAGCTAGATTATATAATGAACCATAGGGAATGACTCGAAGACTTGGTTCACTAGAATCTAAAATTTCTGAATTTTCCATAGAACAACCGATAACGTGATTGCATTGATCCTTGCGACTCAAAGCGTCGGCAACCACATTAGCTTTACCCGGATGATAATGAATTTCCAACTCATAATCCTTGATTAATTCCAACCATCTACGTTGCCTCATATTCAACACTTGTTGGGTGAAGATATACTTGAGACTCTTATGATCGGTGTAGAGATTGACAAGATTTCCAAGTAGATAATGCCTCCAAGTTTTCAAAGCAAGGACAACCGAGGCTAGCTCCAAATCGTGGGTAGGGTAGTGTTGTTCGTGCTTGCGAAGTTGGCGAGAAGCATAAGCAATGACGCGACCTTCTTGCATTAGCACACATCCTAGACCGGTGCCGGACGCATCACAATACACGTCAAACGGCTTGGTGATGTCGGCTTGGGCTAACACCGGAGCGGATGTCAAATGCTTCTTGAGAGTTTGGAAGGCTTCTTCACATTCACGGCTCCATTTAAACTTAGCATCCTTCTCCAACAATTTTGTCATAGGCTTGGCTATGCTTGAAAAATTGGGAATGAATTTCCGATAATAGCCGGCAAGACCAAGAAAACTTCGGATTTGTCTCACCGACCTTGGGGATTTCCAAGTAAGCACTTCTCCCACTTTACTTGGGTCAACGGCGACACCTTCCGCGGATATGATATGGCCCAAGAAAGGAACTTGTTTCAACCAAAATTCACACTTGCTAAACTTGGCATACAATTGATGATCACGAAGCCGTTGGAGAACAATGCGAAGGTGCTCGGCATGCTCTTCTTCGGACTTCGAATAAATAAGAATGTCGTCAATAAAGACCATGACAAACTTATCCAACTCGGGCATGAAGACCGAATTCATCAAATACATGAAATGAGCCGGAGCATTTGTAAGCCCAAAAGACATGACGAGATACTCAAAAAGACCATATCGCGTAGAAAATGCGGTTTTTGGAATATCTTCGGCTCGGATCTTGATTTGGTGGTAACCGGATCGGAGATCAATCTTAGAGAAGACCTTAGCACTAACTAATTGATCAAAGAGAATATCAATCCGAGGGAGCGGGTATTTATTCTTGATAGTTACCGCATTGAGAGGGCGATAATCCACACATAGACGTAGCGTCTTGTCTTTCTTCTTCACAAAGAGAGCGGGACATCCCCACGGAGATGAACTAGGGCGAATATATCCTTTATCCATAAGCTCACCCAATTGCTCTTTTAAGATTGCTAGCTCATTGGGAGCCATCTTGTACGGCCTACGGGAAATTGGTGCCGTATCGGGTTGGAGCTCAATTTTAAACTCGACATCCCGATCGGGTGGCATGCCCGGCAAGTCATCCGGGAACACATCGGGAAACTCACATACCACGGGAATATCCTCAACCCTTTTTCCCTCAAGATGGTAGATTTTTGAAGTGGAGAATGTGGGATGGGGTAGTCGGAGAATAGACGGACCATGGAGTGGTGAGTTTAGGTGAACTTCTCGGGAATCGATGTGCAAAACGGCTTTATGGAGTTTCATCCATCTCATACCTAGAATTATGTCTATTCCTTGCCCACCCAAAACTATGAGAGAGGAGGGGTATACTTTTCTTTCTAGGTTTAGGGGTACTTGCCTCAACTCTAGGTTTGTTTTTATCTTTCCACCGGGTGATGTGATGATATAGGGAATATCCAAAACGGTAGGAGTGAGTTGTAATGTTTTTGCACATGCTTGACTAATGAGATCATGAGTTGCACCCGAATCAAAAAGAACCAAAGTGGAGTGGTTGTTGACCGAAAACATACCCGAGAGTACCGGTTCTCCCGCTTGAATCTCTTCGGCCGTGGTGTAGTTGACTCGACCATTCTTAGCATTTGGAGTGGAGGCTTGATTGCGGTTCCCATTTCCATTATTCCCATTGCGGTTTTGGTTGCTGTTGCCACTTCCGGAATCCTTGTTGGTGTTGTTGTTGTTGTTGTGGCCCGGGTTGTGTGTCGGAACACGGCGAGTCCTTTGCAAAATGACCCGGACGTCCGCAATTAAAGCACGGACCTTGAGGACCGGGCCTAGCACCTTGGTATTGCTGCTGTGGAGGGCGGAACGAAGTGGTATGCTGCTGATTTCTACCGTGAGAGTGGTGGTATTGCTGCGGCACAAGCCGGCGAGATCCCCCGTCGGCGGCAATGCGGCCCGAAACTTCGTCCGGACGGGAAGTGATGGCTAGCTTGTACTTGGGCGGAGCGGAGCCGGATGGATTTCCTACGGCACGCTTCCTCTTCTTGTCTTCTTGGTACGCACGGATAGCATCTTCTTGCACAATCGCGGCACTCATCAAGTCATTGAACGTGCCGGTAGTGACTTGAGCCAAGCGATCTTGCAACTTTGGGCTTAGCCCCGAACGAAAGCAATCCTTCTTCTTGTCATCCGTGTCGGCATGATAGGATGCATATTGGGCCAAGTAGTTGAACTTCCGTGCATACTCTTGCACGGTTTCGGTCCCTTGCTTCAAATTGAGGAACTCTTGCAACTTGCGCTTCATGAGACCGGCGGGGATGTGATGCGCGCGAAACGCGGTGCAAAAGTCCGGCCAATTCACTTGAGTGCCGGCGGGAAGGGCGGCGGTGAAACTTGCCCACCATGCACCAGCGGAGCCACGAAGTTGTTGAGCCGCAAAGAGAACCTTTTGCTCCGATGTGCAATTGAGGAGAGCAAACTTCGACTCAATGATACGGAGGAAATTATCCGCCTCTAAGGGATCGGTAGTAGCTTCACCAAACTTGGGCGGTTGAGTGGCCCAAAAGTCGGCATAGGTGGAATTCCTCGGCCCTTGGGGTGGCGGTCCTTGGCCTTGTCCTTGATTGGTTTGGCTTGCAAAGAACAAGCGGAACATCTCGTTTTGGTTGGACACGAGTTGCTCCAACGGCGTGAGAGGTGGAGGGTTAGGGAGTTGCTCTTCCCTCACACCATGACCACTGCCGGAAGCTTCGCCACGACGGGTGTTCACTATCTGTCATATATGAAAATTTTCTCACGTTAGCTCATTAGACCAAGAGCTAAAATAGCAAGAAAACATAACATTGGACATAAGGGACCAAAAATTCTTGCATGTACGAAAGAAATATTGATGAAATAGGCATAACGCATTGGCAACACACACATTCCATAGATTCCAACATAGCTAGCAACATGATAGAAATTTTTGGATACACGGGAAACCACGAATCCGATACAACACGGTTTTAGGTTACATCACGGGTGACCCATAAACAAACACAAATCTCGGAGAGCTTAATTAACAACACGCGGATCGTTTTTCATACACGGTTACATGCCTCACGAGATCACAAATCTTACAACACATAGAGCTACGACCATCGGTCGTGACAACTACTCGTCGTCATCGCCGTAGTAGTCGTTGTCACCCCTCATGGGAGAGGGTGGTGCTCCGTCCTCGACGTCGGAAGCATCCTCACCATCACCCATCTCCACGTCATCCTCGGGTGGGATGATCTCTAGTGGCTCGGGAGGTCCGCCATTAAGGATGGCGTGCAGGGCGTCGTTGGCGGCTTGGAGATGCTCAATGGTGGCATTGTTATGCGCGATGGTCGCTCAGGCGTTACGGAGGTCTCCCTCCAAAGCATCCCTAGCGTCCTGCGTCTCCAGGAGAGTAACCTCCAACTCATCCTTCTCTTCAAGAAGGGCATCCACCTGGCCGGAGAGGACGTAGTTCTCCTCATTCGCGGCGGTGAGCTGGCCATCACGCTCATCGAGCATGGCCTGCAGAGCGGCAGCTCCATTTGCCCTCAAGGGCAAGGTTGGCGTCGTGGAGCTGCTCGAAGAAACTCCAACGCTCCGTCTCGCTATACTCGAGCTGCGTACGGAGGGTGTCCACCTCGGTAGTGCGCTCGGCTAGCTCGGCGGTGCGGGCAGCGAGCTCGGCGTCGCGGGTGGTGAGGGTGGCCTGCAGGGCAGCACGCTCCTGCTCCAACTCGAGCACCCACCTCGCGAGGTTCTCACGGTCCAACATGAGCTTGCCGGGGCCATCTGACGGAGAATTTTGAAACACAAGTCAAAACTCAATATACAACAACAAAACATGCTAAATAAGTAGAGCACAAATGATGGAATGGCACCAACTTAGCAAAAGAATACAACAAAACCTTTCGCACAATCCTAACACGGGTTCCATTTTCTGGACAGGTTTGACACGTTACGAAAACCCAATTTTTACTCCTGTTTCTGGACAGAATTAAAATTTTTGTTTGTTACAAACGTTTTAGACAATTTCTTAAGCTTTCCAACGCATCCTAGAACAGCTCAATCCGACTTGTTGTTTGAAAGTTATGAACGATCTACGACAGGGACAGAACCGGAGCACATTCTGGAATTCCAGAATAGCTCTCTGTAATGGGCAGTTCTAGCTACGTTCCAGATTTTTTTGCAAGACCAGAGACTAGACTTTTGTTGAAGAGCATAACACAAGATTTCCAGAAAGTCCTTATTTGCCTTATTTGGATAAGTAATTTGGAAGTTATGCTTATTTTCGCGAAGGTCAAGAATTCTGCCACGTTTTGCCATATGTTAGTGTTTCGGTTTTCAACCTTTTGTGAGGATTACACTAGGTGATCAAATTTTTGGTGATGTTGCTTCATTTAGACACGTGCACATGCATATGCTTGATATGATGACATGATATGCAAGGATGATGGATGCTCAATATGTCGTTTCGTACGTCCTCACAAAATTAAAAGACCGCGCCCGCCGATACGAGTATCGGACAAGCGCATCGGTGGCACACACACACCTCTCACACGATACTACACGAACTAAAACGTTGTTATGTACCTGCAAGAGAGGGATTCCAGAAACATTACATCAAATTCAAAAGAAACAAGCCAAAAATAAATCCATGTCACCTCACCTCACATGGAGAGCTCTCGAATAAGAGTGTATTCGAGTCACACCAGTTTAATATTATGTGAAAATTGACAACACTCAATCACATACCTTTGCCAAAGCCGTAGTTGCAAAAGATTTAAACAATCATAACACGGGGTTAGTTTTGCCACCATTCTATATAGTCCTTATATTGGCCTTTCTATCTAGACTCGTACCTCACCGTGACACAAAAATGGGTTTAAGATTTTTAGAATGAGTGTTAGCGTGACGCAAATCCCAAGTTGGCTCGATACCACGTGTCACACCCCTATCCCGAAACATAGTTAAGTGTGGTACGGATCGCCTTGGGAGATGATTGACGAAGCAACCATACATAGCATCACATTAACAAACATACACGATTTGCAAGGTTACATAATTAAGTCTTGATTACAACATAGAGTTCGAATAAAAGATACATTAGGTTCGAATAAAAGTCTTACATAACCATAATCTTTGTTCGAATTAAAGTGCGGAAGCGAAAATACGACTCGACGATACATAGATGGCTTAGATGAACCATGCCGGCCTAGGTCATGGCTCACTCCTCTTGGGTCGGAGAGCTAGGGACCCATTCGATGGTCCACTCTTTGGGCTCTTCTCCATCCCAAACAACCTTACCACAACAATCGCAAAACCCGGCTTGGGGAAACCTGTAAATCATCATGTAGTGGCAAAGCCCGAGTATCTAACATACTCCGCAAGTCTTACCCATCAAATTGGTCATCTAAGACCGACTCCTAGATGCATGGGGCTTGACCGGTTTAACTTGGCCTTTGTGCATAAATAGCACCTATGCTAATTAGGTTGGCAATTTTATTACTTAGCCGAATTAATAGGGTTATTGCATAAAAGAAACTTTAGTGAGCATGCTAACAATACAAGAGTTTGCAATACGATTTAATATCAATATAAAACAGCAAGCTATTCAATCTCTTTCCATTACTACACATTACGGACTGCTCGAATCAAGTGGTACTCATTAACCGAGAGGAACGGTGATAATTATCGAATTATTAATCCTGCAGGAAAGAACCCAAATGCACGACATACGCATCATTTAAGAACACGTATGGCCACCGTTCGCGAGTTCATCATAAAGTAAAACACGGGGCCACCGACCCCGAGTACACGTCCCCCTTGCGACCGTTCAACAACGCGCCCAAGGCTTAACCCATGTACTCTCCAACGGTCCTCAACCCGTGCAAGCACCGTGCCATACACATCACCTCCGGGTCGGTGAGATATCCGGCTCACTTTACAACTTACAAGCTACATAGGTTTACCAATCCCCATAAGAAAGGTATGCAAGTGGTACACAACTCAAACTTGTTCGCGGAGCCACAATGGGGTGTTCTCAATTTTAACCAAATTCATCATGTTCACATTTAATCATAAGCCATGAGTGAGATCCCTAATCTATCGTTGACTCCATAAACATAGCGTAGCAATTCTAACGAGGATATGACACATAAGCGACATAGGACATATAGAAAGTTATGCATGTGGATTTCCAATCAACGCCTAAAAACTTAAATGCACATTCACCATCCTTAATAGAGTGATAAAGAAAGACATTTCAAAATAATAGGAAATGCACCGGGGCTTGCCTTGAGAGTGATCGAAGTTAGCACTAGCCTCACAAGCGTTGATCGTTGCAATTGTCTCTTCCGGCGGGTTCAATTCGGCATCGTCACCTAGAGGATGAAATGCAATGCATAAGTAACATGAATACAAGGTCAATGATGATGGCAATGCATATGCGCTATTTTTGTAAGGATGTAAATGAATGAATTAACCAAAAGCTTTGTTTAATTAAACCCTAATAAGCATGAATACAACTCTTGTTCTATTTACGAGAAATTAATTACATGCACAAGCACAACCCTACTAGTACATGAGCAATGACTTGATTGCATAGACATGAGTGCGGTGGTTCTTGCAGGTTTAGCGCTAACATTTAGCGCTAACATTTAGCAAGTTTTTAAAATACAAATCGAAGAAACCTAGGCTTAAGTGTTTAGCATCACATGCGATGACGATTTCATTCTTAACAAGAATTCGATCTCACAAATTGTCACATACGTGAAATATGTGAAATCTTTTGACTAAACCTGCCATGAAGTGCTAGGGGACATGGTGAACAGTGGGAATCACATAAACATGCAGAAACATAATTTTTAGAGATATGAAACTAATTACATATGTGCTGAAAATGACCTTTTAGGGATTCAGATCTAGGGTTTGCCAAATTAATTATTTAACAAGCTCAAAAATTAACATGGACTTTTCTAAACAAGAACCGTACTAAGAGGAAATTAATTACCAAGTTTCATGCAAAAATAAATTATACAGATTTAATTAAAAATTAAATACAGATAATGCAAGAAATGCCATAACATGAAAAATATGAGATGAAATGCAGATCTTCCAGTGCCACAAATTCATGTATGCCTGGGTGAAGGTTTTGGCCAAGTGGCATCTCTTTTAGATTTATAGTTTTAATGTTATGGCTTAGCTAAATTTTCAGGTGTTGGCTTTTGTTATTTTTGTAAAAATATGAAAACATGCAAATCTGACTAGCTCATGTTACTTTTATAAAAGTACAGATCTTCTAGTTTCCAAAACATTTTAGTTTGTAATTTTTGGACATTTCAAACGCGAGATATGAATTTTTCAAACTTGAAAGAAGTTCGGGTCTAATTACGAAATTGCCACTAGAGCAAATTTGAAAAGGGGCGGTGCGCGCTCCGGCGGGCGGTGGCCGGCGCCGACGAGGTCGGGCGTGGCGGCGCTACGCTGCAGCTCGTGCTCTGGCTTTTGGGGAAAATGATGCGCGTGCGATGGGGAGCACACCGGTGGGGTTGGTCGGGTCCCGTGGTGGCCGGAGAGGCGGCGCAACGAGCGACGGAGCTCGCGGGACTCCGACGAGCTCGCGCGGGTAGCACAGAGGGAGAGGGAGAGCGGGATTTGGCCGGGGAGCTTCACCTGCGTGTGGGGAAGCACGGCGTGGGGTTGCTCGAGGTTGGCGATAACCGCAGAGGCGGCTCGTCGGAGGAGGTGCGGACGGCCGTGACGGTGCTCTCCCTTCTTCCCCGATTCCGGCGGCGGCTCGCGAGACAGGGAAATGGAGTGAGGGGAAGCCGGCGGGGGTACTTGCGCACCGTTTGGCGGTGAGGATTGAGCGGGAGGGGCTGCCTAGACGCGAAGCTCCGAGGGGCGGCCATGGCGTCCGTGCGGGGCGGCGGCGACCGTTTCTTCAATTCACGAGGCGAGCGAAAGGGGAGGCGGCCAGGCAGGGGCGTGGGGAGGAGCGGAGGGAGCCGGGGCGATGATTGGGGCTGCTCGGATGGGCCTTGGCTCCTGTGCAGCGTTTTCTAAGGGAAGAGGAGGACGACGGCAGGGGCGGTCGCGGTAGGGGGGCTTCGCCTTAAATTCCGGCCGTTCCTGTTGGCCGGCGGGTACAGGGGCGGTTGGGAAAGTGGCAGGGGGCTTGCGTGGCGATTTGACGGGGCAGGGCACGCGTGGGGGCGGCCGCGGTGGCGCCGGACCGGCGGGCGGTGCCGCCATTGCCCACCGGGCAATGAGCTCGATTTGGTTTTTCAAATTTCGAATCTGTGGTTTGAAACTTCGAGCAAAATTCATACTTCTGCTGCTTCAAATTCCGAAACAAAAATATGTAGAGCTTCAGGAGGATGTGCTCTAATTTTCATCTTTTAGTTTGAAGTTCTAAAAGTGACTCCAAAAATTCGTACAAAATTCTTAAACTGGAACGTTTCAGATTTGAATTTGAATTTTTGGGCATTCAAAACTTTATTAAAAAATTTGGTAAAAATGCTGTAAATTCCTCTTTTTACATGAGCAATGCAGTGGTGCAAAAATATAGGGGTGGTGTCTTTATAATTTTTGCACTTCCCTTAGGGGTTGGTTAGGGTTAGGGTTTTAGTTAGGTTTTTCATTTATTTCTTTTTATACTTCTTATTTTTCTTTCGGTAATTAGCATTGGTGCTTAGTGATTCATTAGCGCAGTGTTTAGTGTACTAATTACCTACTTAACCTTAATCGTGACACGGGATGTCACATTTATTGATGAGCCCATGGCTCCTGATATTGTTACATGTATGGAATCTTCAAGGAAGTGCAGTGATCCAATAGTTACTGCTGGTAGTCTTTCAAAATATTCAAATATTCAGTTTGGTGTTATTCCTTTTATTAAGAAATATAATGCAAATGAGGCCATATTTACTGTTGCTGGCATGTCAGCAAAGATGATTATTAGTGGTGCAACATTGCTCGAGAAAGGAGAGAAGAAGAAACCAAGAAAATATATTTGTATTGGTACTATGCAAGTTGAGCTTAAGGAGGACGCATCAGTCTGCATGCTCAATCGGGAGAAGGAGCTAATTTTGTCTAAGCATATGTATTAGGCACGGGGCCGTATTATTTAATTATTCCTATCATCTGAGTTTTAGCCTAGTTACTTAGTATTTCGCATGTGAGTCTTAGTCTGGTTACTTAGTCGGTTTGTTAACTATAATTAGGTAAGTCCGGATTGGATTATTGGGTGGAGTCGTACCAGAACCTTGTTTGGGTCTGACTAGAACTTCATGTGCCTGCGTGCACATATATGGTTTAGGGCCGGCCTTGTAACGGGGCAGTCAGGTTTTGATTATTGAGTGATTTGTCGAGGGTTCTCTTCCAGGCCAAGGGGTGGCGCCGCCATCCATCACCCTGTTGTGGGTACTGCTGCTGATCCTTGCTGGGATTATGAGGAGGACGTGATCAAGCTATGTCGCTTGGGTGCGCTCTGGATTTCTATCGAATCATCTTCTTCTGATCATGGTCAATAGCTGTCCGTGAGTGGAAGAAACTTATCTTGGGATTGGTTGCACTTTTGTAAGTTGATTCCTTTTATTTATCCATTCTGCTATTATCTCGTGGGTTGAATAAGGTCGACCTAAGTCCCCTGCTGTCGCCGTGTGATACTGCATCTTGTCTCGGTTCTTGTATTTTGGGTATCTTAATCTGAGTTTGGTAATCCTGCTCCTAATTACGTGCGTCAGTAAACTTGTGACTGCTGTTCCATTGGATACGAGATTACTTCTGCCACGTTCTATATTGAGATACTCTTATTCCTGTCGTGGAACACATCTAGTTGCTGCCCTGGTTGACAAATCAATATCATTTCACGGTGGATCTGTTGTGAGGTTTCTCCATTGGTTGGAATAATAGACAATTATTCCGTGTTAATAATTGTGCTGAAGTGCCAATTGACACATATTGATATTGTTCAATTTGAAATACATTTAGTCTAAGAATAAATTGTTTACTAGCTGCTAAGTACCGTGAAAGATTGGGACACGTCCTCGGATACCTTGCTGTGTCTTCATCATTTATGACAATCCCAAATTACCAGTATTTGATGTTGAAGATGCCCGGGCCCAACGGCGTTACGTCGTTTCGGTCCGACATCAAGACCGCGTATGCTTGTGAGGTACACAACACTGAATTGGCAACTCACGTCAATTGAGAGGAAGAACGTCGGGAAATCAGGCAGGCAGCTGACGTTTTTGAGACGCAAGCGCCGTTTGAAGAAGAAGGGCCATCTAAAAAGATCACCAAAAAGAAACCGAAGGCTGATGCGGTCGTTTCCAAGACTATTCAGCTTGATGAGACAGACCCCTCCAAGGTCACCCATATTGGGTCGACCTTGGGGACAAATAGGAAAGCGCACTCATTCTTTTCCTCCAGGAAAATAGGGACATCTTTGAATGACAACCTTCTGAAATGCCGGATGTCCCTAGGGAGAAGATTGAGCACGCACCGTTGGTGCGTCCCGACGCGAAGCTCGATCAAGTAGAAGCTCCGAGGTTTGCCCAAGACCGCAAGCAATTAAGAAAGAGATTACTAGATTGTTAGCAGCTAAGTTCATTAGGGAGGTGTATCATCTAGATTGGCTTGCCAATCCTGTCTTTGTACCAAAGAAGAATACTAAAGAATTAAGAATGTGCATTGATTATACGGATCTCAATAAGGCTTGTCCCAAAGACCCATTCGCGCTTCCTCGAATCGACCAAGTTGTTGATTCGACTGCTAGCTGTGAGCGTCTTTCGTTCCTTGATGCTTATTCTAGATATCATCAAATCCCCACGAAAGTTGAAGATTAGATTAAGACCGCGTTCATCACCCCTTTGGAGCTTACTCGTCACACGACTATGTCGTTCGGTTTGAAGAATGTTGGCGTGACCTACCAACGCGGTATGCAACGCTGCCTTGATTCTCAAATTGGAAGAAACACTAAAGCGTATGTGGATGATGTAGTGGTTAAATCCCGGAAGACTGAAGATCTTCTCTCGACCTGGTAGTTTAGCAATCTGCGGAACTTTTCCATGAAGCTTAACCCTGGAAAATGTGTGTTTGGGGTTCGATCTGAAAAGCTACTTGGGTATCCGGTATCGTGGCGTGGTATTGAAGCTAATCCAAAAAAGATTCAAACGATTGTCAGTATGAAACCCCCTAGTTGTTTGAAGGATGTACAAAAATTGATTGGGTGCATGGCTGCTCCGAGCCATTTCATTTCAAGACTAGGGATCAAAGGACTTCCCTTCTTTAAATTGCTCAAGAAGCGAGGATAAGTTTGAGTGGACAGAGGAGGCTCGAGGCTGCATTTGAATTGCTCAAGGGATATATAATCCGCCAGTACTAATACCGCCGGAACCTGATGAGACTATTCAGTTATACATATCTGCGACGACCCATGTTGTTAGCACGGGCCCGACGATCGATCAGAAGGAACAAGGACATCTGCAGCTGGTTCAGCACCCGGTATATTTTGTGAGTGAAGTTTTAATAGAGTCAAAGATGCGGTATCTTCAAATGCAGAAGTTGATATATGCTGTAGTGATAACATCAAGGAAGTTAAAGCACTATTTGATATGATCTAGACTGATCTTCCGAGAGGTAGAAGGGGTAAACTCGAATTTGGAGAACTCGACGTTGACGGTACGGCTTCAAATCAACACGATTCGATCCTGCAACCGCTACACCACTGCTCCGTTGGTTATCAACCAAGCACAACTTGATTGACCCGCCGAGAAGGCCCGAGTCGGCCCAAAAGGATGACGCAACACCTTGTCGGAAGCACACAGAACGATCCGCGATGGTTCTAGAGCTAGGACCAGAACCAAAACAACCGTGTCGTCGTCCTCTTTCCAACGCCTCGGAAACGCCTCACTCCGATGTCGTATGAAGGAGATATCATCAAATCGTTCGAGGCAGGTTTATCGAATCCGAATCGAATGCGCCGGCGGAGTTGGAGGTAACTTGTAACTTGGAGGAAATTGTAGCTTGAGCGCTCCTAGCTTGGCGATGTCCTCATCATCCCCCTCTTCTTGAATTGGAGTCGTCCTCGACTCCATCTTATCACCAGCCTCCTGCAAAAGGTTAGCAATAGAATGCCAAGTGCAAGACATAGTATCACTAATGAAATTAACATCGTGAGAGCATAGTATAACATGGTGCACCATAATTATCACAAAGTCTAGCAGAAGCATCACTAGTAGCAAGGTAAACACCTCCCTTTAACTTAATATCTTTGTGTGAAACATTAGAAGGTGAAGCACTATCATTTTTATCCTTAGCATTTTCAGCAATAGCCTTAAAATGATTCTGAATTTCAGCAGGCGATAAAGGCAGCAAAATAATGTTCTTATTATTATGCACAAAGGTATATATATTAGATCCATCTGTGACATCCCCTCCGGGACACCCGGGAATCGGTACAGGGGGACACTCGACGAAGCAAGTTACAACAGTTCATCATCTCATACAAGCCAGAATATATACATCATGGTATAATACAACCAGGTTCTCAAAATACAAGCATCCGACAGCGGAAGCAAAAATGTTACCGAAGTTAGAATACTACGATTCTTGCAGCAGAACTTATTCTCTTTTCAACAAAAGACCACTAGCGTGATGTACTGAGCCCGTCGTACATCACGATCCTCCTTGCTCGGGCGTCGGGATTCGTCCCCATTGGAGCGAATCACTCTCGGGACACTGCTCCTCTTCCGGACAGCTACGGCAACGATCGTGGAAGAACGACGCTTGCCCTGAAATTATAACGAGCAAACCCCGAGTATTCTAATACTCAGCAAGATCGACCCGTCAACAAGCACGCTAAGGCCGACGCCTAGTATGCAAAGGCTTTCCGGCTGTGGAGTTGACTCTCTTGCGAAAATAGCACTAATGGTTGATCCTTACTTTCAAGTTTTAGCTCGAGGTTAAGTTCAATAGAGAATAAGGTTTTTGCAGTCTACAACTACCGCAATCAAGTTTGCAAGAAAGGATCACTTGCGACCAACAATTCTTTCATCTCTCATCCTCATCTTTCAGTTGATTACTACGATGTGACGAGCTAAACAAGCGGTACTCATTACTGCGAGGGACAGCGATTCGAATCGATTTTATACCAGCTGGCAAAACCCGTCGACACGACGTATACGCACCGCACCGGTCGTATACGACAACTCCCTCGACAGCAGACTAGCCATTTCCAACTCCCCGGGAATATGGCGACCCCACGACTTCATCCGTGGGCGACCCATTTCCCTTCCGTGAGACTAACCTCTCACTAACAGCCGATAAAAGAGAGTTGGCTACGCTACATCTCCGGGGCGGTAGGGTACATCAGCTTGCTGGGCCCATGATACTAGCATGTAGTACGGTACGTTCGGACTTGTTCAACTAGGCCGACAACGGTACGGTCCTTGACCGGCAGACGGGGCTGCCACCTTGCAAGACCTCATCTCCGTCTTGCTCTTTCTCCTACGGGACCCGTCCGGTCTCGGCTTATTAACATCTTCACTTCCACTCTCATCTTTCTCTTATCATTCCTTTTAGCATAAAACATTGAACCAGTCATTATCCTATATCTCGCGAGTAGTGTAGGACACCACCGGACTTCTACGGATTCCCTAAGACATAAGCTTAGCAGTTATCGAACTCTATCGAGCTACCTGTACCAAGTATAGCATAAACAAATGGAAACCTATCTCATGCATCTAGGGTATCAAGCAACTCCTATAACCTAATGCACAATCACGACTCATTAATTGTGATAAAAGAAAAGACTTTAAAATCATAGGTGGGATGCACGGGGCTTGCCTTGACGCGAGTCGGGGTTAGCTTCCTCGGCGCGTGGGTCGACTTCGAGATTCCCTTCGCCTACCGCGACCTCGGGTGGAACCTTTGATCACCTCGTAACCTAGGTCGACCAACAATGCATCGCGAATCACAACCATGTATGCATGAATGAACGTGATACGATTATGCAAAAGTTTTATTAATTATGTTCGATAATTTAATAATTAATGCTTCATCACATTGGTTAATTAATAATTCACAAATAAGCACGTTCATTAAACAATAATTAGCAATTAGTTATGCTCATTAATTAATGCTTAATCAAGGTTATTAATTATTAATTAATCATGGTCCCTAGTTAATAATTAATTAAGTTCATTAATACTAAACACTTATGTTTTGTGATTAATAAACAATTTTGTTTATTAAACAATAAATAAATCATTATTTATGTGACATGTGATAATAGGATAAAGTTTAAGTTTAATTTTGGAAAATAATTTTCATAATTAATTTCGTCTGCAGATACCTCCTTCATCTAATTAAATTATTTTTTTCTTCATTAAACATTTAATTAACATAAAATAATAGCTTTTCCTTAAACAAGAAAGTGATTAAATACTATCTATGAAATAAAAATACTCAAAATAAATATTTTATTTCATAAACAGATAAATCTTATTTTTCCGAGTCTAACAAACTTGGTTTTGCATTTTTCTGATTCTTAATGAATTTTCTACGAATTTTCGAAAATTGAAATGGGTTATGTGCCACACACTCGGGCTATAGGGTGGGCCACGGAAATCCCCACGTGGCCACACTCGATCCCACGCGTGTGGCCCGTGGTGTGGCGCCACCGCTGCGGCCGAGGGACGGCGACGCGGCCACCGGAGTTGGCCGCCGGTGCCCCAAACCTCGCCGCGGACCCACCTAACTACGCTACACCACCGGGCGAACTCAACGGAGAGGATAAACTCGCATGAGCTCGACCCTAGCCATGCCGGCGGCGACGATGGGACGTGGCGGCGCTCCGACGTGGTGCGGGGCTCGCCCGAGTGCTCGAGAAATAGGGAAAAATGCTCCGGGAGCTTCTACGCAACATGAGCAAGCTCGTTGTGGAGTCCTAGATATGAGCAGGTCCGGAAGTTGGTGCTCACCGTGGAAGCTGCGGACGGAGGCGACCCGAGCTGCGAGAAGAAGGTGAAATCCGCGACGACTCGTGAATGAAACTCGATGAGCTCTTGTCCTAAAGCTAAAGGAGTGAAGTGCGCAACATCACGAAGAGAGAAGGGGCAAATGGCTCACCGGGCGAGTGAGAATTCTTGAGCCGCGGCGGATGAACACGGTGGCGGCCCGAGGAAGAAGATGACCGGATTGGGACGGGTTGGTGGAGTTGGTGGCGATTGCTGACCACGGGAAGCCGAAGCAAGCCGTTGCGGAGCTCACGGCGGTGTTGGTTCGGACGAGGAGTGGCTGGAGCGGCCCGGCGGCGTAGCTCCGGAGAGGCGGCAATGGCGGGGAGGCGTGGAGTGGAATGGGAGAGGAGAAGAGAGAAATGAGGGCCGGGAGGGGCTTTATCCCCACCGCGAGGCGTCACGGCAAGCAGCTGTGTGGCCGGGAGGCGTGGCGGCCGGCCGGAGAGGCGGTGCGGCCGCGGCGGCGCTAAGACGCGGGAGAGAGAGAGAGGAAGAAGAGAGCGGCGCCGGGCCGATCCCGCCCATTTTGCAAAAAACGCCCTCGACTTTCGGGTAATTAAAAAGTAACCTTCCCGAGCTCCAAAAATTCCCAAAAAATTTCAGGGGTGTAATTGAAAGTATTTCGGGCATTTTTCCTATTAAGTCGAGGTTAAGATTCCAAATCATTTTCGAATAAAAAAATTCATAGCTAAATTAACAAAAGAAGCTTTCTTTATTTCATGTAAATATTTTTACAAGGCAAAATAATTTCAGGGGATTTTTATAAATCTTTATTTATGATGTTTGAGCAATAGAAAATGTTAAACATATATTTTCCTTTTACTTAAATTCTTTTTAACATTTCCTTTAATCTTTTAGCTAGGCGATATTTTATGTGCATTTTCAAACACAAAATGTGATAACTGCATAAATGTAATATGATGCAATGCTCATGATGACATGAAATGCATTTATTTTCCGAGAGTTGTTACAGCCCTCCCCCTTACGAGAATCTCGTCCCGAGATTCACGATCGAAGCAACTATACGATAGTGCTAAAGAACTCAGGGTAGTTTGATATGAGAAACTCCTCTTGCTCCCAAGTAGCTTCAGCTTCCGAGTGATTACTCCATTGAATCTTCTAGAACTTGATGGTCCGATGTCGAGTCACTCGATTCTTGGTGTCGAGAACTTTGACCGGACGTTCATCATAAGTCAAGTCCGGCTGTAACTCGTTCCACTTCGGTTGTCGGTATATCCACCGGTGATTTCAAACACTTTTTCAGTTGTGACACGTGGAATATATTATGTATACCCGCCGGGTGTCTGGCAACTCCAAACGATATGCCACAACCCCACATCTTTCTAGGATTGGAAACGGTCCAATGTATCGTGGTGCTAACTTGCCCTTGATTCCGAACCTTTGAACACCTTTAGTAGGAGATACTCGAAGACTTGATCTCCAACCTGGAATACTAACTCTCGAAGTCTTTTATCGGTATAGCTGATCCGTCGAGACTTAGCCCTCTTGAGATTCTGCTGAATTAGACGTACTTGTTCCTTTGCATCTTTTACTAGATCTGGTCCGAAGATTACTCTTTCTCCACTTTCGGACCAATTCGGAGGTGTACGACGACTACGTCCATACGGGGCTTGGAATGGTGACATTCCGGCACTCTCTTGATAGTTGTTATTGTACAAGAATTCTGCCAACGGTAAACACTTCTCCCAATCTGTACCGTAGGTCAAGACACATGCTCGAAGCATATCCTCGAGATATTGATTGATCCTTTCTGTCCGCCCATCCGTTTGAGGATGATACATTGAGCTTCGTATTAGTTTGGTTCCCAATGATTCATGTAGTTATTCCCAAAATCTGGAGACAAACTGCGTTCCTCTATCCGATATAATGGTCTTCGGCACTCCATGCAAACGAGAGAATGCGAGCGATGTACAGCTCTGCATACTTCTCGGCAGATGTACCGAGTATGTACCGGTATGAAGTGAGCTGACTTCGTCAATCTGTCCACAACAACCCGGATAGAGTCATGCTTTCGTGGGCTTAGTGGTAACCCAACGATGAAATCCATGCTGACATCTTCCCACTTCCATTCAGGAATACTCAAAGGTTGTAAGGGTCCCGCCTACTTCAAGTGCTCGGCTTTGACTCGCCGACGGACATCACACACATTGACATACTTGGCTATTTTCCGCTTCATGCGTGTCCACCAAAATCTTTGCTTCGGATCTTGATACATCTTGTTAGTTCCAGGGTGAATAGAATACTTGGACATATGAGCTTCATCCATTATCTTCTTGCGAAGTGATATATCTTTTGGTACTACCAATCGATTCTTGAACCAAATAACTCCTGCATCGTCCTCTCTGAAGCATTTAACCTCACCTTTTCCGAGTCGTCTCCTTATGTGTTCCATACCAACACTTATATGTTGAGCTGCTATCACTTCTTCACGAATGGTAGGGATAAGAGCCAGATTTGTCAATGCTCCATACGGAACAATCCGAAGATTTGGCTCTTCACTTCCTTGGAGAGATACTTGAATCAAGAGTTGAGCCATGAGATTATTGCAATGAACTTTGCGACTTAGAGCATCGGCTACCACGTTTGCCTTGCCCGGGTGATAGTGAATTTCCAACTCATAATCCTTGATTAATTCTAACCATCTACGTTGACGCATATTCAGATCTGCTTGGGTGAAAATATACTTAAGACTTTTGTGGTCGGTGTATAAATGTACCAAATTACCCAAGAGATAGTGCCTCCAACCTTTCAATGCAAGAACCACTGCTGCTAATTCCAGGTCATGGGTAGGATAGTGTTCCTCATGACGCCTAAGTTGTCGAGAGGCATAGGCGATCACTCGACCTTCCTGCATTAGAACACATCCGAGCCTCGTTCCCGATGCATCACAATACACATCGAAAGGCTTTGTCGGATCCGGTCGAGCAAGTACCGGAGCTGTTGTCAGCAATTTCTTTAATGTTTGAAAAGCTTCTTCACATTCTTTGCTCCATACGTACTTCTTATCCTTTTCCAATAGTTTAGTCATCGGCTTGGCGATCTTCGAGAAGTTTGGAATAAACCTTCCGTAGTTACCCGCCAATCCTAAGAAACTTTTGATTTGTGAGACGGACTTCGGTGGTTTCTAATCCAACACTTCTTGAACTTTGCTTGGATCAACGGCCACTCCTTCGGCTGATATCACATGACCTAGGAACGGCACTTCCTTTAGCCAAAACTCACATTTGTTGAACTTAGCGTAGAGTCGGTGATCCCTTAGTCGTTGCAACACAACTCTCAAATGCCTCGCATGTTCCTCCTCGGACTTGGAGTAGATCAAGATGTCGTCAATGAATACCACGACAAACTTGTCCAGCTCCGGCATGAATACCGAATTCATGAGATACATGAAATGCGCTGGTGCATTGGTCAATCCAAAAGACATTACTAGGTACTCATAAAGTCCGTATCCGGTGGAAAATGCGAGTCTTCGGTATATCTTCAGCTCTTATCTTAATCCGATGATATCCCGAGCGAAGATCTATCTTAGAGAAAACCTTGGCGCCCATCGGTTGATCAAACAAGATGTCAATCCTCGGAAGAGGGTACTTGTTCTTGATGGTAACCGAATTCAGAGGTCTATAATCCACACATAACCTCAATGTCTTGTCTTTCTTCTTCACGAACAAGGCTGGGCATCCCCATGGCGATGAACTTGGACGTATATATCCCTTGTCCAATAATTCCTTTAACTGCACCTTCAACTCTGCCAGCTCATTCGGTGGCATCCGATACGACCTTCGTGATATTGGTGCTTGTTCAGTGCTGTAGCTCTATCTTAAACTCTACCGCTCGGTCCGGCGGTAGTCCCGACAAATCGTCCGGAAAGACATCCGGGTACTCACGGACGATGGGTATATCTTCCGGACTCTTACCTATAGCTTTATTAATCATTGGCAGCATAGCTTGGGGAAAAGTTAAGAGTAAGCAATCTCGACCATGAACAGGTGAGTTCGGATATACGGCTCGAGATGCTATATCCAATACTTGTCTTATGGAAATTCATCCATTGCATGCCAATAATTGCATCTAACCCTTGCCCATCCAATATGATTAACGAAGTAGAATAAATCTTGCTACCCAATCTTAATGGCATATTGGCAGTCTGCTTCATTTGTAAGAATTTTACCCCAGGTGTTGAGATAATATGTGTCCATGTCAACTTGGATGGTGTGATGCAATGCTTAGCAATATATGACTTGTTGATGAAATTATGCGTAGCTCCCGAATCAAATAAAATCATAGCAGGATGATCAGCGATAGAAAACATACCCGCTAAGATTTGTCCTCCTTCGGGTAGCTCCTCGGCCGTAGTAAAGTTGGCACGACCCGTCTTCACTTGAGCATTCTTGGCCTGTGCTCTTGGCTGATTCTGCGATTGTCCTTGAGGTCTAGGTGTATATGGTGCCTTCGAGGATATGGACAAGCTGCGATAGTAATGTCCCGGACGGCCACAATTGAAACATGGCGGTCCATTCTGTTGCGGTGCTTGACTCACCGGTCCGGGATTCCGAGTATTCTGCTATTGATAGGGCGGACGATATTGATTCGACCGTTGTTGCTTGAGATTGTTAGGGTGGCTGAGACTGCCGGTAGAAATTTGGACGAGAAGGTGTGTGCTGATAACGATGACCCGACGGTGCGGTGTAGACCAGCCTATACTTTGACGGTCCGCCACCTCCTTGTCCAGCAGCCGGCCTCTTCTTGTTCTTCTCCGTCCGATGAAGGCGGATAGAATCTTCCAACGCGATAGCGTCGCTCACAAAGTCGGTGAAGCTATCGGTCTTGTTTAGCACCGGGCGTGATCGCAGCTTGGTACCCATTCCTTCCTTGAACAAATTCTTCTTCTTGGCATCCGTGTCCACATGTTCCGGAGCATACTCGAGCAAGACGGTTAAATACCTTGGAGTAGGTATGCACATTCATGTCCCCTTGCTTCGATGATAGGAACTCTTTCCTCTTTTGATTCATTAAACCTTCCGGAATATGGTGCTCCCTGAAGGCTTTGGTGAACTCGCCCAAGAAACTTGATGTCCTGGAGGAAACATTGCCTTGTAGTTGGCCCACCATGCTCCAGCAAATCCTTGCAATTGATGGGAAGCGAAGAGTGTCTTCCGATGATCGGTGCATGGAAACAACTCCAGCTTCGACTCAATGGTGCAAAGCCGGTTATCAGCTTCTAATGGTTCACCCGCATCCGAGAAGACCGGGGGCGAACCGATAAGAAGTCCGAGAAAGTCACCCTCTCTTCCGGTGCATTCCGGCCTTGGTGACGTTCCTGTGGAGCGAGTGTTGCGGACCAATTGCTCCAATAATTCTCGCTGCTCCGCGCGAGAATCCAGCACAACTGCGATTGCTCGTGCCAATGTCGGGGGTGGTGGTGGTGTTTCCGCCTCGCGTTGAGAACTCTCCGGCTCATCACGTCTTCTTGTTCCAACCATTTTGTCCAAGAAAATTTTACGTTAGACATCTTCATTCCAACATAATAATGGAAGAAACAGGAATACATAGATGAGGAATTCCCAATGAATCTTATGCAACAACCATCTTTATTAGAACAACCACCAAATCCATAAACACATACTCATACATCCATGTTACAACGATTCCTAAGATACACTCATGCGTGGTTACATCATGCTCGTTATTTAACTAACACCTATTTTACATATTAATTTTCTCACTTGCTACTAGCTAGCACTCTACTCTTCTTCGCGAAGCTCCGGACGTCACTTCTGGCTTATGGAACTGCCTGTCTCGGATTCTCGCATCCTCTAGATGTAGAATCTTCGTGAAGTCTATGACTGAATCCACGTCCATTATCTCTTCAGGATCCTCCTCTTCTTCTTCGATTCAGCCTCCATGGGATTTTCCTGCACTATCTGGTTCATCCTCGGGAGGTTGCTGTCCTATTGCTTCATTCGGTATCGCATTGTGTGCCTGCAGCGAGATCTTGCTCTAACCGAGTGATCGGGGCATGTGCGTTTGCCAGCTGTTGATCCTTAAACTGAATCTGCTGCTCCTTGTTTAGCAACTGCGCCTCTCTAAGTGCTAACAACTCCTCCTTTTCCTGTAGTTGTCTCTCCAGCCTTACTACACGAACATCCTCCCTTTGTCCTCTTACTTCACTAACACCGGTACTCGTGCTGTCCATCTCTGTGGAGAAGTACGAATATCAGATACAAACAGAAACTAATCCTATTATTTCAGCAAAATCCTTTGATGCTAGCAACTGCATACATATATTACTACCACTTCTTTTTCATTATTTATTGTTTGTACAACTCAAACCCACTTTTCATACACTGCCATCCGACCAATACCTACTAGTACCCTATCTACATCTGACCTATGTCGAGTAAAATGTGGCTACCCTCCTACATTAAGGAAGTCACAACACAACTAAGCCGACGGCGCGTGGCTGTCGGCGTCCGACTCGACATCCTCTCGCTGGTGAGGCTGGTGGTGGCTCGTAGTCCATCCCGGAGACCTCCTCGGCGTCGTCCGGTGGAACCCGGTGGTGCTGCTGCAACTGCTGGAACTGCTCAAGCGGTGCGTCGTGGTCGTGGATCGGTGCGTGGTGTGCGTTGGCCAGCCCGTTGTACGATCCCTCCAGCTGACCCAACTCGAGCTCTCTCTCAATCGGGTTCTCCACCACGTGGTTACGCTGGGCTGTCATCGCTGCCAACTCGGTCGCGTGCACCTCGTCGGTCTCGATAGCGGCGTCTCTCTCCTCGGTGACCGTGGTCAGCTGCGCGTCCAACGCGATAGCCGCTCCACGAAAACCGTCACGGTCCAGGGTAACCTCCACCAGCTGCTCCTCCGGCTCGGCGATCCTGGCGTGGGACCTCCGAACCTCCTGGCAGTCCACTCGACGGCGGTGCTTCCAAGCGCCAAGCTGTCGGTCCTAGCTCTGCGTCCGCAACTCCGGACCGTGGACCCGCTGCTCCAGCTCTGCGACGCGTGCAGCCCGTGTGTCCTCCTCCTCCCGGGCGCGCTGCCTACCGCGAGTCATCGGCATCTGCAGGGAACATGTTTAAACTGGTTAAACACTTCTTCCCACAGAAGAAAACAAACAGAAATAACCTATACGAGTACTACGAAACTAGCTAAGTATACCCCAATATTTATTTAGCACACAACATGACATGATGCATGCTCGTAACTAACTATACGTACTATAGTACATAAAACTACGACGAATAGTTAGCACTTCCTAAAATCCGAACGTCGAACAGTTAGTAAAAATCTAACTATTCTACATCCTTATAGGGCTCCGCACTCTTTCGTTGTCTATCGTACTAACGTGTTAAGTTTTCAAAATAGGCTTGTAATGATGTACTCGTTGCCTCCGAACCGCTCCGATACCAGCTGCGACATCCCCTCCGGGACTCCTAGGAATCGGTACAGGGGGACACTCGACGAAGCGAGTTACAACGAGTTCATCATCTCATACAAGCCGGAATATATACATCTTGGTATAATACAACCAGGTTTTCGAAATACAAGCATCCGGCAGCGGAAGCATAAAATGTCACCGAAGTTAGAATACTACGATACTTGCAGCGGAACTTATTCTCTTTACAACAAAAGACCACTAGCGTGATGTACTCGAGCCCGTCGTACATCACGATCCTCCTTGCTCAGGGCGTCGGGATTCGTCCCCATTGGAGGGAATCACTCTCGGGACAACTGCTCCTCTTCCGGACAACTACCGCAACGATCGTGGAAGAACGACGCTTGCCCTGAAATTATAACGAGCAAACCCCGAGTATTCTAATACTCAGCAAGACTGACCCGTCAACGAGGCACGCTAAGGCCGACGCCTAGTATGCAAAGGCTTTCTGGCTGTGGAGTTGACTCTCTTGCGAAAACAGCACTAATGGTTGATCTTTACTTTCAAGTTTTAGCTCAGAGTTAAGTTCAATAGAGAACAAGGTTTTTGCAGTCTACAACTACTGCAATCAAGTTTGCAAGAAAGGGTCATTTGCGACCAACAATTCTTTCATCTCTCATCCTCATATTTCAGTTGATTACTACGATGTGACGAGCTAAACAAGCGGTACTCATTACTGCGAGGGACAGCGATTCGAATCGATTTTATACCAGCTGGCAAAACCCGTCTACACGACGTATACGCACCGCACCGGTCGTATACGACAACTTTTCCCGCTAGCACCTGACAGCGAGACTAGCCATTTCCAACTCCCCGGAATATGGCGACCCCACGACTTCATCCGTGGGCGACCCATTTCCCTCCCGTGAGACTAACCTCTCCCTAACAGACCAGTAAAGAGAGTTGGCTACGCTACATCTCCGGGGCGGTAGGGTACATCAGCTTGCTGGGCCCATGATACTAGCATGTAGTACGGTACGTTCAAACTTGTTCAACTAGGCCGACAACGGTACGGTCCTTGACCGACACGAGACGGGGCTGCCACCTTGCAAGACCTCATCTTCGTCTTGCCCTTTCTCCTACGGGGCCCGTCCGGTCTCGGCTTATTAACATCTTCACTTCCACTCTCATCTTTCTCTTATAATTCCTTTTAGCATAAAACATTGAACCGAGTCATTATCCTATATCTCGCGAGTAGTGTAGGACACCACCCGACTTCTACCGATTCCCTAAGACATAAGCTTAGCGAGTTATCGAACTCTATCGAGCTACCTGTACCAGTATAGCATAAACAAATGGAAACCTATCTCATGCATCTAGGGTATCAAGCAACTCCTATAACCTAATGCACAATCACGACTCATTAACCGTGATAAAAGAAAAGACTTTAAAATCATAGGCGGGGTGGACGAGCTACGAATCGCCCTAGCCCCTTTGTCATGTAGTGTCGCTGGAGCCGGAGTCGATGTTGTTCGAAGGAGAGCTGCCTCATTCCCAACATCCGGACGAGGTGGCGTGGAGAAGCCATGTTCCGGAGGGATCTAGTCCTCATGCATCGGAGAAGGCCGAGGTGAAGGTAGTGGCTCAAAAGAAATCTCGGGGTCAACCGGTGCTTCCTGAGTAGGAGGAGGCGTAGGTGCGGGCGAAGAATGCGCTAGAAGAACGACGATCTCGCGTCGAAGCCAAAGGATGATATGATTAATCGCATCCTCGAGTGTCTCAATACCATCATCCTCCTCTCGGATAATCAAGGTCGCAAGCAAGATAGTTGTCCTGAACCTTGATAACTTGGACTCTAGCACACTCCTGCAGAACCGGTACATCGTTAAATGTACGTCCAGGGATCGCAATGCCCTCTCGCTACCTTGACGGTCTTCCCTCTCTTGCCGAGCGTCATGTACAGCTCACAAGGTGTATTCTCCGTGATGTCATCCACAAGGTACCTGGTGGCATCAGGCGCAGAGCCATGACTGCTTGGAGGCCGAGCATACGGACTTGGGTTGTCAATGTTGAGTTGAAATTCCGGTACCACGATAGGTTGCATGACAGCTTGAGGATTATTCTTCATGAATTCGTAGAAGTTTTTTACCCACCATTCATGATTGATACCCTGTTGCTCTCGTGGCCCACACCTACTACATTCTTCACTTGTGGCAGCAGACGACACTTCTTTCAATCGTGCCGGTGAAGAGACCCCTCTTGTACGACCCCGATGTTCATCGGTCCCGATGGCAACAGATCAACTCATCCGTCCGTGGATTGAGAGTACCTTCCTTCGTTGGGCGGCTACTTGCTTTGGTTTTTGCAAGACTTCGGTAACCCCAGAGCTTTTCGGCACCAGCTGCCCATCGGCAGTGGACTTTGAACGCCCAAGCACCCAATTTCGGGTTCGTTCACCGCATCCTTCTAACGGGTCCAGGATTCCAGCTTGTCGGCGTTGTTCTTCCATACTCCTTCATTTCTTCACTTTAGCCTTGTATCCTCCTGGTCCCAGATTAGGACGCAAGTTGTTCTTTCTACTCAAGCTTTGGAAAATCTCGCTCTTCTTTTTAGCATCGTTGGAGGAGACTTTCTCGACGAACGAGTTCCAATCATTAGGCGTGATAAAACCATACTTCGGAACGGTGTGAGGCCCTTCCGGACAAACTTCGTATTAAGGGTTGTCCCGAACGTCATCGAGCACCTCCCCATGGTTTTCGGAGTAGCATTTTTTGCCCGTTCGGAGACTTCGGGTGGAAAAATGTAGGTTCTACTCAAGTTCTCCCATAACATGTCCTTTTCATCTGGTTGGCACGTCAAGCCAGCTGTCATACTTAATGTTGATTGCGGTTCGGACTAATACACCGCAATCATTGCGCCGGTTCGCGTTGACGCCTTGAGGCTCAAGCTGGAGCCCCATCCTTGTCTATTGCCGTAACAGACTTGTTTGTATTTCTTTGCCCTTTGTTCCGTCTTTCTACGAGTGGACGCTGTTGCAGCAGCGGCCTCCGACGATGTGGGAGGAGCATCTTCAATAAATAAGCGTCGAGCACTACGACGTGTTTCAACAACCTATTGAAAATATAGTTAGAGAACGTTTTAATTAAACAATAATTCTTGTCCATGAAATATGATTTTGACGATGCGATACCTCATCATGTACGTCATCGTTTGGGTTGTAATCAGGGTCGGGTTGCTCAACCCGTTGCCTTTTACCGCAAGGAATCTCGAGAGGAGAAGGTTCCTCAAACGATGTTGAATGATCGGAACCGTTAGCTGATTCATGCGCCGACACGGGGCTACGAACAGGTTCAGCTTCTTTGCCTTGATCCATTGTTAAGCTTGCTAAAAGAAAAAAATAGATACGCATATTGTTAAGCTTCTTTACGTTGATAACACGTAAGAATATCGCTACAAAAGTGTTTAAAAAGGCTGTCAATTAACGGCTCTCACTATTTAAAATGGCCATCAATTATTGGTAGAGACAATTAAAAGAAAAAAAAAAGAAAGAAGGGATAGCATCGGAATCATAGAGTAGAGGAGGTAGACGACATAGAAGGACATACAATGTAGAACAGTTTCATAAGAAAGGCAGGTGCACACTATGCAATGCATACCACAATTTATACGACCTCGAGGTAAATAGGTCGGGATACTTGGATATCCTCCGGAAAATCAAATATAATGTGCCGTACACATCACAAAGATAATCCGAAGAATACCCAAGCATCCGACCATGTCTACCTAAGGTCGTACGAGTTGCGATATCTCTTGCATTTTATTGTACCAACCTTCCTAATGAAACACACCCTACATTCTACATTCTTCCACCCCATCTACCTCGTCTCCTATTAAAAGTCATCATCCGCGGAAAGATGCTCTCATTGCAGGTTGCCGAATCAACGGCCATCCAACGCTATCATTAAGTTCATCGACTCGTATGGCAACTTGTTTGCAACATCCGAGGATGCGGTCCATGCTGCCACACTCATCTCACTTTGCCCGCTTTCATCATCGAGCATGGCTAGACCAAGGAGAGAGACAGAGAGAGAGTAAAGATAGGATAAAAGAGAGAAAAGAGAGGAAATAGAGGAGAAAAGAGAAGAGAGTAGAGAAGAGAAAATAGTTTTATTTTAAAAAGGTGGTCTAGCCATGAAAGAGAGGAAGAGAGGAGAAAAGAGAGGAAATAGAGGAGAAAAGAGAGGAAAGAAAGGGGAAAAAAGAGAAGAGAGTAGAGAAGGGAAAATAGTTTTTATTTTAAAAAAGTGGTCTAGCCATGAAAGAGAGGAAGAGGAGAAAAGAGAGGAAATTGAGGGCTTATGAAAATATAGAGGAAGAATAGGTGCAACATAGGCAGTTATATTTATTCTTTCGGCCTAGATTGCCTCAATATATCATCAATCATCGATCAACGAAATGACCGAGAGGAAAAAACAGATGTGACTAAATCGGGGAAGAAGTAAGCGGGCATGACTGATCCACATATGAGCGGACTCGAATATAGCGGGCAACCAGGCAAAATTCAGTGAACATGTTCGATAAATAGTAGGGCTACCGAGAGGTAGAACATGTTCAATGCTATTTATCGATAAATAGCAGGGCTACCATGCGAGAACATGTTCGATGCTTGAGCAATAGACTAGGCAAGCGGGAGCACTAAGCGAGCAGGAGCAATTGATCTGCTAAGCGGGCAATTGTAACCAAGCAATTATTGTTGCATCGGAGAGTCATTCCCAATTTTTAGAATTGGCTAAGCAATGACAAGACAAAGATATATATAGTATATAAACAATGTTCATTCTGCTCTCAAAAGTGGGTTGCTGCTCTAGACGAGCCTTCCAACACTATGGTGATCAAAGATCCCCGACCGGACAAGTAACGACCAAACTTACAAACTTAAGATTTAAATCAATTATTATCAAGGGCCTAGCAAGCTGATCGAACAATTCCATGCAGATTATCATCGAGCGTATAAACCAGCAATTCCGGACCTAGCACATTATCATCGAGTAATTTAATCCACCAACATTGGTCATTACGTTCTTGTCTCACTACACCGCATATCATCATCGAGCAATTTAATCCACCAAATAGCGCAATCACACCCAAGCACACAGTGCTAGCAAATTGCACTGCACAGCCCATTCACATTCACCCGAATACCGATGGCCACGCTGAACACATTCAAATAATTCAGCAAAACCGTGGCAAAATTACCACCATTCACAGCTAATTTAGAGCTAACATAAATCAGTTAGCACTAGGATCATTTAGCGAAACCGGGAAGAATTCAGAGCTAACATAAATCACCATTCGAGCATTGAACATGTTTGATAGGCAAAACATGTTCGGTGCTAATTATCGATAAATGGTAGGGCTACCGGGCACAATTCTTCATCATCACGGAACGGGCAACAATAATTAAGTTTAGGGAATCCGGTGTGCTACCTTCTTACATTCACAGAGTAGGCACAAAACATATATGGATTCACCATCATAGAGCGAGCACAATAATTAAGCTAGCGAGATATGGATTCAACATCACAGAGCATGCGAGGCACAAAACGAGGGAGGGGGAGGGGGAGAGGGGGAAGGGGCGTACCGGGGAGGGCCGACGAGGAGGTCGAGGCCTCACCGTCGGGAAGGAGGAAGAGGAGGGGAAAGGGGAGGGGGGAAGGCGTACCAAGGGAAAGGGAAGAGGAGGCAACCGGCGTCGTGGGAGGGCCGCGAGGAGGGCGGCGACGAGGAGGGACCCGACGTCGTGGGAGGGCGGCGAGGTCGATGAGGCGGTGGCGCTCGATCGTGAAGCCCACGGAGGCTGCGCGGTGGCGCTCGGACGGCGCCGGGGCACGGACGGCGACTCTTGTGGATCTCGAGCGGCGACGGTGAGGCTTGTGGATCTCGAGCACGGTGGCGACGGCGACGGGGCACGGCGCCGAGGCACGGACGGCGACGCTTGTGGATCTCGAGCACGGCGGCGACGGCGAAGCTTGTGGATCTCGAGCACGGCGGCGACGGCGACGGGGCACGGCGCGGCGACGGCGGCTAGGGTTAGGCGAGGCGCGTGAGAATGGCTAAGTCCCAAAAGGGGACGGGAGATATTTATAGGCGAGGCCAATAATATCGGGCAATGCTGACCTTAGCACCGCCCGATATTACAGGTAACCCTATAATATCGGACGTGCCGACGTCATCCTAGCCTCGTAATATCGCTCCGATGACGTCGGCACGGATGAATGTCATTTTTTTTTATTTCTTACATTTTTATTTTCTACGCTATATTGATTTTTGATCTGAAATTTGGCACGAAATTGACTCCATTGTTTCCAAGCACAAATATATTTTTTATTTATTTTTTATCATATTATTTCACTAATATATTAAAACTAGGAGATGAACTTTTATGAGTTTAACATGAATTAAATATTTCAAATAATTCTACAAAAATTACAGTAGTTTGTAATTTTTACATAAGTTGTGTATGCCAAATATTAGTTCAAAACTAATAAGAAATCTACACATAGAAAAAAAACAAAAGAAACGTCGGTTTTGCAATTAATTTGACCATTTTATTTTTGCAAAGTACAAGTTATTTTGACCTCATTTTTGGCATGACACTATTTCAACACCATTCCAACCCAAATATATATTTTATATATTTTTTAAAAGATTTGTATGAAAAAACATATTCAAATGGGACATGTAGTCCTAAGTGAAATGAGTTTCATACGTAAATTCTTGTTGGTTCGACTCCTAACATTTTTCTACTTTTCAAAAAAAAAACCAGAAATAACATGTGTGTATTGGAACAAGTTAGGCATTCAAACAAAAAAGTGCAGTAAAATTCACAACGGTTATCAAAATAAAAATGTTTAAATAAATGTTAAACTTGGACCATGATTTCGTACATAGGTACGTAAAGAAAATAATATTAACTTAGGAAAACTAACTCTCCTAAGTGATAGGTATGAATTTTAGGAAAAAAAATCGCTCAATTTGGACAATATTTGACTAATATAAACTAGTTTGAAAAATTAAATACGAATCAAAAGAAGAAAAGAGACTTATCCTGACGAACCAGTAGCATGAACTAGGGCCAACATGTGGGGCCCACGTGTCATTGAACTAGGGGCGAGTGGTTTTGGAATTCATTTGAGTTATTATGAATCAAAATATTTGAAAAAATTAAATTATTTTTAAATTTTAATTTTCAAGATTTTAGTTTTTTTACTTTTTAATTTTTTATTATTTTAATTATTTTTAACTACTTTATTATTTTTTGGGCCTTTTGAATTCAATTAGTTTATTTTCATTTATTCTGAATTGTTTTCATTTATTTGAATTATTCTAAATTATTTTCATTTATTTTTTATTATTCTGAGTTGTTTTCATTTATTTTTGAATTATTTTTAGTTTATTTTTATTTATTTTTGAATTATTTTTCAATTATTCTGATTTTTTAATTTATTTTTAATAACTCGGAATCAATTTAATTTAGTTAGGTCGGTCCAGCTTGTAATAGCGAGGTCGTCGACGTCACTGCCCGCTATTACAGTCGCACTCGCTCGAGGGGATGTGGTTTAGTACCACATCGCCCACACAATGACGCGTCGCGCCCGCCCAATCGATCTCCTATGAAACTTGTTGGACTGCTTGAAGATGCACTAGGCCCCTTAGTGGGTTTTGGTGATAAATGACAAATGATTAAAAATTCTAATGTAGTTATTGAGTCATTGTGCAGGACAACAAAATAGTAGTATCCACAATGTGAGAAAGCAAACCCCTCAATTAAAAAGTGAACAAGTACTCAAAAAAGCAAAGATTACAAGTTTAGATTTATAGCTTCTTGAGTATAGGTGTGCCAAACTATTAAGAGGGGTGAAACGATCTTACGTGCGAGGGAAGAATGTGCTCTAGTTATCCTCAAAACACTTGGAACCAAAATACCAACTCAACGAAGAACAAAAAGCCTATCTTTTCCTAACATCTACACACACGACGGAAGTTCCGTCCGGGCGACGAAAGTTCCGTCGGTTCCGAGAGAATTTTGGACGGAAGTTCCAAACATGACGGAAGTACCGTCCGGAGATCTTTTCCGGTTCAAATCTTGCCCGACGGAAGTTCCAGTCGGGCCGACGGAAGTTCCGTCGGTTCCGAGAGAGTTTTGAACGGAAGTTCTAACTCGGATGGAAGTACCGTCCTGGCATGTTTCGTAGTTGACCTAATAGGGTGACGGAAGTTCCGTCACCCACGGAAGTTCCGTCGGGTCCAATCATTGACTTGAGTAACGGCTCTTTTAGAGCCCACACTATATATAGCCTTGACCTAACCCGTGAGCAGAGCTGTTGGTGCTTTTTGAACTCTCGGATCTTGCTCAAGCTCTCTCTCTCACTCCTCTCCACTCCTCTTGAGATCCAAAGCCATTGGAGTGAGCTCCCATCTTGATTCCAAGCTTGACAGCATCAACCCAACCTAGAGCATATCTTCCCGTAGCAACTAATCTCGTTCTTCACTTGTTACTCTTGGAGATTCGTTCTCCTAGATTGGCTAGGTATTGCCTAGAGCTCCCAAGCTTGTGGTGAGCCTTGGGAAGTTTGTGAAGGTTGTGATTCGCCTCCGCAAGGAAAAGAATCCAAGGAAGAAGAAGAAAAACAAGTTTGACCTTTGTGGTCACTTGAGAGGATTAGGGTTGAAAGAAACCCGGCTCTTTGTGAGCTCCTCAACGGAGACGTAGGAACCTCTTTGTGAGGGGTCCGAACTTCGGTGAAAAATCTCCGTGCCTCTATTATTTGTTTTTGTTGTGTGTTTCTTCATTCACCTCTCGGGAGTGTTTTCGCCCGATCTATTTGCGTGTTGCGTGTCTACTAAATTCCTGCGGGTACAACACTCTCAAGGCAAAAAGGAAGGTTTCCATTCAAGTGGAATCGTGAGATTTCCTCCCTTATTCCTTTCCCTAAGTTTTCCTCTCACCACCACGACGGAAGTTCCGTCGGTGACGGAAGTTCCGTTAGTGGCGAATTTGACCTATTTGTTTTAAGTGTTGTAATTTCGGGTTTTTAGTTACGTTGCCTATTCACCCCCTCTAGGCAACTTTCACTACTGTTTGTGGCTCTGTTTGATTTGATGGGCTTTGTTTGTCCACGGGCTCGTGAAGTTGGGCCACTTATGAACCGGTTTGAGCCCGGTGATGGGCTTGCTTTAGTAATGGTGGTCCATTAGTAGCGGGTTCTAAAATTTTTTTTAATGTTCGAATGATGAGAAGATTAAATAAAATATATAAATAATAAGAAAAATTAATAAGGAACACATAGTAAGAAAATAAATTTAAAATACAATAAAAATGTGGTTATATGTATATCAATATAATTAGAAGATTAAATAAAATATATAATTAAAAAGAAAATATAATAAGGAACACATAGTAAGAAAATAAATTAAGTAAAAGTAATAAGGAAATTAAGTAAGAAAATAAATTTTAAAAAATAAAAATATGGTTATATGCACATCAATATAATGAGAAGATTAAATAAAATATATAATTAATAAGAAAGTTAATAAGAACTATTTTGAAGATATTATATTAATATGAATAAAAGTGGATGAAAAAAATTAAATTACATAATAATTTTTTAATTAGAATAACCAACAATCTTAATTATGGCCCACATATATTATATGAATATACCAATACCAATTTTTTTAATTTCTGAATAATGATAAGATTAAATAAAATTTATAAATAATAAGCAAATTAATAAGGAACACATAGTAAGAAAATAAATTAAAAAATAATAAAAATATGATTATATGCATATCAATATAATGAGAAGATTAAATAAAATATATAATTAATAAGAAAATTAATAATAAATAATTTGAAGATATTATATTAATATGAATAAAACTGGATAAAAAATTTAAATTACATAATAATTTTTAATTAGAATAACCAACAATCTTAATTAAGTCATGGCCCACATATATTATATGAAGATATCAATAAAGTGAATAATAAAATACAAATTGCATTTAACTAAAATTCCATTATATGTCACAAATACCAATTTTTTTAAATTTCCGAATAATGATGAGATTAAATAAAATTGATAAATAATAAGCAAAATTAATAAGGAACACATAGTAAGAAAATAAATTAAAAAATAATAAAAATATGATTATATGCATATCAATATAATGAGAAGATTAAATAAAATATATAATTAATAAGAAAATTAATAAGAAATATTTTGAAGACATTATATTAATATGAATAAAAGTGGATAAAAAAATTTAAATTACATAATAATTTTTTAATTAGAATAACCAACAATCTTAATTAAGTCATGGCCCACATATATTATATTAATATATCAATAAAGTGGATAATAAAATACAAATTGTATTTAATTAAAATTCCATGATATGTCACAAATACTAATTAGACATTACACCACAATACTATATATCAGCCATTAACCAACTTTCCGTTGCGTTCATCGTCATCAGCACGCATGTATGGTGCCATTGATGTATAAGCCGAGTTGTGTTTGAATGAGTTTTAACTTTTTCATGTCTCGCAAAGAGGAGACCGCGTCAAACTGGTTGTGCTCTTCTGGATCTTTCACATTTTGAAGTCCAATAATTCTTTGTTTCCGGAGAGAACAATATGCTTCTTTTCATGCTTAGGCTCGAGTACATAAAACACTTGTGCAACACGTTCCGGGAGTATCCAAGGATCATCTTTGTGGCCTATATTATTGAGGGAAACGAGAGTGAAGCCATATTCATCTACCTCAACACCTTGCGGATGCTTGACCCATGGACACTTAAATATGGGTATCACGTACAGTAGTCCCATAGGTGAGTTCCCAAATTTCTTCAATGTACCCATAATAGGTGTTCTCTTTCAAGGTGTTGTCCTGTGTCTGTTACACTAATACCACTATTTTGATTCCGACTCTTCCTGTCCTTTTCTCTAGTGTAAAATGTAAAACCATTAATATCATAGCCTTGCCATGTTGTAACTAACTCGTTACGGACCTCTAACCAATAGATGCATTGTCTTTTCATCCCTTGTTTCACCAATTGAAATGTTTTGATCCTTCAACCACCTCCGTAAAAGTTTTCTTGTGCTCTTTCATGATCCAATCGTCGGTGCAGTTTTCATTTTCTGCACGTAGTTGCTCTAAGTGTTGCTTGGATGTATGGCTCAACAAGTTGTAACTCGCTGCAGGAGGCTAAAATGTGCTTGACTCACCAATTGATAGTTCTCGTCGTTATATGTTTTCTTTCCTGTGGTTCCTTGACCGAAAATTCTTCCTTCATGGCGTGATTTCGGTAGACCAATTGTTTTTCCATCTTGATTGTAATTATTGTAAAACTCAAGAACCTCTTCGATCGTATATCCCTTCATAATGGACATAAAGCGCTCATACGGAAACATATGATGCAAGTAAGCGGGGCCAAGAACAGCAATCTAATCAGCTAAGTGAATCATGTAGTGCTCCATCAAATCAAAGAAAGACAAGTGGCATACACATCTCTAGTTGGCACATTGTCTCTATCATCTCTTTACGTATCGTGTCAAGCTCAAGAAGGCTTATCACCTTCTTAGATATTGAATTCCAAAAATGACACATCCGAATGATAGCTAACTTGATATGAGGTTGCTTAACAATCCTAATTGTGATTGCGAGAAACAATGAAAGCATCATATGACACTCATGTGTGTTGTAGCCACTTATCTTCAAGTCACTCATTGATATGAGCTTCTTTATGTTTGAACAGAAACCCGTGGGGACTTTTATCCCTCGCAGACACTTGCAAAATGCCGTTTTCTCCTCGATGGTTAGGTTCCAACAAGCTGGTGGAAGGTAATACTTCCCATTCCCTCTTGGCTTAGGGTGAAGCCCATGCTTTATATTTAACTTCTCTAGGTCTCTTCGTGCCCACAGATCCATCCTTTGTCTTACCGGGAATGTCCATAAAAGTGCCATTGCAATTGTCAAAGACACCCTTTCCGACATGCATAGGGCTCGTGGCATGGGCGATCTCCAATTATTTCCAATAACTTAAATACCGATTGTGACATCCCATGTCACGATTAAGGCTAATCTCGTAGTTAGTACCCTAATCACCCCACTAATGAAGCACTAACCCTAATTACCCAAAGGAAAAGAAGAAAAATAAAAAGCAAAAAGGAAAAACCTACTCCTAAACCCTAGCCCTAACCAAAATGCAAAAATTATAAAAACACTACCCACATATTTTTGCACCACTGGATTGCTCATGTAAAAAGATGAATTTACAATATTTTTACCAAATTTTTGAACAAAGTTTTGAAAGCCCAAAAATTCAAATTCAAATCTGAAACACTGCTACTTGTGAATTTTGTATGAATTTTTGGAAGCAAGTTTGTAACTTCAAACTAAAAGATGAAAATTAGAGCACATCATCCTGAATCTCCCCATATTTTTGGTTTTATTTTTGGAGCCCTAGAACTATGAATTTTATCCAAATTTCCGAACGGCAGTTCAAATCTCGGAAAATTCAAACCAAGCAACAGTGACCACCGGGCAATGGCGCCATGCCCGGCGGTCCGCCGCCTCCCGCGCCTGCCCCGGGCACGCCCCTGCCCCGTCCCATCCGCGGCTCCCTCCCCGAGCATCTCCCCAACCGTCCGTACCCGGGAACCAACAGGAGAGGCCGGCATTGAAGCCGCGCGAACCTCCCCTGCCGGCCGTGCGCCGCCCACCTCTCGCCCCTCCTAGAAAACGGCACCAAGGCCCTAAACCCGTCGCCACCAATTATTGCCAGCCTCCCCACTCCTCACCGCGCCCCCGCCCTGCCTTCTTCCTCTCGGCAGCTCGCGCCGAGGCGAATTGCCGCCGCCGCCATTTCCGCCGCCGCGAGCTCCTCCGCCCGGCAAGGTACCGTTCTTCCCTCCCGCGAGTGCGCAAGCACCCCTGCAAGCTTTCCTCATGCCCCGGCTCTCCCTCGTGCAGCCACGCCCGCGAATTGAGAGGAATTTTCCCCCTGCCGTCGCCGTCCGCCGCGAGCTCCACGGCGCCGCCTCCCTCGGGCCACCCCCACCTCGCGCGACCCCACGCCGCTCTTCCTCTTCGCAAGGTGAAGCTCTCGGGCCTTGCCCCGCTTTCCCTCTCCCTCTCGCCCTGGATGCGCGCCCCCACCGGAGCTCCTCCGGCGCCGCCGCCCGCCGCCGGCCGCCTCCGGCCACCGCCAAGCCTCGCGGTCCCCACCATGTGGTTCGCCACTTCGCGCACGTCATTTCCACCAAGTCTCGGAGCATGAGCTCCACCCTAGCGCCACCGCGGCGAGCCTCGCCGGCGCCGGCCACCGCGGCCGAGCCCGCGCCGCCCGCCTCTCGTTTAAAATCAGCCGATGGCATTTCCGTAAATATGTCCGAACTTCATTCAAATTTGAAAAATCCATATCTAGCGTTTGAATCGTCCAAAAATTACAAACTAAAATGTTTTGGAAACTAGAAGACCTGTACTTTCATAAAAGTAACATGAACTCCTCAGATCTGGTCATTTTCACATTTTTACAAAAATAACAAAAGTCAACCCCTGAAAACTTAACTAAGCCATAACTTTAAAAATATAGATCCAAATTAAAAGCCACTTGGCCAAAGTCTTCACCCTGGCACACATGAATTTTTGGCACTGGAAGATCTACATTTCATTTCATATTTTTCAAGTTATTGCATTTCTTGCATTCTCTGTATTTAAATTTTAATTAATTCTGTATAAAATATTTTTGCATGACACTTGGCAATTAATTTCCTTTTGGTACTGTACATATGTAGAAAATCCCATGTTAATTTTTGAGCATGTTAGGTAATGATTTTTGCAAACCCTAGATCTAAATTTCTAAAAGGTCATTTTCAGCACAAGCATAATTCGTTTTATGTCATTCCAAATCATGTTCATGCATGTTTATGTAATTTCTACTGTTCATTATGTCCTTTAGCACCCCATGGCAGGTTTAGCCAAAAGGTTTTATGTATTTCCCGTATGTACGAATTTTGAAATCGAATTCCTATTCTAAAGGGGAATCGTCATCGCATGTAATGTCAAAATACATAAGCCTAGGTTTCTTCGTATTGCACTATAGAAACTTGCTAAAATATTAGTGCTAAACCTACACTCACCACAGCACTCATGTCTATGCATCAAGTCATTACTCATTACATTAGTACGACCATGCTTGTCATGTCTTTAGACCCCACTTAAATAAAACAAGAGACATGTCATGCTTGTTAGGGTTTGATGCAAACAAACTTGTGATTAATATGTTCATGGGCATCTTTACAAACAGCACACATGAATTACCCTATTCATCACCCTTGTATGCATATTACTTATGCAATGCATTTCATCCTCTAGGTGACGACGTCGAATTGATTCCGCCGGAAGAAGCCGTCGCTACTCTCAACGCTTGTGAAGCTAGTACTAACTTCGATCACTCTCAAGGCAAGCCCCGGTGCATTCCTATTATTTTGAAATGTCTTCCTTTATCACACTATTAAGGATGATGAATGTGCATTTAAGTTCTTAGGCGTTGATTGGAAATCCACATGCATAAATTCCTATATGTCCTATGTCGCTTATGTGTCATATCCTCGTTAGAATTGCTATGCTATGTTTATGGAGTCAACGATAGATTGGGGATCTCACTCATGGCTTATGATTAAATGTGAACATGATGAATTTGGTTAAAATTGAGAACACCCCATTGTGGCTCCACGAACAAGTTTGAGTTGTGTACCACTTGCATACCTTTCTTATGGGGATTGGTAAACCTACGTAGCTTGTAAGTTGTAAAGTGAGCCGGATATCTCACCGACCCGCAGGTGATGTGTATGGCACGGTGGTTGCACGGGTTGAGGACCGTTGGAGAGTACATGGGTTAAGCCTTGGGCGCGTTGTTGAACGGTCGCAAGGGGACGTGTACTCGGGGTCGGTGGCCCCGTGTTTTACTTTACGATGAACTCGCGAACGGTGGCCATACGTGTTCTTAAATGATGCGTATGTCGTGCATTTGGGTTCTTTCCTGCAGGATTAATAATTCGATAATTATCGCCGTTTCCTCTCGGTTAATGAGTACCACTTGATTCGAGCAGTTCGCAATGTGTAGTAATGGAAGGAGATTGAATAGCTTGCTGTTTTATATTGATATCAAATTGTATTGCAAACTCTTGTATTGTTAGCATGCTCACTAAAGTTTCTTTTATGCAACCACCCTATTAATTTGGCTAAGTAATAAAAAATTGCCAACCTAATTAGCATAGGTGCTATTTATGCAAAAATGCCAAGTTAAACCGGTCAAGCCCCATGCATCTAGGAGTCGGTCTTAGATGGCCAATTTGACGGGTAAGACTTGCGGAGTATGTTAGATACTCGGGCTTTGCCACTACATGTTGATTTACAGGTTTCCCGCAAGCCGGTTTTTGTGATTGTTGTGGTAAGGTGGTTTGGGATGGAGAAGAGCCCAAAGAGTGGACCATTGAATGGGTCCCTAGCTCTCCGACCCATGATGAGTGAGCCGTGGCCTAGGCCGGCATGGTTCATTTAAGTTATCTATGTATCGTCGAGTTGTATTTCGCTTCCGCACTTTAAATTCGAACAAAGATCATGGTTATGTAAGACTTAATCTCGAACCTAATGTATCTTTTATTCGAACTCTATGTTGTAATCAAGACTTAATTATGTAATCTTGCAAATCGTGTATGTTTGTTAATGTGATGCTATGCATGGTTGCTTCGTCAATCATCTCCCAAGGCGATCCGTACCACACTTAACTATCTTTCGGGATAGGGGTGTGACACGTGGTATCGAGCCGACTTGGGATTTGCGTCACGTTAACACTCATTCTAAAAATCTTAAAACCCGTTTTTGAGTCACGGTGAGGTACGAGTCTAGATAGAAAGGCCAATATAAGGACTATATAGAATGGTGGCAAAACTAACCCCGTGTTATGATTGTTAAATATTTTGCAACTACGGCTTGAGCAAAGGTATGTGATTGAGTGTTGTCAAATTTTCGCATGATATTATTGGTGTGACTCGAATACACTCTTATTCGAGAGCTCTCCATGTGAGGCGAGGTGACATGGATTTATTTTTGGCTTGTTTCTTTTGAATTTGATGTAATGTTTCTGGAATCCATCTCTTGCAGGTACATAACAACGTTTTAGCTCGTGTAGTATCGTGTGAGAGGTGTGTGTGTGCCACCGATGCGCTTGTCCGATATTCGTATCGGCGGGCGCGGTCTTTTAATTTTTGTGAGGACGTACAAGACGACATATTGAGCATCCATCATCCTTGCATATCATGTCATCATGTCAAACATATGCATGTGAACTTATCCAAATGAAACGACCCAAAAATTTGGTCACCTAGCTTAATTCTCACAAAGAGGTAGAAACCGAAACACTAAAACGAGGCAAAACATGGCAGATTTCTTGACTTTCACCAAAATGAGCATAACTTCCAAGTTACTTATCCAAATAAGGCAAATAAGGACTTTCTGGAAAGCTTGTATTATGCACTACAACAATCTCCTAGTCTCAGGTCTTGTAAAAATCTGGAACGTAGCTAGAACTGCCCATTACAGAGAGCTGTTCTGGAGTTTTTCAGAATGTGCTCCGGTTCTGTCCCTGTCGTAGATCGTGCATAACTTTCAAACGACAAGTCGGATTGAGCTGTTCTAGGATGCGTTGGAAAGCTTAAGAATTGGTCTAAAACTTCTGTAACAAACTAAAAGTTTGATTCTGCCCAGAAACAGGAGTAATTATCGAGTTTCCGTAACGTGTCAAATCTGTCCAGAAAAATGGAACCGTGTTAGGATTGGGCGAAAAGTTTGTTGCTTTCTTTTGCTAAGTTGGTGCCATTCCATCATTCATGCGTTACTTATTTAGCATGTTTTGTTGTTGGATCTTGAGTTTTGACTTATGTTTCAAAATTCTCCGACAGATGGCCCCCGGCAAGCTCATGTTGGACCGTGAGAACCTCGCGAGGCGGGTGCTCGAGTTGGAGCAGGAGCGTGCTGCCCTGCAGGCCACCCTCGCCACCCGCGACGCCGAGCTTACCACTCGCGACGCCGAGCTCGCCGCTCGCGACGCCGAGCTTGCTGCCCGCACCGCCGAGCTAGCCGAGCGCACTACCGAGGTGGACACCCTCCGTACGCAGCTCGAGTATAGCGAGACGGAGCGTTGGAACTTCTTCGAGCAGCTCCACGACGCCCACCTTGCCCTTGAGGGCAATGGAGCCGCCGCTCTGCAGGCCACGCTTGATGAGCGTGATGCCCAGCTCGCCGCCGCGAATGAGGAGAACTACGTCCTCTCCGGCCAGGTGGATGCCCTTCTCGAGGAGAAGGATGAGTTGGATGTTACTCTCTTGGAGACTCAGGGCGCTAGGGATGCTTTGGAGGGAGACCTCCGGAACGCCCGAGCAACCATAGCGCATAACAACGCTACCATTGAGCATCTCCAAGCCGCCAACAACGCCCTGCACGCCATCCTTAATGGCGGACCTCCCGAGCCACTTGAGATCATCCCACCCGAGGAGGATGTGGAGATGAGCGATGGCGAGGATGTTTCCGACGTTGAGGACGGAGCACCACCCTCTCCCATGAGGGATGACGCCGACTACTACGGCGATGACGACGAGTAGTTGTCACGACCGGTGGTCGTAGCTCTATGTGTGTAGGAGTTGTAATCTCGTGAGGCATGTAACCGTGTTGGAAACAATTCGCGTGTTGTTACTTAAGCTCTCCGAGATTTGTGTTTGTTTATGGGTCACATGTGATGTAACCTAAGACCGTGTTGTGTCGGATTCGTGGTTTTCCGTGTACCAAAAATCTCTATCATGTTGCTACTATGTTAGAATCTATGGAATATGTGTGTTGCCAATGCATTATGCTTATTTCATCAATATTTTCTTCGTACATGCAATCTGAAATTTTTGGTCCCTTATGCCCAATGTCATGTTTTCTTGCTATTTTAGCTCTTGGTCTAATGAGCTAACGTGAGAAAAATTTTTATGCATGACAGATGGTGAATACCCGCCGTGGTGAAGCTTCCGGAAGTGGGCATGGTGCGAGGGAAGAGCAACTCCCTAACCCTCCACCTCTCACGCCGTTGGAACAACTCGTGGCCAACCAAAATGAGATGTTCCGCTTGTTCTTTGCAAGTCAAACCAACCAAGGACAAGGCCAAGGACCGCCACCCCAAGGGCCGAGGAATTCCACCTATGCCGACTTTTGGGCCACTCAACCGCCCAAGTTTGGTGAAGCTACTACCGATCCGTTGGAGGCGGATAATTTCCTCCGCATCATTGAGTCGAAGTTTGCTCTCCTCAATTGCACATCGGAGCAAAAGGTCCTCTTTGCGGCTCAACAACTTCGTGGTTCCGCTAGTGCGTGGTGGGCAAGTTTCACCGCCGCACTTCCCGCCGGTACTCAAGTGAACCGGCCGGACTTTTGCATCGCATTTCGCGCGCATCACATTCCCGCCGGTCTCATGAAGCGCAAGTTGCAAGAGTTCCTTAGTTTGAAGCAAGGTGCCGGAACCGTGCAAGAGTATGCACGGAAGTTCAACTACTTGGCTCAATATGCATCCTATCATGCCGACACGGATGACAAGAAGAAGGATTGCTTTCGTTCGGGGCTAAGCCCGAAGTTACAAGATCGCTTGGCTCAAGTCACTACCGGCACGTTCAATGACTTGATGAGTGCCGCAATCGTGCAAGAAGATGCTATCCGTGCCCACCAAGAGGACAAGAAGAGGAAGCGTGCCGTAGGAAATCCATCCGGCTCCGCTCCGCCCAAGTACAAGCTAGCTATCACTTCCCCGACCGGACAGAAGTTTCGGGCCGCATTGCCGCCGACGGGAGGCTCACGTCGGCTTGTGCCGCAGCAACACCACCACTCCCACGGTGGAAATCAGCAGCATACTACCTCGTTCCGCCCTCCACAGCAGCAATACCAAGGTGCTAGGCCCGGTCCTCAAGGTCCGTGCTTTAATTGTGGACGTCCGGGTCATTTCGCAAAGGATTGCCGTGTTCCGACACGCAACCCGGGCAGCAACAACAACAATGGTTCCGGAAGTGGCAACAACAATCAAAACCGTAATGGAAATAATGGGAATGGGAACCGCAATCAATCCTCCACTCCGAATGCTAAGAATGGCCGAGTCAACTATACCACGGCCGAAGAGATTCAAGCGGGAGAACCGGTACTTTCGGGTATGTTTTCGGTCAACAACCACTCCACTTTGGTTCTTTTTGATTCAGGTGCAACTCATGATTTCATTAGTCAAGCATGTGCAAAAACCCTACAACTCACTCCTACCGTTTTGGATATTCCCTATATCATCACATCACCCGGTGGAAAAAATAAAAACAAACCTAGAGTTGAGGCAAGTCCCACTACACCTAGAAAGAAAAATATACCCCTCTTCTCTCATAGTTTTGTGTGGGCAAGGAATAGATATAATTCTAGGTATGAGGTGGATGAAACTCCACAGGGCCGTTTTACATATCGATTCTCGTGAAGTTCACCTAAACTCCCCACTCCATGGTTCATCTATTCTCCGATTGCCCCACCCAAAATCCTCCACTTCAAAAATCTACCATCTTGAGGGAAAACGGATTGAGGATATTCCCGTGGTATGTGAGTTTCTCGATGTTTTTCCGGATGACTTACCGGGCATGCCACCCGATCGGGATGTTGAGTTTAAAATTGAGCTCCAACCCGGTACGGCACCAATTTCCCGTAGGCCGTACAAGATGGCTCCCAATGAGCTAGCAATCTTAAAAGAGCAATTGAGTGAGCTTATGGATAAAGGATATATTCGCCCTAGTTCATCTCCGTGGGGATGTCCCGCTCTCTTTGTGAAGAAGAAAGACAAGACGCTACGTCTATGTGTGGACTACCGACCTCTCAATGCGGTGACTATCAAAAATAAATACCCGCTCCCTCGGATTGATATTCTCTTTGATCAATTAGTTGGTGCTAAGGTTTTCTCTAAGATTGATCTCCGATCCGGTTACCATCAAATCAAGATCCGAGCCGAAGATATTCCAAAAACCGCATTCTCTACGCGGTATGGTCTCTTTGAGTATCTCGTCATGTCTTTTGGGCTCACGAATGCCCCGGCTCATTTTATGTACTTGATGAATTCGGTATTTATGCCCGAGTTGGATAAGTTTGTCGTGGTCTTCATTGACGACATTCTTATTTATTCGAAGTCCGAAGAAGAGCATGCCGAACACCTTCGCATTGTTCTCCAACGGCTTCGTGATCATCAATTGTATGCCAAGTTTAGCAAATGTGAATTTTGGTTGAAGCAAGTGCCTTTCTTGGGTCACATCATTTCCGCAGAAGGTGTCGCCGTTGACCCAAGTAAAGTGGAAGACGTGCTTGTCCGGAAATCCCCAAGGTCGGTGAGACAAATCCGGAGTTTTCTAGGTCTTGCCGGCTACTATCGGAAATTCATTCCCAATTTTTCAAGCATAGCCAAGCCTATGACAAAATTGTTGGAGAAAGATGCTAAGTTTAAATGGAGCCGTGAATGTGAAGAAGCCTTCCAAACTCTCAAGAAGCATTTGACATCCGCTCCGGTGTTAGCACAAGCCGACATCACTAAGCCGTTTGACGTGTATTGTGATGCGTCCGGCACCGGTTTAGGATGTGTGTTAATGCAAGAAGGTCGTGTCATTGCTTATGCTTCTCGTCAACTTCGCAAGCATGAACAACATTACCCCACTCATGATTTGGAGCTAGCCTCGGTTGTCCTTGCTTTAAAAACTTGGAGGCATTATCTACTTGGAAATCTTGTCAATCTCTACACCGATCATAAGAGTCTCAAATATATCTTCACCCAACAAGAGTTGAATATGAGGCAACGAAGATGGTTGGAATTAATAAAGGATTATGAGTTGGAAATCCATTATCATCCGGGTAAAGCTAATGTGGTTGCCGACGCTTTGAGTCGCAAGGATCAATGCAATCATATTACCGGTTGTTCTATGGAAAACTCGGAAATTTCGGATTCTAGTGAACCAAGTCTTCGAGTCATTCCCTATGGTTCGCTATATAATCTAGCTCTCATCCCTACCCTTCGTGAGGAGATTATTGAGGCACAAAAGAAGGACGAAGGTATGGAATTTATTCGGCAAAAGATTGAGAAAGATGAAGCTACGTGTTTCCGACAAGACGACAATGGTGTATTATGGTTCAACCGACGTCTCGTTGTTCCAAAGGATATGGAATTACGGAAGAAAATAATGGACGAGGCACATTTGTCTAAACACTCTATACACCCCGGTAGCAACAAAATGTATCGCGGCCTAAGAGAAAGGTTTTGGTGGACACGCATGAAGCGTGAGATTGCACGGTATGTGGCCGAGTGTGATATTTGTCAACGAGTGAAAGCCGACCACTTGAGAAAAGCCGGATTATTGAACCCGTTAAAAATTCCCGTTTGGAAGTGGGAGGACATTGCTATGGATTTTATAGTTGGATTGCCTCTCACATCAAAGAAGCACGATTCAATTTGGGTTATTGTGGATAGGTTAACCAAGTCCGCACATTTCATCCCCGTCCATACTACCTACAATACCAAGAAATATGCCGAGCTATACATCTCAAGAGTGTTGTGTTTGCATGGAGTACCTAAAACCATTGTTTCCGATCGAGGTCCGCAATTTGTATCTCGCTTTTGGGAACAATTGCATTCTTGCCTTGGAACCACCCTCATTAGAAGCTCCGCATATCACCCGCAAACGGATGGACAAACCGAAAGGTTGAATCAATATTTGGAAGATATCTTGAGAGCATGTGCTATGGAAAATAGAGGAAATTGGGATGATTGTCTTCCATTCGCCGAATTCTCGTACAACAATAGCTATCAAGAGAGTTCGGGAATGTCACCGTTTGAAGCGTTGTATGGTCACTCTTGTCGTACACCTTTAAATTGGTCGGAAGCGGGAGAGAGAACTACTTTTGGTCCCGATCTTGTCACCCAAGCCGAAGAGAAGGTCCGACAAATTCAAGCCAACATGAAAGCCGCACAATCTCGTCAAGTGAGCTACGCTAACAAGAGGAGACGCCCCTTGGAATTCGAGAAGGGAGATCACGTTTATCTTCGTGTCTCTCCGAATAAGGGCGTATCTCGGTTTGGAATTAAAGGAAAGTTAGCACCCCGCTATATCGGACCCTATCCGATTGTGGAAAAGCATAGCGCGGTTGCTTACCGATTGCAATTACCGGAAAGTCTTGCTCGAGTGCACAATGTGTTCCACGTATCTCAACTCAAGAAATGCTTGAAGCCTCCGATAGATGTGGTTATTTCCGACACCGATCAACTGGAAGAAGATCTCTCCTACCCCGAATACCCCGTCCGGATTATTGATCAAAACGACCGGGTAACTCGCAATCGCACCACCACCTTCTATAAAGTGCAATGGAGTAATCACACCGAAGAAGAAGCAACTTGGGAACAAGAGGATTTTCTAGAGAAGAATTTTCCCGAGTTCCTCGCGTCACACAAATCGGTAACTTTTCGCACTCCCTCTCCTTAATTCGTAGCGATTCTCGGGACGAGAATTTCTTTAAGGGGGAGGGCTGTGACATCCCATGTCACGATTAAGGCTAATCTCGTAGTTAGTACCCTAATCACCCCACTAATGAAGCACTAACCCTAATTACCCAAAGGAAAAGAAGAAAAATAAAAAGCAAAAAGGAAAAACCTACTCCTAAACCCTAGCCCTAACCAAAATGCAAAAATTATAAAAACACTACCCACATATTTTTGCACCACTGGATTGCTCATGTAAAAAGATGAATTTACAATATTTTTACCAAATTTTTGAACAAAGTTTTGAAAGCCCAAAAATTCAAATTCAAATCTGAAACACTGCTACTTGTGAATTTTGTATGAATTTTTGGAAGCAAGTTTGTAACTTCAAACTAAAAGATGAAAATTAGAGCACATCATCCTGAATCTCCCCATATTTTTGGTTTTATTTTTGGAGCCCTAGAACTATGAATTTTATCCAAATTTCCGAACGGCAGTTCAAATCTCAGAAAATTCAAACCAAGCAACGATGACCACCGGGCAATGGCGCCATGCCCGGCGGTCCGCCGCCTCCCGCGCCTGCCCCGGGCACGCCCCTGCCCCGTCCCATCCGCGGCTCCCTCCCCGAGCATCTCCCCAACCGTCCGTACCCGGGAACCAACAGGAGAGGCCGGCATTGAAGCCGCGCGAACCTCCCCTGCCGGCCGTGCGCCGCCCACCTCTCGCCCCCTCCTAGAAAACGGCACCAAGGCCCTAAACCCGTCGCCACCAATTATTGCCAGCCTCCCCACTCCTCACCGCGCCCCCGCCCTGCCTTCTTCCTCTCGGCAGCTCGCGCCGAGGCGAGTGCCGCCGCCGCCATTTCCGCCGCCGCGAGCTCCTCCGCCCGGCAAGGTACCGTTCTTCCCTCCCGCGAGTGCGCAAGCACCCCTGCAAGCTTTCCTCATGCCCTGGCTCTCCCTCGTGCAGCCACGCCCGCGAATTGAGAGGAATTTTCCCCCTGCCGTCGCCGTCCGCCGCGAGCTCCACGGCGCCGGCTCCCTCGGGCCACCCCCGGCTCGCGCGACCCCACGCCGCTCTTCCTCTTCGCAAGGTGAAGCTCTCGGGCCTTGCCCCGCTTTCCCTCTCCCTCTCGCCCTGGATGCGCGCCCCCACCGGAGCTCCTCCGGCGCCGCCGCCCGCCGCCGGCCGCCTCCGGCCACCGCCAAGCCTCGCGGTCCCCACCATGTGGTTCGCCACTTCGCGCACGTCATTTCCACCAAGTCTCGGAGCATGAGCTCCACCCTAGCGCCACCGCGGCGAGCCTCGCCGGCGCCGGCCACCGCGGCCGAGCCCGCGCCGCCCGCCTCTCGTTTAAAATCGACCGATGGCATTTCCGTAAATATGTCCGAACTTCATTCAAATTTGAAAAATCCATATCTAGCGTTTGAATCGTCCAAAAATTACAAACTAAAATGTTTTGGAAACTAGAAGACCTGTACTTTCATAAAAGTAACATGAACTCCTCAGATCTGGTCATTTTCACATTTTTACAAAAATAACAAAAGTCAACCCCTGAAAACTTAACTAAGCCATAACTTTAAAAATATAGATCCAAATTAAAAGCCACTTGGCCAAAGTCTTCACCCTGGCACACATGAATTTTTGGCACTGGAAGATCTACATTTCATTTCATATTTTTCAAGTTATTGCATTTCTTGCATTCTCTGTATTTAAATTTTAATTAATTCTGTATAAAATATTTTTGCATGACACTTGGCAATTAATTTCCTTTTGGTACTGTACATATGTAGAAAATCCCATGTTAATTTTTGAGCATGTTAGGTAATGATTTTTGCAAACCCTAGATCTAAATTTCTAAAAGGTCATTTTCAGCACAAGCATAATTCGTTTTATGTCATTCCAAATCATGTTCATGCATGTTTATGTAATTTCTACTGTTCATTATGTCCTTTAGCACCCCATGGCAGGTTTAGCCAAAAGGTTTTATGTATTTCCCGTATGTACGAATTTTGAAATCGAATTCCTATTCTAAAGGGGAATCGTCATCGCATGTAATGTCAAAATACATAAGCCTAGGTTTCTTCGTATTGCACTATAGAAACTTGCTAAAATATTAGTGCTAAACCTACACTCACCACAGCACTCATGTCTATGCATCAAGTCATTACTCATTACATTAGTACGACCATGCTTGTCATGTCTTTAGACCCCACTTAAATAAAACAAGAGACATGTCATGCTTGTTAGGGTTTGATGCAAACAAACTTGTGATTAATATGTTCATGGGCATCTTTACAAACAGCACACATGAATTACCCTATTCATCACCCTTGTATGCATATTACTTATGCAATGCATTTCATCCTCTAGGTGACGACGTCGAATTGATTCCGCCGGAAGAAGCCGTCGCTACTCTCAACGCTTGTGAAGCTAGTACTAACTTCGATCACTCTCAAGGCAAGCCCCGGTGCATTCCTATTATTTTGAAATGTCTTCCTTTATCACACTATTAAGGATGATGAATGTGCATTTAAGTTCTTAGGCGTTGATTGGAAATCCACATGCATAAATTCCTATATGTCCTATGTCGCTTATGTGTCATATCCTCGTTAGAATTGCTATGCTATGTTTATGGAGTCAACGATAGATTGGGGATCTCACTCATGGCTTATGATTAAATGTGAACATGATGAATTTGGTTAAAATTGAGAACACCCCATTGTGGCTCCACGAACAAGTTTGAGTTGTGTACCACTTGCATACCTTTCTTATGGGGATTGGTAAACCTACGTAGCTTGTAAGTTGTAAAGTGAGCCGGATATCTCACCGACCCGGAGGTGATGTGTATGGCACGGTGGTTGCACGGGTTGAGGACCGTTGGAGAGTACATGGGTTAAGCCTTGGGCGCGTTGTTGAACGGTCGCAAGGGGGACGTGTACTCGGGGTCGGTGGCCCCGTGTTTTACTTTACGATGAACTCGCGAACGGTGGCCATACGTGTTCTTAAATGATGCGTATGTCGTGCATTTGGGTTCTTTCCTGCAGGATTAATAATTCGATAATTATCGCCGTTTCCTCTCGGTTAATGAGTACCACTTGATTCGAGCAGTTCGCAATGTGTAGTAATGGAAGGAGATCGAATAGCTTGCTGTTTTATATTGATATCAAATTGTATTGCAAACTCTTGTATTGTTAGCATGCTCACTAAAGTTTCTTTTATGCAACCACCCTATTAATTTGGCTAAGTAATAAAAAAATTGCCAACCTAATTAGCATAGGTGCTATTTATGCAAAAATGCCAAGTTAAACCGGTCAAGCCCCATGCATCTAGGAGTCGGTCTTAGATGGCCAATTTGACGGGTAAGACTTGCGGAGTATGTTAGATACTCGGGCTTTGCCACTACATGTTGTTTACAGGTTTCCCGCAAGCCGGTTTTTGTGATTGTTGTGGTAAGGTGGTTTGGGATGGGGAAGAGCCCAAAGAGTGGACCATTGAGTGGGTCCCTAGCTCTCCGACCCATGATGAGTGAGCCGTGGCCTAGGCCGGCATGGTTCATTTAAGTTATCTATGTATCGTCGAGTTGTATTTCGCTTCCGCACTTTAAATTCGAACAAAGATCATGGTTATGTAAGACTTAATCTCGAACCTAATGTATCTTTTATTCGAACTCTATGTTGTAATCAAGACTTAATTATGTAATCTTGCAAATCGTGTATGTTTGTTAATGTGATGCTATGCATGGTTGCTTCGTCAATCATCTCCCAAGGCGATCCGTACCACACTTAACTATCTTTTGGGATAGGGGTGTGACACCGATGAAAGATTGATTGTTTTTTAAACGGCACGCCCGTATCGGCAATGTTTCCTTTCTTTCCCTTCTTCTTTTTCCCATAGGTATAGTTGATATTTCTCACCATTTCAAAAACAAATTGACCAGTCTCGAAGTTTAGGAGTCAACTCTGTCTCAAGCTGTTCCATCAAATTCATCTGTCTTTTGACGATATTGGTGCCTTTTTGCTAACCCTCTTCGATGTTTTACATACACCAACTTGCGTGAGAAAGGAAGGTACAACGATGCGATCTGGTCCACATATGTTAAACATGTTGTCTTCCGTTTGATCTGCCCATTGAGATCCGAGCGTGCCGGGTTATCACCGACGGTGCAAAGAAAGATGGCGTGCGGGGTGAACTCTTCCTGTCCGTACGCATCATAAACCTTCACCCCTTGTTCCCATAATAGTTTCATGTCTTCCATCGGTGGTTCAAGAAAGACATCAATATCAATTTCGGTTTGTTTCGGACCGGAAATCGGTGTAGTTAGTAGAAGGTACTTCCTCTTGTGGCACAACCATGAAGGAATATTGTAGAAGCAACTAATCACCTGGTCAAGTACTTGTGCGGGATTGTCATCTCTCCGAAAGGATTCATTCCATCTGTACTTAAGGCCATTCTTAGATTCCTCTTTTCGACGCAAAATCGGGATGGTTAATGTCAAAGTTCTTCCACTGTCGAGCGTCGGCGAGGTGACGAATCATCCCATCCTTCTTACGCCCGTCAACATCATCGTGCCATGTCATGAGTTTAGCGTCTCTACTTGTTGGAAAAAAGACGCTTCAAGCGATCGATTATCGGAAGGTACCACATCACAAGGGCTGGCACTTTTCTTTCATCAACCACATCTTCTTACACATCATGAGGAACACGATCGGTATTGGTTTTCTTCCTCTTCCGCCAGCTTTCTTTCTACTTCTGGACTTATCCATGATGTCCGTATCATCGGTTCCATCATTAGTTTTGTATCGACGGGCGTTGCACGTTGGACATCTAATCTTATTGGCATGCTCTTTACGGTACAATATGCGAGTTGTTTGGACAAGCGTGTATTTTACGTACGCCTAGGGTCAACGGTGCCAATACTTTCTTTGCATTGTATGTGTTGGTGGGCAAAGAGTTTGGTTTTGGTAAAATTTTGGCTAACAGCTCTAAAAGTTGGTTGAAGCTTGTGTCCGACCACCCATTCTTAGCCTTAAGTGTGACAAGCTCTAGCACTGTCTGCAAGACCGTGCAATCTTTATGACACCCCTTGGATTCCTCGTATAGAAACTCTTTTGACGCCTTCTCCAATGCATCCAAGTTATCCAAAGCTCGCCTTTTCTTTTGGACTACGTTCTCGTTGTTAATGTGCATCAACAATTCTTCCACATCGAGACCGCCGTCAAAGTCCTCGCTTTCATTGACAAATTCCGGACCATCCGTGTGACCTGATGTCGTTGCATATTCCGTGCTACTTTCAGCGCTCACCCTACGCTCGTCGTGGTCAACTCTTGCTCTTATCACCTCTTCAACGTGGTCACCTTGTGCATGAGGTCCTATTTCGCTGTGTTTTATCCGGATATAGTAGTCCTTGATAAATCCTTTCTCCAACAAGTGCTCACGAATAGTCTCAAGTGTCTCAAACATAAACATGTTCTTGCAACGGGTACAAGGACAATAGATATATTGTGTACCCCTTCTTCTTGCGTGTCGCTTCGCTTCTTCAACGAAACCCGTGACCATTTGGAAATATACAACGAGCATCACCACCCCCACCGAGTGTACATCCAAGATCGATCTTCCATCTTTCTATACACATGTATTGTAAATAAAGAAATGAATAATAATTAAAAACTAAGTCAAAAGGGAATTATATGCTAAAAAGCAAAAGTAGTTACACAAGAATATTACATACTATAGTTACGTGTGATTTGAAAGTTAATAATAAAATCTCTACATAAATTACTGTTAAAAAAGATTTATGAATAAAACATAGATCCCAAACTAGGTCTAGATCCAAAACTAGATCCCTACATATAAAAGCCTACATATATGTATGGAGAGGATAAGTTTAAGTACTAAACAACCTATGATATGCATGAGGAGCACTAACCATGCCATTTATAGATAAAAAAAATAGATCCAAACCCTAGGAAAAGTAACCATAAAAAAAGAGACTAAAACTATGGTTAAACACACAAAAAAATACATGGAACGGTATGGATTTACCTCCTACAACAATATCCTTCCAAAAAAACAGGTTCAAAACCTTCCCCCTTCTTTTTTGGCTCTTTCCGACCTCCGTACGGACAACTCGTCCGTGAGCTCGCGAAAGCAGAGCTTCGTCGGGAGGAAGGGGACGAATTTATACACTCGTTGCCTTCAATAGCGGGCATCATGACGTCACCCCGGAGACGATATTACAGGAACCTTGTAATAACGGTCTAGGTGACGTCACCGGCGACCGCTATTGCTGGCTGGCCCGATAATAGCGGCCGACGGTGACGTCATTGGCCGCTCGCTATTATAGGCTCACCCGAGTAATAGCGGTCGACGGTGACGTCACCGGCGGCCGCTATTACTGTGTGACCCCATCTGTAATAGCGTTGCGTCCGATGACGTCACCTGCGCCCGCTATTGCAAGGGTCCCTGTAATAGTGTTACACCACGATGACGTCGGCGATGGCACCCAGCAATAGCCTTTTTTGTGTGCCCGCTATTGCTGTGAAACGCCCCCGATATTGCTGGCTCTTTCTGTAATAGTGTGCCCTGCTCGATGAAGGTGCATGCGGCCTGCTCGGTGACTGCGAAGAAGAGCACCATGGACGCCCGGACGGGGAACATCCGGAGCAGCATCTTCAGTTCTTCCACCTGGGACACTGTGCACAGCCTCCACGGGCTCCGAGACGCTGCTCTTTTCTCGCCGGACGACGACGCGACAATGGCAGCCTTATCAAAGAATCCGGACAGGGGATCACCTTAAATATCGTTAAAAGAAGTTCGGAAGATTGCATTGTCATGGGCTGTTTTATTTTAGCAGGTGAAGATATCTCGTAAAATTCAGACGCAAAACAACTTACAAAAATTTGACATGTTGACAGCAAATTATCATGCCCGGCTTTGGGCCGGGACGATAGAGGCGACGGCCTAGGGCCCAGCCCAGATAAGGGCCAAAAAATTCTATGTACATATTGTGTAGTTATGTTTAAAAATTCGACCCACTTCAATCTAGCTAGCCAAAGCAACGTGGATCCCAATACACTACAGCCTGACAGCAGCCCAAATAAATTTGCAGGCCCAAACACAGGATGCAACCCATTTAGTTGTTTGCATTGATCAACAAATCGGTTTAAAAGAAATTTACTTCCGTCCACAAGAACAAAAAAATATTTTGCTTGTTTAAAAAGAACATTGGTCACAAATCCAGTTCAGAAGAATTTTCATGTCTTAAAAAAGAGCATTGGTCACAAAATCAGTTGAGAGTTTAGTACGCCCTTCACTGCTCGATGTTGCTATTTTTTTTTATGTGTGTGTATGCATTGATGGTTGCCGTGGCCTAATAGACTCTTATTTTTTGCTAAACCAAAACATAGATTGCATACTTACACGAATTCAAGTGTAAACCTCGTGTGCCAACGCTGGATGAAACAGCGTTTAATATACAAGCATGTTTGTCCCTCGCAAAAAAAATACAAACATGTCACGCCTTTAACAAAAAAAAATCAACTGAACATTGAGCAGGACCTAACAGGCCCTGGCGTTAAATTTTACCCAAGGGCCCTCCAAACTATAGAGCCGGCACTGATTATCATGCTGTATGTAGTTGCAGCACGGTACAAGTAACTTGGCTGTTCTCTCTAATACAAAGAGGTGTCAAGTGTAGCTCTCCAGTGTTTTCAAAAAAAAAAAAAAAAAGGTAATTTGCTTGTGACTATGGTACCTGAATTGATAGGTATGCTCAATCTTGCAATTCGATTCATTTGGCGAGGGAACCTCATGCAAGGCTGAGGCATCGTCAGGCAACGTCAGATGGCAATTCCTTGCAGCTGCAACCACCACCTGAGACACTCGGGTCAAGAGGACTCTCGGGTCAAGAGGACTCCCGTTCAGTGTCTTGCACCGGTACTGCGGTACACCTTCCGACCCGCAACAAACACAGTGAGGCCCAACACCGTGAGCGCCATGGGGCGCTCGACTCCCCACCCAATGTTGTCCTGCACCCAGACAATCACCGTCGATGACAGCAGGGACCCCGTGCTGATGGAGAAGAAGAACCAGTTGAAGAATGAGCCCTTGGTCACCCGCTCCACCGGGTCGGCACTGTCAAACTGGTCGGCGCCGAGGGCGGATGTGCAGGGCTTGATGCCACCGGAACCGATGGCGATGAGATAGAGCCCAAGGTATACCGCGACGCGATGAATGCCGCTGCCGTTGTAGAATGAGTGCACGACCAGTGGAAGGCATGCCGAAACGGTGAGGGTGAGCGTCCCCTGCAATACAAAACCGTTCAGGCTTGCAGAGGCTGAAGCTGCAACTTACAGCGGCCAAGATTGAGGTAAAAATTGCTGCTGTCCGGTATCTTCCCCAGTATGTGTCGGCCAAGAACGCTCCCACGAGAGGCGTGAAGAAGCAACTGCCGGTCCAAATAGACACGTTCTTCGCCGCGTCGGCATTGCTTTCGTGGAGCACACTTGTGAGATAAGTGACCAAGTTCTTCCCCACTCCAAAGGAGGCCAGCGATACACTGAATTCAGCACCTGAGGGCATGTTCGAGACTCAGTATCCTAAATTTGTATATTAAGAATGAAAGCATATACGTATAACATAAGAGAAATGAAATGATTTACTCTACCCAGAATGAATAAGCAAGCCCTCCAATTCCCGGTACTACGTTTCAGAGCATGTTTTTTGTTAATATCAACTGTCCCGTCGCTAGTATGTTGTGAATCTTCATTCTGAATGAATGGTAACGCAAAAATGTAAGACAACTACAAAATTCTTGCTTAGAATATACAGCTAAAAATCAACCAACATTGTCCAAAGAAAAACACACGCTCTTTCATTCTTACCGACAAAAAGTGAACCATTCATTTGTTTATCTACATATCTTTAAAAGTGCGACCCACTAACTATTTCTCTGCCTCCACAATGCGCCACATCACCTGAGTTATATAAGCCATCCAATTAATTTGCTGATTTAGCTACAACTGTCAGATCATTATTAAGTCACATGTACTTGATTCTCACCACCATGATATGTTGTGTTATATAAACAACTCCCGTCACCGGCAGGCAATGAGCCAAGAGTAATGCACCTCCATTTTTTTACCTCCACCGTATCCCCAACTTTTGAATTTAAAAATGATTAAATATTGATTGAAGCCCCACACATGCTCCCAGGTAAGCCAATAGTCCAAGTAAAAGAAGATGTGTTACTTATACTAAATAAAATGACGTTACTTATAAACATTTAATTAAAACCACCTCCACCAACATAATACTCCTTTAATATTATGTTGTCGTTTCACTGCCTTACCCTTCCGACTGAACCTTCATTGAACTATATATATTGCCTACAAGTGCTACCACGGATGGTATATCGTCCTTGCACCGATCCACCGATCAGATAAGAGCATCTCCAAAAGCTCCCCGGAAAATTGATTCCTAAAACATATTTTTTGTTAGCACCCAAAAAATTGTTAGGGGTAATTTTTCTTCCCTTCTCCAACAGTCACCCCTAAAAAATGCTAAAGGATACTTTTGATTGGACCATGTCAGCATTTGGGGCCACAACAATATTAATTCTCTTGCAAATAGAAGGATTGGGCCCCTGATTTCCCCCTGTTTCTAGCTAAAAGTGAGAAGATTTTAGGGGAGAACTAAATGTAGGAGTGGTTTTGGGAGGCTATTGGAGATGAGTTTTTAGACTAAATCCCCTATTATTTGATTTAGGGAGAGTTTTTGGACCTCTCTTGGAGATGCTCTAAGTATCGCGCAGAAGCCTCACTTGCTTTCAACATCTGCATGCACGTGTGTTTGGGCATAGGCTGTCATCACCCTCCACAAATGTATGCAAAAACCTTCAAGAAATATTTGGCTGATATTAGTATTCATCACGTTTTATTAGCTTCATTACCCTTTCGCTTAGTCAAGGCTTGCTTTATTTTGCTTCATCTCTCTTACTGATGAAGTATTCATTATATATATATATATATATATATATATATATATATAAATTGAGACTTAAAAGTTAGAATAATTTGTCTGCCATTTCTTGCATCAATGCATTTGTGCTTTTTTTTTCTTTTCTTCCAATATATATGAGTACATTACTTCTATTCCTATTATATTATATGCCCTTCCCATCAAGTGTAGTTTAAACTAAGTGAATTGAAAAAAAGAAAAAGAAAGTCATGAGATAGTAATATTTTAGTCTTACTTTCTATAAAGATGAAATTTATATCCCGCTGCATCGCGCGGGGAAGCATCTAGTTACCATAAAGAACCAATATTTAAAGGAAGATCCTGACAAGTGGTAGCACGATTTAAGGCAATAAGATTATCACCTGTGGAGGCAGGTAGTGAATCAATGGCATTTCCTCGTCAGTTTCTTCCATGTTGCCAGTAGACTACTGCAATGTCGTGGGAAGAATCCAAAGGATATTGATTCCTCAAGCACTTGACAAGTTGAATATAACTAGTGTTACTTTGGTGCCGGCCTAATAATGTATGAAGATATGAGAGGAAATTTTGGTCGTAAATAATTTTCTGAAACATAAAAAGATAAAAAGGGGGCAGCACACTATTGTTAAGGCTGTCGAGTACATTCGTAGCAAAATATCATGCTGCTCTTAAGAGTGAGAACTCACAAATGTATGCAAATGTTTCATTCCATTTGCAATTGAGAGTATGAATCCCGAAATAAGGATCATTTCGATCCAAAGTCTAACAGGAGGAATCCACCTTACCTTCCTTGTGAAGCGGGGCAAAGTAACATATACAGCTCAAGGACACCACAAAACTGCGCGCGCAGAGAGAGAGAGAGAGAGGTGTCTGATGAATGATGAGACCTGCTGGTGGAGACGCCTTCACTCCGGAGCCCCAAGACTGAAGCGGCAATGGAGGTAGCTAATGTAAGTGTTGGAGTAGTTTCGAAAAAAAGTTGTTAGTCTTGGAGTGGAGTGGGTGGAGTCGCAGCTTTTGGTTTGTCCTCCAACTCCTTCCGACCACATATCTGTTTTTAAGCTGATTGCTGCAGTCACATCGATAGGTGATTGAATCTGATGATGTGGAGTCCAATAACTAGGCTAAAATTGTCGAACTTTAATTATACAAAACCACATAAACAATCTAAATAATTTCGTCTGAAAAAGACGAATCTCGATCAGGTACCTTTTTCATTTTAAAAGTGTGCATCAAGATTCGAGGCGAAGTGAATTTTAGCCTGAAAAGTCAGAGTGTACCGGTTAGAGCATCTCTAAAACCTCTCTAATAAATTGATCCCAAAGACTATTTCTAGGGACAGCCAAAAAATTATTAGGTGTAATTTCTCTTGTCTCCTTCAATAATTCTCCCTAAAAATAGATCAAGAATAATTTTGATTGGGTCACTCAGCTTTGGTGCCACAACAATGTTAACTCCCTTGTAAATAAAAGGATTAAGACCCCCAATTTTCTCCATGTTTCTACCTACAGATGAGGTGAATTTAAGAAAAGAATAAATCTGTAAGTTGTTTTGGGGAGATGTTGAAAATCGTTTTTTAAATTATACCTGAATAATTTAATTTAAGGTCAGTCTCAATCTAAGTTACATAGGCATTAAATAGTATGCCACATAAGAAAAAATGGTGATGTGGCATACAATTTATGAAGAGAGAGAAAAATGGAGTTTCATTCCAGTGAAACCTTGTGTACACAGTTACCTAAACTATAAAACTAGAATGAAACTTCACTGAGACTAGTTTGTTTCATCTATGTATATTTTATCAGCTACCATCAGTCACTTAGATGCAACAATCAAATGATATGTTAGTCTATAAAACTGCGACATGAAACTTTGCATTGAGAGAGCTTGTTTTCTCAATAATTTTATATGACATGGCATACTTAGAAACCGTACTATGAAACCTTACATTGAGACTGACCTAAGGGAGATTTTATGGTGCTCTCTTGAAGATGCTTCAACCTTATGTCCTTACAAGACATCTAAAATGATTAGCCTTGTTTATTGCGCTTTTTATAAAAATCCCATAATGCTTATTTTTTTTAACACAACAAATAAGACAAAGCACTCACTTTTTTAAGAGCATGCAAGCTCTACCCCATATAAGCATCTCTAAAAGGTCATTGACTATTCTTGAGATTCACAAAATTATCTCGTAGAAAAAAACCTTTATCTATAAACATAACATCATGTGGATCTATAATTTATGCTCGGTAGACAAGTTCTCATAAAAAGTTTAACTAGCTGTCTTACGCATGTCTTAAAAGTTGAATTGGTTGCAATAATTTGGTGGTTGAGTAATCGGCATCATGCACTACAGGAAACAAGTTATATGTCGTGTGCTCATGGCACACGGCACAAGTCATATAACAGACTACACAAACTGTGTCGTGTATTATACACGGCACAACGCTCACGACATATTTTTAGACGACACAATAATTATGTCGTGTGTAATTTATCGGACACACGGTACAATTATGCACAACTGTGTCGTGTTCCATTTTAGCCGACGGCATAAAAAACAGGCCAACGGTACATTAATGTGAAAAACAACTTGTGGGCACACGACACAGATTGTCCACTGTGCTGTGTGTCACCTTTACCACATGACACTTACAATTTATGTCGTGTGTCAGGGTCAAGACACGACACACTCAGCACAATGTTTCAACAAAAAGAGAATAGTTTTGTCTACTGATGTAGTCTTTTGACTTGCTGTAATTTTATTTAAGCTTTATGTGTATCCATACTCAAGCTAGATATATCTGAGCAGATTAAAGAAATTCATTTAGCATCATTATTGAAGGCAATTTTGATAAAGTTTGTTCGTAATATATTTTAATATTTCAAACACCGACAGTTTGAATTTTAATTATCATGAGAAAATACGAATAATGAAATAAATGTACCAAATATATCAAAATTTCTTAAAAATGAACACATTTGTAACATTAGGTACCACATATAGTCTCTATAGTACATAAAATAATTGGGAAAGGAAAGAATTAAAAAATAAAATTATTTTGTTGTGCACCAAAAAATACACACGGCACAAGCAAAACAATACACAACCCAAGGAAACTGTGTCATGTGCCGCTAATGGACACACGACACGTAGTTGACGCCGTCTAGATTTTTGACACGGAAAGCCTATGTGTCGTGTGTCTTGGATCCGACACATGGCACAAGCATCCGTGTCGTCTGCCCTGGATCTAGCACACAACATCGACCTCCGTGTCGTGTGTCGGAGATTGAAGGCACTAGAGCCGAAGTGGCCGGATAAGTTGTAATTTAGTTGTGTTTTGATGGATGAATATTGTGGTATGTCATAGTGTTGGAAACATGGTGTATATGTGTGGATATTGTAATATGGATGAAAACTATGTCTTATGTATATAATGCTTTAATGATTATTTCTATGGTCTTGCATATATATAATGTGAATGTATTTCTAGTTCCGTAAATATATTTGAATTTGTGACCTGGAAAATAAAATAAATAGCAATAATTATATCAGTTCTGAAAATACCAGTAATATCGGGCACGATGATATCACTAGCCGATATTGTTGTCTAGGCCAACAATGTCGGACAGGTGACATCATCGTGCACGATATTGGCAAAAACACAACAAAATCGGGTACACCGATGTCACCAGCCCGCTATTGAAGGGTCACAAAGCAATATCGGGCAGCATGAAGTCATCCGCCCGCTATTGCGGGGTAACCCATCAATAACGGGCAGCTGATCGTGTGACCCTTCAATAGCGGGTTGTCCTGGATGATATTACTAGTCGGACATTGCAATATCCGGTGCGTAATAGCGCCCAAAATGCCCGATTTTATAGGCCCAAAACGCCTAATATTACAGGGTCATATCCTACTAGTGACGGCAAATAGGGCTCGTGCCGTGTGCCCAATAAATTACACACGACACAAATGTTGGCACACAACATATACCCGTCTCCCATAGTGATGGGTTGAAATGACCTAGGTGATAACGGAGCGCCCAAAATGCCCGATTTTATAGGCCCAAAACGTCCGATATTACGAGTCATATCCTAGTAGTGACGGCACATAGGGCTCCGTGCCGTGTGCCCAATAAATTATATACGACACAAATATTGGCACACGACATATACGCTGTCTCCCATAGTGATGGGTTGTGTGACATCCCCTCCGCGATACCCGGGAATCGGTACGGAGGGACACTCGACGAAGCGAATTATAACGAGTGCATCATTTCATACAAGCCAGAATATATATATCATGGTATAATACAACCAGGTTTTCGAAATACAAACATTCGTACCTCATAAACATAAACATTATTGAAGTTTAACAACCTACGAGTATTGCAGCGGAAACTTGTACTTTATACAACAAAAGAGTACTAAACGATCAACGTGATGTACTCGAGCCCGTTGTACATCACGGTCCTTCCTCTTCACGGCGTGGGGATACGTTCCCATTGGAGGGAACCTCCCTCCGAACATTGCTCTTCTTCCGGAAAGCTACCATATAAGTCGTGAAAGTACGACTCATTCCCTGAAAGATAACAAACAAACCCCGAGTATTCTAATACTTAGCAAGACCGACCCGTCAAAATGGCACGCTAAGGCCGACGCCTAGTATGCAAAGGCTTTCCGGCTGTGGGGTTTACTCCTTTGCGAAAACAGCACTAAAAAGTGGATCCTTATTTTCAATGTTTTAGCTCAACATTAAGTTCCTTAGTCTCACTATTTGCAGTCTATAACTATGGCAATCAAGTTTGCAAGAAAAGATCAGATTAGGTCAACATTCTTTTCATCTCTCATCCTCATCTTCCATGTTGATTAACTACGATGTGACGAGCTAAACAAGCGGTACTCATTACTGCGAGGGACAGCGATTCGAATCGATTTTATACCAGCTGGCAAAACCCGACGACACGACGTATACGCACCCCACTCGGTCATATACGACAACTTTTCCCGCTAGCACCTGACAGAAGACTAGCCATTTCCAAACTCCCCGGGGAATATGGCGACTCCACGACTTCCCTCGTGGCCGACCATTTCCCTCCCGTGAGACTCACCTCTCACTAACAGCCGATAAAAGAGAGTTGGCAACGCTACATCTCTCGGGGCGGTAGGGTACATCAGTTCTGCTGGGCCCATGATACCAGCATGTAGTACGGTACGTTCAAACTTGTTCAACTAAGCCGATAACGGTACGGTCCTTGACCGACACGGACGGGGCTACCACCTTGCAAGACCTCATCTCCGTCTTGCCCTTTCTCCTACGGGGCCCGTTCGGTCTCAAATTCAGTAACACTCTCCGTCATCTTAGTGTCAACACATCAGCACTTAAAGCCTCCATGCTTTAAGATCCCTAAAACATCTACCGTTACGACTATGAATTAAGCCTAGCTTCTATTGAGCTACCTATACCAGTATAGTATAAACAAACGGAAACCTACCTCATGCATCTAGGGTATCAACCATTCCCTAGCACTTAATGCACAACATAACTTAACTATGTGATAGAGTAAAAATATTTAAAAACATATGTAGGATGCACCGGGGCTTGCCTTGATTCGAGTCGGGGTTAGCTTCCTCGGTAGGCTGGTCGACTTCGAAGTGTCCGTCTCCTGTCTCTCCCTCGGACGGAACCTCGATCACGTCGGGACCTAGGTCGACCAATAATACGTCGCGAATCACAACCATGCATGCATGAATGTACATGATATGATTATGCAAGGGTTTTATTAAATATTTTCGTCAACTAATAATTACTGATTAATTAGGTTCAGTAATTAACAATTAACAATTAACAATTAATAATTCATCATGTTTATTAATTAACCGAGGTATCTCAAAAGTTGTTCATGGCCCACTTTCGCACTCTGGAAAGCATGCTTTATGTCTGGACTAGATAGCCATGGGCTGTTAATAGGGATGTTCTCCTTTTAGAACTGGTGCACCTAGATAGATCGATGGATAGTTATGCTTTTGATATATCTATGTCATGGTTAAGATCTTTGGAATCCCAACAGCTATTAGATCTCTTGCCCTTTTAAGGAACATTCTTAATGAGATTGGTGTTCCGTCGGATCTAGAGCCCCGGTAGAGGCTATGCTTTTCGGGGATCGGGAGTTCATCACTGCTAGAGTCGGATTGTTGGTTTCTAGGAGAGCAGTTGATCGCATAGAAATAAGGATGGGACCTAATAGAGCAATTACTGCCTACATGCACCATGTTAAGATATTCAATATCTGCACTTATTGCGGAGGGTTGTTTCACCATGTTAAAGATTGCTTGCGAGAGAAGGCATGATGTGTTCTTCTATCGGATGGTCGGGAGACCTCCCCCACCATTCTAGCTCTTTGGATCCTGGATGATACGGATCACGAGAGATCCCGGAGGCAGCTCGGAGAGCACCGGAGGTTCAAGCTTCAAATCCTTTGATTCATCGCTTCCAGGAACACTTTGCTGTTCAATCGAGTCCAGTAATCGGACCACCGCAACTAGCTCTTCCGTCACCAGCTCCGGCACCTCCATCGGGTTTCCCAACTCCAAGCTTCGAGGCAGCAGCAAGTGAAAGCCGTCAACATCTCTAGTCTGCGCCTCGAAGAGGAGTCCAAGATGCACCGCGGTCACATGCGTTGGGCGGAACCGGCCCCAGCCCAAGGGCCCACCCGAGCAACTTCCTGGAAAGAGGATCCGACCTCGGTCAACCCCGGGGTCCGCTTTTGGGGCCCAAAGCTCGGTGGCCTATAGGACATCGGTGGGTCACCACCTTCAGCAGCAGGAGTACTTCTCTCAACAGCCTCTAGTGCCCCTCACCCTTTTCGCCCAAGGCAACAATCTCCGTAACCTTCCCATATCCAGGCTCGCAAATGATCCTTCTAGGGTCCCCATCCCACCACAGAGAACCCAGCTTTCATCCCCACCATCCGATCCCGTCACACTCCAATCCACCACCCCGACCCTTCACCTTTCACTCCTACCCATACCATCCTGCCCTTACACATTCCTTTCTTCCCCCTCCCTCCACTGCCATTCCCCTCCACGACCTCTAACAATCCTCACCTAGGCACAACCGTTTCGGTTCCCAAGAACTTGCAAGCAATCAACACTCCTGCTGCAGCAGCTCGGCTCATCAAAGAAGTGGCAGCAAATGAGGGTATTAACTTCGCTGCTCCCTTAGCCAATCAAAGTACTCATATCTCTAGGGTGAAACCGCTTAAATGAAAAAGCCGCACGGCCGCCAAGAAGCAACGCTCGGGGCACCAATCCGCAGCCCCATCTTCTCCAGCGCAACGGAGCGAAGCGTCTCCCCGAGGCATCCATGGAGTTTCGCCGCGTCACCACCACCCCGGTACTCTCCATCGCTAGCGCTCTCGGTGGCTGCCTCCTCCGGTCTGGATCTCCAAATCGGAGGGCCCGAGGTACCCGAGGCGGACCGAGATGGCCGCCCGGGAGGAAGCGGCAATGCTCCTCCGCTGCCGGCCGCCGCCTCACCGAGGGATAAGAAGGGGAAGAGCAGAGCTGGAGAAGAAGGTGGATCATGAAGCTTAAGACTCCGCCGCCGGCGCTCGCCGGATGAGCGCCCGGACGTGGGCTACTATGCCGATTATGGCCACTCCTCTACAAGAGCGGACTCCACGCCCGACGGAGGAAGACCTCGAGCTCGTCCTAGCGGGTGGGATCTCCAGCCCTACGGAAATCCAACTCGCGAAGCAACACCTCGCCGGTCTGCTCCGGATAGTGGTTGGAATCCCGATCCGGTCGGTCCGGGCGCATCCGCTGCCGACATGTTTGGCCATCCGCACGGCCTTGCTCGTGGCGGTCCTCCGGCAGAGGCTCTACAAGCCATGGGTTTGGGCACTCATCCGGGCATGCCTACCGGAGCCAACCCCGCCAACATTGCGCATGGAAGCGACACCAACCAGCGAGACGCACCATCAAGCGGCTGCGCAAGAAGCTTGCATCTACGCTCCGATCACTCTTGTCCAGCACTTGGGTGGTGTTCCTCACACTTCGGGTATGCTTCCCGGCCCCGAAGCCGGCTCTCCAACCACGGATCCAACTCACGCATCTCCTAGAGCAGCAGAGTGGCTGCTGATTAGGGCCGAGACTTGGCTCAAGAACAGACTTCATCGAGGCTAGGGCGCTAGCCTCAAGGGCATCAGGTGATCAATGAGTCCGCTTTCGTGGAACTGTCGGGGTTCATACCGGACCTTGAGCAGTGCTAAATCCATCCATCCGGCCCGTCTCATCACCTCTACGCATGCTCGGGTAATCTTCATTTAAGAAACTCGCTCTGCTAGCATTACTAAGACTCAATTGATTAATCATTTTGCTCTGAATGATGCTCATGTAGTTCCTGCTGATGGTTAATCGGGAGGGCTTTCGTTAATGTGGAAGGATGATGTAGACTTAACTATAGTCCAGGATCGTCACCACCTAATCTTAGCTAATGGTTTGTATAAATCTAGCAACAAGACCTTTAATCTAGTCTGCATGTATGGTGACCCTCATCACGTTAGAACTACTAGTATCCGGCAGGAAGTAGCTACTTTTGTGCCCGGGAGTCCTCGCACACCCACCTTCCGTATGGGCGATCTCAACAATATCATGCATGTGAATGAAAAAAGCGGTCCTGCCCTCGCCAACGCTGCACGTATAAGAAGATTCTGCTGTTTAGTGAAAGATTGTGGCTTCTTTGATCTGGGTTATAGTGGTCCTGCTTACACTTGGATAAACAAATGTTTTACTACTAATCCTACTTTTCAACGTTTGGATCGTTGTTTGGCTAATGCGAGAATGGTGCGAGAGAATTCTCCAAAACGACTCTTTTTCACCTTCCAATGGTTTATAGTGACCACACACCGATTTTAGCAATCCTAGATTCTCAAACTAAAAGATCTCGCAAACCTTTTCGTTTTGAGAACTGGTGGCTACTAGAGGACGATTTCACCCCTACAGCTGCTTCCAGCTGGCAAAGTGCAAACAACAAACCTTTTCATGCTAAAACAAAAATCCTAGCCAATGATCTAAAAATTTGGAGAAAGAAAAAAACATCGCTAAACCAACAACTTCAGGACATAGAAGATAAGTTTATTCAGCAACAACGACTCCCTCCAGCCTAACAAAATCACTCGATCCAGGCAACGCTCATGCAAAACCACCAAGACCTCTTAACCAAGAATGCCATTTTCCATCGTCGGAGGCTCAAAAAGCTTTGAGCGACCGATGGGGATAGAAACATAGAGTTCTTCTTACAGTCAATTCTCAAGAGAGCTCGAAAAACAGAATAACTTTCATACAGGATGAACAAGGTGATTCAATTGTTACGACTCAGGACATATCAAATATTTTCATCAACTATTACGGAAACCTTTTCCTCTGTCAACTAACGAGATGCAGGAATAAGTGGCCGCCATGATCACCAAGTGACAATATCTGACGACTACACAATGTCAACTCCGGACGAGCAAGAAATCTTCAGCCTACTGAAACAGATGAAAAAGAATGCATCTCCAGGTCCGGATAAGCTTAATGTCGCCTTCTACAGAGAGGCCTGGCCTTGGATAAAACAAGACATCGTGGAACCGACAAAGGATTTCTATGAAACAGGTAACATTCATTCGACCCTCAAAGATACCTGTATTGTTCTTATCCCAAAAAATCTCACCCGAGTCACTCCTAAGGACTTTAGACCGATAAGCCTTTGCAATGTCTCCTTCAAAATCATTGCCAAAACTCTTGCTCAACGCCTCAAGGACCATGTCTCCGACCATATCCATGCCTCCCAAGCTGCTTTCATCAAAGGTCGCCGCATCACAACAAACATCATTTTAGCTCAAGAGATTGTCCATTCCTTCCGGCTGGCATCTTTCAAAACAAAAGGTTTCCTTCTCAAAAATAGACCTAGCCAAAGCCTTTGATCGCATTGAATGGAACTTCATAGTGCAAGCGCTTCGACGCCAAGGGTTTCATGGTCATTTCATCGACCTCATTTATAAATGTATACGGGGCCACACCTTCTCTGTCCTAATAAATGGCCAAGCTCATGGTCGCTTTCGATCGCAGCGAGGAATCCGTCAAGGCTGCTGTCGATGTTCAAACCATCGGCTAGTTGAATTTAGTCTCCGGGATGCGCGTTTTAGGCCGGATGGTACACAAGGGAAGACACGAGAGATTTAAGCTGGTTTGGGAAAGCTCCCTACATTCGAGCGGGGGGTGTCGCGACGCTCGTGTTCCTTGCGTCAAACGGACGATGGAGTACGGTGGAGGTGGGAGAGGAGCATGCTCCAAGTCCCTAGCTGCGAGTGCGTGTGTGAGTGTGTTCGTGAATGAATGAACATGAGAGTGTGTGGTATTGGCCGTGTGTCAACGTGTGAACTCTGTGAGTCCGTCCGAGAAGAGGAAGACTCTTCCCCTTTATAGCCACGGGGTCGAGCTCGAGTTACATGAGAGAGAGAGAGGGAGAGTAGCCGTGTGCTTATCCACGCCGTTGTGCCGTCCCGTCGGTCCTTCCACGACGTGTGCTTGAGTGCTTTGACTAGCCCGTCGCGTCGCTCCTATAGCCTCGTCGCGTCGGGGAAGCGAGGATGGAGTGTTCCGCGTTCGGCGAAGTCATGGGCGGCGTCGCGGCGGAGTGGTTGGAGAAGACAGCCCATACCGGTCCTTCCCTATCGGGTGCATTGATGGCGGGGCTGAAAGTCGAGGTCGAGGCGGTAACTCATCGAGCTTCAAGGTCGCAAGCGAAGGTCGTGCGAGGCGGAGCACCTGCTCGAGCCCGAGCTCGAGCTCCACCCGTCTTCGGTTAAAACGGGGAGCCGTACCGCCGTACGTCGGGCAATGATGATCGAGTCCTAAGTCTTCGGTCCATGCTTCCTTCGTCGGGCTACGGGGATGGCACGTCCCATCGGCGTGCTCGACGGGTGCGGATAGCCGTGGCGGGAGGGATGGGGCGAGAGTCGGAGGCAATGATTGCTCGGGGAGTCCTGGCGCGCGACGGGCAGGTGGAGTTAATGTGGCCGGTGGGCGAGCTTGGGGGTCGTGCGAGTCGGGGCTTCGCCGAGCTCGGCGGGCAAGGTCGTGCTTGTCCTTGCTCGGTTCGTTTTCTCACGGGGGTCGTATGGGAGTGGGTCCAGCTTTGACCGTTGACATGATTTCATGTCCTAGGAACTAATTCTCTGTTAGGTGGGTGCGAGATGGTGCCATGTGGCATCGCTAATCTTTCCCCGATAGCTGCCCACTGTCTCCTTACCTTTTTGTCCTTCCTATCAATGAACTTTCCCACCTCCTGCAGCTAGCCCTCCAAGACAATTCTTTAACGGGCATTTCCCTCGGACGGGGTTGCCCCCGATTCACTCACTTCTTTATGCGGATGATCTTTTGATTTGTGGAAAAGCTGATTACCAAGAAGCTCAACACATGCTGAATATTCGTAATAATTTCTGCACTCACTCAGGGCAAACTCCAAATTGGGCCAAATCTTCCATTTTGTTCAGCAGACATGTCTATGAGCCCACAAAAGCTTGCATCGAACAAATCTTCCCGGTTCAGCCCATAGACGCATCCACCATCCACTTGGGCCACCCTCCGATCATTGCTCACAAAGAAAGATCAAAAGCCTATGAATTCATCCTTTCCAAATTTAGAGCAAAATTAACAACAATAAAAGCTAATAAATTAAATGATGCAGCGAGGCTGGCCTACATCAATTCAGTTTTTGCTTTAATCCCAATATGGCCAACATTCTTTTCACAAAAAAATTCCTAGCAAAGCTGAATGCTATCATTAGGAAAATTTGGTGGGCTGGTATTCAAGATAACCCTACTCATTCTCCAATCCATTTCAGAGCTTGGAATGATTTAACTATGCCTAAATCTAGGGAGGTCTAGGAATTCGAGACTTGGCAACTGTAAACAAAAGCTTACTTTACAACACGGCTTAGAACATTGTCTCCAATCAAGATCTTCTATTGACCGAAGTTCTAAAAGCTAAGTATTACCCCAACGCCTCCTTCTGGACAACTCCAGTCTACATTCCCAAATCGGCATTCCGGAGCTCCATCCTTGCCATCGGGCCTGGCTTCACCCAAAATTGTACCTTCCAAATCTGCAATGGAACCACAAACATTTGGTCTCAGCCTTGGTGTCGGATTTGGCAACACCTTCATGATCTCCTCATCCTCCCAAACCAGATCCAGCCCCTACCAAATTTAGTCTCGGACCTTTGGATTCCAGGAACTAAACAATGGGACAATAACAAAATTGAACTAATCTTTGGCACGCAGGCTATGCTGACCATTTCGCAGGTACAAGTCACCAATGCTGATCATGATGACATACTGTGTTGGATGCCTGGTGCAGCAGAAAAATGCACATCAAAGGAGGCTTACAAATACCTTGCTCTTCAACGACAACAACCAATTCCGGATACCGGAAGCAGGGCACTGCCTCAAAATATCCTAACATTATTGCAGGTAATTTGGAAGATGAAGACATTACAACCAAAACTGAAGACGTTCGCATGGAGACTGCTCACGCAGGCTCTAGCAACTAGAGAAAGGGCTTCAAAATACTCCACCAAGATAGATCAAAATTGTAAACTCTATAACATCCCGAAACCGACACTCATCTTTTCTTTGAATGCGTGTTCGCCCGGGCGGTCCGGTATGCAACAAACCCTCCGAGTCAGGGCGGAGGCCCCGCCAACATGCCCTCAAGGAGTACAGCAGCAGGTGGCTCAGCTACTACCACAAACATCGACGCAGCACAGGATACGGGAGGTGCTCACTATCTTGTGGCACATTTGGAAGGCAAGGAATGACCGCCGATTCGATAGACGGCATTGGTCTGTTTTGCAGGTTATTGGAGCTTCCCGGGCGGTCATCAAACACCAAATTTCGGTGTACTCACGGGACCAACCGACGAACACCAATCCTCCAAGACAAGGAATCCGGTTGAATGGCAATGAGGCAGCAATGCTCGAACAAAGACAGAGGGTAAGACCATCGGGAAATGAGGACAATAGGGAGGAGCAAAATAGCCAAACGCCCGAGCTGAATCAACGAGTGATGCTACAAGGACTAAGGATCTACATGGATGTAGCAATTCCGAGTGACGGATACACAGCAACAAACAAAGAAGGCGGGGCTAGGCCTCTTCATACATATTCATTCGAGGCGGTGGCGAGCAAAGCGAGAGACCCTCTACATGCGAAGCTCAAGCAATGCTACTGGCCTCTTGATGAGGACATCACACCCTCGGATATAACCAACACTCCTCCAATACACATACATAATTCAAGGACAAAAACCAGAGCATGGCAATTTAATTTACGGGTGAGCATGTTCCTAATGATCTCTTTATTTATATTTGAGAATATATTACTACCTAATGAGTTAATTATTGTTAGGAACCATGGAGATGATGATAATATGGTTAAGGAGGAGGTTAGAGGCGTGGAGGGCCAGCAAGGATGTCCATGTCAAGTTGGAGGCCCAAACAAAGTCGACTTCGATTCCGTTTCGGAGTCCAAAAACAGCTTCGCACCAAAACGGATGCCCTGGTCACATACGAAGTCCGTTTGTAACAACACTCAGAAATGAAATGCATTTCATGTCATTCATGACCATGTCATCTTATTTCATTTATGAAAATATTAAGTATTGTGTGAAGAAATGCACATAAAATATCAACTTAACTAAGGATTAAAGTAAATTCTTAAAAGGAATTTAAATAAGAATAAATAATGAGTTTAACATTTTCTACTGATTAAACATCATAAATAAAGAATTATAGAAGTCCTCTGAAATTATTTTGCTTTGTAAAATTATTTACAAGAAATAAACAAAGCCTCTTTTGTTAATTTAAACATGAATTTTTAATCCCAAAATAATTTGGAATCTTAACCTGGGCTTAATAGGAAAAATGCTTGAAATACTTTCATTTACACTCCTGCATTTTCGTGGATTTTTCTGAGCTCGGGAAGGTTAGTTTTTAATTACGCGAAAGCCAAGGGGTCTTTTGCAAAACGACCGAGACCGGCCCCGACACCGGACTCTCTTCTTTCTCTCTCCCTCTCCCGCGTCTCGGCGCCGCTCGGCCGCACCGCCTCCCGGCCGGCCGCCATGCTGCCCCGCCACGCAGGAGCTTGGCAACACGCAGCTGCTTGCTCCGTTGCCGCCTCCGGCAAGGATAAAGGCCCCTGGCCGGCCCTATCCTCTCCCCTCCCCGCTCTCATTTCCTCTCCATCTCACGCCATTGCCGGGAGCCTCCGGAGCTCGTCGCCCGACCGCCTCGGTCGCTCCTGTCCGAACCACAGCCACCACAAGCTCCGTAGAAGCACTCGGAGCTCCACAAACCCTTCAATCAAGACGAGTTGCCCTAATCCGTCGAGGCGAAGCCATTTCTTACCGGACGAGCTCGTCGTCGTTCTTTCGCCGCGACTTGAAATTCGTGCTGTCCGGTGAGCCGCTCAACCATCTCCTTGTTCTTGCGGGTGCGCAACTCATTGCTCTAGGTTCCTGGTTGCTCATCCTCGAGTTTGTTCCATAGGGAGCCGTGAAATCGTCAATCTTCCCGGAGTCCGGTCGCCGCCGTCCCGCTACGCACGGTGAGCCACCCTCTCCGACCATGCTCATGCTTCTAGGGCAGCACGTCGAGCTTGCTTACACTCCGTAGAAGCTCCCGGCTTGGTTTTCCCCAAATTTTATCCATTGTGGCGAGCTCGCACCATGGCCGGAGCCTCTGTCGTGGCCGCCTCTTGCCGTCGGCAAGCTTCCGATCGAGCTCATGCAAGTTGGTCACCACCGTTGGGTTTGCCATGCACAGTAGGGTGGGTTGGTAGTCTCGCGGCGAGGTTTGGAACACCGGCGGCCAACTCCGGTGGTCGCGCCGCCGTGCCATCGCCGCCGCGGTGGTGCCACACCGCGGGCCACACGCGCGGGATTGCATGTGGCCACGAGCGCGATCTGGTGTGGCCACTCTGTGGCCCGGTGTGTGGCACGTAATAGATTTCAAATTTTGAAAATTAATAGAAAATTCAATAAAAATCAGAAAAATATGAAACCAATTTTGTTATACTCGAGAAAAATAAGATCTATTTGTTTATAAAATAAAATATCTAATTTGAGTATTTATAATTAATAGATATTAATTAATTACATTCTTTGATTAATAAGTTATTATTTTATGCTAATAAAACAATTATTTTGAGAAAAGAATTTAATTAAATAAAGGAGATACTTGCAGACGAAAGTGATTATGAAATTTGTTTTCCAAACTTAAACTTAAACACTATCCCATTATGTGATCCCAAAGTATTATGAAATTTGTTTTCCAAATTCATAATGGTTGATTAATAAGCATGATTAACTATTAACTAATAACCCTAGGTAATTGTTAATTAATGAGCCTGATTAATTAGTAATTATTGAACATGATTAATTAATAATTAATGATCATGAATAAGCATTAATTATTGAGCATAATTAATTGTGAATTATTGATTAATGAACATGCTTAATTATAAATTTTTAATTAATAAATATGATGAATTATTAATTATTAATGGTTGATTGTTAATTTCTGAACATAATTAATAATTAATTATTAGTTGATGAACATAATTAATACCCTCCTTGCATAATCATATCATGTTCATTCATGCATGCATGGTTGTGATTCGCGACGTATTGTTGGTCGACCAAGGTCCTGAGGTGATCGAGGTTCCACCCGAGGTCGAGACAAGTGAAGGGAATCTCGAAGTCGACTCACACGCAGAGGAAGCTAACCCCGACTCGCATCAAGGCAAGCCCGGTGCATCCTACCTATGTTTTAAAATATTTTATTTTACCACATAGATAAGTTATGCTTGTGCATTAGGTGCTAGGGAATGATTGATACCCAAGATGCATTATGATAGGTTTTTGTTTGTTTATACTATACTTGGTACAGGTAGCTCAATAGAAGCTAGGCTTAATTCATAGTCACAACGGTAGATGTTTTAGGGAATCTTAAAGCATGGAGGCTTTAAGGGTTGATGTGTTAACACTAAGATGAAGAGAGTGTTAATGAAGTTGAGACCGGACGGGCCCCGTAGGAGAAAGGGCAAGACGGAGATGAGGTCTTGCAAGGTGGTAGCCCCGTCCGAGTCGGTCAAGGACCATACCGTTGTCGGCTTAGTTGAACAAGTTTGAACGTACCGTACTACATGCTGGTATCATGGGCCCAGCAAGCTGATGTACCCTACCGCCCCGGAGATGTAGCATAGCCGGCTCTCTTTTACTCAGCTGTTAGTGAGAGGTGAGTCTCACGGAAGGGAGATGGGTCGGTCACGAAGGAAGTCGTGGAGTCGCCATACTCCCGGGGAGTTGGAAATGGCTAGTCTTCTCTTAGGTGCTAGAGGGAAAAGTTGTCGTATACGATCGTTGTCGTGCGTATACGTCGTGTAGTCGGGTTTTGCCAGCTGGTATAAATCGATTCGAATCGTTGTCCCTCACGGTATTGAGTATCGCTTGTTTAGCTCGTCACATCGTAGTTAAACAACATGAAGATAGGGATGAGAGAAGGAAGGAATAATGATCTACTTTGATATTGTCTTGCAAACTTGTTGCAATAGTTATAGACTGCAAACCTAGATGCTAATGAACTTAATGCTTGAGCTAAAACATTGAAAGTAAGGATCTACTTTTAGGGCTGTTTTCGCAAAAGGGTAAACCCCACAGACGAGAAAGCCTTTGCATACTAGGCGTCGGCCTTAGCGTACCAATTTGACGGGTCGGTCTTGTTCGAGTATTAGAATACTCGGGGTTTGTTCGTTATCTTTTAGGGAATGAGTTGTACTTTCACGACTTATATGGTACCTTCCCGGAAGAAGAGCAATGCCCGGAGGGAGGTTCCCTCCAATGGGAACGTATCCCCACGCCGTGAAGAGGAAGGACCGTGATGTACGACGGGCTCGAGTACATCACATTGATCGTTTGATAGATTTTTGTTGTATAAAAGTACAAGTTTCCGCTGCAATACTTGTAGGATGTTAACTTCAATAATGTTTATATTTCCGCTGTGCGGATGTTTCTATTTCGAAAACCTGGTTGTATTATACCATGATGTATATATTCCGGCTTGTATGAGATGATGAACCGTTGTAACTCGCTTCGTCGAGTGTCCCTCTGTACCGATCCCTGGGTGTCCCGGAGGGTATGTCACACCGTTCGGGACGTTCTTTATATGGATGGAAAGATAATTTGATAACCTTTCCATTGGCGCTGGTCTCATATCCAAATTCTTCCCGAGTCGTCGGAAATTGCCGAAATACTAGGACGTCCGAGAACCGTCCCGGTGTTGCACCACCGTCGTTTGGCCTTTGGGCCGTGTATTTTGTTGAGCCCACTTAGGGCTACGTCCGGGGGAGATGGACGACCCTAGGGACCTCATAAGCAGCCGCTGCCCCTTCCTTAGGGTTTGGGGTTTTACTTAGATTATTCTCGCTTAGACAGTTTCGCCGTTCATCGGTTTGTGAGACCCCAACTCGTGAGATTAATCATACATCTGCAAATTTGGTTGCGTTCTTTCTTGTTCTTGCTTGTGTTCTTGATTCGCAGGCAGGGATTAGCCTTCTTGGCGAGGTCAACCATGCAACGCCGGTTGATAACCGTAGAGGACGTGATGCTGTGATTGCGGGGTTCGAACGTGTTGTTCGGAGAGCTGGATCGAGGTTTGTCACATCTTCGCCAAATCAAGAGTTATCTAAACCTTTCGGAAGATTGGGACCCTAGTCCACATCAAGTGATAATCGAGCTTCGGGTGCACCGTCGAGTTTCCCTATCCTCATTATTTTGTTTCGTCCTAAACTCTAGAAAATTGCCTTACAAAAATAGTTATTCGTTGTGTATCTCGCTGTCCTATATCCCCTTTGTGCCTCGCAATTTTCAGTGTGGTTTGCGTTTCGAATTCTAGTCCTTCGGATTGTCATTGTGTCACTGGTCTTAGTTTGTTTCACTCTTTTGTCTACCATTGTCTAACGTTAGCCAAAGAAATTAAAACAAAACTTAGTTGTGCTTGTCCCTGTTTTTACAGCAGATTCTTGTTCTTTGGGCTTGTGTCACGTGGAAAAAAAAAGAGAAGTGTCCTGTTTTGTGGCTTGTGTCGGAGAGAAAAAAAGGAATAAAAAAGCCGCACCCAAAAAAAAAGGAAAAGGAATAGAACATCGTTGATTGAGCCTAGAGGTAGGGTGCTTTAGTTGGGACCATGCCAATGAGTATTGCTGTTTTAGTTGTGTGAGTGCATCCATTGGTTGAGTTTTGTACCATTCTATTGTAATAAAAAAAGAGAAAGAAGCAAAGAGTGCCAAAAAAAGAGCAACAAGAAAAAGGCAAAGACGTGTTGAAAAAAAAAGAAGAGAAAGAGCCACACCTAAAAGAAAGATAGGAAAAAAATCAAAGTTGCTTGCATCCTTTGTGTCCTTTGTTGAGTCATTGTTTCTTGCTTGGACTAGGTGAGAGACAGGTTTAGGCCGGTGACATTGACTTACTTGGGACTATTATTCAGTTTTACAATTCTGAATTGAAAATTTGCAATTCCTTGCTACTATATTTTGCCTATCCAAACTCCACATATATCCTTCCGAACAATCACGAGGTTTTGACCCTCGCAATTGTTGGCTCACACTCTTCGGATAATCCTTTGCTTTGCTAATAATAAGAACCTTGTAAGAGCTTGGTAAGACGCTTCCATTTGTTTTTGTGAGAGTCATCACTGTTCTAGTAGTATGATAGGGATAACGTTTACCGGATTGTTCCTGTTTTTGTCTTTGTTGCTCATAATGACAGGTGATGATATGAGTACTCTTGCACAACGAGTGCTTAGTTCTCAAATGGCAAAGGCGGAGCAAAATCAAGAAAACAATTTGTTTCGGACTTTCTTTGTTGTGATGAATCGACGTTGTCGTGTTATCATTGATGGTGATACTAGCCGCAACATTGCAAGTTCCGAGTTGGTTGAGAAGCTTGGCTTGACCGCACAACCACACCCACGTCCATACCACATCCAAGGTGTCAATTTTTGTGAGAAGATAAAGGTAAGTAAAATTGCACGTATCAATTTTTTCTTGGTAACTATAAGGACGAGTGCAGATTTTGACATAGTACCTATACAAGCATGTAATTTGTTACTAGGTACACCTTGGATTAATAGAAATAATGTTGTGCACAATATCATCACTAATAGATACTCTTTCAAACATAATGGCACTAAAATTATTCTCAAACCTTTGAGTGTTGTTGAAATTTTAGAAACTGATCTAGAATGATTTAAGAGAAGAAAGAATGAACCTTTTAGAAAAGAATGGGCGATTTCGAAGTTGCAACACTTTCATCTAGATCTGAGTTGTTAAATGAGGAACATATTTCTTTGCCTTTTATTGGAGCTAATATCTTGCAGCATGTACAACAAGAAGATGAGGTGAATAATGTTGAGGTGTCAACGGCCTCATTTTATATTTCAAAACAATCGCTTCATCATGAATCTAATACTCATGATGAAATTGAGAGCAAAAATAATGCTACACTCATGGACTGTGAGATTTCTCATGATGTGCCGATCATACTAATATAAAGCAACATCTAGTGGAACCTTCTCTTGAATTATCTTTGTTACAAGTTGACTTTCCTGCTGGTCCTTGTGATAAAGATGTGTTGTGTGCTAGTGCTTCATTTATACCTTTGCAACAACTAATGAATGAAAATACTTGTGCTAATAATATAACCTTGCTTCCGATTGCTTCTGAAATTGATGAGTTGAAATTGTTGTCTTCTTTAAGTACTTTAGTTTACATTGAATTTGATACTCTCTGTGATCAAATTAGTTTGGAGAAGAAATTTTTATGTGCTGAATTGCCTTGGTTGCCTAGACACACATATCACTATATAGGAAACTATAATTGTCAAGGACAATATATGGTTCATCGAGTTTATATTTGTTCGAAACAAAAGTCTTCTTTGTTCGGGCAACAATATGATGAATCCAGTTGCTTTAGTTTTGTTTTCAAGAAACAGGCTATCTTCCAAGAAGGAAAGCATTGGTGGTTTTCACCTACGATGTCTTCTACAACTATGGTCAAACCGAGGAGTAATTATTTTCAAGGAGAGGAGAACAATAAGGAAATGATATCCTTCAAAATAATCATTCAAGCACCAACGACGCCGAGGACGGCTTTTCATCAAGAAGGGGAGGATGATGAGGACATCACACCCTCGGATATAACCAACACTCCTCCAATACACATACATAATTCAAGGACAAAAACTAGAGCATGGCAATTGAATTTACGGGTGAGCATGTTCCTAATGATCTCTTTATTTATATTTGAGAATATATTACTACCTAATGAGTTAATTATTATTAGGAACCATGGAGATGATGATAATATGGTTAAGGAGGAGGTTAGAGGCGCGGAGGGCCAGCAAGGACATCCATGTCAAGTTGGAGGCCCAAACAAAATCGACTTCGATTCTGTTTCGGAGTCCAGAAACAGCCTGCACCAAAACGGACGCCCTGGTCGCATACGAAGTCCGTTTGGGACATTCTTTATATGAATGGAAAGATAATTTGATAAACTTTCCATTGGCGCTGGTCTCATATCCAAATTCTTCCCGAGTCGTCGGAAATTGCTGAAATACTAAGACGTCCAGAAACTGTCCCGGTGTTGCACCACCGTCTTTTGGCCTTTGGGCCGTGTATGTTGTTGAGCCCACTTAGGGCTGCGTCCAGGGGAGATGGATGACCCTAGAGACCTCATAATCAGCCGCCGCCCTTCCTCAGGGTTTGGGGTTTTGCTTAGATTATTCTGCTTAGACAGTTTCGCCGTTCACCGGTTTGTGAGACCCCAACTCGTGAGATTAATCATACATCTGCAAATTTGGTTGCGTTCTTTCTTGTTGTTGCTTGTGTTCTTGATTCGCAGGCAGGGATTAGCCTTCTTGGCGAGGTCAACCGTGCAACGCCGGTTGATAACCGTAGAGGACGTGGTGCTACGATTGCGGGGTTCGAACGTGTTGTTCAGGAGCCGGATCGACGTGTGTCACATCTTCGCACATCACCTCTTAGGTGACAAGGGCGCTTGATCTACAGAACATCAACTTCATTTCGGATTCCCAAATATTGATCAACACCCTGATTAGGGATGACATCCGAAATCACCCGGGAGATTGGAGGCTAAGGCTGCTATGGTACAGGTTCAAAGAAAACATGACTCATCAACATCACAAAGTACTGAAGATCAGCAGGACTCATAACAGAACAGCTCACAACCTTGCTAAAAAGGCTTACTTAGCAGGGACTTCTACTCCAACTAGTTTCAAATGTAACCATATAGGTCATCTTACAGACTGCCCTGCTCTGCAGATCTTGCAGAATCAAAACTGGAGATCGTTTTCCCTAGTTTCTGTATCTTGTTTGTAAATCAATAAAGAAATTGTTATAAAAAAAAACAGGATACAATAACATCATAGCAGTAAGCCAGTAAGCGACATGAACTAGTAGTGATGCTTCATCCACATGAATTGCTGCTAGTTGCCCTCTATTATTTTCACGATTGCGGTATTGCCCAGATCGCGGTAAAGAACTTTTTTTTTAATAGGAATTTTCAAAAGCACCAACAAATGATACTGATTGTCTTCTCCACGCTGGAAACTATCTTGTTTTATTAAAATATATTTGAATGTGACGCACTAATTGATGCATGATGGTCCTCTTTTCCGCCTTTCAAAATTAAACTTAGTTGGGACTAGGACGCAAAGTTCGATTTTGGATTGAATTTTCAGAAGCGCTGTTAATTCAATCTAAAAAAAATATCAGGGTTACTTTTGCTTTTCTCCTCTAAAAGTTTTCCTTTAAATGGATATATTATTTTTACTTGTATTTTTGTAGACAATGGGAAGCCCTTAATTCCAGCTTTGGCTGTCCAGAAAAAAGTTGCCTTTATGTTCTCGCCACCAACACAGCTTCGGAAAATCACAAGAAAAGCAAAGTGCTACAACTACAAAATATTAGCAGTTTGGCTCACACCGTGATTTTGATGAATGTAGGTACTAGGTAGCAAGGTTTTCACTTCGATTGGAAAGTCAACTTAAAATGCTAAAGGAAATAGATAATTTCTTCTTTAAACCTAAAACAAATGAGGCTTTCTTCCTTTGCCCTTTATCATTTGAACTTCCCTATTATACTCAGAATCTCACTATAAGAGATTTGACATTATACGACGTTTTATTTTCATTGCGAAAACATAAAAACATGTCGCAGTATACAATATGTGACATTAGGGTGACAAAAATCGATTTGCCGCCATTAGTCCGTTATAAAAGACATTCAACGACGTTTCCATTTATATTCGTCGTAGTTTTTTTTGCGACGATCCTTATTTTGCCACAAACTTGTGACATTGTCTTTTGTCGCTATTAGACTTGGAAACATCGCAAAATACATATGAACCGGCCCATTTGACGTTACGGGTTAGGCCCACATCACGTTGGTTATGGTCTAAACCCACATCTTATCCCCCACTCTCGTGGCCTGTTTACTTTGATTTTGCTAAGTTCTCCCACGAAGCATCTTCACTAAGCCATGCAAACTCAGACTACCCGCACCGGGGTGCGGTACCTGGTACTGAAGTACCGAGATGGGGCATAAACTGCTGCACTGGAGTCCTGTAAGCCATCCGCAACCCAAGCGTTTCCACCCAGACACGGCAAATGAAGCCTTCGTAGCGAACGGACGCTCCCTGCCAACGTGGCGTGGGGCCTGCGTGTCCTCGCGCCATCCCAACCACCCGGACAGCGGACGTCGAGGAGGACGGGGCCAGGAGGCGGCGGTGCGGGGCGACGCCGGCGGCGGTGGAGCACGTGAGGAGGAGGCACGGAGGCCGTCGGCGGTGGCGCGCGTGGTAGGACGGTCGTGACGGCGCAGGAGAGGAGGAGGGGCGCGGCCACGACGCGCGGAGGAGGAGGCGGGCCCGGCGACGGATTGGATCCGGGCTGGATCGGGCCCGGCGGCGACGATGCGCGCGGGGAGCAGCCAGCGACGACGCGCGGGGAGCAGCCGGAGGCGGCGCGTGGGGCGAGCATGGCCTCGTCGCCGCACCACCGTGCCCACCTCATCGCGCGGATCTCGCGCCCTCGCGTGCGGTGGTGAGGAGAGCCGGTGCCGCCACCGCCGCTGCCGTAGAGGAGGGCTGACGCCCGCGGCCGGTACGGAGCTCACGCGTGTGGGGGTGGGAGAGGCGGGATCCAGCGGTGCGGAGCTCGCGCGTGTGGGTGCGGAGGAGGAGGAGAGAGGCAGGGGGAGGGAGGTGGTGGGTGGAGAGACGAAGAAGATAGGGAGAAAAAGGAAAGAAGAAAGGAAAAAGGGAGGAAAGGGAAAGAAAAACGGAAAAAAAAAGAAAAAGAAGAAAAAAAGAAAGAAGTGAAAAAAGAAAAGAAAAAGGAAATGGAAGGTGAGATAAAAGGAGATGGTAGTTGAAGATGGTTGAATAAAATATTAGGTAGTTGATATAGAGGATGAATATAGAGTATGAACGGGTGCAGTGAAACTGGATATAAAGGAGAGAATCTTGATGACTAGGCTAGAATATTTCTTTTAGAGGATGAATTTAGAGAACGACGAGTGCAGATAGTCTCATCTTACTTCGACATGTAACATGTAGTAGCATTTTGTAGCAGAAATGTATTATACTAACAACGGCAACGGGCGACGTGCAGGGAGTGGTGGCCCATCTCCCTCCTCCCCAGTAGGCAGCAGCGGCACGTAGTGGCTGGCCCAGGATTTAGACAATGGATATTTTTTGACACCCTGAATAACGGATCCCCTCGACAAATCAATATCACACCAATTTGAAAAGTTCGTAAAAGATATCAAACAATGTAAAAGTCAATTAAAACAAACAATAGAGTGATAAAAATAAGGTATGCATTTTTTAGGAAAAATAAATTGCGTTGATCAATACCTGCTTAATCAAATTTTGGAAATAACATATTGCTCGATACCTGCTTAACTATGCACGACTGTTAGGCGGATAGGCGGGGCTGGGGTTTGGGCGGTGATTGTCATAGCTGTCAGCCATGCCCGACGCTAGCGATGGGATTGTGTATGCCTGGGCTGTGGTAACTAGGTTCGGCTGCAATAGTCTAGGGCGGGCGACGGTTCCGGTGAACAATTGAACAGGCACATGTATCCATTGATTCTATCGCCAATTGGCGTGAGGAACAGCCAATGCAGGTGGGATTGATCGGGGGCAGCTATTGGGCCATTTTGCTATTTTGCTGCAGATGCTACCCTGATGGGCTTTGTCTTCTATTTTTTATTTATATACACATAATATGTTATATGATAAACTGTTTGTTAAAAATAATAGGTATTCAAAATACATTTGAAGAAGTGGGTTCGTCCCTAGCACCACGACGACGCGCGGGTGAGGCAATCTGTCGAGTCTTAAACTCGGCACTAGTACTACCCGGTCCCTCACGAGCGTGGAATTCGATGGTGCAACAAACGAAACACACAAGAACACGCGATTTTAGACAGGTTCAGGCCTCTCGATAGAGAGTAATACCCTACGTCATGTATGTTATGTATTGACTTTAGCAGATTGCTAATTGCGAGATGTCGAGAGAGTTTTCGGGGGTCCTGCTCCGCCTTATATATCCGGGGCGCTAGGGTTACATGCGAGTCCTAGTCGATTACATGGATTACATATTCAGAAGCTATATCTCTAAACTTTCCTTGTTAATTCAGAGTCGTAACAGATTACAAACTGTTCTTTTACTTGTTGCTCAAGTCATCATACATCGGTCTTGATGCCCGCCTTATTTCCATACCGGTATATGGAATCTTCTATTATTCCATACTGGTCAAGAACCACTCTGTGGGCCCTCTTCGCCAGTCCAATCTTCATGGATTTGTCACCGTATCTCTAATTATCCATTTCTTTATCATCTCGTATACCCGTAAGGTAAGTATATGATAGCAGCCCCCGAGGTATTTTTTATTTGACCTTGAATAAGACCGACCAGTCTTCCGCATGTTGGTCCGATTCCATGGTAAAACTAAAAAGAACTCCAATCTTCTGTAATACTTCTTCTTTCTTCGAGACACTTCAAAAGCCAAAAAAAATGGTATTTTATCCTCCCTACCACCTAATTAGGTATGCAAAAACAAAAGTATTTTCTTCTAGTGCACCGGTTAGGTGCACCCAATTGGGTATAGCCTCCGACTCTTGGATCATTTGAACTCCTTTCAAATAATGCAAGAGTCCACTAGTTGATTCTTCATTATTTCCTTCCATATGCAATTTCTACAGACCGCTCCTTTCAATTTCTATTATTTTCCACTTTCCGAGATCTATGCAGACCGCACTTGAACATGGTGCACCGGTCGGGTGCACCTAATTAGGTATAGCCCCCGACTCTTGTATCATTTGAGGATCGCAAATAATGTAGGAGTCTTTCTTAAGAGACTATGCTTTATTATTTTACATCAAATCACATTCCTCTTAGCAATTTCTACCAAGAACATATTTTTCGGACCGGTCGAACCGGTCATGCCGCATATCCTTTAAATATTCATACCCAGATCGATGTAACGGACCGTTCAAATCAGTCTTAACTTTGATGTACTTAGTCAATTTTAACTAAGAAGCAAAATCCTGGTTGATCGGACCGGTTTGTTCCCTACATTCTCACATCGACTCGAGTCTCCAAGGCCTATAATCAGTCGGATGATTAACACCCATAGCCTAAGGCATCCATTAAAATTGAGTTAGGCAAGATCCAAATCATCTTCAACCTAACTCTTTCATACCGCAAAATAATTAACTTCGGTACTTTATTAATCTAGTATCTGAAAATTTCATATTTCAGACCGCTTTTTTATTCACAAAAAATCTCTCATGATTGTAATAATCATGATAACTTATTCTTATGACTGTTAGGTCATAATTGCATAGTGAAGCCATAAATCTTTAATGCTAAATTTATCGGGATGCAAAAAACGACCCAATAACTTTCCAGCCCCGAGCCCAGCTCGGCACCTATAAAAGAAAACGAAGGGTCGACCTAGGTCAAACTCATTCCCGAAACTCCATACGTGCCCATCATACATCCTTGTTCTTCGGACATTACGATCATATCTCTTCCTTTCCGCATAAACCAATCTCCGATTTCCTTTTTCCGTCCTTCAAGATGGGCAAGAAGAAAGCTGCCTCCAATCCTTCTTCCTCATGCGTTGTTCCTCGTCAACTTCCTTTTGGCATACAGGATTTGGGTAATAGCAAGATTACCGAAGCATCTCTTAATGAAGCGGTTCTCGATGGGTATCTTCCCCGCAACCCATTCCGAACCGGAGTGCCCCCACTCCGGCCAAATTCCATGGGGAATAGAGGATTCCCAACAGTTATTTTTCAAATCATTCTTCCTTCGCGGCCTCGATCTTCCTTGCTGCTCCTTTTTTAGAGAACTGCTCTTTTTCTACGGATGGGAGTTAGTAAATCTAAATCCGAATTCCATCCTCCGGATCGCGTTTTTCATTCATTTGTGTGAAGCTTTCCTTGGAATTCGTCCCCATTTAAAGCTTTTCCAAGCACCTTTTTCAAATCCGTCCGCTTCCCTCATCGGATCGCCAAGCTGCAGTAGATGGGGTAGGAATACAATGTTGGAGCACCGACGAGTACTTCTCCCTGTCATTGAATAAAAGCTTGTCTCACTCGGAAAAATGGGTGGTTTTTCCGTGACAACCCCCAACCCGCTCTTCCCCCTTTCGGAACCAAAGTAGCCAAAGATTTGCCTTCCAAAGACATCAAGGACAAACTTGAAGGAGATGAAGAGGTCACATCTTAAGGAAGTCAAAGGCATCACCGCCGAGACGGTCCTTTGGAGTTTCATTGTTCGAGAAGTTTAGGCATTGAAAAGGCAAGAGCATCTAGCATGGTCTTTCAATGAGGATATCGCTAATCCATTGGACGGAACACCTCTTCCCGATGTAGATCGGTTAGAGAAGCGTATAAAGAAGATGCTCCAACCTGGGCAGGATTTAACTCGGATGCCGGAGGGTGGGTCTAGCATTCGATACGTCAAATCCTCGAGACCCTGTAAGTATTCTCCTTCTTCTTGAGTTCCAGTATTTTTTATCATCATACCATTATTCATATATTGTTATTGAATGCAGAGAATGGAGAACTATAGAACTCATCCCCCAATTCCCTCCAATGACACCTAGGGAGAAGATTACAAGACCAACACCGCTCCTCTTGTTGTTCAAGCCGGTCCGCCTCCCCCACTCCGACTCAAGGGACTTCGGACCGGTCATTTCTTCTGCCGACCGGGGTAACTCCAAAAATCTCCAAGTCTAGAAAGGTTGTCCAAGCCCCCAACACAAGAAAACGTGCTACTTCACCGACCATAGGCAAGTCGATGACAATCCCTGCTTCGTACCGAGGCGACACTCGTACCGAAGCGTAGAAACTTGAAGACCGGCGCAAAGAGCAAGAGGCCGTCGAGAGAGATCGTTAGGCCGCTCTAGCCGCATTCGAAGCTGCTGCTGCTGGGGGGGGGGTCCTCGGGAAACCTCCCAATTTACATGATTCTCTTGAAAACATTCTCAAGAAGTCTCGGTATGGCACTCGGACCGGTTCTTCGGGGAGTTCTACGGGAGGATCCATTCATGCGCCGCAAGTCCAACCAGCGGCAAAAAGGAGTGCAGAGGGTCCCCCAAAAAGAGCAAGACCTCCTTCGGCTTCAAAAAAGCCACTTCATGAGTCTTCTGCAACATTCGGGCAATTTTTTAAAAGTCTTTGTCACTTTTGTCGTATACTTGCCTTATGGGTATACGAGATGATAAAGGAGATTCTATATACCGATATGGAGATAAAGCGGGTATCAAGACCGACGTATGATGACTTGAGAAATAAGTAAAGGAGCAAATTTGTAGTCTATTAGGACTCGAACTAATAAGGAAAGCTAGAGATAGAGTCCGTGACATCCCCTCCGGGATACCCGGGAATCGGAACAGAGGGACACTCGACGAAGCGAGTTACAACGGTGTATCATCTCATACAAGCCAACATATATACATCATGGTATAATACAACCAGGTTTTTGAAATACAAACATTGGCGCAGCGGAAATATAAATCTTATTGTAGTTTAACAACCTACGAGTATTGCAGCGGAAACTTGAACTTTGAACACCAAAACACTATTAAACGATCAACGTGATGCACTCGAGCCCTTCGTACATCACGGTCCTTCCTCTTCACGACGTCGGGATTCGTTCCCATTGGTGGGAACCACCCTCGGAAAACTCCACTTCGGGAACTACCATACTAGTTGTGGAAGTGCAACTCGAATCTGAAAAGCATAACGAACAAACCTTGAGTATTTTAATACTCAGCAAAGACTGACCCGTCAACATGGCACGCTAAGGCCGACGCCTAGTATGCAAAGGCTTTCCGGTCTGTGGGGTTTACTCCTTTGCGAAAAAACAGCATTAAAGTGTTGAGTCCTTACTTTCGGTATTTTAGCTCACGTTAAGTTCATTAACCTCTAGGTTTGCAGTCTATCACTATTGCAATCAAGTTTGCAGGAAAAGATACATTCCAACCAACACTTCTTGCATTTCTCTTCCTTCCTCTTTCACTTGATTAACTACGATGTGACACGGTGAACAAGCGGTACTCATTACTGCGAGGGACAGCGATTCGAATCGATTTCACCAGCTGGGAAAACCCGTTTACACGGCGTATACGCACCCCTTTGGTCGCATACGACAACCTTTCACGCTAACCCCTGACGATAGCCGGGTTAGTCTCCCCCGCCCGAGAACCCGGGGACCCCACGCGGTACCCGTCCTCGACGTTATCCGTGAGAGACCACCCATTCCTCTCCCTTTGAGACATGAGGCCTCGCCTCATTCTCCGACCAATTAGGGGATGAGCTACGTCCAACCACCGAGGCAATTAGGTTACATCGGCTTCCCGGCCCCATAAACAGCGAGTATGTAAATCGGTACGTTCAAGACTTGCTCAACGGGGCCAACAACGGTACGGTCCTTGAGCGACACGGACAGGGCTACCACCTTGCAAGACCTCGTCTTTGCCCTTTCTCCTACGAGGACCCGTCCGATCTCAATTTTCATCTCCATCTTCATCTTTACTTTCAACTTAAAAGACTTCAATCAACTTAAAGCCTCCATGTTTTAAGCTCGGACCGTATCATCTCGCGAGTGTGCTCAGCACCACTCGACTTCTACCGTAGCCCTGTGAATTAAGCGTAGCAACTATCGAGACACCAAAACCAACATGGATAAACAGGTAACATAGGAATCCTACTCATGCATCTAGGGTGTCAAGCAATTCCTGTAACCTAATGCACAATCACGACACAATTACTTGTGATAAAAGAAAAGACTTTAAAAACATAGGTGGGATGCACGGGGCTTGCCTTGATTCGAGTCGGGGTTAGCTTCCTCGATGTGCTGGTCGACTTGAAGCTTCAGTCTCCTTTCTCGACCTCGGACGGAACCTCGATCACGCCGGAACCTAGGTCGACCAACAATACGTCGCGAATCACAACCATGCATGCATGAATGTTCATGAGATGATGTGCAACTGTTTTATTAGCCATGATCGTTAATTAGCAATTAACCATTACTTAAGTGCATTACTTTGCAACTAGTAATTAACAATTAATCATGTTTGTTAAGCAATAAGTAACGAGTTGAGCATGCTCATTAATTATTGCTTAACCAAGGTCATTACTTAAAAATTAATCATTAATCTTGTTCATTAATTAATGATTAATCAGGTTCCTTAATTAATAATTAATCATGTTTTTAAACAACAATAATAAGTACTTAATGACATGTGATAACGCTTAAGCTATTAATTTGGAATCACATGAAATGACGGTGTTTATGTTGAATTTTTAAAAACGGTTTTCACAAACACTTTCGTCTGCAGTATCTCTAATTTTTAAAGAAATTTATTTTTCAAAAACAATTAATAATTAACATAAAATAATAGGTTATCTTAATCAAAGAAAGGTAATTAATTTAAACTATGAAATTGTAACTTCTCAAAATAGGTATTTGAATTCATCAATAAATAGAGAATAATTTTATGAACCCAAAGAACTTTGTTTGACATTTTTCCGATTTTTCCTGAATTTTCTACGAATTTGTGAAGTTTGAATTAAATCTGAAAATGGACAAAGTCGAAAAGGAGATTAATGAGCTATTGGGCTGAAAGGCCAGGCCCATCCGGCGCCTCGGCGACCCAGCGGCCCAATCTGGCCCGGCGGCTGCGCGCGGCCCAGCTCAAGCTTGAGCTGGCCGGCCATGGCCGCGGCGGCCGGCGAGGCGGCGCTCCGTCGGAGGGGTGCGGGAGGGGGTGAGGCGGGTGGTGCTTGGCGCCGGAGATGCGGTGGAGCACGGGGATTCTGCGGGCGGGGTCCACGACGGCAGGAGTGGCCGGAAACGGCACCGGCGGCGAGGTGTGGTCCAACCCGATGTTCGGCGGGGTCTCTAGCTCGCTCCAGTGGAGAAAAATTGGGGAAACAAACTCCGGGAGTTGCTATGCGGGATGAGCAACGCCGGCAAGGTGGTGGTAGACCGTAGAGATGGCCGGACGATGGAGTTCCACGGTGAGGTGTAGATGGCGGCTACCGGAATTAGAGAAGATGACCAAAATTGATCGTGACTCGTGCACCAAACTCAACCTTGAGCTATGTGAGGAGTAGATGAACAAGTTGTGCACCCTTGGAAACAAAAATTGAAGAAAATAACGCACCGGAGCAAGAGAATTTCAGAGCGGCGGCCGGGGACGTCAAGGGTTGCCGGTGATGGAGAAGTGGCCTCGACCTCGGGCTCTAGTGCGGGGAAGGTTGAATTGACGCCATGGGGAGCTGGAGCGGCCCCGTGCGGAGCGGGCTGGTGGTGGTGGCTCGTCGGGAGACGGCCCGAGCTGGCCGGGCGGTGGGGAACCGGGAGGGGCGCGGTTGGGGTAGTGTTTCCCGGAAATTCAAACGAGAGAGAGAGAAAGAAGAACATGGCTCGGTCCTTTATCCGGAGGGCTGGAGCTTGAGGTGGCGAGGAGACAGCTGCGTGGCAGCCGGGGAACGAGGCGCGCGGCCGTGCCGGCCAGCGCGGCGTGGAGGAAAAGCGGTGCGGGTGGGAGGCGGTTCGAACGGAAAAGGAAGAGAATGACCGGTGGGCTCCGGCTACTTTACAAAAACACCCTCGCTGTTTTGACTAATTAAAAAGCATACTTCCGGCACTCGAAAAATTCCGCGCAAATTCAGGGAGGTATTTGAAAGTATTTTAAGCACTTTTCTTTATAGGTCCAGGTTAAGATTCCAAATTATTTTTGAATTAAAAATTCAAGGATAAATTAATAAAAGAAGTTTTGTTATTTCTTGCAATTAATTTTACAAAGCAAAACAATTTCGGAGGATTTTTATAAATCTTTATTTCTGATATTTGAACAGTAGAAAATGTTAAATATGTATTTTCCTCTTATTTAATTTCTTTTTAAGCATTTTCTTTATTCTTTCGCTAAATTTGATATTTTATATGCCTTTCTTCTCACCAAAAGTAGATAGTTTCACGGATGCACATGATGACATGATGATGAATGACATGAAATGCATGTTTATTCTTTAGGGTTGTTACAGCCCTCCCCCTTACGAGGAATCTCGTCTCGAGATTCACGATTGGAGCGACTAGACGATAGTGCTAAAGAACTCGGGGTAGTTTGATCGAAGGAATTCCTCTTGTTCCCAAGTAGCTTCTGCTTCGAGTGATTACTCCATTGAACTTTGTAGAACTTATCTGGTTCCATGTCGAGTCACTCGATCCTTGGTGTCGAGAACCTTGACCGGACGTTCGTCATACGTCAAGTCTAGTCATGAATCGTTCTACCTCAACTGTCGGTATATCCACTGGTGGTTTCAAACACTTCTTCGGTTGAGATACATGAAATATGTTGTGTATACCCGACAAGTGTGCTTGGCAACTCCAAACGATATGCCACGGCTCCACATCTTTCCAGGATTGGAAAAGGTCCGATGTATCGCGGTGCTAATTTGCCCTTGATTCCAAACCTTTGAACACCTTTGGTAGGAGATACTCGAAGATAGACTTGATCTCCGACCTTGAATACCAACTCTCGACGTCTTTTATCGGCATAGCCGATCCGTCGAGATTTCGCTCTCTTGAGGTTACGTTGAATGAGACGTACTTGTTCCTCTCGCATCTCTTACTAGGTCGGGCCCGAAGATTATTCTTTCTCCACTTTCGGACCAATTCGGAGGTGTGCGACAACTACGTCCATACGGAGCTTGAAATGGTGACATTCCGGCACTCTCTTGATAATTGTTGTTGTATGAGAACTCCGCCAGCGGTAAACATTTCTCCCAATCTTTACCGTATGTCAAGACACGGGCTCGAAGCATATCCTCGAGGTATTGATTGATTCTTTGTGTTTGTCCATCTGTTTGGGGGTGATAAGTCGACCTTCGAATTAACTTGGTTCCTAATGACTCATGCAACTGTTCCCAAAATCTAGAGACAAATTGAGCTCCTCGATCCGAGATGATGGTCTTGGGTACTCCATGCAAACATAGGATGCGTGAAATATATAGATCTGCATATTGCTTGGTCTTGTAGTTGGTATGTACCAGGTATAAAATGAGCTGACTTGGTCAATCTGTCAACTATGACCCGGATAGAGTCGTGCTTCCGTGAAGTCATTGGTAATCCAACTATAAAGTCCATACCGATATCTTCCCATTTCCATTCGGGTATGCTCAAAGGTTGAAGTGGACCTGCTTGCTTCAAATGTTCCACTTTGACACGTCGACAGGTATCACACTCGTTGACATACCTTGCTATCTCTCGTTTCATTCTTGTCCACCAAAATCTCTTCTTTAAGTCTTGATACATCTTATTGGTTCCAGGATGAATAGAATACTTGGACATATGGGCTTCATCCATTATCTTCTTGCGAAGTTCCAAGTTCTTAGGCACTACTAGCCTATTCTTGAACCGAGATAACACTTTCGTCATCTTTTACGAAACACTTGACTTCACCCTTCCGGAGTCGTCTTTTGATGTGTTCCATACCGAGCATCTTTCTCGCTGAGCTGCTACCACTTCTTCACGAATGGTAGGAATAAGAGTCAAATTTGTCAAGGCTCCATACGGAATAATCCGAAGATTCGACTCTTCACTTCCTTGTGGAGATGCTTGAATCATGAGTTGAGCCATGAGATTATTGCAATGAACCTTGCGACTTAAAGCATCAGCTACCACGTTTGCCTTGCCCGGGTGGTAGTGAATCTCCAGCTCATAATCTTTGATTAACTCTAGCCATCTTCGTTGACGCATATTCGAGTCCGCTTGAGTGAAGATGTATTTAAGACTCTTGTGGTCCGTGTATAGATGTACCAAGTTACCCAAGAGATAGTGTCTCCAACCCTTCAATGCGAGAACCACTGCTGCTAGTTCCGGATCATGTGTAGGATAGTGTTCCTCATGACGCCTTAGTTGTCGAGATGCATAAGCTATCACTCGACCTTCCTGCATCAGAACACATCCAAGTCCCGTGCCCGACGCATCACAATACACATCAAAAGGCTTCGTCGGATCGGGCTGAGCAAGTACAGGAGCTGTAGTCAACAACTTCTTCAACGTTTGGAAAGCTTCTTCACATTCTTTGCTCCATACATACTTCTTATCCTTCTCCAATAGCTTAGTCATTGGCTTGGCGATCTTTGAGAAGTTTGGGATAAACCTTCTATAATAACCAGCCAATCCCAAGAAACTTCGATCCGTGAGACAGACTTCGGTGATTTCCAATCCAATACATCTTGAACCTTGCACTGGGTCAACGGCCACTCCTTCGGCTGATATCACGTGACCTAGGAACGGTACTTCTTTCAACCAAAATTCACACTTGCTAAACTTAGCATAGAGTCGATGATCCCTTAGTCGTTGCAATACAACTCTTAAGTGATTGGCATGTTCCTCTTCCGACTTAGAGTAGATCAAGATGTCGTCAATGAACACCACGACAAACTTGTCCGGCTCGAGCATGAATACCGAATTCATGAGATACATGAAGTGTGCTGGTGCATTAGTCAATCCAAATGACATCACCAGGTACTCATAAAGTCCATATCCGGTGGGGAATGCGGTCTTCGGTATATCTTCGGCTCTTATCTTAATCCGATGATACCCCGAGCGAAGATCTATTTTGGAGAAAATTCTAGCTCCCATCAGCTGATCAAACAAGATATCAATCCTTGGGAGAGGGTACTTGTTCTTGATAGTCACGGCATACAAAGGCCTATAATCCACATATAGCCTTAATGTCTTGTCCTTTTTCTTTACGAACAAGGTCGGGCATCCCCAGGGTGACGAACTTGGACGAATATACCCCTTGTCCAATAATTCCTTTAATTGCACCTTCAACTCTGCTAGCTCATTTGGTGGCATCCGATACGGCCTTCTTGATATTGGTGTTGTTCCAGTGCTGTAGCTCTATCTTAAACTCTACCGCTCGATGCAGCGGTAAACCCGGTAAATCTTCCGGAAAAACATCGGGGTACTCACATACTATAGGAATGTCTTCCAAGCTTTTACCAACGAGTCTTATAAATCATTGGAGGGATAGTTTGGGAAGAAGTCAAGCTGAAAGTAATCTCGTCCGTGAAGAGGAGAGTTCGAGTGAACTGTAAAAGCATCTATATCCAATACTGCCTTATGATACTTCATCCATCTCATGCCAAGAATCGCATCCAATCCTTGTCCACTTAAGACTATAAAGGAGGTGGGATAGTCCTTACGACCCAATTTCAATTGTAGCTCTATAGTACTTTGATCTGCAAGCATATTACCTCCAGGCGATGATATGAGATGTGGGTAAGTCATCTTGCATGATAGAAGATTATGTTTTTGAACATATCCCTTGCTGATGAAGTTGTGGGTTGCTCCCGAGTCAAATAGGATAATGGCATCATGATGGTTGATAGAGAACAAACCAGCCATGACTTGTGACCCTTTCGGAATTTCTTCGGCGGTGGTGAAGTTGACACGACCAGTCTTCATCTTACCATATTTCAATGCATTCTTACGTCGACCAACTGCTTTCCTTGAGAGCGCGTTGACAATTTCTGCTTTGTTGGGGCGACACAATCTTGAGCCAAGTGTCCAAGACAACCATCGTTATAGTATGGATAGTCGGCGGATTGTGGAGGTTGAGATAAGGAGCGTATACTTGATAGGTCCGATTGGTGGACCGCTGAACGGGAAAGCACCTGTTGTTGATGCTCGAGGTGGCCGGTGCGAAATGGGATCTGTTGGCATAGGCTCAAACCTCCGATCTGCTGTAGAAGTGTGGACTAGACAATACTTGGGGGTACCTTACTTCCTTGTTCATTGGCCGCTCTCTTCTTAGCCTTCTCTTCTTGATGAACACGAATAGCATCCTCCATAAGTATAGCATCACTTACCAACTCATTAAAACTAACTCCTCGGTCCAAAACAAGCCGGGATTGTAACTTGGTAGTAAGTCCTTGCTTAAAGCATTCTTTCTTCTTAGCGTCGGTGTCCACATTACGAGGAGCATATTGAGCCGGATGATTGAACAACTTTGAATAGGAGTGTACGGTCATATCACCTTGCTTCAGCGCTAGAAACTCCTTACACTTTTGGTTCAGGATACCTTTAGAAATATGATGTTCACGAAAAACCTTGGTGAATTCTTGCCATGGTACTTGGTAACCTTCGGGAACCATGGCCTTGTAATTAGCCCACCATGCTCCAGACAAATCCTTCTAGTTGCTTGAGCGGCAAAGATAGTCTTCCGATATTCCGTGCATGGTATGAGCTCCAACTTCGACTCGATAGTACGCAACCAATGGTCTGCGTCCGGAGGATCTCCCTTATCTGAAAACCTGGGTCGACCGGTAGCCAAGAAATCCGGATATGTAACGTGAACTGGTGGAGCATGCTGATCTTGACCACCGGCCGGTGGGGCCGTATTCTGAACAAGTTGCTTGAAGAAGTTCCCGTTGCTCTTCACGAGACTCCAATATAGTGGCAATAGCTTGTGCCAGGGTAGATGGAGTTGATGCTGACTCTCGAACATCTTGCTTGGGTGCTTTCGGAATAGTTCCCTCTTCCGGTTTGTTCCATTCTGTTTTAAAACTTGGTATTAGTATCACTGATCCAAAATTGGGATATAAGGATACCAACGATACAACACGTTGAAGTTCCAAAGCACAAGCGGTGTATAGAGAAGAGGTGCACTATCTCTCATTCCAACCCCAGATTTACTTGTAGTACACACTTGTACGAGCATCTTCAACTTGTCCTTTCTGATCCATAGCTCTCATAGGGCTCCTTGACAACTACAGATGATTATCCTTCTCTCTGATCGCCTTTAAGCATCTCGTAGATGAAGATCTGGAATTTTCCATTCCATTGCCTCGGTGGAAGAGTTCTGCTTGCCTTCTATTTCACTCGCATAAACTCCTTCTAATGCCCTCCATAGGGAATTAACTCTACACTATGATACTAGCTAAGTATAACCTCGACTTTTTATTATAGCACTCAATATGACATGATGCATGCTCGGTAAACTAACTATACGTACTATAGTATAGAAAACTATGACGAGTAGTTAGCACTTTCCATAACCCAAACATCGAACGAGTTAGTAAAAAGTCCAACTATTCTACATCCTTATGGGGCTCCGTACTCTCTCGTGTTCTAAACGCACTAAACGTGTTAAGTTTTGAAAATAAGCTTGTAACGATGAACTGTTGCCTCTGAACCGCTCCGATACTAGTTGTGACATCCCCTCGGGATACCCAGGAATCGGAACAGAGGGACACTCGACGAAGCGAGTTACAACGAGTGTATCATCTCATACAAGCCAGACATATATACATCATGGTATAATACAACCAGGTTTTTGAAATACAAACATTGGCGCAGCGGAAATATAAATCTTATTGTAGTTTAACAACCTACGAGTATTGCAGCGGAAACTTGAACTTTGAACACCAAAACACTATTAAACGATCAACGTGATGCACTCGAGCCCTTCGTACATCACGGTCCTTCCTCTTCACGACGTCGGGATTCGTTCCCATTGGTGGGAACCACCCTCGGAAAACTCCACTTCCGGGAACTACCATACTAGTTGTGGAAGTGCGACTCGAATCCTGAAAAGCATAACGAACAAACCTTGAGTATTTTAATACTTAGCAAGACTGACCCGTCAACATGGCACGCTAAGGCCGACGCCTAGTATGCAAAGGCTTTCACGGCTGTGGGGTTTACTCCTTTGCGAAAAAAAACAGCATTAAAGTGTTGAGTCCTTACTTTCGGTATTTTAGCTCACGTTAAGTTCATTAACCTCTAGGTTTGCAGTCTATCACTATTGCAATCAAGTTTGCAGGAAAAGATACATTCCAACCAACACTTCTTGCATTTCTCTTCCTTCCTCTTTCACTTGATTAACTACGATGTGACACGGTGAACAAACGGTACTCATTACTGCGAGGGACAGCGATTCGAATCGATTTCACCAGCTGGGAAAACCCGTTTACACGGCGTATACGCACCCTTTGGTCGCATACGACAACCTTTCACGCTAACCCCGACGATGGCCGGGTTAGTCTCCCATCCGCCCGAGAACACCGGGGACCCCACGCGATACCCGTCCTCGACGTTATCCGTGAGCGACCACCCATTCCTCTCCCTTTGAGACATGAGGCCTCGCCTCATTCTCCAGCCAATTAGGGGATGAGCTACGTCCAACCACCGAGGCAATTAGGTTACATCGGCTTCCCGGGCCCATAAACAGCGAGTATGTAAATCGGTACGTTCAAGACTTGCTCAACGGGGCCAACAATGGTACGGTCCTTGAGCGACACGAGACGGGGCTACCACCTTGCAAGACCTCGTCTTTGCCCTTTCTCCTACAGGACCCGTCCGATCTCAATTTTCATCTCCATCTTCATCTTTACTTTCAACTTAAAAGACTTCCATCAACTTAAAGCCTCCATGCTTTAAGCTCGGACCGTATCATCTCGCGAGTGTGCTCAGCACCACTCGACTTCTACCGTAGCCCTGTGAATTAAGCGTAGCAACTATCGAGACACCAAAACCAACATGGATAAACAGGTAACATAGGAATCCTACTCATGCATCTAGGGTGTCAAGCAATTCCCGTAACCTAATGCACAATCACGACACAATTACTCGTGATAAAAGAAAAGACTTTAAAAACATAGGTGGGATGCACCGGGCTTGCCTTGATTCGAGTCGGGGTTAGCTTCCTCGATGTGCTCGGTCGACTTCGAAGCTTCCGTCTCCTTTCTCGACCTCGGACGGAACCTCGATCACGCCGGAACCTAGGTCGACCAACAATACGTCGCGAATCACAACCATGCATGCATGAATGTTCATGAGATGATGTGCAACTGTTTTATTAACCATGATCGTTAATTAGCAATTAACCATTACTTAAGTGCATTACTTTGCAACTAGTAATTAACAATTAATCATGTTTGTTAAGCAATAAGTAACGAGTTGAGCATGCTCATTAATTATTGCTTAACCAAGGTCATTACTTAAAAATTAATCATTAATCTTGTTCATTAATTAATGATTAATCATGTTCCTTAATTAATAATTCATCATGCTTTTAAACAACAATAATAAGTACTTAACGACATGTGATAACGCTTAAGCTATTAATTTGGAATCACATGAAATGACGGTTTTTTTGTTGAATTTTGAAAAACGGTTTTCACAAACACTTTCGTCTGCAGTATCTCTAATTTTTAAAGAAATTTATTTTTCAAAAACAATTAATAATTAACATAAAATAATAGGTTATCTTAATCAAAGAAAGGTAATTAATTTAAACTATGAAATTGTAACTTCTCAAAATAGGTATTTGAATTCATCAATAAATAGAGAATAATTTTATGAATCCAAAGAACTTTGTTTGACATTTTTCGGATTTTTCCTGAATTTTCTACGAATTTGTGAAGTTTGAATTAAATCTGAAAATGGACAAAGTCGAAAAGGAGATTAATGAGCTATTGGGCTGAAAGGCCAGGCCCATCCGGCTCCTCGGCGACCCAGCGGCCCAATCCGGCCCAAGCAGCTGCACGCGGCCCAGCTCAAGCTTGAGCTGGCCGGCCATGGCCGCGGCGGCCGGCGAGGCGGCGCTCCGTCGGAGGGGTGCGGGAGGGGGTTGAGGCGGGTGGTGCTTGGCGCCGGAGATGCGGTGGAGCACGGGGAGTCTGCGGGCGGGGTCCACGACGGCAGGAGTGGCCGAAACGGCACCGGCGGCGAGGTGTGGTCCAACCCGATGTTCGGCGGGGTCTCTAGCTCGCTCCAGTGGAGAAAAATTGGGGAAACAAACTCTAGGAGTTGCTATGCGGGATGAGCAACGCCGGCAAGGTGGTGGTAGACCGTAGAGATGGCCGGACGGTGGAGTTCCACGGTGAGGTGTAGATGGCGGCTACCGGAATTAGAGAAGATGACCAAAATTGATCGTGACTCGTGCACCAAACTCAACCTTGAGCTATGTGAGGAGTAGATGAACAAGTTGTGCAGCTTTGGAAACAAAAATTGAAGAAAATAACGCACCGGAGCAAGAGAATTTCAGAGCGGCGGCCGGGGACGTCGGGGGTTGCCGGTGATGGAGAAGTGGCCTCGACCTCGGGCTCTAGTGCGGGGAAGGTTGAATTGACGCCATGGGGAGGCTGGAGCGGCCCCGTGCGGAGCGGGCCGGTGGTGGTGGCTCGCCGGGAGACGGCCCAAGCTGGCCCGGCGGTGGGGAACCAGGAGGGGCGCGGTTGGGGTAGTGTTTCCGGAAATTCAAACGAGAGAGAGAGAGAAAGAAGAACATGGCTCGGTCCTTTATCCGGAGGGCTGGAGCTTGAGGTGGCGAGGAGACAGCTGCGTGGCGGTCGGGGAACAGGGCGCGCGGCCGTGCCGGCCAGCGCGGCGTGGAGGAAAAGCGGTGCGGGTGGGAGGCGGTTCGAACGAGAGAAGGAAGAGAATGACCGGTGGGCTCCGGCTACTTTACAAAAACACCCTCGCGGTTTTGACTAATTAAAAAGCATACTTCCGGCACTCGAAAAATTCTGCGAAAATTCAGGGAGGTATTTGAAAGTATTTTAAGCACTTTTCATTTTAGGTCCAGGTTAAGATTCCAAATTATTTTCGAATTAAAAATTCAAGGATAAATTAATAAAAGAAGCTTTGTTATTTCTTGCAATTTATTTTACAAAGCAAAACAATTTCAGAGGATTTTTATAAATCTTTATTTCTGATATTTGAACAGTAGAAAATGTTAAAATTATGTATTTTCCTCTTATTTAATTTCTTTTTAAGCATTTTCTTTATTCTTTCGCTAAATTTGATATTTTATGTGCCTTTCTTCTCATCAAAAGTAGATAGTTTCACGGATGCACATGATGACATGATGATGAATGACATGAAATGCATGTTTATTCTTTAGGGTTGTTACTGAGTCTCCGCATATGTAATCCATGTAATCGACTAGGACTCTGCATGTAACCCTAGCTTCCCCGGATATATAAGGCGAGCGGGGACCCCCAAAAACTCTTTGAGATCTTGCAATTAGCAATCCGCTAAAGGCAATACATAACACACAGGACGTAGGGTATTACTCTCCATCGAGACGCCTCGAACTCTGTCTAAAATCATGTGTTCTTGTGTGTTCCTTGTGTTGCACCATCGAATTCCACGCTCGTGAGGGACCGGGTGGTTCTAGTGCCGAGTTTAAGACTCGACAACTTTCATCTAAGTCTTGTAATGTATTCAATTCTTCTGCAGAATTCCTTCCAATCTCCAAGCTAGTATAGCTAGCTTATTGAGAAACAAGCCTTCGTCCCTGCCACGACTGGTGGCACATCCTCAATTTCCGCTCTTTCAGCCCCGTCACCGAAAAAGCTTCGAAGTCAAGAGTGCAGCCTTTTCCGAAGAACAGTCCTCCAAAGCGGTCGAAGAGCGGGTCATCATTGATGTCGACGACCCACCACAAGCTACTCTGTTCCGAGCCGCGCCCGAACTCCCACCGGGACCGGTCCGGATCGAGGAAATTCCCTGCCGGGCTAGGACTACTCGTAGAGCTCCAGGGGCACCTAGACTTGCCAAGATGGTCGTAGGAGACGTAGAAGTTGATAGTTCGAGCGGAGCAAGGAAATTCACAGCTACGGCTCAACGGGATTCTCTTCAAGAAGAAGAGGCTTTAAAAAACTTCTCCGAATCCGCCAGGTATGCTTGCTTGCCTCTTCTAGTCCCTTCTTAATTTCTTCTCATTATAATCCGACTCTTTGTTTCTTATTCTAGGTTCTTTTCAAAAACTACGAGGCTAAGAGTGCGGTCATCGCTCGTCTTGAGGAAGAACTTCATCAAAATCAAGAGCGGTTGGACGAACTTGAGTCTCGGATCACCGGTCTCGAAGTCCAAAGAAGCTGATCTACTAAAGAGGGAAACAAATCTGTTGAATACTCATCGAATGATGGAGGATCGCCGGCAAGAGATCATTAAACTTTGGAAAGAAATCCAAAGTAAGCTTTCAATTTTAACGTCAAATTCTTTAATTAACTTTTTATCCTTCCGACCGGTCTTGTCCGCTCCAAGCACTCGAAAATCTTATTGCCGCTCACAAGAAGGCGGAAGAAATTCTTTCGGAGAAAGCAGCTGCTCAAGAACAAGCTCTTCAAGAAGGCTCTCGGATTGAAGAACGGTAGGCAGCTCGAATTGGAGAACTGGAAGGCGAGCTTACCGCCAAGGATAACATTCCGGCACGGACTCGCGCTCTAACAAGATGCTTGAAGCCGACAATGCCCGATTGAAAGCCGAGCTAGCTGAAGCACCGGAGGCGATCAAAACGGCGCAGACGGAGAAAGAAAGCGCTCCGAGGACTGCACACGAGTCCGTCCAGCTTGCTCTCAAAGCAAAAGAGCATGAGATTCAACGTCTCGCTGAAGATCGAGACCAAGCCGAGCGAGTCTAATGTCAACATCAAAGGCAAGTTTAGGGCCGCGGACATCGGACACAAACGTAAGTTGCTTCTTTTCTATTTTCATTTAAGAAACTCCTTTTTAATACCAGTCTACATTGATAACCTTTCCTTATACTTTTTCGTCTTCTTCGAGCCTGCTGCATGTGGTATGCGGACGCTCGAGTATCCGAACGGAGGTCAACCCATTGACCAAAATGAGTTGGATCTTGAAACAGCTATCCGGGACGTCCCTAGGAGGATCGGAGAGCACTCTAAGATGGTTGCCGCATCGGGAGGAGGGCACATCGCTGCAATAATCCAGTCTTGGACTCCGGTCGAAGACTGCGATTTCAACTTCATCGGACAATGTGCTCACCCAGATTTAACGAAGACTAGCTTAATCAGTTGAAAAATTCACTCATTGGTACCGTTTCTCAACCGATCGAACATGTTCCTCTCGGATCCAACGGGTGTCCCACTAAATGAAGACGCGGCAGTCCCGCTCTCGATCAAGCTACTCAAGATGCCGCTGCCGCCTTTGGACAAACAATAGAAGATGAGTATGAAGACCTTGATGCAGATTTATTACTCTCGTCCTTTGATTCTCGAAGACACGCTTGATGATCAGCTGGTAGAAGGCCCCAAGACCAAAGATACCGGTGATTCTAGTGGACCTGCCCAGTAGCTATCTTTCGTAGTACCAGTCTTCTTATTTGTTAAACAGACAATTTTATCATAGTACGTTGTAATATAAATTTTTATCCTTATGCTGAAATTCTTAATGTCTTCTCTTTTCTTTTAATACTAGTTATCAAAAATTCTCCATCTCATTCCTACTAGTGAAATTCTATACCTAAGCAACTATGGCTATTTCAGCTCGGAGACTATGATTGAATACTAGTTCTAATCAACACAGATCACAATGCATAGCAGTAGCTTACTTTAACACAATCGTGCTATATAGAAAAAACAACCAGTCTTTAAGGTTTGAGATCGCATAATATCACAGATCGCTCTTAAAATAGCAAGTATTCGAAAGAGATGCTTAAAATTTCCCTTCCTAAATATACCAGTCCAAGCTGAAAACAATAACAATCAATCTCATAAACTGCTCTTAAAATAGCAGCCCTTTGATTAAATGACTGGTTCTAATATTTAGGAATATCATAATATCATAGACTGCTCTTAATACAGCAGCCCCCGACACGATAAGTTAATTCAAAATTAAATATCGAGACACAAAAAACACGAACACATTCATATCAGTCATAAAGAATACTTTATTATATTATGGAGGAAACTACAAGAATACTTTAAGCATAAAAACGCGAAGTTGATCAATATTCCAAGAATTTGGAATTTCCTCTTCCTCCAGGGTCATAAGCCTATAAGTCCCCGGTCCGGAAACCGATTTAACCACAAAAGGTCCTCCCCACACCGGCGACTACTTATGTCTGTTCTTGTTGGACTGAATCTTTTGAAGCACCAAATCTCCTACTTGAAATTCCCGCGTGCGCACATTGCGATCATGATATCGACGCAACCCCCGATGATACTTAGCTGCTTGAATCAAAGCTTGATCTCGTAATTCTTCCGCGGCAATCAACTCGACCTGGCGCTGATCTTCATACTTCTTTTCATCATAATACCTCACTCTAGCTGACACCATATTCACTTCGTAGGCAACATGGCTTCGGATCCATAGACTAGAGAACAAGGAGACTGTCCCGTAGCCCGGCTAACGTTGGTACGTAATCCCTAAAGCACCCAAGGCAATTCCTTAACCCACTTTCCCGCATACGGCTTCAAACGGTCAAAAATTCTAGGTCTAAGACCGGTTAAACTCATTCCATTGGCTCGCTCCACTTGTCCATTACTCTGCGGATGTGAAACCGAAGCATACCGTATCTTAACTCCCGGACTTTCAAGCATAATCCTTGAAAAATTCTGAAGTGAATTGAGGCCCATTGTCGGTAATGATACTATGCGGGACACCAAAACGTACGAAGATATTCTGTAAAAACTTGATCGCCCGAGCGGTGGTCGTACCGGTGACGACTTCTGCTTCAATCCACTTGGAAAATTTATCAACTGCCACAAAAATGTGTGTAAGCCCTCCTGGTGCTTTTTGAATGGTCCAACAATATTAAGTTCCCAAGTTGAAATAGGCCAAGTCATCGAAATTATCCGTAATTCATGAGCCGGAGTATGAGGTCGTCGAGCAAAGAATTGACATCCTTGGCAATTTTTAACTACCGTATGCGCATCATCGGTAGTCGTGGGCCAATAAAAACCATGTGTGAACACCTTCCCGACTAGCGTCTTCGAAGAAGCATGATTGCCACAAATCCCCTTATGAATATCTTCAAGCAACTGAACACCACCAGAGACCGATATGCACTTCATCAAAATATTAACTCCACGTCGGTAAAGTTCTCCTTCAAGAATCAAGTAACTTCGTGCCCGGACCTCCAGTCTTTGCTTCTCAACCTTGTCTTCCGGAGTTTTACCGGATCGCAAGTACTCGAGATACGGGGTATGCCAAGCAGAATCAATGACCATAACCTCGCGTAATCGAGCCCCTTGTTGTAAGACTCGCCTCCTCAATCGTTGCTTCTAAGACTGCTTCCTCGGTCTTGGCTTCCAAGATCGCTTCCTCGGCCTTGGCTTCCAAGACCGCTTCCTCAGCCTCTATCTCTTTAATAGTAGCTTTGCGATCCATCTTAATGGATGGCTTATTCAATACCCGAAGAAAAACACTAGGCGGAACTGCTCGTCTCGAGGATCCCAATCCGGCTAACTCATCCGCAGCAGAATTATTTCCGCGCGGTATATGAGAAAACCGCAGGCCATCAAACTTGTCTTCGAGCTTTGTTACCTCTTGACGGTAAGCTATCACATGATCATCATGAGCATCCCATACTTTGTTGACTTGACTGATCACTACTAGAAAACACCCCCGTAGACACACTTTATTTAAGGTCTAGATACGTTTATTTTGTCTCAATAAAAAAATAGAGACGTCATCATAAATCGTGTCCGAGGCGTCTCCGAACGTACCGTGTCAAAGCTTGGTAAATATGATTTTTGAAAACATGTCTATTGAAGTATAAGACGTTTAATAGAGATGCTATAAAGCATAGATATATTTATAGATACGTTTTCACAAATGTGTTGTATGTATTGGAGTAGACACGTTTTGTGACATGTTAATGATCTTAGACACGATTTTATTGATATGTTTAGATCGCGTTTCTATCAATATAGACATATTGTATACAATGCTTCAAAAAATATTATTGTAAAACTTGTTCTAAACGATTGACTTATTCATGCAATTAGTAGGAAATGAACCTGCGATTTCGTCATTTTCTGCAAGTTCATCTAACCAACTCACCTAGGAAACAAAGTTGATATTCTTTGACCATATATTCTTTTATATGCATGTTCTCTTAGTGCATTAACGTCTCTAGGATTTTCAATATCATGTCAAAAATGTCTCTAAACAAGGGTAGATACGATAAAAACGTGTCTAATATCACCTCACTTTTTATACGGTTTTAATAACGTGTTAGAAAACATGTCCGATATCGTGGGATATGATTAAAGCATCTCTCAATACCATATCATTTTGAGATTCCCTCTAAAACATGTCAACAAACGTCTTTACGTTGGATATCGATGGTTCAAAGCGTGTCTAAAATCGTAACACTTTGTGATGTTTTACAAAGCATGTCAAAAAGCGTGTTTATAGTATTATTTACGTTAAAGCGTATCTAAGATCATATCATGTTGACACATTCTCAAAATCGTTTCAAAAAGTGTCTCTAGCTACCGATGTAGACACACCTACAAAAACGTAGCAACATAAACGTGTCTAGAGACTATTTTTCTTGTAGTGGATTACAAGCATCGAATCACCGTATATATCTAATCGCCCGACTCCTAACGAAACAGCCACCCGAAGTCCATGAAGCAAAGCCTCGTACTCCGTAGTGTTATTTGATGCGCTAAAATGTATTTGCAATACATATCTCGGTGGCTCTTTCTCTAGGGTAAGAAGTACAACCCCAACCCCCGCGCTTGAAAGCTGCAAGGACCCATCAAAAAACATCTCCCAATACTCCAAAGTCCGAACCGCCTGCGGGACTTGCGTCTCTAGCCATTCAAGTAATAAAATCAGCCAAAGCTTGTCCTTTAATAGCTGTTCGTGAAGAAAAAGTAATCTCATATTGTCCAAGTTCTATAGCCCATTTGGCAATTTGGCCAACAGCCTCTCGATTACGTATGATATCTCCAATGGCAAACCCAGTCTTGACCTCGATGGGATGCGCTTGAAAATAATGCTTTAACTTCCGAGAGGTTATCACTACAGCATATATCAATTTCTATAACTGGAGATATCGCATTCGAGATTCAGTAAGGACCTCACTTACAAAGTATACCGGATGCTGCACCAATTGCGGATGTCCTTCCTCCTTCCAGTCAACTGCTAATACCGTGCTCACAACATGAGTAGTTGCAGATATATATAATTGAATGGTTTCATCAGGTTCGGAGGTACTAAAACCGGCGGATTACCGAGGTATCCCTTGATTTGGTCAAACACGGCTTGCGCCTCATCTGTCCACTCAAACTTATCCTGCTTCTTGAGCAGTTTAAAGAACGGAAGGCCCCTGATTCCCGGTCTTGAAATGAATCGGCTAAGTGCAGCCATACATCCAGTCAACTTCAGTACATCCTTCAAACAGCTTGCAGGTTTCATGTTAACAATCGTCCGAATCTTTTCTCGGATTAGCTTCAATACCTCGCCACGATACTAGATATCCCAGTAATTTTCCGAACAAACTCCAACATTTTCTAGGATTGAGTTTCATGGAAAAACTCCGCTGATTACTAAAGAACTCTGCCAGGTCGGAGAGAAGATCTTCAATTTTCTCGGGATTTCACCACTATGTCATCGACATAAGCTTCTGCGTTCCATCCAAGTTGTGAATCCAGACAGCGTTGCATGCCACGTTGGTATGTGGCGCCTGCATTCTTTAATCCGAACGACATCGTTGTGTAGCGGTATGCCCCAAAGGGGGTGATAAATGCGGTCTTTATCCGATCCTCAACCTTCGGGGAATCGATGGTATCCCGAATAAGCATCAAGGAAGCAAAGACGCTCGCAGCCAGCTGTCGGATCAATAACTTGGTCAATCCGAGGCAGCGCAAAAGGGTCTTTCGGGCAAGCTTTGTTGAGATCAGTATAATCAACACACATTCTTAATTCTTTAGTATTCTTTTTTGGTACAAGGGCTGGATTGGCAAGCCAATCTGGATGGTACACCTCCCTAATGAATTTAGCTGCTAACAATCTAGTTAATTCCTTCTTAATCACCTCCTTACGGTCTTGAGCAAACCTTCGAGCTTCCGCTTAACCGGCTTCATATCGGAATGCACCAACAGATGCGTGCTTAATCTTCTCCCTATGGACACCTGGCATGTGAGAAGGCTGCCATGCAAAGATATCCCTATTTTCCTCGGAGGAAAAGAATGAGCGTGCTTTCCTATTTGTCCCCCAAGTCAGCCCCTATATGGGTGACCTTGGAGGGGTCCGACTCGTCAAGTCTGAATAATCTTGGAAGCAATCGCATCGGTCTTCACTTTCTCCTTAGCAATCCTCTTGGTCGGAACTTCTTCTTCCAGCCGCGCCTCGAGCTTCTAGGGTATCGGCCGCTTCTCCGATTTCTCGACGTTCTTCCTCCGAATTGACCCGAGCAGCCAACTCAGTGCTATGTACTTCACAAGCGTGCGTGGTCTTGATGTCGGACCGGAACGATAAGACCCCATTTGGTCCTGGCATCTTCAACAACAAATACCGGTAGTTGGGGATGGCCATAAACTTCACCAGAGCGGGTCTCCCTAGTATAGCATGATATGTCGAATCGATGTCGGCTACCCGGAAGATAATGTTCTCCCTTCCGTAATTCTCCTTCGTCTTAAAAGTCACGGGCAGAGAAATCTGCCCCAAAGCATAATTGTTTCGACCGGATATTATACCATGAAATGGTGAAACACTGCGATCCAAGTCTGCCACGTAAAGGCCAAGTTCGGCTGGGTTTTGGCAAAACGATATCCAAGCAACTTCCCCCATCATTGAAAGTTCTCTTCAAGCTTACCTTCCGGACAATGGGAGCTAGAATGAGCGGATATCTACCGGCTTTAGGGAGGACCTCCGGATGATCGGCCTCGCTGAATGTGATTGGTACCTCCGACCATCGTAGATACTCGGGAGTAGCAGGAGCAATGGCGTTAACCTCTCCGAGCGCCAACTTTTGCTTTCGCTTTGACTCATACGCCTCCGGCCCTCCATGGATGAAGTTCACCTTTGTTGCTGGCTCCTGGAAGCCTCCGTCATCTTCATTATCATCATGCTCCTTTTCTTTGTCCTTATCATCCCGCTGGTTCCGGTGTCCGGACTAGGATGCCACCTTTAAAGCGAACCGAGCGAACAGTCTTAATAGGAAGCATTCCTTGGCCTTATGATCCCATTGTGAATCATGCAAAGACCTTCCAAGCAGTGCTTCAAACGAAAGTCGTTCTTTCGGGCCCCTCTTAGGAGGCGCCGGCCGATCGCCTCCATGAGATCGGTCGACAGCCGTAACAAGGTTATCGGCCTTGCGCTTATTGTTCTTGGAACCAGATCGGTTGCCTTGGTCGTGCTTCGACTCCTTCCCTTTGTTCTCGCGCAAATTGACCATGTTTGATTCTCCAGCGAAGCATAGTCATCTCGCTATCCTGAAGCACTACGATGCCGTCATGGTAAGGTTTCGATTACACCTTCCAATCTTGTGGACCAATGCTTCACTTCGGACGCCAGCTTGAAATGCCGCAATTATCTCGCTGATCGGGAACATTGGGGATTAAAGCCTTCTTGTTGCAGAAACGCTCGATGAACTCCATAAGCATCTCATCGGGGTTCACGCTTCAGCTCGTTGAGGTCGAAGTAGTTTCTTGGCTTCTCACAAGTCGCCTCGAAAATTCTCAACGAAATTATTGGTGAGGTCGCCCCAAGGAGAAATAGATATCTTGGGTAGAGATTGTAACCACAAGCGTCCAGCCTGCTCCATGCACATGGGGAGATAATTCGCTAACACAAAAGTATCTCCTCCTGCTGATCGGATGGCGATAGTATACGTACGAAGCCACTTAGCAGGAGGTGCTTTACCATCATATTTGTCAATGGCCCCGGGCTTAAACCCTCCGGGGTATTTGCAAATGCGCAGGCCCGCGTAAAGGCCGGGATTACAAAGTACTCATCGTCTTCCGGACCGGTCCATACCGGTGACCACGAGCACCGACTAGGGTAATGTCGGTAGTTGCGGTCCCTGTCATCATCAAAGTAGTCATAGTAGCAATCGTCCTGGTTTCTGGTCCCCGAACCATCATGACGATCATTGTTGCCTTGCTCCGCGGGCTGTGGAGGAGGAGGTGGAGGAGGAGGCGGTGGCGCCGCCCGACGGTCATTATTATTTTGTCGGGGCTCCCCGTCTCTATCTCTCGTTATCTCGTCCCCGTCGATCTCTCGTTATCTCGTCGATCGTCTCTTCTTGATCGGTCATCACGATGAGCATAGCGATTGGCGTGCCCTCGATGATCATCGCGTGGAGGATTTCCGCTCGGGGGCGACGCCGAAGCAGCCGGCCCATGCCTAGTCGAACTAGTTATGCGTGCGCGGGGTGGGGCGGGATCCCGCGGACGGTCATCCACATGACCGGTCCGTCGTCGCTCATCTTCTTCTCGTCTCCTGCGTTCCTCCGCTCTCTCGCATGACGGTCGATAATCACATTACGAGCGTCACGATTGCCATTGATCGGTACGCGTAAGTCTTGATCCGGAGCGTGTTCGTGCTCATCCGCGATTGGGGTATGTCAAGGTCCAATTCTTCCTCGGGAAGAGGCTCCTTCGAGACGGGGCTCTTGCGGGCTGCTCCGAGTGAGAACGCGACCGATCGGAAGATTCAGCTCTGTCATGGACAAGCTGGTTAGTTTGTAAAGCAGCCGCATCCACCAAGCTCAAAGCGTGATGTAGCCCCGGTGTTGAGTTGAACACCTCCTTCGGGATTGTCTCAAGTATCCGCTTCACCCCCACAATGTTGTGGACTGGTGACATGACGACTCGGGCGTCGTTTAATTCGACCTCCATGGAGCCCAAATTCAATGCCCTTCTAGAAGAACGATAGCGTCTACCACTGCGGCATCCGCGTCGGCTATTATAGCCTCGGCGATGTTTCCGCCGGGTCTCCGGACTCGCTCCGGTTGTGGTCCAATAGCGGCAGGGCTGTAGTGAGAGTGCCATCTCCATCTTGGCTGGTACCCCGATGATTGCGCGAGGATTTGCGGTCGAAGCATGTTGACGGTCCTTATGGTCCAATTTTACCGTCAACATGTTGCATCTTTTTGAATCAAACACCATCACCAAGAATAGACATAGGGATTATTTCTAACAAATTCCACTAGTCTTGGTGAAATTATGAATGCGAGTGCAATTCATATGAAAACGAGGGAAAACATGCACGAAACATGGACTTTGCAATCGACGGATTTTCCCCGGACTAAAGAATATAGTCCAAAAGCCCAAAACCACAAAACAGAGCCTCAACATCAAACCAAGCAAGTGGATTGGGCCAGTACACAGCCAGAGGAAGGCACCGAGAGAAGAATCAAGCCCGGGGAGTCCAGGCCGGTTCGGCCGAACCACCCTAGTGGGTTTGGCCGAACCGACAGGTGGGCCCCCTGGCCCATCTTTCTCTGGCGGTTTGTCACCGACGTCCGGAGGTCGGTTCCACCTGCAATTAATGCCACCGACGTCCGGAACCGCCTCCAAGTTGCCGACCTTCCAAGGCTATAAATAAAGGGCTACACCCCCTCTCTCAAGAGACCACCAACATCAAGATACAAGACAAAACTCTCATCCTTAGGCCAAGGGCCTCTTGTATTTTAGTAGAATAGGAGAGAGGGCAAGGAAGAGGAAGGAGTGTTCCTCCCTTTTGTAAAGTGGAGTAGTATTTCCTTTTCTTTTACCTTGGCGTATAAACACTCTTTTTGGTGATTTATACGTGGTGATCTACTTATCTATCGTGACATATCTTTGTGTTAGACGTAATTCTTGTTATACTTGTTTACGGGATCATCGCTTCGCAAGAAGTACTCTAGCTTTCTGAACTCAGTTCTAAGGCCGAGGCTAGAGTAGTGGTCAATAGCATAGACGTGGTGTCTAGGGCTGGAGATCGCCTTTGTTTGCTGTGTGCCCCACGGTTTGTAGAGGTAGGTGGCAGGAAGTGACAGCCCTGTCATCCAAAGGAACCCTCCACGTTCGGGTACATAGTAGAGCTTTCGTAGACCGGAGTGGCTTGGCGAGACCAAGCCTAAGACGGTGCCCGAAGTAAACAAGTCTAGCTTGCGTTCGTCTACCTTTAAAGGATAAATAGATAAGAGTCACCCTCTCGACCCTATTTTGCTACGTTGTCTTGGTTGTCCTTGGGTAAACTAACCTTGTTGCAGAAATACTCCGTTCCCTGCGGATATAAATACGATACCTTGGAATACTCCCGGGTGAAGTGCTACAACGGTATTCCGTGCGCTTGCGGATTTATTCGTGACGTAAGAAATACCAACAAGCATTTCCGGCGCCGTTGCCGAGGAACGGTTGTTATCTTTGTAACGAATCAGGTTTGCCCTCGTAATCTATCTTACTTACCGTTCTGTTTTTATTTTTTTTCCTTACATTCAAAATTTCACAAAAACATATCATGGAGTCACACCCAACCATCCAATCTTTCTCCACTCCACGGGGTGAACTCTTAGAGCCACCATCATCATCACAACCTATTTCTTCACCTGGCTATGAGTTCTCCCCGATTACATTTTGATGATTAGAGGTTTATCCTTTTCGGGTTTTAAACATGAAAATCCTTATGAACACTTGCGAGAGTTTGAACATTTGTGTTCATGCCGATTGATCCATGGCATGACACAAGAAACATTGAAGTGGAAGTTGTTTCCCTTCTCTCTCAATGAGAAGGCGAAGCAATGGTACACTTACACCGCTAAGAGAGTGAACGGTGATTGGAAAGAATTGCGAGACAAATTTTGTCTAGCATTCTTCCCCGTATCTCGTATCACTTCTCTACGAGCGGAAATAATAGGCTTTCGACAAGAAGAAAAGGAAACCTTAAGTGCGTCATGGATTCGGTTCTGTTCTCTAACGGACTCCGGACCAGAATTATTGCTCCCCGAACCCGTTTTATTACAACACTTTTATTCGGGATTGAGCAACGATACCGCACTTTATCTTGACACGGCCGCGGGTGGATCTTTTTCTCATAAGACCATAGCGGAAGCACACGAACTTTTGGATCGAATTGTGGAAAACACACCTTTTTCCGCTGACTTACTCGTAGAGCCGGAGTCGGAAGATGAGGAACTCGTTGTGCAAGAGACACAACACTTGGTGCCCATGATGGAGCACCTAGCACTCGAGTCCTCATCTAACACAAGAACAATGATAGAGGAAGATGAACCTCTTGATTTCCCATTTGAGTTCAAGGAAGAAATTTTTGAAGATTTTGGAAACACCTTGAACTATTCCTATCAAAAGAAACCAGCACTCCCTGCACCAACCCCGAACCTATTGAAAAATCTCTTCTCTCAAAAATTGTTCGGAAGTTGACAGCAATTATGAGCGATGAATGGTTGATGGAAAACGAACTTTCTTCGGAAGTTCTTCAACTTGATCATCCTAGATCAACCATTCGTGGCTCAATTCGGGGAGTAATGGTAGATGTTCTCTATAATCCTCTAGTAGGTGCCAACATCATGTCCGAATCTTTTGCTTCAACTTTATTTGGAAACGAGACATGGGCACCTTCGACAAACTCCTTAAAACCCCACCGGGGCAATTTTTGAGAGTTTGGGGATCATTAGAGATGTTTGCATTAAGCGTAATGAAGCGAGAGGTTTCCTTGGACTTTCACGTTTCGGAATCCTGGATTTCGATGTTTTGGTCGGTCATCGATGTTTTGGTCGGTCATCCCATAGAAAAGCTTTTCTTAGGGATATCACCTTCGAGGAACCTTAGACTTCACCCTCGGCAAGAAAACTTTTTCTCTTCCTATCATTCATGCACAAAACTCTTTTGCCGAGGAGCCGCTCGTGGAAGAAGAATGCATGGAGGAGGTTATGGCAATTTTTCCTCATGAAAACCCCGAATCATCCTTGGATGAAGATGCTCTTGATTTCATTTTAGAAGAGGATGATTCGGCGGAAACTTTTGAGCTGCCCGAAACTTTTACACCTACGCCACTTCCCGTAGAGCTCAAAACTCTTCCACCGAGGCTTGCGCTACGTTTTCTTCACGGAAATCCCGAAACCCCTGTCATCATAAGTGACAAGCTTTCGGAGGAGGAAGCTGCAAAACTCTTAGCCGTGCTAGAAAAACATCACTCCGTTTTTGGGTACTCGCTTGGAGACCTCAAGGGAATCAGCCCTGCTCTTTGCACCCATCGCATTCCCATAGACCCCGATAGTACACCATCTAGGGAACCTCAAAGGAGGTTGAACAATGCGATGCGGGAGGTCGTTAAAAAGGAGGTCTTAAAACTTTTACATGCTGGCATTATCTATCCTGTTCCACACAGCGAGTGGGTGAGTCCGAGTGCAGGTTGTACCCAAGAAAGGAGGAATGACGGTCGTCCATAATGACAAAAATGAGTTGATCCCTCAACGCACCGTCACGGGATGGAGGATGTGCATAGATTACCGAAAACTTAACAAGGCTACAAAGAAGGATCATTTTCCGCTGCCCTTCATCGATGAGATGTTGGAACAGTGGCAAATAATTCTTTCTTTTGTTTCCTTGATGGGTATTCGAGGATATCATCAAATCCCCATCCATCCCGACGATCAAAGTAAAACCACTTTCACATGCCCCTATGGAACTTACGCCTATCGACGAATGTCTTTTGGGCTTTGCAATGCACCTGCTTCTTTTCAACGTTGCATGATGTCTATCTTTTCCGACATGATCGAAGAGATTATGGAAGTATTCATGGATGATTTCTCTGTTTATGGAAAAACCTTCGATCATTGTTTAGAAAATTTAGACAAAGTCTTGCAACGTTGTCAAGGAAATGATTTAGTGCTCAATTGGGAGAAATGCCATTTCGTGGTTAGAGAAGGCATAGTTACGGGGCATTTGATTTCCGAAAGGGGGATAGAGGTGGACAAAGCTAAATTAGAAGTTATAGAAAAGCTTCCACCTCCTGTGAATGTTAGGGGCATTCGCAGCTTTACGGGACATGCGGGGTTCTATCGTCGGTTTATCAAAGATTTCTCTCAAATTGCTAGACCCCTTACAAATCTGCTTGCGAAGGATGCACCCTTTGAGTTTCTTGATGAATGCATGACTTGCTTTCACTACCCTTAAGAATGCACTCATCTCGGCGCCAATTATCCAACCCCCGATTGGACGCTGCCTTTTGAGATAATGTGTGATGCTAGTGATTTTGTCTGTGGGGGCTGTTCTTGGCCAAACTAGAGATAAAAAGCATCATGCAATCTCCTATGCAAGCAAAACCTTGACTGGAGCTCGGTTAAATTACACTACCACTGAAAAAGAGCTCCTTGCTGTTGTTTTTGCTTTTGATAAGTTTAGATCCTACTTGACTGGAGCAAAAGTCATTGTTTACACCGATCATGCTGCTTTAAAGTTTTTGCTCAATAAGAAGGATGCTAAACCTCGTTTGATACGATGGGTTCTTCTACTCCAAGAGTTTGATGTAGAAATCCGTGATAAGAAAGGAGTAGAAAATTCCGTGGCAGATCATTTGTCGCGTATACAATTCACTAACCTGCAGGAATTACCCATCAATGATTTCCTACGCGATGACATGCTGCTCCTAGTGAGGGACTCACATCCATGGTACGCCGACATTGTGAACTTCATGGCAACGGGGTACGTACCACCTGGAAAGAGCAAGAAACGACTCATCTATGAGAGTCGCCGTCACTTATGGGAAGAGCCCTTCCTTTACCGTGTCTGCGCCGATGGATTGCTAAGGCGATGTGTGCCCATACCCGAGAGCACACGAATCATTGAGAAGTGCCATGCATCGCCATACGGGGACACTACGGCGTGTTTCGTACACGAGGCCAAGATATGGCAAAGTGGCTTCTTTTGGCCAGCCATGTACGAAGACACAAAGGAATTTGTCGGGCGATGCCCGGAATGTCAAAAAGTTGGAGGCATCACGGCAAGAGATGCAATGCCCCTCAACTACAATTTACAAGTCGAGCTCTTCGACGTATGGGGCATTGACTTCGTGGGACCGTTCACCAAGTCACATGACTGCGAATACATCTTGGTGGCGGTAGACTACGTGTCTAAGTGGGTGGAAGCAATGCCTTGCGGGGCCGCAAATGCCAAGCATGCTCGCCGGATGTTCCACGAAATTATCTTCCCAAGGTTTGGAACACCGAAGCTAGTGATAAGCGACGGAGGGTCTCACTTCATTGATAAGACCTTCCGAAGCTTCCTAAGAGAACTTGGATCAAGGCATAATATCGCTACTCCATACCACCCTCAAACCGGTGGGCAGGCCGAGACCTCAAACAAGCAAATCAAGCGGATCCTGCAAAAGACCGTAACAGAAATGGGGAAGGGATGGAAGGACAAGCTACCCGATGCACTATGGGCATACCGTACAGCATACAAGACACCCATAGGCATGTCCCCATACCAGCTCGTGTACGGGAAAACATGTCATTTACCCGTCGAGATGGAACACCGAGCGTATTGGGCCATCCGGAAATGGAACATGGACTTTAATGGTGCCGGACGCAAAAGAAAAATGGAGATAGCTGAGTTAGAAGAATGGAGAGACAAAGCTTACCACAACTCAGCTATATACAAAGAAAGGACAAAAAGGTGGCACGACAAAAAGATAAAGATAAAGGTATTTAAGGTTGGAGATAAGGTCTTGCTATTCAATTCACGGGTGAAACTCTTCGGGCATGGAAAATTAAGAAGTAAATGGGACGGACCATACACGGTTATTGACACCTCGTCACATGGAGCAATCACACTTCAAGACGACGAAGGTAAAATATTTAAGGTAAATGGTCAGCGCCTTAAAATTTATTTCGAGCCCGATAAAGATAAAGAATTTGATGTCATGCACTTGATTAATTTAAATTTTCTCTCATGATAGCTCTTTCTTATCTATATCCCGTAGTAGCTCTTTCCCTGAAATAATTTTAGCAAGCAATCAACCGAGAAAAAGAAGGGGACCGAGAGGGGCCCACTACGGTTCGGCCGAACCCCCTTGCTGGTTCGGCCGAACCAGTACTGAACCCCAAACGGTCACTTTTTTCTTTCATCTTTTGTCTCCAACGGTCACAAGATCAAATCTCCCTGCTTAGTGCCTTCCATGCTGCGGGAAAAATCAAATTAATTCTTTCCATGCTTTTATCTATAAATGAAGGTGTTTTCTTTCATTTTTCCCTTGCACCTTTCTTCCACCTTGTCCATTTCGCACAAAAAAAAAAAAAAAGCTTTTGCCCAGCACCATGGACAGCAGCATCCCAAGCCTCGACGTCTCCGTCACCACCAGCGAGCTTTGCCGCCAAGTCGGCCTCGAAGACATCCTTGATCATGTCTCCATTCCCAGCGAGCAAGCCTTGATGATCCATGATCTACCGCTCGCTATTGAACCTCCACCCACAGCAGCAAGAACACCCTCCAAGAGCTCTCCCGCTCGCTGTGGCACCTCGCCAAAAGAAGGGGAAATCTACCCCCAAGAAGAAGAACGCCTACGTGATAATGTCGCGGAGATCAAAGACGCTATTGAAGACTTGAAGGATGCCCGAGGCGAGCCATCGCCGCAGCACCAACTCCAAGATCAAGCGTCTCTTCAAGGACGCGGGGAAGGAGGACGAATACGACGTTTAAAATGAACCTTCCCGCGTTCATCATTTCCCATGAGCACATTTAGTTTAATTTCCTTTTTTTCATTTTTTCAATTCCTCAAAATTATAATGCGCCTGCTCTTTTAAATTTTTAATCATATTAGTGCTCCCCGGTCTTCCCTTACCGGTAGAGCAAGTTTTGTTTCGAAATATCTTTGTCTATTTTGAAGAAAACGAGGCAAAAAGGCAAGTGTGGGGGGACATCGCGGAAAGCAAAGACAAACACACGCGTAGCGCTGCAGAAACATCACGAGGAAAACAACACAAACACAAACTGCGAAACAGAGCACCGGTGGGGCCCGAGCCGGTTCGGCCGAACCCACAAGGGTGGTTCGGCCGAACCCTGGTTGGTCCCACTCAGCCCTGCTTCCTCGTGGCACTTGAGTTTGTTTCCCACACTTCCTTTTCGCCTACTTTATTTGTCAAGTTCATTCCGAGACGCGAAAAACAATTACTAAAACTTGACCAACTAAAACTTGGGAAGATTTCTTTTGAATACCTTTGAAAATCCCAAGTCTCTCCCTAATGCTCTCATGATGATCTTGCACACTTTTTATTACTCGCTTCATCACCACTTGCCTGTGAACAAATAATCAAATCCATAGGACCCATATTTTTCTAGATTATTGGCAAGTGTGATATGGCTCGACGAAATGATCTTATGCTTAGCTTACCGAGTCCTTGGGAATTTTATTTCACAAAACAAAAATACCATGGCTTCATGCTCCTCTCTTGATACAAAAATTCCTACCAATGCCATATGATGATCATACCTTGCAAAACTTACATACATATGCTGCTTGTGATTGCAATGAGCTTTACCAAAATTGAGTGACCCTAGAGAGAAACTTGTCATGCTCTCTTGATCAAGATCACGTACACTCCACCAGAAAAAAAAAAAAAAGGGGGCTAAACTCCTACACTAGGAGCTAGCACCCCACCAAAATAAAGACACTCCTCGTTTGCACCTCTTTTTACCTCTCTCTCTCTCTCTCAATCACGCATAAACGAGACATGGCTATGTAAAAAAAAAAAAAAAAAAAAAAAAAAAAGAAAAGAAAAGAAAAGCTCACACGAGATGAGCAATAAAAAGAAAGCTCACAAAGATGAGCAATGAAAAAGAGAGAAGAAAAGAGATGCTCAAGCATAGAGCAAGAAAAGAAAAGAAAGAAAATAAAAAGATAGCCATGTCTCGAAAATGCAAAATAAAGAGAGGTCGATTGCAATAGGAGTTGTCACTTTTTCATATCCATACACACACGCACTTCTTGATCAAGGTTGCATGACTTGGCTTCTCCATGGATCCTTTCGTTTGGCTTAGCAATATTTGTGATACAAGTATGCCTCTCTCATTCCCTACCGAGCTCCACATACAAGCCTAAGAAGTAGGAAAAAGAGAGGCAACACAATGCCTTGGTGAGGAAAACACTTTTTGAGCGATTCAAGAGAATCAAAGAGGAGCGGGAGTCATGTTGTTTATTTTCAAAACTTTCAAAAACCCAAGGTGCTTAGTGAGCAAAAGTATAGTGACTTGAGTCATGAGCTGTTCCACTTATCAATCATCCAAGAATGCATGTTAGCCACCGTCATGTTCACAAGTAAAACGGTGTGGCTTGTAATAACATGTGTGCAGGTCTCTAAGGGGAGAGATCTCTCAACTTACGCTCCCACCTTTACTCGAGGACGAGCAAAGAGCTAAGTGTGGGGGTCTTGTTGACGGTCCTTATGGTCCAATTTTACCGTCAACATGTTGCATCTTTTTGAATCAAACACCATCACCAAGAATAGACATAGGGATTATTTCTAACAAATTCCACTAGTCTTGGTGAAATTATGAATGCAGGTGCAATTCATATGAAAACAGGGGAAAACATGCACGAAACATGGACTTTGCAATCGACGGATTTTCCCCGGACTAAAGAATATAGTCCAAAAGCCCAAAACCACAAAACAGAGCCTCAACATCAAACCAAGTAAGTGGATTGGGCCGAGTACACAGCCGAGAGGAAGGCACCGAGAGAAGAATCAAGCCCGGGGAGTCCAGGCCGGTTCGGCCGAACCACCCTAGTGGGTTCGGCCGAACCGACAGTGGGCCCCCCGGCCCATCTTTCTCCGGCGGTTTGTCACCGACGTCCGGAGGTCGGTTCCACCTGCAATTAATGCCACCGACGTACTGGAACCGCCTCCAAGTTGCCGACCTTCCAAGGCTATAAATAAAGGGCTACACCCCCTCTCTCAAGAGACCACCAACATCAAGATACAAGACAAAACTCTCATCCTTAGGCCAAGGGCCTCTTGTATTTTAGTAGAATAGGAGAGAGGGCAAGGAAGAGGAAGGAGTGTTCCTCCCTTTTGTAAAGTGGAGTAGTATTTCCTTTTCTTTTACCTTGGCGTATAAACACTCTTTTTGGTGATTTATACGTGGTGATCTACTTATCTATCGTGACATATCTTTGTGTTAGACGTAATTCTTGTTATACTTGTTTACGGGATCATCGCTTCGCAAGAAGTACTCTAGCTTTCGAACTCGGTTCTAAGGCCGAGGCTAGAGTAGTGGTCAATAGCATAGACGTGGTGTCTAGGCTGGAGATCGCCTTTGTTTGCTGTGTGCCCCACGGTTTGTAGAGGTAGGTGGCAGGAAGTGACAGCCCTGTCATCCAAAGGAACCCTCCACGTTCGGGTACATAGTAGAGCTTTCGTAGACCGGAGTGGCTTGGCGGACCAAGCCTAAGACGGTGCCCGAAGTAAACAAGTCTAGCTTGCGTTCGTCTACCTTTAAAGGATAAATAGATAAGAGTCACCCTCTCGACCCTATTTTGCTACGTTGTCTTGGTTGTCCTTGGGTAAACTAACCTTGTTGCAGAAATACTCCGTTCCCTGCGGATATAAATACGATACCTTGGAATACTCCCGGGTGAAGTGCTACAACGGTATTCCGTGCGCTTGCGGATTTATTCGTGACGTAAGAAATACCAACAAAGCACGTGGAGGCGGATCCTCCGTGCATGTTCCGTCTGTTTCACGCCGGCGGCGATTTGCTTCTTCTCTCGCCAACCTAGCTTCTTCTGCGGCGGCTTCTTCGGGGTGAGTTCTTCATGGATTAGGCCAGTCATAAAGACTTGGAAAAGGACTGGATACCCTTCCTCGAAGTCGCTATCAAGCTCGACGGAGTCATTCATGATCACGGACCGGGTACCGGTCTAAAGCGTGAGCGGTCCGATGAGACGCGCTAAAGCTGCGTCGGTGCCGCTGGATTTCATGCTTATGGTTTCGACCCTGTCCGGTGATTGTGCTTCAAAAGCCGCAGCCAAGGCACGGATCGGGTTCATCAAGTGCTTCGAAGTCGAGTGATCCGAAGCGGATTTTGAGGCCGGGTGTGAAGTCGACGTTGAACGAAGTAGCCATCGAACTCGCTGTGAACTCGTCGGGACCCCTTCCTGGCGTGCTAAATGTCGAGTCTTAAACTCGGCACTAGTACTATCCGGTCCCTCACGAGTATGGAATTCGATGGTGCAACAACGAAACACACAAGAACACGTGATTTTAGACAGGTTCGGGCCTCTCGATTGAGAGTAATACCATACGTCATGTATGTTATGTATTGCCTTTAACAGATTGCTAATTGCGAGATGTCGGAGAGTTTTCGGGGGTCCCTGCTCCGCCTTATATATCCGGGGAGCTAGGGTTATATGTAGAGTCCTAGTCGATTACATGGATTACATATTCGAAGCTCTATCTCTAAACTTTCCTTGTTAATTTAGAGTCGTAACAGATTACAAACTGTTCTTTTACTTGTTGCTCAAGTCATCATACGTCGGTTTTGACGCCCGCCTTATTTCCATACCGGTATATGGAATCTTCTATTATTCCATACTGGTCAAGAACCACTCTATGGGCCCTCTCGACAAGTCCAATCTTCATTGATTTGTCACCGTATCTCTAATTATCCATTCCTTTATCATTTATATACCCGTAAGGTAAGTATATGACACAATCGGTGACTTGTTAGGCCCCCTCATTGAAGCGTGCGTGTGAAGGTCGTGTGCAGCTCCATAGATGGGACCCACGGTATCACCCGACCCCCCCCTACGTCGTCGGCCGGTCAACGAGGCAAGGGCTCCATGGTCGGCGACCAAGGACATCCGGGATTGGAGAGAAAACCATCGTCGATGACAAATCCCGTGCAGATTTGACAATGATGACGACAGACGACGGTCGGTTCCGGTAATTTCCGTGTTAAATCTGGATTAAATCTGGACGGCACGAGGGATGACTTGCCTCATGGACGAGGCTCAACATAGGGCTACTAAGGCCTAAAAGATGAAAACGGACGTGGTCGTCAAAAGGACGCCACATCGGTTTAGTAATTTTTACCGTTAGATCATGATGCTTAGGCTCATCTATCCATCTGTTTATTACTCCCTCTGTTCGGAATTATAAAATACTTTTAACTTTTAGACATCACATTTGACCATTTGTCTTATTGAAAAGATTTATACAAATATAAAAACAAATGTTATACTTAAAGTATCTCTAATGATAAAACAAACTACATCAAAATAAATGATATTTACATAATTTTTTAATGAGACAAAAGGTCGGACGTAACATCCGAAAGTTAAAAGTGTTGTAATTTCGAACAGGAGATATATGTTCCACTCTTCTTTCTCGGATTATTCCTTAAGAGTTATACTTAATGGTTCAAATTTTTCATTATATGACGAGAAGTCCGTAATCAAGAGACTAACTTCATTAGTGGCGGGCCAATTGTATTCTTGACACCATTAAGGGGTGGCATCTTACAAATGAGCCCCTTAACCAGCGCAGCTTAAAAATGCCACTCTTAATCGGGTTTTTCTCCTCTCCCATGTCACACTCGAGCATTATCCCTTCTTTTCGTTTTTCTTTAATGAAAAATAAGATGCGAACCGACCCTTTTGCCCCTAGGCGTCTCTCTCCTAACCACGATTCCATCAAAGCGGAAACGACCGGAGCCGAACGAAAAAAAAACAAATTCGGCGGCGGTGGGGCGGGTGGAAATCCAGCGGCGATCGGCCGGGCGGAGCTCCGGGCGCGGGCCGGGCGAGTGGAGATCCATGCGCCGATGATGGGGCTACGGAGCCGAGAGGTGCGCGAAGGCCATGCCGGGTCCGAGCGGGCTGATGCTAGCGTAGCGCTCGCACGTGGCGGTGATGACCGGCAGCCGACCTCGGTGCGTGCGGGCTGGCGGCGGCGGTAGTGGCCTGAGGCGGCGGGCAATGTGACACGCACCATAGCTGTCGGGAATAGTTGGGGAGGAAAGAGAGAGACAGGGGCAAAACCATCACTTCACGTGGAATTTTTGGAGGAAAAAAAGAAAGTAGAGGGAGAAATTCGTAAGTGGCGTAAGAGAAAAGAACAATCTACTCGTGGGTGGCATTTTTAAGCTGTGCTCTTTACAAGGCTTGTTTTTAAGATGTCGCCCTTAAGGGTGGCGAGAATCCAATTAACCCCATTAGTGGCACCCTCTCGTGTGCTACCCTACTATACGTGCATTTGTTCTTCAACTAAAAACCATGTAACTTAAATCATCATATTTATTATATATTGTCATCCACTAATTGTATCTTACTCAATTCGATCCCCTATTAAAAGATGAGGCACCATGCATGTGGGGGGGGTTGGGGGGGGGTGTTTCGCCTAGTTCTATTATAAGAGGAGCGTCATCATCTGTTCATCTACCATAGTAGTATTTTTGTTGGTCAACGTTTCCTATACTAGTAAGGCCCTGTTTGGCATTGAGGAATTATAAAGGAATTTCAAAGGAAATTATTCCTATGAAATGTTTCCTCTATTTGTTGTTTGGAACACAGGAAACATGAGTTAATTCCCTTAGGAATGGTATCTTTTCCTTCACAAAATGGAGGAATCAAAAACTCCACTCAAAGCTCTTGGAAATTTTCCTATGTGTGAAGATGAAGCTACAACACTTCTCTAATAATTCAATCTTTTGTTATCTATAAGTTCTAGGTTTGCACATATTTGACCAGAACTAGGGTGTGTTTGCAATAATGTGTTTTCGATCATAACAATAGGGTATTAGAGAAAGTATGTCCTTCTAATTTATTTACTTTTTTACTCATGAATTTTAAATATACCCTAATTGTTTTTCTATGCATTGAATAGTAATGATATATAAGTCCTAAAGATTTTATTTACTTACATAGATATTTCTGTTCCAGTGTTTATATTCCTTCGTTTCAAACACCTAAATTTCTCCATTCCTTAGTTTTGAATTCATATGGTTTTCTTACTTTTTCAATTCCTGTGTTTCCTCCATTCCTATGTTTTTTCCTGTTTCTGTGTTTTACATTCCTCCGTTCGAGTGTCTTTGGTTTAGTTGTGATTGTGGAAAAAAAGCTGTTATGAGGTCGTGGATTGTGAAAAAGCAGTTTTGACCTATGACCTGTGAGAAAGCTAAAAGTCCTTTGGTAAAACAGCTGTGGCTTTTTGAAAACTTACTAACGGACCCTACTTGCCATGTATATATACATATATATATACATAAAAATAAATATATTTTATACATATATACATAGTTCTTCACATTTTTTATATTTATCTATTTATTTATATCATATATAATATAATATATAATATTGTGATATATATATATATATATATAATACATATACACATTATATATCATATATATATTATGTATATATATACATACATGCATGTATCTAGGTAATTTATTCAAACTTCGAAAGTCAAAGCCGAAAAAGCACCTCCATACCTGCTTTCGAAATGAACTAGCAAAAAGTCTGCTTTAGACTTTGACTTTTGTTCGCAGCCAACCCCTTTGGTTGGGCTATTGATTTTTTAAAAACCAAAGCCAAAAAAGCACAACTAAACACACCCTAATATACCACCTAGAGCCGGTATTTTTTTCTACCAAGAGTGTGTGTGTTGGGTGTTGGAGCAAGAGCGTCCAAAGCTACAACCCTAGTGCTAATAAAAAATACTCTCCACGAGCATGGCCCATTGTGACATCCCCCTCCGGGATACCCGGGAATCGGAACGAGAGGAACACTCGACGAAGCGAGTTACAATAGAAACATCATCTCATACAAGCCAGAATATATACATCATGGTATAATACAACCAGGTTTTCAAAATACAAACATTCGTGCAGCGGAATATAACATTATTGAAGTTTAACATCCTACGGGTATTCAGCGGAAGCTCGTCTATTGTACAACTCGAAGACTTTATGAAACGACGTGATGCACCGAGCCCTTCGTACATCACGGTCCTCTCTCATCAAGGTGTGGGGATACGTTCCCACCGAAGGGAACCTCCCTCCGGACAGTGCTCCTCTTCCGGAAAACTGCCGTACAAGTCATGATAACACGACTCATTCCCCGTAAGGTAACGAACAAACCTTGAGTATTCTAATACTCGAGCAAGACCGACCCGTCAACATGGCACGCTAAGGCCGACGCCTAGAATGCAAAGGCTTTCCGGCTGTGGGGTTTACTCCTTTGCGAAAAACAGCATTAAAGGGTGGGTCCTTACTTTCAGTATTTTAGCTCGGTATTAAGTTCATTAGCCTTGGGATTTGCAACCTATCGCTATTGCAAACAAGTTTGCAAGACAAGATATTATAGATCATTTATCCTTTCATCCCTCATCTTCATCTTCCAGTATTTACTACGATGTGACGAGCTAAACAAGCGGTACTCATTACTGCGACGGACAGCGATTCGAATCGATTTATACCAGCTGGCAAAACCCGACTACACGACGTATCCGCACCACACCGACGTATACGACAACTTTTCCCGCTAGCACCGACAGCAGACTAGCCATTTCCAACTCCCCGGAAGTTGCGGCTACGCTACATCTCTCGGGGCGATAGGGTACATCAGCTTGCTGGGCCCATGATACCAGCATGTAGTGCGGTACGTTCAAACTTGTTCAACTAAGCCGACAACGGTACGGTCCTTGACCAGACACGGACGGGGCTACCACCTTGCAAGACCTCATCTCCGTCTTGCCCTTTCTCCTACGGGGCCCGTCCGGTCTCAACTTTATTAACACTCTCATCATCTTTAGTGTCAACACATAAACTCTTAAAGCCTCCATGCTTTAAGTGCCCTAACCAGCTACCGTTGCCACTATGAATTAAGCTTAGCCTCTATCGAGCTACCTGTACCAAGTATAGAATAAACAGATGGAAACCTACCATAATGCATCTAGGGTGTCATCCAAACCCTAACACCTAATGCACCAAGCATAACTTTACTATGTGATAAAGTAAAATATTTAAAAACATAGGTAGGATGCACCGGGGCTTGCCTTGAGTTTGTTCGAAGTTAATCTCCTCGGCGACTGGGTCGACTTCGAGATTCCGGCTCCGACTCGCCCTCGGGTGGAACCTCGATCACTTCGAACCTAGTCGACCAGACAATGCATCGCGAATCACGATCATGTATGCATGAATGCATATGATGAGAGGATGCAATGGTTCATGAATTAAGTCTTGCAATAATAAATAATGATTAATGTTTAATTACCTTGGTTGATTAACAAGATAAAGATAAGTATGTTCATTAAACGAGTAATTAACAATTAAGTATGCTGGTTAACACAGGTTTAATTAAGATCATCATTAATTACTGTTGTTTCCTTAATTACTTAATTAAGGTTACTAATTACTTAAGTTTAATAATTAATAAATTATTCTGATTTATTAGGCAATAATTAAATAATTTCCTTAAATGATTAAAGATTAATGCATTGTGATCATATAAATTAACATAGTTTAAGTTTAATGTTGGAAAAATAAATTTAATTATTAATTTCGTCTGCAGTATCTCCTTCATTAAATAAAATTATTTTTCCTAATTAAACATTTAATTTACATACAATAATAGCTTTTCTCTAATCAAAGAAATTGATTAAATACAAATTATAAATAAATTTTATTCAAAATAACTATTTTATTTCACAAATGGATAGATCTCATTTTTTTGAGTCTAACAAAGTTGGTTTGATATTTTTCTGAATTTTATTGAATTTTCTACCAATATTTAAAATTTAAAACTATTTCGTCCCACACGCGAGGCCACGGGGTTAGCCGCACGCGATCCCGCGTAGCCACACACGATCCCACGGCGTGTGGCCCGCGGTGTGGCCTCGCCGCGCGGCGGCGCAACGGCCGGACTTGGTCGCCGTTGAGCCAACGCTCGCCGCGACGACATCAACACGCTCTACGCTACACGGCGAACGCAACCACACGCGACGCGCTCACATGAGCTCAACCCTAGCTACACCGGCGGCGAGGTATGGCCTTGCCGAACCGTCCGGCGGCGGCGCGAGCTCAACACGGAGCACGAAATTGGGGAAAACCCGCCGGCACGTACTACGGAGCATGAGCAAGAGCGTCGTGAAGGTCCAGGAACATGAGCAAGTGCGGAAATGGTAGCTCACCGTGGAAGGCGGAGACGGCGGCGACCGGCCTTGAAGACGATAGGGAATTTCTCGGCTTCCTGTGGAAGAACAGCTGTGAGCACTTGCTCTTGAGCTAGAGTAATAGGTTGCGCCTCAACACGAAGAAAAACCAGGATGAATAGCTCACCGGACAACACCAATTTTGAGGCGCGGCGGAGAAGCACGGTTGGAACTCGGGGAAGAAGATGAGCTCGTTTCGACGGAATGGAGATGCTCAAGCTAGTTGGTCAAGTGGATAAGCTTCGCGGGGTCCGGCGGAGCTCGGGTGGTGGCTGCGTGGACGGGGAAAGACCGGAGCGGCCGGCGGCGTCGCTCCGGAGAGGCGGCAATGGTGGGGAGAGGAAATGAGAGAGAGATAAGGCCGGGCGGAGGGGTCTTATCCGGCCGCCGAGGCGGTAAGGGAGCGAGCAGCTAGGTAGCTGCGTGGAGCCAAGCTCTGCGTGGCGCTGTGGCGGAGGCGCGCGGCCGGAGCCGGCCAGCGCGGCTCGGGCAAGGCGGTGCGAGAGAGAAAGAGAGAAAGGAGAGTGACAAAGGGGCCCGGGTCATTTTACATAAAACCCCCTGGGTTTTTGACTAATTAAAAAGCAGGTTTCCGGGGCTCCAAAAATTCCGCAAAAATTCAGGGAGATATTTGAAAGTGTTTTAAACATTTTTCCTTTTTGGTCCAGGTTAAAATTCAAAACTGTTTTCGAATTAAAAATCAAAGCTAAATTAACCAAAGAAGCTTTGTTTATTTCTTGCAATTATTTTTGCAAGGCAAAATAATTCCGAGGAATTTTCATTAATCTTTATTTGATATGCTTAAGCATTAGAAAATATTAAATCTAACTTTTCTTCTTATTTTACTTCCTTTTAAGCATTTCTTTTATTCTTTAGCTACTTGATATTTTATGTGCACCACTCTTAATACAAAATCCATAAATAAATACAATGCTCATGATGACATGATGCTAATGACATGAAATGCAGGTGTATTCTTTAGAGTTGTTACAGCCCTCCCCCTTACAGGAATCTCGTCCCGAGATTCGCGGTCGAGACGACTAAGCGATGGTACTAAAGAACTCGGGGTAGTTTGATCGAAGAAACTCTTCTTGTTCCCAAGTAGCTTCAGCTTACGAGTGATTACTCCATTGGACCTTGTAGAACTTAATGGTCCGATGACGAGTCACTCTATCCTTGGTGTCGAGAACTTTAACCGGTCGTTCGTCATATGTCAAATCCGGTCATGAATCTGTTCCACCTCGAGCTGTCGGTATATCCATGGGTGGTTTTAAACACTTCTTCAATTGAGAAACATGAAATATGTTATGGATACCGCCAGGTGAGATGGCAATTTCAATCGATATGCCACGGCTCCACATCTTTCCGGGATTGGAAAAGGTCCGATGTATCGTGGTGCTAACTTGCCCTTGATTCCAAACCTTTGAACACCTTTGGTAGGGGATACTCGAAGATAGACTTGATCTCCAACCTGAAATACCAACTCTCGACGCCTCTTGTCGGTATAAGCCGATCTGTCGAGATTTAGCCCTCTTGAGATTCTCGTTGGATTAGACGGACTTGTTCCTCTCGCATCCTTTACTAGGTCTGGTCCGAAGATCACTCTTTCTCCGCTTTCGGACCAATTCAAGGGCGTACGACAACTACGTCCATATAGAGCTTGGAACGGCGACATTCCCGCACTCTCTTGATAGCTATTATTGTAGGAGAATTCTGCCAAAGGTAAACACTTCTCCCGGTCTTTACCATAGGTCAAGACACATGCTCGAAGCATATCCTCAAGATATTGATTGATCCTTTCTGTCCGTCCATCCGTTTGAGGATGATATGCTCGAGCTTCGTATCAACTTGGTCCCCAAAGATTCTTGCAATTGTTCCCAGAATCTGGAGACAAATTGTGTTCCTCTGTCCGATATAATGGTCTTCGGCACTCCATGCAAACGAGAGAATTCGAGCAATGTAAAGTTCTGCATATTTCTCGGCGGTGTACCGAGTATGTACCGGTATGAAATGAGCAGACTTCGTCAACCTGTCCACAATGACCCAGATTGAGTCATGCTTTCGTGGACTTAGTGGTAATCCAACGATGAAATCCATACCGATGTCTTCCCACTTCCATTCAGGGATACTTAAAGGTTGTAAGGGTCCTGCTTGCTTCAAGTGCTCGGCTTTGACCCGTCGACGGACATCACATTCATTGACATACTTGGCTATTTCTCGCTTCATGCGTGTCCACCAAAATCTTTGCTTTAGATCTTGATACATCTTGTTGGTTCCGGGATGAATAGAATACTTGGACATATGAGCTTCATCCATAATCTTCTTGCGAAGAGATTGATCCTTGGGTACAACCAATCGATTCCGGAACCAAATAACTCCCTCGCTATCTTCTCGGAAACACTTGACTTCGCCTTCCTTGAGTCGTCTTCTTATATGTCCCATACCAACACTCTTCTGTCGAGCTGCTATCACTTCCTCACGCAAGGTAGGGATAAGAGCCAAATTTGTTAATGCTCCATACGGAATAATCCGAAGATTTGGCTCATCATTCTTGAGTGAGGGTGCTTGAGTCACGAATCGAGCCATGAGGTTATTGCAATGAACCTTGCGACTTAAAGCATCGGCTACCACGTTTGCTTTGCCGGGATGATAGTGAATCTCCAGCTCATAATCTTTGATTAACTCCGACCATCTTCGTTGGCGCATGTTCGAATCAGCTTGAGTGAAGATGTACTTGAGACTCTTATGGTCCGTATATAGGTGTACTAAGTTGCCCAAAAGGTAATGTCTCCAGCTCTTCAATGCAAGTACCACTGCTGCTAGCTCCGGATCATGGGTAGGATAGTGTTCTTCATGACGCCTTAATTGTCGAGATGCATAGGCAATCACTCGTCCTTCTTGCATTAGAACACACCCAAGTCCCGTTCTCGATGCATCACGAGTACACATCAAAAGGTTTTGTCGGATCCGGTCGAGCAAGTCTCGGAGCCGTGGTCAGCAATTTCCTTAAGGTTCGGAAAGCTTCTTCACACTCTTGACTCCATACATACTTCTTATCCTTTTCCAATAGTTTGGTCATTGGCTTGGCGATCTTCGAGAAGTTAGGAATAAACCTTCCGTAATAACCAGCCAATCCTAAGAAGCTTCGAATTTGCGAAACCGACTTCGGCGGCTGCCAATCCATTACTTCCTTAACTTTGCCGGGATCAATCGCCACTCCTTCAGCTGATATCACATGACCTAGGAACGGCACTTCCTTCAGCCAAAACTCACACTTGCTGAACTTAGCATAAAGTCGATGATCCCTTAGTCGTTGTAACACCACTCGTAAGTGATTAGCATGTTCCTCTTCCGACTTAGAGTAGACCAGGATGTCGTCAATGAACACTACGACAAACTTGTCCAGCTCCGGCATGAATACGGAATTCATGAGGTACATGAAGTGTGTTGGGGCATTAGTCAATCCAAAAGACATCACCGGATACTCATAAAGTCCATACCTTGTGGAAAATGCAGTCTTCGGTATATCTTCGGTTCTCATCTTAATCGATGATATCCTGAGCGAAGATCTATCTTGGAGAAGACTTTAGCTCCCATCGGTTGATCAAATAAGATATCAATCCTTGGAAGAGGGTACTTGTTCTTGATAGTAACGGCATTCAAAGGCCTATAATCCACACATAGCCTTAATGTCTCATCTTTCTTCTTCACGAACAAGGCTGGGCATCCCCATGGTGATGAACTTGGACGTATGTATCCTTTGTCCAACAATTCCTTTAGTTGTACCTTCAATTCTGCCAGCTCATTTGGTGGCATCCGATACGGCCTTCTTGATATTGGTGCGGTTCCAGGTCGTAACTCTATCTTAAACTCTACCGCTCGATCCGGCGGTAGTCCCGGCAAGTCGTCCGGAAAGACATCCGGATACTCACGGACTATGGGTATATCCTCCGGACTCTTACCCACAACCTTATTGACCATTGGCAGCATAGCTCGAGGAGAAGTTAAGAGTAAGCAATCTCGACCATGAACAGGAGAGTTCGGATATACGGCTCGAGATGCTATATCCAATACTCGCCTTATGGAAATCCATCCATTGCATGCCAATAATTGCATCTAACCCTTGCCCATCTAATATGATTAATGAAGTAGGAATAAACCTTGCTACCCAATCTTAATGGCATATTGGCAGCTTCCTCATTAGTAAGAATTTTACCCCTGTGTGTTGAAATGATATGAGCACATAACAACTTGGATGGCATGATATGATGCTTAGCAACATATGACTTGGTCGATGAAATTATGCGTAGCTCCCGAATCAAATAAAACCATAGCAGGATGTTCAGCGATAGAAAACATACCCGCTAGGATTTGTCCTCCTTCGGGTAGCTCCTCGGCCGTAGTAAAGTTGGCACGGCCGGTCTTCACTTGTGTATTCTTGGCTGGTGCCCTCTCGCTGGTTCTGCGGCTGCCCTTGAGGTCCGGGTGCATATGGTGCCTTCGGGGATATGGACAACTGCGGTAGTAATGTCCTCGAACGGCCACAATTGAAGCATGGCGGTCCATTCTCGCTGCGGTGCTTGACCCATCGGTCGGGGATTCTGGAAATTCTGTTGCTGATAGGGCGGTCGATACCGATTCGGCCGCTGTTGTTGTGGTTGCTCGGGGTGATTGATTCTGCCGGTAGAAATTGGGACGAGAGGGTGTATGCTGATAACGCCGACCCGAGGGTGCAGTGTAGACCAGCCTGTACTTGGATGGTCCCCCACTTCCTTGTCCCGTAGCCGGCCTCTTCTTGTTCTTCTCCGTCCGATGAAGACGGATAGAGTCTTCTAGTGCAATAGCGTCACTCACAAAATCGGTGAAGTCTGTCGGTCTTGTTCAGCACCAAGCGAGACCGTAGCTTGGTACTCATTCCTTCCTTGAACAGATTCTTCTTCTTGGCATCTGTGTCCACATGTTCGAGGAGCATACCGAGCAAGACGATTAAATACCTTGGAGTAGGTATGCACATTCATGTCGCCTTGCTTCAGGGATAAGAATTCCTTCCGCTTCGATTCATCAAGCCTTCGGGAATATGATGCTCTCGGAAGGCTTTAGTGAACTCTGCCCATGTAACTTGATGTCCTGGAGGAAACATGGCTTTGTAGTTGGCCCACCAAGCTCCAGCAAACCCTTGCAACTCGCTGGGAAGCGAAGAGGGTCTTCCGATGATCCGTGCACGGGAACAATTCCAGCTTTGACTCGATGGTGCGAAGCCAATGATCAGCTTCCAAGGGTTCCCCCGCATCCGAGAAAGTCGGAGGGCGAACCGATAAGAAATCCGAAAAGGTCACCCTTTCTTCCGGTGCATTACGGCCTTGATGACGTTCCTGTGGAGCCGTGTTACGAACCAATTGCTCCAATAATTCCCGCTGCTCCGCGCGAGAATCCAAGATCGCTGCAATAGCTTGAGCCGGTGTCGGGGGTGGTGGTGGTGTTCCCGCCCGCGTTGAGAACTCTCGGGCTCATCGCGTCTCCTTCTTCCAACCATTCTCGTCCAAGGAAATTTTACGTTAGACATCTTCATTCCAACATAATAATGGGGAAACAGGAATACGTAGATGAGAACTCCAATCTTATGCATCAATCCATCTTTATTAAAACACCACCAATCCGGAAACACATGTTTATACATCCACGTTACAACGATTTCTATGATACACTCATGCGTGATTACATCACGCCCGTTATTTAACTAGCGCCTAAGGTACATACTAGTTTCCTCACTCGCCATTAACTCGCACTCTACTACTCTTCACGAAGCTTGGAGGTCACTTCCGGCTCACGGAATCGCCCGTCTCGGATTCCGCATCCTCCGGTCGTGGAATCTCCGTGAAGTCTATAACGGAATCCACATCCATTATCTCTTCAGGATCCTCCTCTTCTTCTTCGGACTCAGCCTCCATAGGAATCTCCTGCGCTATCGGCTCACCTCCCGGAGGTTGTTGTCCTATTGCTTCATTCATTATGGTGTTGTGTGCTTGCAATAGATCTTGCTCTAACCGAGTGATCAATGCATGAGCATTTGCTAGCTGCTGATCCTTAAATTGAATCTGCTGCTCCCTCGTTTAGCAACCGCGCCTCCCTAATTGCTAACAATTCCTCCTTTTCCTGCAGCTGTCGCTCCGACCGACTACACGAACATCTTCCCTTGATCCTCTTACTTCACTCACACCCGTACGTGTGTCTGTCCATCTCTCGTGAAGAAGTAAGAGCATCGGATACAAGTAGAAACTACTCCCAATATTTCAACACATTTGTTCATTCTAGCAATCTATATATATATATGTACATATATATATATATATATATATATATATATATATATATATATATGTATATAGTAGCACTACTTCCTTCCCACTCGTTATTATTGATACAACTCAAACCCACTTCGCGTACACTCCCAACTGCCCAACCTCCGCTAGTACCCTATATACATCCGACCTACGTCGGCAAAATGTGGCTACCCTCCTACATTAGTGAAAACACAACAGCACTAAGCCGACGGCGCGTGATCGCCGCCGTCCGACTCGACGTCCCAAGCCGGCGACGCGGGTGGTGGCTCGTAGTCCATCCCGCAGACCTCCTCGTCGGGTGGACCCTGCTGCTGCTCCTGCTGCTGCTCGCTGCTGCTGCATCTGCTGCTGCAACCGCTCGAACTCATCGAACAGGTCATCGTGGTCGTGGAGCGGTGCGTGGTGTGCCTCGGCCAGCCCGTTGTACTGCAGCCGTAGCCGACCCGGCTCGATCTCCCTCGCGACTAGGACCTCCACCAAGTGGTTCCGCTGCGCCGTCACCATGTCCGCCCGTAGCTCCCGGTGGTCCTCTGCGGCGCGGGCGGCGTCTCGCTCCTCGGTCCTCGTAGTCAGCTGCGCGTCAAAGGCGATAACCGCCTCACGGTACTCGTCACGCACGCGGGTCACCTCCACTATCTGCTCCTCCAGCTCGGCCGATCCTAGCGTGTGACCTCTGGATCTCCCGACGATCCACTCGACAGCGGTGCTTCCAAGCACCCAACCGCCGCTCCCGACTCTGTGTCCTCGGCTCTAAGCCGTGAAGCTGCTGCTCCAGCTCGGCGACACGTGCAGCTCGTGCCTCCTCCTCCTCCCGGGCGCGCTTCCTACCGCGAGTGACCGGCATCTCGCAGGGAACATGTTTAACAAGTTAAACACTTCTTCCCACGTAAGAAAAAAACGAACGGAACAACCTATAAAGTACTACGAACTAGCTAAGTACATACCCAATAGTTATTTAGTGCAGAATTTAACATGATGCATGCTCGGAAACTAGCTATACGTACAGTAGTAAAGAAAACTACGACGAATAGTTAGCACTTCCCAACACCCCAAACGCCGACCGCTTAATAAAAATCTAACTATTCTACATCCTTATAGGTCTCCGTACTCTCTCGTGTTCTAATCGCACTAAACGTGTTAAGTTTTTGAAAATAGGCTTGTAATGATGTACTCGTTGCCTCCGAACCGCTTCCGATACCAGCTGTGACATCCCCTCCGGGATACCCGGGAATCGGAACGGAGGAACACTCGACGAAGCGAGTTACAACGAAACATCATCTCATACAAGCCGAATATATACATCATGGTATAATACAACCAGGTTTTCAAAATACAAACATTCGTGCAGCGGAATATAACATTATTGAAGTTTAACATCCTACGAGTATTCAGCGGAAGCTCGTCTATTGTACAACTCGAAGACTTTACGAAACGACGTGATGCACCGAGCCCTTCGTACATCACGGTCCTCTCTCATCAAGGTGTGGGGATACGTTCCCACCGAAGGGAACCTCCCTCCGGACATTGCTCCTCTTCCGGAAAACTGCCGTACAAGTCGTGATAACACGACTCATTCCCCGTAAGGTAACGAACAAACCTTGAGTATTCTAATACTCAGCAAGACCGACCCGTCAACATGGCACGCTAAGGCCGACGCCTAGAATGCAAAGGCTTTCTGGTCGTGGGGTTTACTCCTTTGCGAAAAACAAGCATTAAAGGGTGGGTCCTTACTTTCAGTATTTTAGCTCGGTATTAAGTTCATTAGCCTTGGGATTTGCAACCTATCGCTATTGCAAACAAGTTTGCAAGACAAGATATTATCCTTTCATCCCTCATCTTCATCTTCCAGTATTTACTACGATGTGACGAGCTAAACAAGCGGTACTCATTACTGCGAGGGACAGCGATTCGAATCGATTTATACCAGCTGGCAAAACCCGACTACACGACGTATACGCACCACACTCGATCGTCTACGACAACTTTTCCCGCTAGCACCTGACAGCAGACTAGCCATTTCCAACTCCCCGGAAGTATGGCGACGCCACGAGTTCCCTCGTGGTCGACCCATCTCCCTCCCGTGAGACTATCCTCTCACTGACAGCTGCAAAAAGAGAGCCGGCTACGCTACATCTCCGGGGCGATAGGGTACATCAGCTTGCTCGGGCCCATGATACCAGCATGTAGTGCGGTACGTTCAAACTTGTTCAACTAAGCCGACAACGGTACGGTCCTTGACCGACACGGACGGGGCTACCACCTTGCAAGACCTCATCTCCGTCTTGCCCTTTCTCCTACGGGGCCCGTCCGGTCTCAACTTCATTAACAGCTCTCATCATCTTTAGTGTCAACACATAAACTCTTAAAGCCTCCATGCTTTAAGTGCCCTAACCAGCTACCGTTGTCACTATGAATTAAGCTTAGCCTCTATCGAGCTACTCGTACCAAGTATAGAATAAACAGACGGAAACCTACCATAATGCATCTAGGGTGTCATCCAAACCCTAACACCTAATGCACAAGCATAACCGTACTATGTGATAAAGTAAAATATTTAAAAACATAGGTAGGATGCACCGGGGCTTGCCTTGAGTTTGTTCGAAGTTAATCTCCTCGGCGGTCGGGTCGACTTCGAGATTCCGGCTCTCGACTCGCCTCGGGTGGAACCTCGATCACTTCGAACCTAGTCGACCGAGCAATGCATCGCGAATCACGATCATGTATGCATGAATGCATATGATGAGAGGATGCAATGGTTCATGAATTAAGTCTTGCAATAATAAATAATGATTAATGTTTAATTACCTTGGTTGATTAACAAGATAAAGATAAGTATGTTCATTAAACAAGTAATTAACAATTAAGTATGCTGATTAACACATGTTTAATTAAGATCATCATTAATTAATGTTGTTTCCTTAATTACTTAATTAAGGTTACTAATTACTTAAGTTTAATAATTAATGAATTATTTTGATTTATTAGGCAATAATGAAATAATTTCCTTAAATGATTAAAGATTAATGCATTGTGATCATATAAATTAACATAGTTTAAGTTTAATATTGGAAAAATAAATTTAATTATTAATTTCGTCTCATAGTATCTCCTTCATTAAATAAAATTATTTTTCCTAATTAAACATTTAATTTACATACAATAATAGCTTTTCTCTAATCAAAGAAAGTGATTAAATACAAATTATAAATAAATTTTATTCAAAATAACTATTTTATTTCACAAATGGATAGATCTCATTTTTCTGAGTCTAACAAAGTTGGTTTGACATTTTTCTGAATTTTATTGAATTTTCTACGAATATTTAAAATTTAAAACTATTTCGTGCCACACGCGAGGCCACGGGGTTAGCCGCACGCGATCCCGCGTAGCCACACGCGATCCCACGGCGTGTGGCCCGCGGTGTGGCCTCGCCGCGGCGGCGGGACGCGCGGCGGCGCAACGGCCGGAGTTGGTCGCCGTTGAGCCAACGCTCGCCGCGACGACATCAACACGCTCTACGCTACACGGCGAACGCAACCACACGGACGCGCTCACATGAGCTCAACCCTAGCTACACCGGCGGCGAGGTCCGGCCTTGCCGAACCGTCCGGCGGCGGCGCGAGCTCAACACGGAGCACGAAATTGGGGAAAACCCGCCGGCACGTACTACGGAGCATGAGCAAGAGCGTCGTGAAGGTCTAGGAACATGAGCAAGTGCGGAAATGGTAGCTCACCGTGGAAGGCGGAGACGGCGGCGACCGGCCTTAAAGGCGACAGGGAATTTCTCGACTTCCCGTGGAAGAACAGCTCGTGAGCACTTGCTCGGAGCTAGAGTAATAGGTTGCGCCTCAACACGAAGAAAAACTAGGATGAATAGCTCACCGGACAACACCAATTTTGAGGCGCGGCGGAGAAGCACGGTTGGAACTCGAGGAAGAAGATGAGCTCGTTTCGACGGAATGGAGATGCTCAAGCTAGTTGGTCAAGTGGATAAGCTTCGCGGGGTCCCGCGGAGCTCGGGTGGTGGCTGCGTGGACGGGGAAAGACCGGAGCGGCTCGGCGGCGTCGCTCCGCGAGAGGCGGCAATGGTGGGGAGAGGAAATGAGAGAGAGATAAGGCCGGGCGTTGGGGTCTTATCCGGCCGCCGAGGCGGTAAGGGAGCGAGCGACTAGGTAGCTGCGTGGAGCCAAGCTCTGCGTGGCGCTGCGGCGAGGCGCGCGGCCGGAGCCGGCCAGCGCGGCTCGGGCAAGGCGGTGCGAGAGAGAAAGAGAGAAAGGAGAGTGACAAAGGGGCCCGGGTCATTTTACATAAAACCCCCGGGTTTTCGACTAATTAAAAAGCAGGTTTCCGGGCTCCAAAAATTCCGCAAAAATTTAGGGAGATATTTGAAAGTGTTTTAAACATTTTTCCTTTTTGGTCCAGGTTAAAATTCAAAACTGTTTTCGAATTAAAAATCAAAGCTAAATTAACCAAAGAAGCTTTGTTTATTTCTTGCAATTATTTTTGCAAGGCAAAATAATTCCAGGGAATTTTCATTAATCTTTATTTGATATGCTTAAGCATTAGAAAATATTAAATCTAACTTTTCTTCTTATTTTACTTCCTTTTAAGCATTTCTTTTATTCTTTAGCTACTTGATATTTTATGTGCACCACTCTTAATACAAAATCCATAAATAAATACAATGCTCATGATGACATGATGCTAATGACATGAAATGCAGGTGTATTCTTTAGAGTTGTTACACCCATTGTATATTTATATGTAATAGCTGAACGCGGGAGGATTCCGCGAGCCCTCGGTGTTTTGGTCTCCGTGACCATCTTTAGAGCTCGACACGCCGCCTATTGACAACGTGGTTGCCCGACAAATGGGCCACTTCACCGTTTTGGGGTCGCTTGCTCGCAGGCCGGCAGCCTACAAGCTCCCGCGAGCTTACCCACACGGTAATCGATTTGTTTCGCCCTCCTTTACCGATGCGGCAGCCTTCCGAGACCGGCGACGGAGCATGCGGGAGGGAAGGAAGGAAGAGGACCTCTCCTTGATAGATCCGCCGCTGATTCGTGATACCATGGATCTCCTCGCTAGATCCGCGGCTACCCGGTTGTCGGCCGTTGCTCGTCCGCCAACCGACGACGACGGAGCAATAGGCACCACCGGGGATCCCCTTGTCGGAGACACGCGTAGCTTCGGCCGCACGCGCTCTTTGGTGAGAGGGCTCACGGGGTCGCCGTTTACCTCGCGGGGAGATGGGGATGTGGGGATCGCTCGGGAGAAGCGATGTGGGGAGTTGGCCGGAGAGGACAAAGAATGGGAGGTGGGGGCTCGCAAGCGCCACTCGCGCCACCGCTCCCTGCGCGGCCGCTGGGGAGGAAGGGAGGCGGGGGACGAGGAATAGGGGAAGGCGACAGGGTCGTTGCACGTATGGCGGTGAGGCTGGAACACATGTGAAAGGAGCTTGGACGCCGCACAATGGCAGTGCTCGGGGCGCGTCTTATGGGCAAAGTGGAGAGGTGGAGCAATACGGAGTGTAGGGCGAGTCAAGGCGGCATCCATGGCAGCCTACGGAGCGAGAGAAACAGAGAAGCGAGGTTGACGAACACCCCGGTTGGCTGGCCCTCCGTGTGGATAAGAACGTAGTGAATGTGGTGGAGAACGGTTGTTACTTACATTTTGCACAAAGCCCCTTTCCTTTGTTCATATTAGGACATAACTAATTCAAACAACATCATACAAAAAAAAATTCTTGATTTACACCTTTGTTCATAGCTTGCAAAAAAACTATACACAAAATTTTTGCAAAGGCCTCATAGGCGCGGCCGAGCGCGAAAGATTTGCTAGTATATATATATATATATATATATATGTACGGGTCACACCACGCTTCCGCTGCGATATAAATTAAAGTATAAATAAAAATTACTCTCAAGTCGGAAGCGTGGTGAGACCCGTATATCCCGCATATACTAAGCGAGATTATGGCGTGCATGATAGTGCACAAGGAGCCTATTATCAAAAGATGACACAAGGACGCTCATGTCCTTTACTCTCCCGCTCATGTCCTTTGCCACGAAGTGAAGGACACCAGCTCATGTCCTTTGACACGAGATTGAAGGACATTACGTGTGCTAAATAAAACAGGATGGAAGGACGGTGTGCGCGGCTATAAAAGGAGACCTCGAGGCTTCGGAGGAAGAGCATCACAACAACATCGAAATCAGATCATCGGGAGAGAGAGGAGAAATGAGGAAGACATCGGAAACCGGGAAGTGAAGCGAAGCACCACCAGAATTCGCAGCAGCCCTTCCACCTCCTTAGTAGAAGTAGTGATCCACTTGTAAAATAGAGAGTGTAATCCATTGTAAGATATCGCCTGCAAGGTAATTTTTCCTTTGTGTGCTTAAGCTCTTGGGAGTTCCCGAAAGGGAAAGCCATATGTAAGCTATGTTTGTGGAAATGAAGTAGTGTCTGTCTTTGAAAATCCCTTGATATGGTATAGTTCTTGCATATGGATTGAGTTTTTATGCTAGGGACCCTATAGGAGAAACCTCTCGTTTCGGCCTGCTCTTTTTAGCTCGGGTGGAACTGCACGGGGAGACGATAAAAACTTTTTGCATATGCTTGTGACTATCTAATCTAGGGAAAGACTTCGTTACTTCGAAACAAATTAGCGAGAAATATGGTGAGTACCGAGTAGGATTTTTTACCACCGAGTTTTTGTTCGGATAGGCGATCTGTTTGGCCTCGCCAATCGGAAGAACGGTCCTGAATAACGAATATACGTGAAGAAGGTTTCGCTTTCGTCGAATAGTAGCAAGATTAGAATAATATAATCGAAGTGTTAATCAACGAGAGGTCGCTATCTATGAATAGTACTGAAATCATTCCTCCCACCAAACCTGCCGGTTAGTGGGTCGGTCTCTGTAGAAATCCCGAATTTGAATAGTAACCCGAATTTGAATAGTAACCCGAACTTGAATATAAGCATAAATATCCCGGAGTAATTTTTAGATATACTTTAATTTATATTGTGTGGTATCAGGGACAGGTAATAATTGAGAAGTTAAGGTATTTAAATTCAGAAGTGAATACTGGAAAAATTATAAGCACAAAAGAAAATATCAATATAAGGTGCAGAATTAATTCTTCGGAAGAGCATATCCGGCAAGTATTTAAATTCAGATAAATGGACCTATCTAAAAGTGGTCGAAGAGACCAATCCCTTCAAATAGTAAATAAAGATGCAAAACCTTTAACCTTGATGGATAGGTTGAAAGGTAAAAGTGAAGAAATAGATAATCTTGAAGATGTCATTGATATAGATAAAGACTTAGACAAATATCAAAAGGATACTCTAAGAAAAATAAGGCCGCAACAAATATATCAAATGGGAATATTTGAAAATAAAAGTGGTTTATATAGAATATCTAGAGAAGTTGAGTTAAGTGTTCTGACAAGTCCAGTGAGAATTAAGAATAGTGAGTAAAGAGATAGAGAATAACTTAAAATATTCAGGTTATAAATATATTCATCAAGGAATGTATATAATTGGAATTAAAAGTATGACAAGGAAGAAATTAGGAACTAAGGTACTAGCAACCTTGTTAGATAAAAGATGGGATACAATTAATAAAGCTGCTTTAGGATTCTTAGAAGGTGATATGAATGAAGGAAATTTAATAACCTATATAGCCCCAGATTTAATAATGCCCGTAAAAGAGTTTATAGAAAAGATGAGCTTTGGTTTTCGGACCAAAGGATATGAAGACTTTAAAGGTACAAATTTGCTAGTAAGCATAGAATTTGTAGGAAAATTAACAAATCGAAGTAGGACAAGATACAAAGTGAATGTCAATAATGTAATACAAAGTATGCAGTCTAAGGGTATAAAATTTATGAGTCCTCCGAAAATAAGTTCGAAGAAAGGGCAGGAGAAGAATGGAATATAAGTGAATTAATAGAGAAAAAGACTTTACAGACAGCTCTGAAGATTATATCAGTTATGAGAATAAACAGGGAAATACTAGCATTAGATTTATAAATTATAATGCAAGATCCTTAGACGATTCAGATTCTAGCATATCGGAACAAGAAATTGATTATAGAAGAAGACATAGTATCTCGAGAATACATGGAAATATCTGATATAGATGTAGAAATGAAATATTATGAAGACAAATTAAAACAAATAAATGTAGAATATAGTACATCTATGTTACATGAATGGCCAAATATTAGAGAAAAGGAAGTTTATTTTTATAGGCAAATAGCAAGACTAAGAAAATTAAAGAAAGAAAAGGAAAATTCTTTAGCATACTTAGAAAATAAGAAAGAAGATAAATTATCTATTAAAAATAAGAAAGAATATGTTTATAATAAAAAAGAATTAGAAAATAAAAATAAGAATAAGTGTCAAGAAAATACTAAGACAATAAGTGAAGAAGAACAGTGGGAAATAAATGAGAAGTCTGTTATCGGATAGTTATGAAGAAGTAGAAAAAGATTTAGTAGAAGAAGAAATTAGTAAGCAGCAAGAAAAAACTAAAGATTTAATATCTAATGAAAAGCAGCCAAATAATAATAATAAAGATAATAATAATCTTATAAATCCATTTAAATATATAGGGTTGCATACTTTAGAAAATGAAATAGACAATGAGCAAAAGGAAGAAAATAATGCTGAAGAAAATAATAATTTTATAAACTCACTAGATGATGTAGAGTTACAGAATTTAGACAATGCTATGGAAGCAATGGATATAAGTGGAATAGACAAAAAAAGAAAATATGGTGAAGACTTTTCAAATAGTAATAGAGAACAAGAAAGACCCACTAGAGCAGCAGGAACATAGCCACCTCCAAAAGAAGAATTTCCATATAATTACATCCCAGGACAATATGCATATATGGGTGCTAAGAAACGAAATTTTGAAAAACCAGTAAAATTTCAAGATTATAAGAGCGAAGGAGCAATATTAAATTTATCTCGCATATGATCCAATAGATTGGCCAAATGTACTTAGCATATGGAAAGGATTGATAGTTCAAAAATATATACGAGAATCAGCATAACATAGGAAATAGAGTAGAAGACATGATAACATATCTAGAAACATTCTTAGGAGAAGCAGTGAAAGTTTTATGGCAACAATGGATAGAAGCATGTCCGAGAAAAATATGAAGAATTGAAAAGAGCAGGAACCAATCCTTATAGTTTTGCAAATATAATATCACATCTTATTATAGCTGAAGACCCGAATTAGGAAATACTGCATTGCAAAATGAAAGGCTAAGGGAAATAGAAAAATTAACATTAACAAGTTGGAAAGGAATAAAACAATTTTCTCAACACTATTTATATAATGCTACCACTGCTAAACAAGGATTTAATCAAGGAGTAGTAGAAAGATATTTCAATAAATTACCAGATCCTTTAGGTAGTATAATTTTTGAAGAATATAAAAAAGAAACGCAAGGGCAAATTATGAATATATCTCAAGCTATAACATTTGTGTTTAAGCAACTGAGAAAAATATGTACCAATATACAAGCTCAAAGATCTATGAAACATTCAGATTATAATTTTTGCAATAATATAGTCCAAATACCATTAACATATGGTGAAGAAAGACATAGAAATAAGAAGTTTAAACAACCTCATAGAAGGTATAGTAATCCTAGGACAAAGAAAAGGTATTTTCTAAGAAGATCTGATAATAAACCTCCATTTTTACGTAAAAGAAATGTAAGACGTTATAATCCTAGAAAGAATTATGACAAGACATGTAGATGTTTTATATGCAATTCACCGGATCATCTAAGCAAAACCTGTCCTAACAAAGATCGAGAAAAGATACTCTAGTAAATATGAAGAACAAGAAAAGGTTTTTATAGTTGATAGCGTAAACGAGAATATCTTAATGTGTGATGATGAAATTAAAGATGATGAATCTATATATTCCATTATAGAAACAGATGAAATAGAAAATATTGAATCAGAATATGAATCAAGTGATGATGAGCCAGATTTAATAGAAGAATTAGCGGGTTTAAAAATAGAAATGATGAATCAAGCAGAATGTGAACATGATTGGATAAGAGGAAAAGGAGATTTTAATATAAAGTGTGCATTTTGCATATATTATCCAAGTCAAGATAAAAGAGCCACCTGTAGTAAATGTCTTAGACAAACATGTATTGAATGTCTAAAAGCAAAGAATCAAGATTGGAGGCAAGAAATAGAAATTGAACCAGAAGATAAAATTTTATCCAAGTAGAGTCAGAATACTAGAAAATAGAATAAATAAACTAGAAGAAGAATTAGAAGGTTTGCAAATAAAACTTAGCAATAAAATATTAGAAGAAAATAAAAACATAGAAACTACTGAATATATGGAACAGATATTACCTATAAAGGATCAAATATGTAGAAATCAATTATCCACTCTTACTAAACACTCTTTTGCTAATTTTATTGCAGACTCTATTCAAAATACATCCACCATGTGTGAGAAGATTTTAAAAGAAGGAATATCATGTCAAGAGCATATATGTATAAATTGCAAAGGAACCTTCAAGACCACCCAGTCTCGGGAAATATCATAAAAGAATTTTATAACAATACCCCTTATGAATCACTCATTCCCAGAATAAGTTTCAAGACAGATCGGACTTTATCTTATTTCACTCAAGATATCAAGAATATTATCCGGGAAAAATACTATGAAAGACAAATGAAGATTTTCCTTGATATTCAAGAATATCTCAAGGATATTTATATGAGGAAAATAACTCATCCAGGAATAAGAATAGAAACCTATACTTTCCCACTACTTTACCTGGATGATAAACTAATCATTCATCCTCATCACAAGTTTATAGTCCTTAGAGCCAATATAGACCTTATGCAATTCCATAAAATATCCATCGATCAATCTAAAAATATCTCTTTGCAAACATTGATAGATCAAGGTCTGGTCCATTGTATTTATGGATCCTTGGAAGAAATTCTTCATTCAGACCTTGGTAAAGCTACAAAAGAAGGATGCAGAAGGTTATCACATATCAAAGGAAGATATAAAATCATATTCTACTCTTCTCCACCAAAGTTCGATTCACCGATCGGACCAAGCAACACATGATATCTATATTACAAAGGGACATTATACCTTCCCAAAATCTCGATCAACAGAATGGCCCGAAGAATATGATGAATTATTTGCCAAAAACACAAATCATAATAATTGGGCAATGTTACGTGAAGCTAAAGAATTGGAAGGAGCTATTAAATTCGATCCATCATATTATATGATATTCCGAATTGCATAACTCGAATCTTTATCTACGGATATGGTTCAAGTTATTCACGAATAACTAAAGGAATAGGAAGACTTATAAAGCCTATTTTAGGCAAAGAAAATAATCTCGAAAGGAATATCGAGAATTCTTTTCATGGTACGAAGTATGGCAACTGAGATATTGATAATGATGAAACATTTGATGATGAATAAATATTAAAGAATATCATCAAGTATGGAAAGTAGATATAAAGAAAGAAGTCTTGAAAGAAGTGAAGAAGGAAATGAATAGAAAATTTGAAGAAATGAAGAAAGCATATGAAGATAAATTTAAAGAAATGAAGAAAGAATATGATGAGAGATTTGAAGAAGCAAAGAAGATATACGCTGATAAATTTGTGAATACATTTTTAGACGAAGACCTTATGGATATTGGTGGACATGGGCAACCCACAGAATCTGATCAAAATTAATCCACCAAAAATATCAAGAAAGATGTTGGAATATTATTAAAAGTAATACTTTCAAAAAGAACTAATATACAAAAATATTATTCAAGACTTTGCATAAGTACTCAAGAAGAGTTGAATAATTTTCGGACAAATATTATTGAGAGCCCTACTCTCAATACGGAAGCGTGGTGAGACCCGTACAACGACGTTCGAGTGTGCTACTCTCAAGTCGGAAGCGTGGTGAGACCCGTATAAGTACGAAGAAGAAGACCCGAAGTTTTCGCCGTTCAATTCGAAAAAATACTGAAGTGCAGCACAAAGAGTCGCTCGCATAACCCGCATATACTAAGCGAGATTATGGGAGCCTATTATCAAAAGATGACACAAGGACGCTCATGTCCTTTACTCTCCAGCTCATGTCCTTTGCCACGAAGTGAAGGGCACCAGCTCATGTCCTTTGACACGAGATTGAAGGACATTACGTGTGCTAAATAAACAGGATGGAAGGACGGCATGCGCGGCTATAAAAGGAGACGTCGAGCTTCGGAGGAACATCATCATCACAACAACATCGGAGAGAGAGAGGAGAAATGAGGAACAACATCGGAAAACCGTGAAGCGAAGAACCACCAGAATTCGTCGCAGCCCTTCCACCTCCTTAGTAGAAGTAGTGATCCACTTGTAAAATAGAGAGTGTAATCCACCGTAAGATATCGCTCGCAAGGTAATTTTTCCTTTGTGTGCTTAAGCTCTTGGGGGTTCCCGAAAGGGAAAGCCGTATGTAAGCTATGTTTGTGGAAATGAAGTAGTGCTTGTCTTTGAAAATCCCTCGGTTTTCCGGTTCTTTCATGTGGGACGAGTTTTTATGCTAGGGACCCTATAGGAGAAACCTCTGTTTCGGCCTGCTCTTTTAGCCCGGAGTTGTGGCGCTGTGTAGAGCCTTGGGGCCGGTGAGAAGTGTTCCCTTCGGGTGGAACCGCACTGGGAGACGATAAAAACCTGTCACATATGCTAGCGACCAGGGAGCCTATGGGAAAGGCTTTGCTATTTCTGAAACAAATCGGCGATAAGTATGGTGTGTACCGAGTAGGATTTTTACCACCGAGTTTTTGCTTGGTTAGGCGATCTGTTTGGCCTCGCCAGTCGGAAGAACGGTCCTGAATAACGAATATACGTGAAGAAGGTGTCGCTTTCGTCGAATAGTAGCAAGATTAGAATAATATAATCGAAGTGTTAATCAGCGAGAGGTCGCTATCTCGTGAATAGTACTGAAATCATTACTCCCACCGAACCTGCCGGTTAGTGGGTTGGTGCTGTAGAAATCCCGAATTTGAATAGTAACCCGAATTTGAATAGTAACCAGAATTTGAATATAAGTATAAAATATCCCGAAATTAATTCTAAGATATAGATTTAATTTATATTGTGTGTGGCATCGGAGACAGGTTATAATTGAGAAGTTAAGGTATTTAAATTCAGAAGTGAATACTTGGAAAAACTATAAGCACAAAAGAAAATATCAATATAAGGTGCAGAATTAATTCCTCCGAAGAACATACTTGGCATAGCTCTCAAAGTCAATTGAATTTGCTTGTTGATCTAATACATAATTTTTATATAACTTGGGAAAAAAGGCAGGACGAATTAGATATAAAATTTGAAAGGTTATATAAAGATCATAAGCATATTGAAGAAGAAATTTCTGGTCTACAGAATAAATTAAATTTGGTATTACAAATATTAGAAGAAGGAAGGAAAGAACAGAATAAATATTGTCAAAATAGTGATTATATTAAAGAAGAGGTGTCTTTGATTTATAGGAAAAGAGTTATAATAGAACAAAAAGAAATTAAGATTCAAGAAGAAGATTCTAAAGAAATTTTAAGACAAAATAACAGTATTTTTCAACTTTTAGCACAAATATTAGACAAGGTTAATATTACGAATACTGGAAAAGAAGTTGTGCCGGTCTCGGATATAGTAGGCTGCCCCACTACATCTTTAAATTCAGATAAATGGACCTATCTAAAGTTACCTGTAGAGGAGACCAATCCCTTCAAATAGTAAATAAAGATTTAAAACCCCTAACCTTAATGGATAGACTAAGAGGTAAAAGTAAAGATATTGAGAATCTACAAGAAATTGATTATAGAAGAAGACATAGTATCTTAGAATACATGGAAATATCTGATATAGATGTAGAAATGAAATATTATGAAGACAAATTAAAACAAATAAATGTAGAATATAGTACTTCTACGTTACATGAATGGCCAAATATTAGAGAAAAGGAAGTTTATTTTTATAGGCAATTGGCAAGACTAAGAAAATTAAAGAAAGAAAAGGAAAATTCTTTAGCATATTTAGAAAATAAGAAAGAAGTTAAATTATCTATTAAAAACAAGAAAGAATATGTTTATAATAAAAAAGAATTAGAAAATAAAAATAAGAATAAGTGTCAAGAAAATATTAAGTCAATAAGTGAAAAAGAACAGTGGGAAATAAATGAGAAGTCAGTTATCGGATAGTTATGAAGAAGTAGAAAAAGATTTAGTAGAAGAAGAAATTAGTAAGCAGCAAGAAAAAACTAAAGATTTAATATCTAATGAAAAGCAGCCAAATAATAACAATGAAGATGATAATAATCTTATAAATTCATTAAATAATATAGGGTTGCATACTTTAGAAAATGAAATAGACAATGAGCAAAAGGAAGAAAATAATACTGAAGAAAATAATAATTTTATAAATTCACTAGATGATATAGAGTCACAAAATTTAGACAATGCTATGGAAGCAATGGATGTAAGTGGAATAGACAAAAAAGAAAATATGGTAAAGACTTTGTAAAAAGTAATAAGCAAGAAGAAAAAAATAATGCTGAAGACAATAAAGATCTTATAGACTCTAAAACAAGAGTTTTTGAAAAAATAAGAATATTAGAGGCGAAATTAGAAGAATTGCAAGCAAAGTTTGACAATAGAAGAGTAGAGAAAGTTAAAAATTTAGAAAATACTGAATTTCAAGAACGAACCTTGACAACAAAAGATAATAGAAGTAATAAGATATTACAATTAAGAGATGCTTTAATAAGTTTTGGAAATAAATATATAGTAAGATTGCCTTTTAAGGAAATATTAGGCATAAGAATTCCAGTAAAAATAAAATTAAGCCCGAATGTTTCATATAAATTGTTAGCATTAATAGACACAGGGTGCACTAAAAATATTATCCATGATAAATACTTCATCAAATGTCTTGAAATAGTTCATACTATAGATGATAATAAGGCAGAAATATCCACAGATATGTCGGGAATTAAAAAGATCCATAATCAATTAGCATACAATATTGAAGCATACATAAATAATACAAGATATATAATAGATGAAATTACAATAAGAGACCTATCTGTTATAAATAGTGATTTAATACTTGGGTTAAGATTTTTACAACAATCTGTTCAAACCACAATTATACATGAACAAGGAATCACATTTATTCTACATCAAGATAATGTGCCAGATATTTCTGAAGTCCGAAAGCAAAATAAAATACTACAAATTTGCAATATTGAGGAAGAAACTATTAGTCCAAATATAGAAGAATACTATGTAGAAAATTCTAATCTAGAGTGTATTGGGTTATAATCATTTGCTCCAAATTGGTATAGAGATATAAAATCTAAAAAGGATATAGAAAAGATTGTACAAAGACTTGAAGATATTCAAATCATTGGTGAAATACCCATGAAATATTGGGAGAAAAATGGAATAGTTTGCAAGATCAATATAATAAATCCAAATTATATAATCAAAACCGCTCCTATAGAAGCCACTCCAAAAGATATAGAAGATTTTAAGATGCATATTGAAGAATTATTAAAATTAAAAGCAATAAGAGAAAGTAGAAGCCCGCATAGATCAGCGAGCCTTTACGAGTTAGAAATCATGCAGAAGAAGTTAGAAGAAAATCTAGAATGGTTATTAATTATAAAAGGTTAAATGATAATACGAGTAGAAGACGCTTTCAATATTCCAAATAAAGAAGAATTGATTAATAGAATACAAGGTAGCAAATATTTTTCAAAATTTGACTTGAAAGCTAGATTTTGGCAAGTTAAAATGGTTGAAGAATCAATAGAATGGACTGCATTCACATGTCCTCAAGGTCATTTTGAATGGCTTGTTATGCCTTTAGGATTAAAAATGCACCTGCATTATTTCAAAGAAAGATGCAAAATATTTTCAATGAAACCCAAGATTTCATATTAGTATACATAGATGATATATTAGTCTTCTCAAAAACATATAAAGAACATATTGCACATCTTGAAGTTTTCTTTAGAAAGGTAGAACAAAATGGTTTAATATTATCTAAAAAGAAAATGGAAATATGCAAAGAAAGAATTAATTTCCTTGGCCATGAAATAGGAGAAGGGAAAATATATTTACAAGAGCATATTGCTAAGAAAATATTACGGTTCCTCGATAACATGAGTGATACAAAAGTTTTGCAGCAATTCTTAGGAATTGTAAACTATGCAAGAAATTATATAGACAATTTAGCAAAGCTTGCTGGTCCATTATATTCAAAATTAAGGAAGAATGGTCAAAAATATTTTAACTCTGAAGATATAAAATTAGTAAGAACAATAAAAGAAAAAGTGAAGAATTTGAAGCCTTTAGAATTACCTTTAAATGATAGTTATTTTATTATTGAAACCGATGCGTCTAAAGAAGGTTGAGGTGCCATATTAAAACAAAAGCCCAATAAATATTCTCCTAAGACAGAAGAAAAATATGCAGATATGCATCGGAAGTTATAAACTGAAAACTATGAATAATATCGATAGAGAAATTTTGGCTGTAATTTCGGCAATAAATGCTTTTCGCTTATATCTTGGATTCAAAGAATTTACAGATAAGGACAGATTGTGAAGCAATATGCAGATATTACAATCAAATTAATAGTAAAAAGAGCTCTACTCGAAGATGGATTTTATTTGAAGATATTATTACAGGAAATGGTTACAAAGTCAATTTTGAGCATATCAAGGGGAAAGACAATAAGCTTCTCGACTTGTTTTCCCGATCAGCTATTTTGCAGGAATGAAGAGAGCCAGGAATAATACTGAAGTTGAATACTATACCTTCGGAAAAGAAAATAAATTAAAGGTGTTTTCTCCAAATACCTTCAATTTCAAACCCAAAGAACTTATCTTTGTGGATGAAATTCAGCAATGTTTGTTGGACAATTTATGGTACCAATACAACAATAAGAAGGAAGACAAAGGGTACTTTCTGGCCATATTAAATAGCCTCTCAGAATATTTTAATGAAATCAATGGAATGCTACCATCATCGGATACTCCAGAAAGATTTCAAATAAAGCCATTGTATGTAATATACAATGGAGGAATGCCCGGAATATATACAAGTTTTGAAAATATAGTTATTCTGAAGAAAGAAATGCAAAGAAGGAAAGACACTGCATCCTTTGCCGGATATATGGATGTAGATGAAGCATTGAGTTCAGCAAGAAGAGCAATAGGGCCAAATTATTATATAGAACCATCTGCAAGAGAATACATTCAAAATTACAGATTGGTTCAAAATAATAAAAAGACTCTGAAGAACCAAATATAGTAAAAATAAAAGAATCATCTGCAATAACAATAAAAGAAGAAGAAAGCACTTCCAAGAAATTAACATATGCAGAAAGTTTGAAAAAAGAAGGTAATCATTCCAATGGTGAATACATTGAATATAAGATAGAAGAAAAATTGGAAAAAATATCATCAGTTTGGAAAGAAGATATAAAGAAAGAAGTCTTGAAAGAAGTGAAGAAGGAAATGAATAGAAAATTTGAAGAAATGGAGAAAGCATATGAAGATAAATTTAAAGAAATGAAGAAAGAATATGATAAGAAATTTGAAGAAGCAAAGAAGATATACGATGATAAATTTGTGAATACATTTTTAGACGAAGACCTTATGGATATTGGTGGACATGGGCAACCCCTGAATCTGATCAAAATTAATCCACCAAAAATATCAAGAAAGATGTTGGAATATTATTAAAAGTAATACTTTCAAAAAGAACTAATATACAAAGATATTATTCAAGACTTTGCATAAGTACTCAAGAAGATTTGAAGAATTTTCGGACAAATATTATTGAGAGCCATACTCTCAAGTCGGAAGCGTGGTGAGACCCGTACAACGATGTTTTGAGAGTGCTACTCTCAAGTCGGAAGCGTGGTGAGACCCGTATAATTACGAAGAAGAAGACCCGAAGTCTTCGCCATTCAATTCGAAAAACACCGAAGTGCAAGCACAAAGAGTCGCTCGCATATCCCGCATTTACTCAGCGAGATTATGGGAGCCTATTATCAAAAGATGACACAAGGACGCTCATGTCCTTTACTCTCCAGCTCATGTCCTTTGCCACGAAGTGAAGGACACCAGCTCATGTCCTTTGACACAGGATTGAAGGACATTACGTGTGGTAAATAAACAGGATGGAAGGACGGCATGCGCGGCTATAAAAGGAGACGTCGGGCTTCGGAGGATGAACATGAGAGCATCATCGAACAACATCGGGAAGAGAGAGGAGAATCGGAGCCGGGAAGTGAAGCGAAGCACCGCTGAGTCGCTGCAGCCCTTCCACCTCCTTAGTAGAAGTAGTGATCCACTTGTAAAATAGAGAGTGTAATTCACCGTAAGATATCGCCCGCAAGGTAATTTTTCCTTTGTGTGCTTAAGCTCTTGGGGCTTCCCGAAAGGGAAAGCCATATGTAAGCTATGTTTGTGAAAATGAAGTAGTGTCTGTCTTTGAAAATCCCTCGGTTTTCCGGTTCTTTCATGTGGGACGAGTTTTTATGCTAGGGACCCTATAGGAGAAACCTCTGTTTCGGCCTGCTCTTTTTAGCCCGGAGTTGTGGCGCCGTGTAGAGCCTTGGGGCCGGTGAGAAGTGTTCCCTTCGGGTGGAACCGCCTGGGAGACGATAAAAACCCGTCACATATGCTAGCGACCGGGGAGCCTATGGGAAAGGCTTTGCTATTTCCGAAACAAATCGGCGATAAGTATGGTGAGTACCGAGTAGGATTTTTACCACCGAGTTTTTGCTTGGTTAGGCGATCTGTTTGGCCTCGCCAACTGGAAGAACGGTCTCGAATAACGAATATACGTGAAGAAGGTGTCGCTTTCGTCGAATAGTAGCAAGATTAGAATAATATAATCGAAGTGTTAATCAGCGAGAGGTCGCTATCCGTGAATAGTACTGAAATCATTACTCCCACCGAACTCGCCGGTTAGTGGGTTGGTGTCTGTAGAAATCCCGAATTTGAATAGTAACCCGAATTTGAATATAAGTATAAAATATCCCGAAATTAATTCTAAGTTATAGTTTTAATTTATATTGTGTGTGGTATCGAGTTGCGCAGTAAAGCGTGGTGTGACCAGTATAACGACGTTTGAGAGTGCTACTCTCAAGTCGGAAGCGTGGTGAGACCCGTATATGTACGAAGAAGAAGACCCGAAGTTTTCGCCACTCAATTCGAATAAATACGAAGCGCAGCACAAAGAGTCGCTCGCATATCCCGCATATACTAAGCGAGATTATGGCGTGCATGATCGTGCACAAGGAGCCTATTATCAAAAGATGACACAAGGACGCTCATGTCCTTTACTCTCCAGCTCTTGTCCTTTGCCACGAAGTGAAGGACACCAGCTCATGTCCTTTGACACAGGATTGAAGGACATTACGTGTGGTAAATAAACAGGATGGAAGGACGGTATGCGCGGCTATAAAAGGAGACGTCGAGCTTCGGAGGAAGAGCATCATCGGAAAAACATCGGGGAGAGAGAGGAGAAATGAGGAAGACATCGAAACCGGAAGTGAAGCGAAGCACCACCGGGATTCGTCGCAGCCCTTCCACCTCCTTAGTAGAAGTAGTGATCCACTTGTAAAATAGAGAGTGTAATCCACTCGTAAGATATCGCCCGCAAGGTAATTTTTCCTTTGTGTGTTTAAGCTCTTGGGGGTTCCCGAAAGGGAAAGCCATATGTAAGCTATGTTTGTGGAAATGAAGTAGTGCTTGTCTTTGAAAATCCCTTGATATGGTATAGTTCTTGCATATGGATTGAGTTTTTATGCTAGGGACCCTATAGGAGAAACCTCCGTTTCGGCCTGCTCTTTTAGCCCGGAGTTGTGGCGCTGTGTAGAGCCTTGGGGCCGGTGAGAAGTGTTCCCTTCGGGTGGAACCGCTCGGGGAGACGATAAAAATTTTTGCATATGCTTGTGACTATCTAATCTAGGGAAAGACTTCGTTACTTCGAAACAAACTAGCGATGAGTATGGTGAGTACCGAGTAGGATTTTTACCACCGAGTTTTTGCTTAGGCGATCTGTTTAGCCTCGCCACCGAAAGAACGGTCCTGAATAACGAATATACGTGAAGAAGGTGTCGCTTTCGTCGAATAGTAGCAAGATTACAATAATATAATCGAAGTGTTAATCAGCGAGAGGTCGCTATCTCGTGAATAGTACTCGAAATCATTCCTCCCACCGAACCCGCCGGTTAGTGGGTTGGTGCTCGTAGAAATCCCGAATTTGAATAGTAGCCCGAATTTGAATAGTAGCCCGAATTTGAATAGTAACCCGAATTTGAATAGTAACCAGAATTTGAATATAAGTATAAAATCTCCCGAAAATATCCCGAATATATATTTTAATTTATATTGTGTGTGGTATCGAGACGAGTAATAATTGAGAAGTTAAGGTATTTAAATTCAGAAGTGAATACTAGAAAAATTATAAGCACAAAAGAAAATATCAATATAAGGTGCAGAATTAATTCTTCGGAAGAGCATATCTCGGCAAGTATTTAAATTCAGATAAATGGATCTATCTAAAGTTACTCGTAGAGGAGACCAATCCCTTCAAATAGTAAATAAAGATTTAAAACCCTTAACCTTCATGGATAGGCTAAGAGGTAAAAGTAAGTTATTGAGAATCTAGAAGAAATTGATCATAGAAGAAGACATAGCATCTCGGAATACATGGAAATATCTGATATAGATTTAGAAATGAAATATTATGAAGACAAATTAAAACAAATAAATGTAGAATATAGTACTTCTATGTTACATGAATGGCCAAATATTAGAGAAAAGGAAGTTTATTTTTATAGGCAAATGGCAAGACTAAGAAAATTAAAGAAAGAAAAGGAAAATTCTTTAGCATATTTAGAAAATAAGAAAGAAGTTGAATTATCTATTAAAAATAAAAAAGAATATGTCTATAATAAAAAAGAATTAGAAAATAAAAATAAGAATAAGTGTCAAGAAAATACTAAGTCAATAAGTGAAGAAGAACAAGTGGGAAATAAATGAGAAGTCATGTTATCAGATAGTTATGAAGAAGTAGAAAAAGATTTAGTAAAAGAAAAAATTAGTAAGCAGCAAGAAAAAACTAAAGATTTAATATCTAATGAAAAGCAGCCAAATAATAATAATAAAGATGATAATAATCTTATAAATTCATTAAATAATATAGGGTTGCATACTTTAAAAAATGAAATAGACAATGAGCAAAAGGAAGAAGATAATAATTTTATAAACTCACTAGATGATATTGGGTTACAAAATTTAGACAATGCTATGGAAGCAATGGATGTAAGTGGAATAGACAAAAAAGGAAAATATGGTAAAGACTTTGTAAAAAGTGATAGCAATAAGCAAGAAGAAAAAAATAATACTTGAAGACAATAAAGATCTTATGGACTCTAAAACAAGAGTTTTTGAAAAAATAAGAATATTAGAGGCGAAATTAGAAGAATTGCAAGCAAAGTTTGACAATAGAAGAGTAGAGAAAGTTAAAAATTTAGAAAATACTGAATTTCAAGAACGAACCTTGACTACAAAAGATAATAGAAGTAATAAGATATTACAATTAAGAGATGCTTTAATAAGTTTTGGAAATAAATATATAGTAAGATTGTCTTTTAAGGAAATATTAGGCATAAGAATTCCAGTAAAAATAAAATTAAGCCCGGATGTTTCATATAAATTGTTAGCATTAATAGACACAGGGTGCACTAAAAATATTATCCATGATAAATACTTCATCAAATGTCCTGAAATAGTTCATACTATAGATGATGACAAGGCAGAAATATCCACAGATATGTCGGGAATTAAAAAGATCCATAATCAATTAGCATACAATATTGAAGCATACATAAATAATACAAGATATATAATAGATGAAATTACAATAAGAGACCTATCTGTTATAAATAGTGATTTAATACTTGGGTTAAGATTTTTACAACAATCTGTTCAAACCACAATTATACATGAACAAGGAATCACATTTATTCCACATCAAGATAATGTGCCATATATCTCTCAAGTCCGAAAGCAAAATAAAATACTACAAATTTGCAATATTGAGGAAGAAACTATTAGTCCAAATATAGAAGAATACTATGTAGAAAATTCTAATCTAGAGTGTATTGGGTTACAATCATTTGCTCCAAATTGGTATAGAGATATAAAATCTAAAAAAGATATAGAAAAGATTGTACAAAGACTTGAAGATATCCAAATCATTGGTGAAATACCCATGAAATATTGGGAGAAAAATGGAATAATTTGCAAGATCAATATAATAAATCCAAATTATATAATCAAAACCGCTCCTATAGAAGCCACTCCAAAAGATATAGAAGATTTTAAGATGCATATTGAAGAATTATTAAAATTAAAAGCAATAAGAGAAAGTAGAAGCCCGCATAGATCAGCAGACCTTTATAGTTAGAAATCATGCAGAAGAAGTTAGAAGAAAATCTAGAATGGTTATTAATTATAAAAGGTTAAATGATAATACAGATAGAAGACGCTTTCAATATTCCAAATAAAGAAGAATTGATTAATAGAATACAAGGTAGCAAATATTTTTCAAAATTTGACTTGAAAGCTGGATTTTGGCAAGTTAAAATGGTCGAAGAATCAATAGAATGGACTGCATTCACATGTCCTCAAGGTCATTTTGAATGGCTTGTTATGCCTTTAGGATTAAAAATGCACCTGCATTATTTCAAAGAAAGATGCAAAATATTTTCAATGAAACCCAAGATTTCATATTAGTATACATAGATGATATATTAGTCTTCTCAAAAACATATAAAGAACATATTGCACATCTTGAAGTTTTCTTTAGAAAGGTAGAACAAAATGGTTTAATATTATCTAAAAAGAAAATGGAAATATGCAAAGAAAGAATTAATTTCCTTGGCCATGAAATAGGAGAAGGGAAATTATATTTACAAGAGCATATTGCTAAGAAAATATTACAGTTCCTCGATAACATGAGTGATACTAAAGTTTTGCAAGCAATTCTTAGGAATTGTAAACTATGCAAGAAATTATATAGACAACTTAGCAAAGCTTGCTGGTCCATTATATTCAAAATTAAGGAAGAATGGTCAAAAATATTTTAACTCGAAGATATAAAATTAGTAAGAACAATAAAAGAAAAAGTGAAGAATTTGAAGCCTTTAGAATTACCTTTAAATGATAGTTATTTTATTATAGAAACTGATGCATCTAAAGAAGGTCGAGGTGCTATATTAAAACAAAAGCCCAATAAATATTCTCCTAAGACAGAAGAAAAAATATGCGAGATATGCATCCGGAAGCTATAAACCGAAAACTATGAATAATACTGATAGAGAAATTTTGGCTGTAATTTCGGCAATAAATGCTTTTCGCTTATATCTTGGATTCAAAGAATTTACAGATAAGGACAGATTGTGAAGCAATATGCAGATATTACAATCAAATTAATAGTAAAAAGAGATCTACTCGAAGATGGATTTTATTTGAAGATATTATTACAGGAAATGGTTACAAAGTCAATTTTGAGCATATTAAGGGGAAAGACAATAAGCTTCCCGACTTGTTTTCCCGATCAGCCTATTTTGCAGGAATGAAGAGAGCCATGAATAATACTGAAGTTGAATACTATACCTTCGGAAAAGAAAATACATTAAAGGTGTTTTCTCCAAATACCTTCAATTTCAAACCCAAAGAACATATCTTTGTGGATGAAATTCAGCAATGTTTGTTGGACAATTTATGGTACCAATACAACAATAAGAAGGAAGACAAAGGGTACTTTCTGGCCATATTAAATAGTCTCTCGGAATATTTTAATGAAATCAATGGAATGCTACCATCATCGGATACTCCGGAAAGATTTCAAATAAAGCCATTGTATGTAATATACAATGGAGGAAGGCCCGGAATATATACAAGTTTTGAAAATATAGTTATTCTGAAGAAAGAAATGCAAAGAAGGAAAGACACTCGCATCCTTTGCCGGATATATGGATGTAGATGAAGCATTGAGCTCAGCAAGAAGAGCAATAGGGCCAAATTATTATATAGAACCATCTGCAAGAGAATATATTCAAAATTACAGATTGGTTCAAAATAATAACAAGACTCCGAAGAACCAAATATAGTAAAAATAAAAGAATCATCTCGCAATAACAATAAAAGAAGAAGAAAGTACTTCCAAGAAATTAACATATGCAGAAAGTTTGAAAAAAGAAGGTAATCATTCCAATGGTGAATACATTGAATATAAGATAGAAAAAAATTGGAAAAAAGATCATCAAGTATGGAAAGAAGATATAAAGAAAGAAGTCTTGAAAGAAGTGAAGAAGGAAATGAATAGAAAATTTGAAGAAATGAAGAAAGCATACGAAGATAAATTTAAAGAAGTGAAGAAAGAATATGATGAGAAATTTGAAGAAGCAAAAAAGATATACGATGATAAAATTGTGAATACATTTTTAGACGAAGACCTTATGGATATTGGTGGACATGGGCAACCCCGTAATCCGATCAAAATTAATCCACCAAAAATATCAAGAAAGATGTTGGAATATTATTAAAAGTAATACTCTCAAAAAGAACTAATATACAAAAATATTATTCAAGACTTTGCATAAGTACTCAAGAAGAGTTGAATAATTTTCGGACAAATATTATTGAGAGCCATACTCTCAATACGGAAGCGTGGTGTGACCCGTATAACGACGTTTTGAGAGTGCTACTCTCAAGTCGGAAGCGTGGTGAGACCCGTATACGTACGAAGAAGAGGACCCGAAGTCTTCGCCATTCAATTCGAATAAATATCGAAGCGCAAGCACAAAGAATCGCTCGCATATCCCGCATATGCTAAGCGAGATTATGGCTTGCATGATCGTGCACAAGGAGCCTATTATCAAAAGATGACACAAGGACGCTCATGTCCTTTACTCTCCAGCTCATGTCCTTTGCCACGAAGTGAAGGACACCAGCTCATGTCCTTTGACACGAGATTGAAGGACATTACGTGTGGTAAATAAACAGGATGGAAGGACGGCATGCGCGGCTATAAAAGGAGACGTCGAGCTATAAAATGAATTCACAAATTTATCATCATATACCTTTTTTGCTTCATCAAATTTCTCATCATATTCTTTCTTCATTTCTTTAAATTTATCTTCGTATGCTTTCTTCATTTCTTCAAATTTTCTATTCATTTCTTTCTTCACTTCTTTCAAGACTTCTTTCTTTATATCTTCTTTCCATACTCGATGATATTTTTTAATATTTATTCATCATCAAAGGTTTCATCATTATCAATATCTCGGCTGCCATACTTCGTACCATGAAAAGAATTCTCGATATTCCTTTCGAGATTATTTTCTTTGCCTAAAATAGGCTGTATAATTCTTCCTATTCCTTTAGTTATTCGTGAATAACTTGAACCATATCCGTAAATAAAGATTCGAGTTATGCAATTCTGAAATATCATATAATATGATGGGTCGAATTTAATAGCTCCTTCTAATTCTTTAGCTTCACGAACATTGCCCAATTATTATGATTTGTCTTTTTGGCAAATAATTCATCATATTCTTCGGGCCATTCTCGTTGATCGAGATTTTGGGAAGGTATAATGTCCCTTTGTAATATAGATATCATGTGTTGTGGGTCCGATCGGTGAATCGAACTTTGGTGGAGAAGAGTAGAATATGATTTTATATCTTCCTTTGATATGTGATAGCCTTCTGCATCCTTCTTTTGTAGCTTTACCAAGGTCTGAATGAAGAATTTCTTCCAAGGATCCATAAATACAATGGACCGGACCTTGATCTATCAATGTTTGCAAAGAGATATTTTTGGATTGATCGATGGATATTTTATGGAATTGCATAAGGTCTATATTAGCTCCGAGGATTATAAACTTGTGATGAGAATGAATGATTAGTTTATCATCCAGGTAAAGTAGTGGAAAAGTGTAGGTTTCTACTCTTATTCCTGGATGAGTTATTTTCTTCATATAAATATCCTTGAGATATTCTTGAATATCAAGGAAAGTCTTCATTTGTCTTTCATAGTATTTTTCCCAAATAATATTCTTGATATCTTGAGTGAAATAAGATAAAGTCTGATCTGTCTTGAAACTTATTCTGGGAATGAGTGATTCGTAAGGGGTATTGTTATAAAATTCTTTTATGATATTTCCCAGAGACTGGGTGATCTTGAAGGTTCTTTTGCAATTTATGCATATATGCTCTTGATATGATATTCCTTCTTTTGAAATCTTCTCACACATGGTGGATGTATTTTGAATAGAGTCTGCAATAAAATTAGCAAAAGAATTTTTAGTAAGAGTGGATAATTGATTTCTACATATTTGATCCTTTATAGGTAATATCTGTTCCATATATTCAGTAGTTTCTATATTTTTATTTTCTTCTATTATTTTATTGCTAAGTTTTATTTGCAAACCTTCTAATTCTTCTTCTAGTTTATTTATTCTATTTTCTAGTATTCTGACTCTACTCGGATAAAATTTTATCTTCTGGTTCAATTTGTATTTCTTGCCTCCAATCTTGATTCTTTGCTTTTAGACATTCAATACATGTTTGTCTAAGACATTTACTACAGGTGGTTCTTTTATCTTGACTTGGATAATATATGCAAAATGCACACTTTATATTAAAATCTCCTTTTCCTCTTATCCAATCATGTTCACATTCTGCTTGATTCATCATTTCTATTTTTAAACCCGCTAATTCTTCTATTAAATCTGGCTCATCATCACTTGATTCATATTCTGATTCAATGTTTTCTATTTCATCTGTTTCTATAATGGAATATATAGATTCATCATCTTTAATTTCATCATCACACATTAAGATATTCTCGTTTACACTATCAACTATAAAAACCTTTTCTTGTTCTTCATATTTACTAGAGTATCTTTTCTGATCTTTATTAGGACAGGTTTTGCTTAGATGATCTGGTGAGTTGCATATAAAACATCTACATGTCTTATCATAATTCTTTCTAGGATTATAACGTCTTACATTTCTTTTATGTAAAAATGGAGGTCTATTATCAGATCTTCTTAGAAAATACCTTTTCTTTGTTCTAGGATTATTATACCTTCTATGAGGTTGTTTAAACTTCTTATTTCTATGTCTTTCTTCACCATATGTTAATGGTATTTGGACTATATTATTGCAAAAATTATAATCTGAATGTTTCATAGATCTTTGAGCTTGTATATTGGTATATATTTTTCTTAGTTGCTTAAATACAAATGTTATAGCTTGAGATATATTCATAATTTGCCCTTGCGTTTCTTTTTTATATTCTTCAAAAATTATACTACCTAAAGGATCTGGTAGTTTATTGAAATATCTTTCTACTACTCCTTGATTAAATCCTTGTTTAGCAGTGGTAGCATTATATAAATAGTGTTGAGAAAATTGTTTTATTCCTTTCCAACTTGTTAATGTTAATTTTTCTATTTCTCTTAGCCTTTCATTTTGCAATGCAAGTATTTCCTAATTCCGGGTCTTCGACTATAATAAGATGTGATATTATATTTGCAAAATTATAAGGATTGGTTCCTGCTCTTTTCAATTCTTCATATTTTTCTGGACATGCTTCTATCCATTGTTGCCATAAAACTTTCACCGCTTCTCCTAAAAATGTTTCTAGATATGTTATCATGTCTTCTACTCTATTTCCTATGTTATGCTGATTCTGTATATATTTTTGAACTATCAATCCTTTCCATATGCTAAGTACATTTGGCCAATCTATTGGATCATATGCAGATAAATTTAATATTGCTCCTTCACTCTTATAATCTTGAAATTTTACTGGTTTTTCAAAATTTCGTTTCTTAGCACCCATATATGCATATTGTCCTGGGATGTAATTATATGGAAATTCTTCTTTTGGAGGTGGCCATGTTCCTGCTGCTCTAGTGGGTCTTTCTTGTTCTCTATTACTATTAGAAAAGTCTTCACCATATTTTCTTTTTTTGTCTATTCCACTTATATCCATTGCTTCCATAGCATTGTCTAAATTCTGTAACTCTATATCATCTAGTGAATTTATAAAATTATTATTTTCTTCAGTATTATTTTCTTCCTTTTGCTCATTGTCTATTTCATTTTCTAAAGTATGCAACCCTATATTATTAAATGAATTTATAAGATTATTATTATCTTCATTATTATTATTTGGTTGCTTTTCATTAGATATTAAATCTTTAGTTTTTTCTTGCTGCTTACTAATTTCTTCTTCTACTAAATCTTTTTCTACTTCTTCATAACTATCTCGATAACTGACTTCTCATTTATTTCCCACTTGTTCTTCTTCACTTATTGACTCAAGTATTTTCTTGACACTTATTCTTATTTTTATTTTCTAATTCTTTTTTATTATTAACATATTCTTTATTATTTTTAATAGGTAATTTAACTTCTTTCTTATTTTCTAAGTATGCTAAAGAATTTTCCTTTTCTTTCTTTAATTTTCTTAGTCTTGCCAATTGCCTATAAAAATAAACTTCCTTTTCTCTAATATTTGGCCATTCATGTAACATAGAAGTGCTATATTCTACATTTATTTGTTTTAATTTGTCTTCATAATATTTCATTTCTACATCTATATCAGATATTTCCATGTATTCTCGAGATGCTATGCCTTCTTCTATAATCAATTTCTTGTAGATTCACAATATCTTTACTTTTACCTCTTAGCCCATCCATTAAGGTTAAGGGTTTTAAATCTTTACTTACTATTTGAAGGGATTGATCTCCTCTACAGGTAACTTTAGATAGGTCCATTTATCTGAATTTAAATACTTGCCAAGTATGCTCTTCCGAGGAATTAATTCTGCACCTTATATTGATATTTTCTTTTGTGCTTATAATTTTTCCAAGTATTCACTTCTGAATTTAAATACCTTAACTTCTCAATTATAACTCTGTCTCGATACCACACACAATATAAATTAAAACTATATCTTAGAATTAATTTCGGGATATTTTCACTTATATTCAAGTTCGGGTTACTATTCAAATTTGGGTTATTATTCAAATTCGGGTTACTATTCAAATTCTGGTTACTATTCAAATTCGGGTTACTATTCAAATTCGGGTTACTATTCAAATTCGGGATTTCTACAGCACCAACCCACTAACCGGCGAGGTTCGGTGGGAGGAATGATTTCAGTACTATTCACGAGATAGCGACCTCTCGCTGATTAACACTTCGATTATATTATTCTAATCTTGCTACTATTCGACGAAAGCGACACCTTCTTCACGTATATTCGTTATTCAGGACCGTTCTTCCGGTTGGCGAGGCCAAACAGATCTGCCTAACCAAGCAAAAACTCGATGGTAAAAATCCTACTCGGTACTCACCATACTTATCGCCGTTTGTTTCAGAAATAGCAAAGCCTTTCCCATAGGCTCCCCGGTCGCTAGCATATGTGACAGGTTTTTATCGTCTCCCGAGCGGTTCCACCCGAAGGGAACACTTCTCACCGGCCCCAAGGCTCTACACGGCGCCACAACTCCGGGCTAAAAGAGCAGGCCGAAACAGAGGTTTCTCCTATAGGGTCCCTAGCATAAAAACTCGTCCCACATGAAAGAACCGGAAAACCGAGGGATTTTCAAAGACAGACACTACTTCATTTTCACAAACATAGCTTACATATGGCTTTCTCTTTCGGGAAGCCCCAAGAGCTTAAGCACACAAAGGAAAAATTACCTTGCGGGCGATATCTTACAGATGGATTACACTCTCTATTTTACAAGTGGATCACTACTTCTACTAAGGAGGTGGAAGGGCTGCGGCGACTCGGCGGTGCTTCGCTTCACTTCCGGCTTCGATGTCTTCCTCATTTCTCCTCTCTCTTCCCGATGTTGTTGTTCCTCCGAAGCCCGACGTCTCCTTTTATAGCCGAGCACACCGTCCTTCCATCCTGTTTTATTTAGCGCACGTAATGTCCTTCAATCTCGTGGCAAAGGACATGAGCTGGTGTCCTTCACTTACGTGGCAAAGGACATGAGTTGGAGAGTAAAGGACATGAGCGTCCTTGTGTCATCTTTTGATAATAGGCTCCCATAATCTCGCTTAGTAAATGCGGGATATGCGAGCGACTCTTTGTGCTGCACTTCGATATTTTTCGAATTGAACGGCGAAAACTTCGGGCCTTCTTCTTCGTACTTATACGGGTTTCACCACGCTTCCGACTTGAGAGTAGCACTCTCAAACGTCGTTGTACGGCCTGCTCTTTATATATATATATATATATATATATATATATATATATATATATATATATATCCCTATCGCGGAATGAATCCGTGGCTCTGTGGTTGATTTGAGATTCTCGGTCGTGGATGATTTTTGCCTGTGTATATTCACCGTTTGATCAAAGTTTCACGAATTTCGCGTATACGGTGTTGTGCTGCGTTGGCGGGGCACACATCCGCGTAGAGATAACACACTCACGTTGGCTCTGCTGCTTAGTGCGGCCCACCCCGGCCCGCTCTGGATCGCGTGAGGCCAACGCAGCTTCGGGCTAAGGCCCCGTTTGGGACAGCTTATTGCCCGATTCCATCGGATATAAGCCATCGAGGGAACCAAACGCTACGATTCCCAACACGCTTCTATCCAATGCGATTTCTCCCAAAACATATTTTTGCCTGCAACACCGAATCGACCCTAACCCTCGATTGTAACCAACGCAAGCGATTCTCGGCTCCCATCGTGCGCCGGCCCTCCGCTAGAGGAGCACGCCTTCGCCACGGGCTGCCTCGAGCTCCGCCCCCAGCCATCGGACGCCGCGCCGGCCCCGAGCTCCGCCCCATCCTCGAGCTCATCCCCCATCGCCGAGCTCCTCCTTGGACCCGAGCTCCGCCCCGGACCCAAGCTCCTCCCTGTCCTCGAGCTCCTCCCCGACGAGCGCGAGGGAGCTGCGGCAGGTGGTCGCGTGCGCGTTGCCGACCGGGGCTCGCCTACGCCGCCCCTGCCCCGAGCTCCGGCTGCTGCGCCACTACATCCACGCGTCGAGCCCGACCGCATCCCCATCCGGCATCCACGAGGAGGAGGAGGCGCTTCACCTCCTCGTCTAGCGCCTCGCCGTGGGACTGCTGGAAAACCGGTGACGGCGGCCGCGGCCCGGCGAGGCTGCGCAAGGGACATGCCCGGCGATGAACTCGATTTTGACCGGGTAGCCAAACACATCACTTCGGCTGGTGGCCGATTCTATTGAGCGCGGCTTCTCCGGAAAAGTCGTTTTCCACGTAAGCGTGTTGCTACACGTTGTCCCAAACGGGGCCTAAATGGTTAGCCTCAGCTCTGGGCGAAATCGTCGCCTCGCTGCTCTTCCTCCTGTTGGAACTAGAACACCGCGCCTCCTCCTTCATCGCCCCAGCTCGAGCCTCAAGACCTCGCCCACTCCTCCCTGACCCCAGCCCAAGCTGCTGCCTCAAGCCCCTGAAACCTGTCGCCATGGTCATCTCCCTTCCTCAACCATCAGAGTTGGATGGGCGCTGACCACAGTCCTTTTGGTTGCGTCATCGCCTACGAGGCGCATTCCAGAGTCAAACAGCAGCAGCACCAGTACTTCCACATCCCTGGCTCCACGACAATCGAATCTGGTCAGGTGCATTCTTTTCTCTCTATTATTCTATTTCCCCATCTGGATAGCTTCCATTTGGTGGCCTGTATTTTGATTTATCTCACTAGCCCACTACAAAGCTCTGATTTCCAGTGTCGGAAGCTCTCTTTGCATCTCCTGAACTTTGGGGTAAATGCAGCAAGGATCACCGGAGCTGGATGGGTGTCTATTCTTGTGGATTTTTCTGTTTAGATTCGCCCATGTATTTGGTGGAATAGTCGTATTATTGTTTCCTAAAATAAAATAGAAAAATAGACTATCAGAATATGGATCCATATACATGTTGGTTCAACTTTGTTTCCTTCCGGAGTGCTGGGTGAATGTTTATATGACGTGCTACTGTTACCAAATATTCCTTTGATACCAGTGTCAATCTACTCTTCAGTTTGTGTATACTCTTTTGACAACAGTTTAATCAACACATTTGTGTTCAAGGCCTATAGCATGGTTAATACATTGTTTTGAAAGAAATAGTTAATGCTTTTCATGTTGACTGTGCTAAGCCTTTTGTTATTGATTCAATGACACAAGCTGCTGTTGTCTGAAGTTCATCACTCCCGATGTGTTCTTGAGCAGGTGCAGCTTGTGATAATAAAAAGAAACATGCAGTGAAGACCTCCATTGCCTTAAGCATCTTCATTGAAGCGACCAAAGCATCATCCACAGGAATCACATGCTCATCTAACATCGTCATGCTCGGGCTGAGCAAGGATACCTGCATTGTAGCCGTCGCGAAGGAACTCTTTATAGTCTGCGTTGTTGTAGTGGGGAATGCGTGTCACAAGAGATGACAGGTAGTTCTATTTTTTCTTTGTGTATTCTAGCAGCTGTTTTCATCTTTTATTTGAATAGCTGCGGCAACAAGGTGCCTTTGTCGAATGAAGTATAACATTTAGTTAAATCTGCAATATTAAAATATTCTATTACAAATCATCTATAGATGTATGGCCATCTTCGTAACAATACTTCATGTATTGAAGGAACTGCCGAGTAATCATACTTGAGATGCATTTCTAAATAATACAAAGTGCAATCTTCCTCTTTCTCACGTTGGTGTTCCAAGAGTTGTCACATTTAACTTAGTTTCAACTGCCAGTATGTCATCAATGTATGGAAATATGGAATATTTCTTGCTAGGTCTCAATTAAAGTTTAATACTATTGCAAGGAAATTAATCTTGATCATGGTCTGTCATTAAATATGCATTGTACAGTACACATATATATATGCCGTTGGAAGAAGAGGACATCAATGCAAAAGACACTAGCTAGAACGTAAAAGTGGGATACACATATACGTACTATTCATCATTTGGTAGCAATTTGTGAATGTTGCCATAAGTTAAGACCCTCAACCTCTTATAATCTGTAGAATTAAAGAAAAAACATGAATTTCAATTGTACCACATACTTTATGGTACCAATGTTGTACCTGTGAGTGAATTTCAATCTGAAGATGTTCTCCGTCGAGCAACAGACTCATGAATCGACTCTAAGTTGGTGAAAGGAAAACCTTTTCCTTCATGTTTGAGCACTCACTACGTGCCTTTCATTTTGCAGGTGATCAATTTCATTAGACAAGTATATTTCATGGTTTCATCATTTGCTTAACACCTTTCTTCCATTTACGGTTCTGTTATGGCGATTCAACTCAGGATCACCTTTGAGTCGATTGCTGGTCAAATGCATTTTTTTACACATGGTCAATTGCGGTTAGTTGATTATATTGCATGGTGTGTTCTCAGCAGGTCATTATTTAGGATTCTTCTTCTTAACTTCTATTTGATATGGTTTTATGTTCAATTATTTACGAGTGTAATCCACGATGCAAGATTGTTTCTCCGATGGTCTAAGATTTCCTGCCACCTGACTGCAGTAAAATAACTCCGCCGGTGTTGACTGGAAGACTTTCTTGAGTCGTCTCAACACTGCCGGTCCCAAGCCCGGATAAAGGAGGAGGGGTTGTGTTAGGCTTGGCGAGCCAACAACTATTTAGCCACTCAAATGGATATGAAACCCACAAGAAATTCGTTGGGGCGTTCCCTGCTGAGCGACGCGCCACATCGGAACCCGGGTGTGGTGTTAAATGAGCAAGGGCGGGTCGCCGCAACCTTAGTGGCGCGCCACATCGGAACCCGGGTGTGGTGTTAAATGAGCAAGGGCCGGATCGCCGCAACCTTAGTGGCGCGCTACATCTACGCCGGGTGTAGTGAAAAATAAGCAAGGGTCTTTGCACCTCCTCGACGGGTGCAAAGGGTAAGGAAGTTAGCCGAGCCAACTAGGATTCGCCTAGGTAGTTGGAATGTAGGATCCCTAACGGGTAAGTTACGAGAGCTAGTCGATGTAGCAATTAGAAGGCGGGTAAATATCCTATGCGTCCAAGAGACTAAATGGAAGGGTCAAAAAGCGAAGGAAGTGGAGGATACCGGCTTCAAGCTTTGGTACACGGGGACAACATCCGGTAGGAATGGTGTAGGCATTTTGATCGATCGGAGCCTTAAGGATGGAGTTGTAGATGTGAGGAGGCAAGGCGATCGGATTATCCTTGTTCGGTTAGTTGTTGGAGATTCGGCTCTAAATGTGATCGGTGCCTATGCCCCCGGGTAGGTCTTAGTGAGAGCATCAAGAGGCGGTTACGGGAAGATCCGGATAGTATGGTTAGTACCATACCTATTAGTGAGAAACTCTTCATAGGAGGAGACCTTAACGGCCACGTGGGCGCGACAAATGTAGGGTTTGAGCGGGTACACGGGGCTTTGGATATGGTACTAGGAATCAAGAAGGGGAAGAGATCCTAAGCTTCGCGTTGGCCTACGACTTGTTGATAGCGAATACCCTATTTAGGAAGAGGGAATCCCATCTAGTTACCTTTAGTAGTGGACGACACTCGAGCCGGATCGACTTTGTCCTAGCTAGGAGGGAGGACGGACGTGCTTGCCTAGATTGTAAGGTGGTACCGGGGAGTGTGTTGTTCCTCAACACAAGCTTGTGGTGGCGGACTTCCGCTTTCAAATACGTGCCCATCGGGGCAAACGTGCCAAAACCACGAGGACAAAGTGGTGGAAGCTAAGAGGAGAAGCGTCACAAACTTTTAAGGAGAGGATGCTAGATGAGGGACCTTGGGAGGAGGGAGAAGACGTCGACGACATGTGGTCAAAGATGGCAACATGTGTTCGGAAGGTAGCTTCGAAGTGTTTGGAGTGAGTAGGGGAGGCAAACAGAAGCGAAAGACACCTGGTGGTGGAATGATGAGGTGCAAAAGGCTATCAAGGAGAAGAAGGATTGCTTCAAGCGTCTACACGTTGACAGGAGTGCAGCCAACATTGAGAGTTATAGAATAGCGAAGAGGGCAGCAAGGCGAGCGGTGAGTAGAGCTAAGGGCCGGGCATATGATGACCTTTATCAACGGCTAAGCACGAAGGAAGGGGAGAAGGATATTTACAAGATGGCTAGAAACCGTGAGAGGAAGACAAGGGACATAAACCAAATCAAATGTATCAAGGATGGTGCGGATCGACTTACGGTGAAGGATGAGGAGATCAAGTATAGATGGCGAGAGTATTTCGATAAGTTATTTAATGAGGAGAATGGGGGCCCTACCCTTGAGTTGGACGCTTCATTTGATGATACCAACGAGTGCTTCGTGAGGAGAATTCGTGAGATAGAGATCGGGGAGGCCTTGAAGAGGATGAAGGGAGGTAAAGCGATGGGTCTCGATGGTATCCCCATTGAGGTGTGGAGATGTCTCGGTGCTAGAGCGGTAGTATGGTTAACTAAGCTTTTCAACCTCATTTTTCGATCTAACAAGATGCACGAAGAATGGAGGAGAAGTATATTAGTACCGATCTTCAAGAACAAAGGAGATGTTCAAAGTTGCACTAATTATCGTGGGATTAAGGCGATGAGCCATACGATGAAGCTGCGGGAGAGGGTTATCGAGCATCGCCTAAGAGGAGTAACAAGAGTGACCCAAAACCAATTTGGGTTCATGCCCAGGAGGTCGACCATGGAAGCGATTTTTCTAATGCGACAATTGATGGAGAGATATAGGGAGCGAGAAGAAGGACTTGCACATGGTCTTTATTGATCTCGAGAAGGCGTATGACAAAGTTCGAGAAATGTCATGTGGTGGGCTTTGGAGAAGCACAAAGTTCCAACCAAGTACATTACCCTTATACAGGATATGTATAAGGATGCGATGACTTGTGTTCGGACTTGTGATGGGGACACCATCGACTTTCCAATTAAAATAGGACTACATCGGGGGTCGACCGAGCCCTTACCTATTTGCTTTGGTGATGGATGAGGTTACAAGGGATATTCAAGGCGATATCCCTTGGTGTATGCTCTTTGCCGATGATGTGGTCCTAGTTGATGAGAGTAGGGCGGGGGTTGATAGGAAGTTAGAACTGTGGAGGTACACGTTAGAGTCAAAGGGTTTCGGACTTAGCAGGAACAAGACCGAGTACATGAGGTGCGATTTCAGCTTGACTACACATGAGGACGGAGATGTTAGCCTCGATGGCCGGTGGTGACCAAGAAGGATACTTTTCGATACTTAGGATCGATGCTACGGAAGGATGGCGAGATTGACGAAGATGTTAGGCATAGAATTTCAGTCGGTTGGTTGAAATGGCGTCAAGCATCTGGCGTACTTTGTGATCGGAGGGTGCCACAAAAGCTAAAAGGTAAGTTTTATAGGACCGCGATTCGCCGGCAATATTATATGGTGCTTGAATGTTGGCCTACAAAAAGACGACATGTCCAACAATTAAGTGTAGCGGAGATGCGTATGCTACGGTGGATGTGTGGACACACAAGAAGGGATCGGGTACGGAATGAAGATATTCGGGATAAGGTAGGAGTGGCTCCAATTGAGGAGAAATTGGTTCAACATCGATTGAGATGGTTTGGACATGTCCAACGTAGGCCTCCGGAGGCACCGGTGCGTAGTGGGGCTCTAAGGCGGGCCGATAATATAAAGAGAGGTAGAGGTCGACCTAACTTGACTTGGGAAGAATCGGTCAAGAGAGACCTTAAGGAGTGGAATATCTCCAAAGAATTAGCTATGGATAGGAGCGCTTGGAGGCAAGCAATCGACGTGCTGGAACCGTGACCTTTATGTTGCTCTAACTTTGTGTCTTATGGGTTTCATCTCTAGCCTACCCCAACTTGCTTGGGATTAAAGGCTTTGTTGTTGTTGTTGTTGTTGTTGTTGATCTGCAGTAAAATTTTTTAAACCTTTTCCCAGAAAGTAGTGACATTGACATTATTGTTAAGATAAGTACCAATGCTTATCTCTTCTCTGCGATTTGTTAGAACTATTTTATCCATTCTTTTGACCATTAGTGCTCGGCTTCACTCCATTGCCGCATAACACATGAAGTGTTGTAATAGTTGTCTTCATCTAATACTAAGTTTCACACATCTAAATATTAAAGAAACCAATGAAATTGGGAGTGATACGGACATGTAAAAGAAATAGTTGAAGAAGGCAAAAGCCTACCTAACCTTAAGCGGCCAAGTGTAAATAACAATGAGAAGCGTACCTTAAGGTGTTGTATTGAATAGTTTGGCATGGAAAATGGAGCTGGTTAGGTTAATCATTTACTTGAAATTATGTTGCCATTGGTTTCACTGTTTTACATTACTCGCCTTCCGTACTCCTTTGTGGACAACCATCACTACAACTCAAAACTGGAGGCTCTTCGTCCATACTACCCGAAGTTTCTTGCACTACTCAAAGATTTGAATCTAAGCTTATGTACCTCTACTTTTTAGAGTGGATAAGTTAGTATTCTTATTTATTTGAAGGTTTGCCTCTTAATTATGTGTAATAATAAAAGTATGAGGTAATTTCCTTTTTTAATTGTATGAGGTGATTTTCTTACTATAATATTAAAAGGTCATTGAACCTCTTTTGCCTTCAAATATTGTTCCCGTTCCTAAAGAAGAAGGGTGCATGTTTGATACGGGCGCGGCGAAGCACGCCCCCATCCTAGTTTAGTACATTCGGTAGGCAAACTTTCCCGAGGGCAGAGACACGGCTGGCAAGCACGACGGAGAAAAGGCCGGTGAGCACGACAAGAAAAGAAAAGTAGCACAGACAGCAGCTCGATGATTGCGTGTCCGGCGCATAGGTGACATGCCCATTAGGTTCACGTGTACGGCGCATGGGTGACATGCCCATCAGATTAACGTGTTACGTACGTAAAACACGCCGGATAGATGGCGTGTTTTCAGCATTCGATCTAGATACTAGCCTATGTGGCGTGCATTGACTACGTGTCAAGTATCACACCATATTAAATGGTGTCTTTCATGTTTGCCAGCTAAAATAAGGTGTCAAAAACGTCTAGTATAATTTTGGTACTCTGAAAATATAATTTTGGTAGTTTTCTTTTAAAATTTTAGATTAAAATAGATTATTTTAAAACAAAAATTCCAAAATGGTTATACTTCGTTGTAGCTTGGGCCCGGCCCACTGCGAATTTCACCGGCAAATGTCCTTTCTCCCCGGCTAGACGACATCTCGAGTCACGCCGTGTACCATTCCCACCGGGCTTCGCCACCGCCGCCGCCATGTGGAGGGGCGGCGCCACCGCCGCTTCTGCCGCGAGGGCCCTCCGCTCGCGCCTACTCCCGGATCCCATACACAATCCGGTCACTTCTCTCGCTCCCGTCGCTTCGGCACGCGCCTCCTCTTCCTCCGCCCCCTCCGCCGCCGCGTCGAACACCGTCGCAGAGGCAGCAGCAGCCGCCGCTGCTGTTTCACAGAAAGCTGGATCCGTCTCCAACGCGCTGCAGCACTATGGAAGGTGCTACTGGGAGCTCTCCAAAGCCCGCCTCAGGTGTGCGGTTTGTCTCTCCCCCTCCTGCACATGGATCTGTTATTGATATTTACTGGAACGATCTTCGGCATAAATTGAATGCAAGGACTTCATTCGTGCAACTGTAGATGTCTCTAAGCATAGAACTATGTTGCAGAGCTTTTGTGTTCCTTGAGCGTATCTTCCCTCTGTAATATCACTTACTTCAGATCTTAAAACTGAATCATAATGCACTATATGTCCTTTCTTACAGTTGAATCCTAGGATAAAAAAAAGCTTAGAGTTTAATGTGCGCGTTTGTTAGAGTCGATGAATCATGCAAAAAACCTATTAATACCGGAATCAGGACACACATACGTATAAATTCATGTTTAAATTTATTAATCTGTAAAGTGGTTTTCTTTAAGGGTGGCGTTTTGGAGGAAATGCAGCGTCCTGCAAGTATGTTGGGAAATTTTGAAAACAAAATAGATTCTTGTGTCCATGGTTGACACCACTTTATTTTCAATGTACTCATGCTATAGTCCCTGTTCGTTAGAAGGAATGCTGCATGAGCAATTAGCATAGCTCACCATCGATATGTTCTATATCAGGATGGGGATGGAAAGGAAGAATCTGTTATGCAGCATTCCAATTCCAAGCACATTAGATAGTGTCCAAGTCTAGTTATAATGTAGCTGAAAACTCAATCGTTGCACTCTTGTGCTTTTCATTTCTTTGATAATCTAACACAGCACATGAAGCTAGAATGATGAAGAAAGCCTCACTTATCAGTAAAATAAGTCATTCCATATAGAAAATGTACTTGCCTACCTTTTGTAGTTCCGTTTACATTAAAAAATGCTACTGGAAAACACCATGTTAACTGTAAGAAAGCCGAAAGTAGAATAAATGATATTCTTTCTATGGTGCAAAGATTAACTATCTAATCCATGCCATTGTGTACTGTCACCTTCCTAGATGTATAAATTGGATTGTGATTGCATATAAATTCAGCTTAACCACATTTGTGATCGTTCATATTTTCAGACCTTATGCATATCCAGCCTTGATCTTGTTAAAGATATTGCACTTAACATTTCTTTTTGGAAATTTGTGAACTTGTATCCAGTCAGCATCTCTGACATTTGGGTACTCTGGACATATGTCACTGCCAGTGAGCTTTTGAATCCTAAAGTGAAAATGCTACTGATTGGGTGGCAAATCTTCTATTGGAATATTCACGCTGGATCAACCTTGTTTTCGACTTTGATAGTTCATATTATATTTTGATTCTGAATTAATTGTTTAATTTTGGGGGTTCTTTGCAACTGATAACTGAAGCATCAATTTCTCTGTTCCTATCGTTTCTTTATTTAATCTTCCATCTGTCTTTTATTGTTTTTAGTGCTCTTGTTGTGGCAACTTCTGGGGCTGGCTATGTGCTTGGTAGCGGCAACATTGTGGACATTGCTGGACTTTGTTTCACATGCACTGGTACAATGATGGTTGCAGCATCTGCCAATACCCTCAACCAGGTACATGATTCATATTTTTGGCACGCTAGATTAATGCTCATAGTATTCATCAGCAGGGAAACCTTGTTTGTTCGTGACCTTGCATTAAAACTTAATATCATATGCTTAATGTTTGCTCCTTTCCTAGTATTATATAAGCATATAGTTATTGGAGAGACCTGCTTTTTTGTTTTGTTATTGTCTACTTTTGGACACCAGTGAACTTGATGTAATTTTACATTTCCAGCATAACATAGTATACTCTCTGGTCATTTCACTTTACTTTCAGGTGTTTGAGATAAAAAATGATGCTAAAATGAAAAGAACAATGAGGCGTCCGTTGCCTTCAGGTCGCATTAGTCCTGCACATGCTGCCATGTGGGCTACGAGTATTGGAGCTGCAGGAACAGCTTTGTTGGCATGGAAGGTTCTTATTATCTATTCACGTTTTATATACAGATACAGACATACCAGATTTTGATTTTTGCTGTGTTCAGCTTCAGAAGTAGATGCACAGCTGATACTGGAACTAAACATTGCATAAATTTGGCAAGGTTTGTGCAGGCTAATGGCTTGGCGGCTGGGCTTGCAGCTTCCAATCTGGTTCTGTATGCATTTGTATACACTCCATTGAAACAAATACATCCTGTCAATACATGGGTTGGAGCTGTTGTTGGTGCCATTCCGCCACTTCGGGGTATGTATCGTGGCCATCACGTTTTGTTGCCATGCTCTAGTGTGGTTGGAAGCAGTTATTTATATATAATCACAGGACATAATTTTCTACATAATTCTCACTTCTTAGTAATCAGTTGGTGTAGAAGAGAGGCTAGTAGTGGTTAAATTATGAACATGAAATCAAATTGTAAAACAATACTCGAATGAAGTTGTTATGGTTGGTCGGACCTATAGGCGTCACATATTGGCGCGTGAGTAGCAGAATTAGGCAGAGTCGGTTAGTAGATTGCATCCGAGTATTGTTAGTTGGATTAGCATCGGATATTCAGGAGTTTGTTAGCAGGTTGTTAGCTTTGTAGCCTATAAAGGCAAGACTAGTGGATTAATAAAGATCAGCTGGAGATTGATATCAATCTCTCCCGCGCCTCTTTGTTCTCGTGTTCGCTTAGCCACGAGGAGTCGCCGAGCCGTCGGGACGGTGCCTCCTCCTCGCCGGCGAGGCTTTAAACCTCGTCCTGTCGCCTTCCACTCCTACGCCCTTCGCAACACCCCACGCCCCAACAATCGGTATCGGATTGCCACGGCATGACGCAGCCTCGCCACTTCCGCCTCCGCGCCCCGCCTTGCTACCTTCGCCACCGCAACCGCACCCGCCACATCCGCAGCCCAACAACCCACCATCATCCGCCCTATCCGCCACCGACGGCCTCGCACCGCTTGTTGCGACCACGGCCTTGGACACACTCACCGCCGCCATCTATGGCTCGCCGCGTCACACGGGTCGGCTTGCCACCGGGCGACCGAGCTCGAAGGCCATGCCCCCATAGCACCTCCGTCGGCCCCATCGGCCTTGGGCATGCCGGGCTTCGGTGGCCTTCCCGCGGCACAACCTTCTCCCTCCGTGATTGTCCACACATCCGCGAGCACCCACCCATCCGCTTCCCATCCACCGGATAGCCTTCCCACCCTCGCCATCACCAATTCCCCACTTTCCGGATACCTCGTCAGGACGCCACGGCTCTCCGGCCGCCGAGGACGACGGCGTGGGCATTCCACGTTTCCACAAACTCTCGTTCCCAACCTTCGACCGCCGCGAAGATCCGCTTGGTCGGCTCAACGGATGCGACCACTTCTTCCGTGCTCAACGTACTAAGGAGGCGGACAAGGTTTGGCTCGCCTCATTCCACATGACGGGCGCGGCACAACACCGGTACTACATGCTTGAGCGGGATGTTGGCACCGTTGATCGGTCGTACTTCAAGACGCCGTGTTAGCAACGCTTCGACTCGACGACTCGGCGTCAATCACTTGTCCGACCTCGCCCACTTGCCATTCTTTGGCTCCGTGGAATCCTTCCAGGAGGCCTTCTTGGCTCGCATGGCACGAGCGGGGCCCCGTCCCCGCATCGGCAAGTGCAACTCTTCACGGGTGGCTTGCCGGATGCCATCCGGATTGAAGTCGAGCTCCATGCGCCGCAGAGCTCCGGCGTGCCATGGCCTTGGCACACGCTTTTGAGCGCAAGGCGGCGGTCCTCTCATCCACAACAACCGGTCGCGGATCACGAAACGCCCTGCGGCCATCCTTTTCGATGCCGCCACCAGCTGTTCCTACGTCGTCCGCCACGACTACGGCGCCAACAAGCAATCCGGCTGCACCGGTTCCGCCTCGGCCGCTCCGACGCTCGTCACCTGGCCGAGATGGTGGAACGTCGCCGCCAAGGCTATGTTTCAACTGCGATGAGCCGTATGTCGAGGCGTAGATTTTTGCTATTTTACCCACGCAAAACGGGGGCTTCGCTAAAATGCCCACGAAATCGTTGCCTCTTTCGGTAGAAAGCCCAAACGAGATTTTCGGAATTTCTAAAATGCTTTTTGGGTTTTTGGTGATCCGAATGGACGAAAGTGTCCTTGCTCACCGATTTTTTTTTCTTGTTTTGCTCATGCGCATGCTGTTGTTATCATGTTGGAAATATTTTTTTCCCTTTGGTCATGCGTAGGAGCCACCAGCGAGAGGAGATCTCCCAACAGATTTTTTTCAAGAGCTAGGGGTACTTTCGTCTTTTCTACTGTCTATATAGAGCAAAATAACTAAAAATAAGCTATAATAGTCAATTTGGGCATTATAACCAAAGGGGCCGCGATTTCGTGGGTATTATGGCGAAGCCCATCGGGATCGGGCATTATAACCAAAGTGGCGGCGGTTGCGTGGGCAAAATAGCAAAAATCTCCGGGGGCACAAGTGTGCCCGCCTGTTTTTCCTGGAGGTGACCGATTTTGAAGAAGAGGACTACACGGCGGCCGATCCGCCAACCGTGAGCGAGGATGAGACTCCGCTGATTTCCCTATACGCCATTACGGGCATCACGACGGCCGACACCATGAGCCTTCACGTATCAATTGGCGCCCACTCCTCCACGGCGCTTGTGGACTCGGGATCGACCCACAACTTCATCGGCATCACGGCGGCGCACCAGCGAGTGCCTACACTTCCAGGACACCATTCGCTCCCCGGTCGTGGTGGCCAATGGCGATCGAGTGGCTTGTCACGGCCGCGCCCGCGATGTGGCGGTCGGCATCGACGGTGAACATTTTGCAATCGATCGCTATGCCATACCATTGGACCGCTATGACATTGTGCTCGGGTGTAACTTGACTCAAAGCTTTGGGGCCTATTCTCCGGGACTTTGATGGCCTTCGCATGGCCATATGGCGCGAAGGACGACGCGTTCTACGGCATGGCGTGGGCGCGCCACGCGTGGATCGCAGTTCATCTACATGTGCTCGGCTCCGAGCCCGGCGATCTCCTTCCACGCCTCCTCGACGCATTTGATGATGTCTTCCAACCACCAGTGGGCCTTCCGCCGGCACGAGCGTGCGATCACCGCATCCACCTCCTCCCTAATACACCACCGGCGCGATGCGGCCCTATCGTTATCCACAGCTGCAAAAAGATGAATTGGAGGCACAATGCTTGACGATGTTGGAACAGGGCATTATCCGCCCCGACACTTCTCCCTTCTCGGCCCCGATCGTTGGTCGGGAAAATGGATGGGTCCTGGCATTTTTGCGTGGACTACCGCGCTCTCAACTCCATCACCGTCAAGGACAAGTTCCCAATCCCGGTGGTTGAAGAACTACTCGGATGAACTCGACGGCGCGCGTTACTTCTCCAAGCTCGACCTCCGCGCCGGTTATCACCAGGTGCACGTCCATCCCGACAACGTTACCAAGACGGCATTCCGAACCCATCACGGGCACTTTGAGTTCCTCGTGATGCCGTTCGGCCTCACCAATGCACCAGCAACCTTCCAAAGTCTCATGAACTCGGTACTAAGCAAATTCTTGCGCAAGTGTGTCCTGGTTTTTTTGAAGATATTCTTGTGTACGGCTCCTCCTGGACCGAACATCTACAACATCTCCGAGCGGTCATGGAGACCTTGCGCGCCAACCGGCTCCATGTCAAGCAATCCAAGCGTGCATTCGCAATGACACCGTGGCCTATCTAGGCCACACGATCTCCGCCGAAGGGGTGGCCATGGACAACGACAAGATAGCGGCGGTAGCCTCGTGGCCGCGGCCGCGATTGGCGCGGGGACTCCGAGGCTTCCTTGGCCTCGCCGGGTACTACCGCCGTTTCATCAAAGACTTCGGCATCATCGTAGCGCCGCTAACGAAGCTCTGCGTAAGGAGGGCTTCTTGTGGACCGAGGAGGCCACCATGGCGTTCACGGCTCGAAGAAGGCTTTATCTACGGCGCTCGTATCGCATTTGCCGAACTTCACCAAACCATTCGTGGTCGATTGCGACGCGTCGGGTACGGGCTTTGGGGGAGTGCTACACCAAGGCGAGGGACCACTCGCGTTCTTCGATAAGCCTTTTGCCGCGCGCCATCTCAAGGTAGCCGCACATGAGCGAGAACTCATCGGATTGGTGCGAGCGGTCCGCCATTGGCGGCCATATCTTTGGGTACGACCGTTCATTGTGCGCACGGATCACTACGCTCTCAAATTCATGCTTGGACCAACGGCTCTCCACCGTGCCTCAACACCACCGGATCGATAGTCGCTTGGGTTTGACTTCTCGGTCGAGTACCGGCCGAGCGAGGCTGAACACGGTGGCGGACGCGACTGTCGCGCCGAGAGGAGCCGCACATTGGGATGATTTCGGCCCCGACATTCCGCCTATACGACGAGCTATGTTCGGCGGAAGATCCGGCGCTCCGCCGCATCGGGGATTCCATCACGGAGACATGCGGGACGACCGGCGCATATCGGATGGCCTGATTCCGTGCGGCTCCCGCGTGTTCGTTCGGCGTCATCCGCCTCGCTGTCGTCGGTCCTTCAATCGGCTCACACAGCGAGCCACGAGGGCACACGGAAGACGGCTGCAGCGCCTACGCAAGGACTTTGTCATCGATCGTGATCGATCCGTGGTCCGTGACTTTGTCCGCGCGTGCACCATCTCGCAGCGAAACAAGACACGGGCGCTTCATCCGGTCGGCTTATCGCAGCCATTAGAGGTGCCCTCCCGGATTTGGGCGGACATCTCGTTAGACTTCATTAAAGGCCTACCCAAGGTGAATGGCAAAAGTGTGATCCTCACGAGTGGTTGATCGGTTTTCTACATATGCGCATTTTATTGCGTTGGGTCACCCCTACACGGCCGCGTCCGTCGCTCGGGCGTTCTTCTCCGACATTGTTCGCCTTCACGGTTTTCTAGCCTCGATGGTCGGTGACCGCGACCCCGTTTTCACTCGGACATGTGTGGCGGGATCTGTTCAAGTTGGCCGGTGTGCAGCTGCGCATGAGTACGGCGTTTCATCCACGGATCGACGGACGATCGGAGGCCGTCAACAAGACCATCGCCATGTATCTACGCTGCATTATGGGTGACCGGCCTCGTGCTTGGCTGGAATGGTTGCCATGGGCCGAGTACTGCTACAACACTACTTTTCACTCGGCGCTGCGCACGACGCCGTTTCAGGTGGTCTACGGTCGAGCACCGCCGCTCTCGGTGCCGTACGAGCCCGGCACGGCTCGGACTCCGGTGGTGGACGACCTGCTCGTCGATCGGGATGCCTTCCTTGCCGATGTGCGCGATCGTCCGCTTCAAGCACGGAACTACGCCAAGCGCTACTACGACACGCAGCATCATCCTCTCGAGTTTCAGCTTGGCGATTGGGTCTGGCTTCGGTTGCTCCACGACCAGCACAGACACTGGTTCCGGGAGCGCGCGGCAAGCTGGGTCCTCGTTATGCCGGCCCCTATCAGGTGTTGGCTCGGATTGGGCAGGTCGCCTACCGCCTTCAATTGCCGGACGGAGCTCGCATTCATGATGTGTTCCATGTGGGTGTCCTCAAACCTTTTCATGCACGCCTCCTGCTGTTCAGCCGGTCCTGCCTCCTCTCCAGAACGGTCGCGTGCTGCATGAGCCAGAGCGGGTCCTCCGTTCTCAGCTCCGTCGCGGCGCATGGTTTGTGCTTATCAAATGGGTGGGCCTTCCGGATGAAGAGGTGACTTGGGAACCGGTGGATTCATTGCGTGCCAATTTTCCAGGTCAGACCTATAGGCGTCGCATATTGGCGCGTGAGTAGCAGAATTAGGCAGAGTCAGTTAGTAGATTGCATCCGAGTATTGTTAGTTGGATTAGCATCAGATATTCAGGAGTTTGTTAGCAGGTTGTTAGCTTTGTAGCCTATAAAGGCAAGACTAATGGATTAATAAAGATCAGCTGGAGATTGATATCAATCTCTCCCGCGCGTCTCTGTTCTCGCGTTCGCTTAGCCACAGGGAGTCGCCGGCCGTCAGGACGGCGCCTCCTCTCGCCGGCGAGGCTTTAAACCTCGTCCTGTCATCTTCCTCTCCTACGCCCTTCGCAACACCCCACGCCCCAACAGAAGTTGACTGTAGTTGTGAAATAGTAAGTGATTCATTAAGGTGTAGTATCATTGTTCTCGAATTTTGTAATTGTATATGCAACACAACCCCTGCTAGCATGACTTATTTTTCCGGGGTGCATGAAGCCTTGATACTTTAAAAGACGGGGTGCAGTCAAAATGTTAGGTGCATTTGATACACTCTTTCTGAATTGATGTCTATTAGGTTAGCTGTATTACTTAACTGCATTAAATTTGATATCCAGAATGTGAATGACTCTACAATGTTTAAAAAATATCTGTTGAAAACTGTGACCCTCAAGGCCTTCACCATGATTTATATCTGCTTTTGGTCAGCATCCACCGATCCACGATCCATGCATTTGTTAGATATTGTGAAATATCTGTTGAAACCTTATAATATGTATAATTCTTTTGCTTAATAGTAGTATATAATGTTGTGTTACTATTCTGTTTCTTTCTGTTGAGTATGTAAATTGAGCTATCTACCACTTTTTACATGAAGCCTTTTACCTTTACCTTCTGCAGGTGGGCAGCAGCTTCAACTGCATTGTCACTGAATGCTGCGATTCTCCCTGCCGCATTGTACTATTGGCAAATTCCCCATTTTATGGCACTCGCATACTTATGTCGTAGTGATTACCTAGCTGGAGGGTAACTTACCTAGCATAGTTCGATCAGAGCATATCTGTCAATGTTACATCTGGATGTTATCCATGTGACGAATCCTATTCTGACTTGTGCCTGGCTGCTTGATGCAGGTACCGTATGTTTTCATTTGCTGATCCGACTGGTACAAGAACTGCATGGGTATCACTCAGAAATTGTCTGTACATGCTGCCCTTGGGGTTTTTTGCATACAACTGTAAGTACTAATCAATTTTCTAGTATCAAAATTTTTAAATGTTTCCATAAATTTGAGATCTTATGGGGCTAATGCTCGCAGGGGGCCTTACATCTGAGTGGTTTGGTCTTGAAGCATCACTACTAACACTGGGCCTTACCATTGGAGCCCTATCCTTCGTGCTGGAACCAAGTCCGAAAACTGCTAGGAGAATGTTCTATGGTAGCCTATTATATCTTCCTGCTTTCATGGCTGGACTTCTGTTACATCGGCTACCTAACGATCAAAAGGAGCACAATTTGGATCAGAAAAGTGAGCTCACTGGAGTTCTCTATGGTGCCAATCTGCAGGATGAAGAAAGAGCAAGACAGAAACGAGAAGACAGAAAAAGTTCACATGTGCAATCACGCGCTCCAGTTGCCTATGCTTCTATGGCTCCATTCCCTTTCTTACCAGTACCTATATACGTCCCACCACAGGCTCATGATCTGTGAAATCTTCTCCGGGTTGTTTCTGCAATGGGGTCCTGTGGCAGTAGGGTGCTCATGCTTTTTGGCTTTCATGAATTTTCTGCCTCCAATTGGAGTTCATGGTCTTTCTATTGTTGAAATTGTAGAATAATGGGCAAGGGCTTTCTTGCGTCTCTTCTGAATGTACAAAGTGCTGTTGAGTAACGTGAAACACGCTGATGATCAGAACTTGCATTGTGTGTTGATTTTCATCTGCAGTTTCTTGGTTAACATTAGTATTGCAGATTTTAACACTTATGAAAATATTGGTTTTATTCTTGTATAAGTACAATTTTAATAAAAGTGCACCTAAGGATGTGGAACCGGCAGAATTTTTGTACTTTATTTTGTTTGAATGTCATAAAACCACTATGTTGTCTTGTTTAGGAAACTGCACTTGTACACTGTCGCGTTTTTCGACTTGTGTGCTAGTACTTTTTTTGTTTGCCAGAAGCCCAGAACGTTATTCACGACACTTGCCTGCTCTGAGATCACAAATTATGCTACCATCATCAGAGCATATAAGAATATCATTACTAGGTCCTGCTACCAACGTGACGCTATTACTTTGGAGGATTTTGTATTGGTTTGCAGCTAGTTCAACTTTACCGGTACCAACTATTCAAATTGTTTCATATGCTGATATGCCAACTTCAATTACCGTATATTACTTTTGTCCTCTCGTGTGTTTGCCCATGATGCGAGTTGTACTAGTAGAGTATCGCTTGTAAAGAAGAAGAAAAAACTTTTCATTTTCTTTTTGTTGGATGTAAAGATTGTATATGAATTGAGGAAGCAAATGTGATGAAAATGTCTTTCTATGAAAGTTTAAACTTACGCCGATTGAGTAGAAAGTGGTTCCATTGGAGACAATCTACGTTAGGGTGTGTTTGGTTAGGTTGTGGCTGTGGCAAAAAGCTGTTGTGAGCTGTAGAAAAAGCAATCTGTGGGTTATGAGTCGTGAAAAAGCTGAAAGTCGTTTGGTAAAACAGCTGTAACTTTTTGAAATTTACTAGCAGACACTACTTATCATCATATATACCATCATATATACGTACATATATACATACAAATATATATATAATACATTTTATATTTATATATTTATTTATGAAAGCGTTTTTTCTACTCCCAGGTGTAGTTACTCCTATGTGTGTATCTCACAAATTAGAGGGTATCTTTTCGTACTTGAGATTTCTAAATAAAGTATGTACAGATACTTGAATTTTAAAAATGGTATGTAGACAGACTCCTTTTTATAAGAGGATAAATCAAGTATATATACATACTCATTTTATACGTAGGAAATGCAATATATAACAAGGCGCATAGATATCATATTTCCACACAAAATTTTTCATGGTTATCATTTTGAAAATTCTTGTTTTAGGTATGTGTACATACTCAAAATGATAAATGGGTATGTACACATACCCAAGCTGGTTTTTTGAACGTGGGAGTAACTACACCCGGAGTAAAATGTAATTACCCATTTATTTATATCATATATATAATATAACATATATACATGTATATAAATAAATAAATAAATATATACACATATACATATGAATAAAAAAATATTTATACATATAAACATATATATACATATATTTATTTGTTTACATGTATCTTATACATATAAACATATATATATATAATATATATAAATAAATAAGTAAACACACAATCTTTATATAAAATATATGTATATAAATAAATAAAAGTCATATAACATATATATTACATGTATATATATATACTAGTATATTGCCCGTGGTAACGCTACGGTGATACCTATAGTAATATAAATTAAACAACCCAACTACCATATGCATTTTGTGAATGAAACATTATTTTCTGAAAGTTAAAAAATTATTACAAATACATTATTACACGGAATAATCATAATGTATTGTAGTTATATGCATGTGTTACTATATTAGCATTGTAAATCAATATTACCATCAGGAAATATGTATAAGGACAACCAAGAAAATATGTGATCACAATTATATTTCTCTCACATACTGTCTTCTCAAGTGAATAAATAAACATAATTCTATTAGCTCAAAAAGCTTTGGGACTTCATTATCACCAACACCATTGCAAGAACGAACAACCCAAGAAGTTTGAAAATGTGTCCTTCAATATTATCAGCTCAAAGGATCAACACAAAAGTCTTTCATTATCCACATACTCAATCTAGTCTTTATAGACCTTAGCTGCCTCCATCAACACAAAAGCCTTAGGAAATAGCAGTGTCTTTCACCTGATTGCACATATGTTGTGGGCCTTGCTACCTGTTTGAATTCACAAGCTTGACAAAAGTGGTGTAATAATTCAGTGCTAAAAAAGATCTGTTTTGGATTCGAACAAAAGTCAATTAGCAAGAACTACTGCAGAGGGTAGTGACCTTTTTAGCATGATTTATCATTCTAGTTCCACTCTGAATAAAGGAAAACCCTATCTTTTGCACGTATCATAAAACAAGAGCTCTAGAAGCTATATGTACTTCATTTGGCCAATTAGTACTTTCTGCACTATTATAGGTATGGTACCCGTAGTTCTAATATAAGCTGCACAGTCGATTGAAAGAAAAATGTAGTATTTTATTCATTTGTTTGATAGCACCAAATAAAGAGTTCTAGGACATTACAAAGACAGATGGCAAATATAAACTGCACACCATGTGTTACAATATGAATATAAGGAGATTTAGCACCAGAGTGTACATCACCAATTCAATTTCCAAATATTCAGAGCTAGAAATGTTGTACACATGCAACAACCAAAAATTTTAATGAGGATAAAGACAGAGAGTAGTTCAGAAGTGCAAATTCACATATTTATGGAAGGCCGGTTCAGAATATATAGCCAAATTAGTGCAGTCACAAAATGAAATGCATTTTTTTTTCAATTCCTTGGAAACATGCCTAGGATGTCATATTAAACATTCAGTTTCACATTAATAAAACTGACTCATCCCAATAGGGTAGCACAACTCCATATCATTTCGTTTTCTTGCCTAAATCCTCATTCTCCGAATAAAATTCCATTATCCTTCATCCCTACTCAATGGAAAATAGAAGCACAATACTTACAATTCACATGTACTGCATTACCTATACCACTGCTAACTTTGCATTGTCATGATACTGCTTCTAAACCTACCTGCAAACCTCAGGGAATTTTGCTCAGGGCTCTAGTGTCCTACCTGCAGCAGCAACACCACTGAGCCTTTCACGACGATAAACGAGCGGATTCTTCCTCTTGTTCTTCAATCGTTGACTATTGTTTCAGGTTCTTTTAAGAATAATAACAGTCAAATATGATTATCAAATGCAGTATAGGTACACTGAAATAATCGTTCATAATAAGAACATATATATCTCTTGATAGAACTGTCAACTGTGCATTTCCCTAGCTCATACCTCATCCTACTTGCCTCAAAGAACTGACCAAAAGAGTTGTGCTGACTACGCTTCTAAAGTGCACTCTAAATGATTGCTATTATTTCCCTAGCCATTGACCGATCTGGTGGAGTTGTCTACTGCTTGATTGTATCCCCAATTGGTTGTGTGCCAACAATTGTTATACCAGTCTTTGAAGAAATATAGCTCGTAATTCAAGTGAGGCAGCCATAAGGTGACGAGGAGAGTAGAGACGACGAACCTGACGGGAGGCAGCAGTGGTGGGAGAGTCTCAAATGGGAAAGGAGTGCGGCGCCCGTAGCAGCGCGTGGGTCAGTGGGCAGAGGAGAGATCGGTGGCGCTGCGCGGAGAGAGGAGAGACCGGCGGTTCCCCTTCCTATTCTGTCTCACTCTGAATCCATCGATCCTAATAAAGCACCATATCAACCAATATTAGTAACCAGAATAAGAAAGATTCATCAAGGTACCTATTTGGGAGGGCACAATGTAATCTATTATCTTAAGATAAATAGGACCAACAGGATGGTGCATCATACAGCTGTGGCTTAACAACCATTTATCATTATAAGAACATGAATACTGCATAATAGCTCAACTGGTTAATCAAACAGCATGGATGCATTAATCAAACAATTGACAGCATGACTTGAACAAAACAAATGGCGTGAAGGTTTATAACTTAACAAATTGTAGCAGTCAAAGCCACGTATTGAGGACTGAAAAAAATGACAGATAAAAAGAATGATGTCTAATACAGTCTACATGTGACTAATAATCAGATGAACTACTACTGAAGAGTAGTCTCTTGATCAACCATTATGCAGGGACATCTGAAAAAAGGACTACTACTGAAGAGCTGTCTCTTGATCTGAAAACGTGAGTGGTTCATCATGTTTTTCTTATTCTATTGTTCATTGCATCGTTCAACTGTTCGTCTCCATTGGTAGTTCTTAATATGAAACCTGAAACCATACAGTAATGAGGAGAACCCTTCACCCAAGTTCTTAATATGAAACCTGAAACCATACAGTAGTTCAAGTCCCCTTCACCCAAGTTCAAGTCCCCTTCAACCCACGACAGTAATGAGGAGAACCCAGGAGATTAAGGTGCAGCCATGACAAAGAATTGAATGATCGTGGAGGCTTCCTGGTGAGCGGCCGGCAGGAGGAGACGGAACAGGCCTCCATGCGAGGCCTTCTCGCGGCTCCTGGATCAAAATGACTACCGCCAAACAAATCACTACCGCCTAACGCAACGACGGAGAACGAATCAACCATCAAACAAACAGAGAGTAAAGAGACGAACCGGGAGAGCGGGGCGGCGTGCTCGCGAGGCTTGCTAATATCCCTGGACATCTCAGGACTCAGGAGGCAATGAGCCCATGGAGCGTCGTCCGGTGCAGGCGGCGGCGAAATCTGTTTTTCCTTGTGTAAATTTTGGTTCGGCCGGCGGGCGGAGGAATCGAATGGGTCTGTGTGGGGGAGATGAGGGCTCGGCACGTCCTCCTGGGTGGACGGCCGAAGGAGACGTCGGCGGTGGCGCCTTCCTTCGAGCGACAGACGCTGCAGTTGCTTTTCTTTTTTCCCGATCCGATCCGATGGGTGTGGTGACGGTGGCTCCCGATTCCTCTCTCCTCCCTATCAAAACGTGTGGGTTCAACTGATCGTTATCGGCCGTGGATTTTAACGTAGGTTTCTATTAGCCATTGGATATGTAACACAGTGACTCGTGAATTTAAAGGGTGGAGATATATACATATGCATATACATATGTAGGTAATTTCTTCAAACTTATGAAAGCCAAAATCAGAAAAGACACCTCCACACCTGCTTTCAAAAATGAACTAGCAAAAGCTATTTTTAGGCTTTGGTTTTTGTTAGCGATCAACCCCATTGGTTGAGCTACTCGGCTTTTAGAAAAGCCAAAGCTAGAAAAAGCCCAACCAAACACACCCTAAATAAAAGCGAAACATTTTTTTGTGTGGAAGCAAAGCAATGTAGGCTCAGCTGATGCACGAAAACCAAACAAAACAGGTAATCTATTTGTATCGTTGTTCTGGCTTGAGCAGGATTTTAACTAAGCTACAGTTAATCTAGGTAACTAAACACATTCTACATGGTTATTCAAAACTTTATAAATATATATAAATAAATAAATCATAATTAAAATATATCTAGTGATAAAACAAGTTATAATAATAAAAAATATTTTTATAAATATTTTGAATAAGAAGAATGATCAAACACAATACCTGAAGATTAACAAATCCATATATTTTTGGAAAGTAGAAGTACGATGACATATACCGCTGAAGGCAAGGAATGAGTCATCTAGAACCCTAGGCTGGTGAGGGATGAGTCAAGTTGGATTTCATGTGATTGGCGAGGTAATTGTTGCTACTACTACATTATTTTTCCCTGCCGTTTCTTTCTATCCAAAGTTTCTTTCTGTTGGATAGAAAAGAATCAACTGGCGATTCTCTTTTCTTTTTTCTGCTAAATGTGTTTACTTTGTTGAAAATTTAACTAATAACATGAAAAAACTGAAGAAATTAAATGCACTACCGCAGCACCTTTTCCTGCCCATTTCTTAATTTTTGGTAAATCAATAAATCTGGAATTTTAAAACCAGTAATCTGAAGAAATTAATAAATCGCCTGAAAAATAGATGGTCCCTTAATATTGTTAATGATTATATTTTAAAATTACAGATTTATTAATTGCCAAAAATACGAAAATTGGCTTTTGCTGAGAGCAGCCAGAAACCGAATTTTTTTCCAGTAATGAATAAACCGGAATTTTAAAAGTAGTAATCTGTTAAGAAATTTTAAAAATAATAAGGGCGCTACTAAAAATGGTAAGGACGCTATCCAAAAATGCATCCCGATCTAGACTCTTTTCTTCTGAGCGTCCGCACACGCTAACTGTGAATCTTGATAGCGTCCATGCCTGGTTCGCCTGCTGGCTAATTACGGGATCTAATCACGAGTGCTGCTGACTAATGACGGTAATAACGTAAATGATGGAGATCGAATCACAGTTCTGTTCCATTCTCTCTATCTCATCCAACAACGTACCGATCCTTTATCATACTATCCTTGTTTTCATTCATATTCCTCTGTCAGGTAATCTAAATACTGTTCGATGAAAGGACACCCGCCATCTGGTGGTCTTGGACAGCTTTTTAGAGCAACTCTAACAATCTTTCTAAACAGCTCCAAATCCTAAAATTTAGGAGGTTTGACAAAAAAATCCATCTCCACCAGCCCACCTAAATGGGCTCCTAAACCAGGTGGACTCCTAAATTCTCCGTCCAACCCTCTCGGAAATGGGATTCTCCTATTCCGCCCCCAAAACTACAGATTGTCGATGGGTCCCGCATTTTTATTTTTCTCTTTTCATCTATTTCTCTCTCTTCTCTCTTTCTTCTTTCTCCTCCCCTTTCTCTCTCTACGATGAAAGCGACCGCAACGCGGTGATCGACACCCGCCGTCGATCAGCTGTCGACCGTTGCATCCAGTTAGGCGCGGCTATCGCCGCTGTCGGTGTATCGGGATCGGGGTTCTCCACACCGCCTACTACACAAGCGCAAGCCGCAGAAGCTCCGCAAGATGCCAAATCCAAAGGCTAGAAGGCAAAATCCTTGCATGCATGCAAGGGAATCTTTCTCTCTCTCCCTTGGTGGCTTACGGGAGAAGGGAAAGGGGAGGCCCAAGGCAACTCCCAACCTCCAACCACACGCAGTTATTTTCCTTGTACCGCCCAATGTGGGGATTCCCTCTTGACATATAAAAGAGGAGACCCTAGGGCAAGCAAGGGGGGCCGCCGACTCTCTTACGAGAGGAGGCCATGCTCTCCTTCTTCCTCTAGATAGATCCCCCATTGGAGCCGCTCCTAGGCTCCACCCTCGTATTATGCTACTCCCAATAATACACAAAAAGCGGGACGTAGGGCTATTAGCCTCACGGCGGCCCGAACTCGGGTAAAAAATCTCTGCGTGCTTTATATGCCTTTTATTCGTCATTTATTCGTTATTTATTTGGAGATTGCAACGTGTTTCATCCCTAATCCGAACCTTAAGGGGCGGTTTGACTAACCCCCATATGTTGGAATCCATACTCCGACAGCTCGCCGCCGCCATCCAAAAACGTACCGATACTTTATCATACTATCCTTGTTTCCATTCATATTCCTCCGTCGGGTAATCTAAATACTGTTCGATGAAAGGACACCCGCCATCCGGTGGTCTTGGACGGCTTTTTAGAGCAACTCTAACAATCTTTCTAAACAGCTCCAAATCCTAAAATTTAGGAGGTTTGACAAAAAATCCATCTCCACCAGCCCACCTAAATGGGCTCCTAAACCAGTGGGCTCCTAAATTCCCCGTCCAACCCTCTCGGAAATGGGATTCTCCTATCCCGCCCCCAAAACTACAGCTGTTAGTGGGTCCCGCATTTTTATTTTTCTCTTTTCATCTCTTTCTCTCTCTTCTCTCTTTCTTCTTTCTCCTCCCTTTCTCTCTCGTACGGTGAAAGCAACCGCAGCGTGGTGATCGACACCCGCCGTCGATCGCCGCCGACCGTTGCATCCGGTCGGGTGCGGCTATCGCCGTCGGTCGCCACATCCGTCGGCACCGCCTCCCGTCACCGAGGCAGCCCCTTGCCTGCTCTCATCGTTGCGCTACCGTTGGCCCCGGCGTCGCCGCACTCCCGTGCCCCGCCACAAGCGCTACGCTCTAGGTCCCCTTCCATCGATCACCGCTCCCCTGCCGCCCTCGCTTGGATGTGGCCATGGATGGCTGGTCACTACCGACGAGGCCTCCAACTTGCACCTCCTCAACCCCGTCGGTGGCGCCATCACCACGCTCCACCACGTCGAGTGCTCCATCGACGCGCTCACATGGCCAGGGCGGAAGCGAGCGGTGGTCCTCCGTGCGAGGTGGAGGACAAGAGGAGAAGAGATGGGTTGGGACTTGAGACTTGGGAGGCCGACGAGCGGGATCCGCATGTCGGTAGGATATAGGAGCCTTGGATTCGGGTGTCCGCTAGAGTGGGACAAAAAATGTGACCCCCGAACTTTACCGACCGCACTCGAAAATATGAGTTTCGGGGCCCGATTTTGGGTGTGCTGCTGGAGTTGCTCTTAGTGTTCCAATCTTTCTTGCATGATTCAAATGCGTAAGTTAACCATAGTCGAAGAGAGCGATAGTTGTAGCTCTACCAAATTGCCATTAATGCTTTGCTTGCATTTTGCTCAAAACTAGTCCTTGTCAAACGCATGACAGATTGACAGAGTTGCACACTTGTAAAACCGGCTTGGTTCTAAGGTACGGAATGACGTCTCGGATCTTCCGGACAAAGGGATCAATGATATCGAGAGACACGAGTTCTAGCTTCGATCCAATCCAATGGATGAAGAATATGTGCAGCAAGAGTACGAACAAGGTAGAACGGTGACCAACCGAGCGTGACTATTTCGGACACCGCAATTAGTATGTTTTTTAGATGACTGGAATTTGTTTTTGATTGTGTAATTCCCCACTCTAGGGAATACACTATGTATACGTACCAATCCCTGGAAGAGTAGTTGGTACACACGTAGATGATACAAACCCGATACAACAAACTTTATTAATTCCTCAAGCCATATGTTCTTAGCTACGGAACACATAACACTACCACCACAACTAGACACGCTCACAAGTCGATCCCGAATGCCCGGGGATCCAACGGATATGACACAAGCATACCGTCCACTATATACATGCTAAGTACTTGGACTTCACCAAATAAACAATCTCTGGACCTCCGTCATCTACACCACCCGTGGAACTTCTTGTTGCGTAACCCAAGGTTTGGTGCACGATCCCGCCCATAACAGAGTTCCGTGGTTGTACACCAAATCACGAATTTGGGATCCGAAAAACCGGTCCTTCTATGGCAGGGCAAACACTCGTCCATCGCAAATGGACAACACCTAACATCAAGTACTCTACGCCAAGTACTAGGAGTTTCGCCCACAGATCGGTAACTTTCCCACCCAACTTCATCTTAAAATAGTTGGTCTAATCACCCACCCATCAACATACACCACCAAACTCATTTTCACATATTTTCATAAATAAGGTGTATGATGATAAATAGTAACATTTCCTAAGCATGATACTACAACATTATTATTAACATAGTTAACAATAACATCTAGGTTGATCTAGTGGTGTAATGGCAATCAAGGGTATATTGTTCATATCTATAGTGATTTTAATATCATCATACAACAAGCTGGGTTCTAGCAAAATAATCGCAAGGATTGATGCATATAAGAGTAGCTATCCTAGATAGCTGCGAGAATAAGCGAGTAATAAGATCAATTATGATCAAGGAATTAATAGAGCTTGCCTCCTAACGCCTCCTCGAAGTTTTCCTCGAAGTCCGGGTCCTCCGGCTCCCGCTCTTGGTTCTCCTCGTCTACGAGACGGCGTTAAAATAATTAAGCTACCGTCACATTAAATAACAAAGACAAAATGGAATAACAAGAAAAAACCGAATAAAATGTAGTGAAGAGGAAAGCCCAAGGGCTAGGTTTGTTACGACGATTCCAACAACGTCAAAATCGTCCGAAACAGAGCTACGGTTGAGAAGTTATAGTCGTCGGAAGTTCTAGGGTTGTTTTTGTAAAATGGCCATGGCTTCTATGAAAAGGAAGGTTATTTTGGTCATTTTTGAAAAGTAGAGGGGCTAAAATGCAAAAATGCATTTTCGGTTGGGTGAGGAACCTATTTTAAATTTTTAGAAAAAGACAGGAGGCTTTATGTAAAAGTCTAGGGGCTCTTAACTAATTTGGGAAAAGGCCGGGGGTTTTATGTAAAAAGTGGATTTAAAAGGGAATGGGATTTATTTCTGAAGGGAAATCCCGTGGAATGTGTCCACGGGTCTCGTGGACCGGACCGACGAGCTGGTCCACTAGTCGACGGTTGACTCAAGGGTGGTGTGGCTATGGTACTCGCCGGAATTGGCGATTCCAGCAGCTCCGGTGGCCGGAGGGGATGACTAGGGGCACACCGGTAACCTACGGGTTATGGTGGAGCCGATGTGGGGGGGGGGGTTGTGCGCGTGCGGCGGTGGGTGGCGAGGGTGAGCGGCCTAGCCGCAGGTGGACGCAGATGGCGTTGCGTGGCGAAGTAGCACGAGGAGGGGTGGATCCGGACGGGCGAGGGGCCGGAGTGATGCACGAGCGCACGACGGACCTAGGCGGGGTTGTGGCTCATGCGAGAGGGGATCGAGGCGATGTTGCGGCTAAAGGAGAGAGTAGTAGGGGCGGCGGCCAGCGGTGAGGCGAGAGGGAGGGGGAGAAGGGGGCCGGTGAGCGGCACTTGCACCGCTAGCGGTGCGGAGGAGGGCCGCGGCAGCAAGCGGCAAGTGGGAGTGGCTTTTATAGGTGAGGCGGCCACGGGGCTGTCGGCACAAGCCGACGAGCGGCCTTGGCGGTTGGTCGGGAGCGGCAACGCAAGGAGGGTCGGGGCGCAACATCATTCGGGGTGGCGCGCTAGACGAGAGGGCTTAGGTCGGCGCGTGTGGCCAAGGTGGAGACGGCGGTTTGGGCACGGGCACGGGGTTGACGGGCGTGTGCGGGATGTCGACGAGCTCGCCGGAGCGGGAGTGCGGGTGGGGAAGAAGACGGGGAGGTGGGGCCGGAGACGTTGGGCTGGGCCGGGAAGTGAGGAGATTGGGCCGAGGAAGGGAGAAAGGGTTCGGGCGGCTCTGATAAGAGGTTTAAATCCCTTTTCTTTTTCCTATTTCCTCTTTCCTACTCCAAAAGTCCAAACAAAGTCAATTTAAATCCGAATAAATTCAAATAAAATAAAATAGAGAAGTATAAGATAAAAGCAAGAAAAATGAAATAAAACGACCAAGTTTTCGGGCTTAGAATTTTATTTTAAAATTCTATGTGTTATTAACTATAGGTTTAAATTAGGTTTTAATTCGTATGTATTTTTTTGAAAATATTTTTCCTAAGATAAGAGAAAATAATTTATTAGGTGTATTTTAAATTGGTTGAAAATTGGGGTGTTACAGATTGATGAACCAATCGCTACGCCTTTCCGGATCGGTTGAAGGTAGGGTTCACAATCCCATTTCTCCTAGTAATCCCATCGAGACGAGGACGCCGATTTTCATGAAAACGAGTAATCCCGGTCCGGATCCCGGTCGAAACTTGTTTTGGCCAAGCGATCGGGACGAATCGGATCCCGACCGGGACAATCAAGATTCAGGTCGGGATGACTAGGATCCTGGTGGTTTGAGTGAAAAAATCCACCGATGGTAAAAGAAATAGGAAAATATCTCGAAAAAATCAACAATGGTGGCATGACATTTCTATATTATTTCTAACAATATCCATCACATATAACAAAGAAATATGACTAAAAGTGAAGAAAAATTTCAAATCCATGAGAAGGACACAAAATATTCATCCATCACACGTGAATTCAAATACACAACTTATAAGTTCATAAGTCAAATCCACAAGCAGTCCATGACAAATACGAAATACACGAGTTTTCTATTTTTTTTCATCTACTTTTATTTTTGTTCAATTTTTTGCTAGCTCAAACTTGATCATTTTCATAATTTGATTTCACCATATGTGACATCCCGTGTCACGATTAAGGTTAAGTACGTAATTACTAGCCTAATCACATCACTAATCAAGCACTAATGATAATCACCCAAAGGAAAAGAAGAAAAACAAAAAGAGAAAAGGGAAAACCTAAACTAAACCCTAGCCCTAACCCAACCCATAAGAGAAGTGCAAAAATTATAAAAATACTACCCACATATTTTTGCACCACTGGATTGCTCATGTAAAAAGATGAATTTACAGCATTTTTACAAAATTTTTGAACAAAGTTCTGAATGCCCAAAAATTCAAATTCAAATCTGAAACCCTGTTGTCTATGAATTTTATATGAATTTTTGGAGACACTTTTAGAACTTCAAATTAAAAGATGAAAATTAAATCACTTCGTGCGGAAGCTCTACATATTTTTACTTTTAATTTTGGAGCAACAGAAGTATGAAATTTGGCCAAATCTTCAAACCGCAGATTTGAAATTTAAAATTTGACCTCGAGCACTCGTTGCCCGCCGAGCAATGGCGGCCAGACCGCCGGTCCGGCCAGCTCGGGCGCCGCCCGCGCGTGCCCCGCCCCGTCAAGTCACCACGCAAGCCCTGCCACAACCCCCAACTGCCCCTGTACCCGCCGGCCAACAGGAGCGGCCGGATTGAAGGCGAACGCGCCCCCGCCGCGGCCGCCCCGCCACCCGTCCTCCTCTCCACACCCGTTGCCCAGCTCCCTCCGCTTCTCCTCGGACCGCCGCCCTTGTTTTTCCCCCTCCGCCGCGTGCGAATTTGGAAAGATTCGACCCGCCGTCGCCACCGCGCGCCATGGACGCCACCGCCACGACCGCAAGCTAGGCAAGCTCTTTCTCCCTCCTTCCCGTGTCGGCCGACGCGCAAGGCCCCGCGGTTTCTTCCCCTAACCCCCTGCCCATCCCATGCAGTACATCATCGGAAATTGCGAAGAGAAGCCGTCGCCGTCGTCCCGCCCCGCCGCCCCCACGACGAGCCCCCACCTCCGGTCGTCCCCTCCACCGCGCGACCCCACGCCGCCCTTCCCCATCGGCAGGTGCTGCTTCTCCCTCTCTCATCCCTCGAGCTGCACGCGCACCGCCACCGAAGCCCCGCGGTGCTCCGCCGCTCGCCGCGGCCCGTCTCCGGTCGCCGCGGGTCCCCGTGGACCCCACCGGCGAGCTCCCCGTCGCACGCGCATCGTTTTCCCCAAGGGACGGAGCATGAGCTGCCCCGTAGCGCCGCCGCGGGCGAGCTCACCGGCCGCCGCCCGCCGGAGCGCGCGCGCCTCCCCTTTTAAAATTGCTCGGTGGCAAATCCGTAAATAGATCCAAACTTCATTCAAGTTTGAAAAATTCATATCTCGCGTTTGAAATGTCCAAAAATTACAAACTAAAATGTTTTGAAAACTAGAAGACCTGTACTTTCATAAAAGCAACATGAATTCATCAGATCTGGTCATTTTCATATTTTTTTCACAAAAATAACAAAAGTCAACCCCTGAAAACTTAACTAAGCCATAACTTTAAAAATATAAATCCAAAAATAATGCCACTTGGCCAGGACCTTCACATGAACATACTTGAATTTCTGGCACTATAAGATCTGCATTTCATTTTATCTTTTTCAAGTTATTGCATTTCTTGTATTCTCTGTATTTAATTTTTAATTAAATCTGTATAAATTATTTTTGCATGAAACTTGGTAATTAATTCCCCCGGTACTGTGCATGTGTAGAAAAGTACATGGTAATTTTTGAGCATGTTAAGTAATTATTCGTGCAAACCCTAGATCTATTTCCTAAAAGGTTATTTTCAGCACATGTGTAAATAGCTTTGTGTTTCTAAAAATTATGTTTCTGCATGATTATGTAATTCCCACTGTTCACCATGTTCCCTAGCACTTCATAGCAAGATTAGTCAAAAGGTTTTGCATACTTCATACATGTGTTAATTTTGGGACTCGAGTTCTTGTGTTATAAATGCAATCGTCATCGCATGTGATGTTAAACACTTAAGCCTAGGTCTCTTCGTTTGTATTTTAAAAACTTGCTAAAATGTTAGTGCTAAACCTGCAAGCACCACAGCACTCATGCCTATGCAATCAAGTCATTGCTCATATATTAGTAGGATTATGTTTGCTCGTGTAATTGATTTCCTTAAAAGAAAACAAGAGGCATGTTTATGATTGCTAGGGTTTGAGCAAACAAAACTTTTGATTAACATATTCATATGCATCTCTACAAAAACAGCACACATGCATCACCATCATCATCAACCTTGTATTCATGCCACTTATGCATTGCATTTCATCTTATAGGTGACGACGTCGAATTGATTCCGCCGGAAGACACGGTTGCTACGCTCAACGCTTGTGAGGCTAGTGCTAACTTCGATCACTCTCAAGGCAAGCCCCAGTGCATTCCTATTATTTTGAAGTGTCTTTACTTATCACTCTATTAAGGATGATGAATGTGCATTTAAGTTTTTAGGCGTTGATTGGAAATCCACATGCATAAATTCCTATATGTCCTATGTCGCTTATGTGTCATATCCTCGTTAGAATTGCTATGCTATGTTTATGGAGTCAACGATAGATTGGGGATCTCACTCATGGCTTATGATTAAATGTGAACATGATGAATTTGGTTAAAACCGAGAACACCCCATTGTGGCTCCGCGAACAAGTTTGAGTTGTGTACCACTTGCATACCTTTCTTATGGGGATTGGTAAACCTATGTAGCTTGTAAGTTGTAAAGTGAGCCGGATATCTCACCGACCCGGAGGTGATGTATTTAGCACGATGGTTGCACGGGTTGAGGACCGTTGGAGAGTACATGGGTTAAGCCTTGGGCGCGTTGTTGAACGGTCGCAAGGGGGACGTGTACTCGGGGTCGGTGGCTCCGTGTTTTGCTTTATGATGAACTCGCGAACGGTGGCCATACGTGTTCTTAAATAATGCGTATGTCGTGCATTTGGGTTCTTTCCTGCAGGATTAATAATTCGATAATTATCGCCGTTTTCTCTCGGTTAATGAGTACCACTTGATTCGAGCAGTCCGCAATGTGTAGTAATGAAAAGAGATTGAATAGCTTGCTGTTTTATATTGCTACAAATTTGTATTGCAAACTCTTGTATTGTTAGCATGCTCACTAAAGTTTCTTTTATGCAACAACCCTATTAATTTGGCTAAGTAATAAAATTGCCAACCTAATTAGCATAGGTGCTATTTATGCAAAATGGCTAAGTTAAACCGGTTAAGCCCCATGTATCTAGGAGTCGGTCTTAGATGACCAATTTGATGGGTAAGACTTGCGGAGTATGTTAGATACTCGGGCTTTGCCACTACATGTTGATTTACGGGTTTCCGCAAGCCGGGTTTTGTGATTGTTGTGGTAAGGTGGTTTGGGATGGAGAAGAAACCAAAGAGTGGACCATTGAATGGGTTCCTAGCTCTCCGACCCATGATGAGTGAGCCATGACTTAGGCCGGCATGGTTCATTTAAGTTATCTATGTATCATCGAGTTATGTATTTCGCTTCCGCACTTTAATTTCGAACAAAGATCATGGCTATGTAAGACCTAATTTCGAACCTAATGTATCTTTTATTCGAACTCTATGTTGTAATCAAGACTTAATTATGTAACCTTGTAATCCGTGGATGTTTGTTAATGTGATGCTATGTATGGTTGCTTCGTCAATCATCTCCCAAGGCGATCCGTACCACACTTAACTATCTTTCGGGATAGGGGTGTGACACCATGATTCGTGATTTTTCATGTAGTTTTTTTACATATTTTTATATCAATGTTTCTTAAATTTTTGAAAATTTGAAATTTGAAAACCGGAAAATCGCTGTACCGGTGATCCGAGATTTCCGGAATCCACGGAATCCGCCAGGATCCGACCGGATGTTGAACCCTGGTTGAAGGTTATAATAACAAAGAACAAGATATGTACGCTATTGATTTCAGCGGCCCTAAGAGGACGCTAAGAAGAAGAGAGTCCCTTTCTTGACGCTGTTTTCGGTAGCGTCCTTCCTATAATCCTAAATTCCATCCGGATCTACTATTTTTAAAATTTCAGTTCTATTAATTACCAAAAATAAAAAGAGTAAATTCCTTTCTTGGTTCTTTAAAAAAATTATTCCCTTCTTGGCCCAAAAAATCGAACTTACCTATATGTCCTCCAATCCAAATCTCGTTCTCTTCTAGGTCTTACCGTTAGTTACGTTACTCACCGTGGGCTAGGGCGACCCCGGTTCTCGACAGCACATAGGACCTGGTGGGGCGGGTTGCGAGGCAAGTCGAAGTTCACGGCTGCGGCACTGTGCTATTAAGATTATCCGCACTCCTGCTACTCTATAATTTTACTCTAAAAGGGATATTTTAGCCACGTCGGCAAGATTCTTTTACTCTACATCGCCTTCTCCCGTACTCTTGCTACTCGTATATCTTTACTCTATATCCAACAATTATATATTTATTCATCCACCTCCAACTACCATCTTCGATTAAAAGTTTATTTGTTACATCTATAGGGACTAAAATGTGAGAAAATAAAAGTTTTAGCGATAAAATATGGAGAAATAGAAGCTACGAGGACTAAAATATAATTATTAAATTCTGAAAGGGGCAAACAGAAAAACCAATCCTTATCTCTCCCCCAACCTCTCTAGGGGTGGGCATAAAAACGATACCCAAAGACCGAAACCAAGACCGAAAATAAATGAAATTACGGGTATCGGGTAGGAAATGTAATTAACCGAACTATTTAAACTTCGGATCTTAGTGCCCGGTATCCGCTACCCAAATTATCCAAACTACCCAAATAACCGAAGTTATTAAACATATAGCTCATCCATAAGTTTTTATACCATTTAAATTTATTTATTTATTTAGTCAACTTTTGAGTTATCACTGTACTAGATATTTCATAACTTAATTAATAGTTTATTTGTGATGGTAAGTGATGGATTGATATTTTTTACGAGTTTTATTGTGGGTTGGTCAAAAGTATGGGTAGTTCGGTCATAACCGAAAACCGAACCGAAATTTAGGTATCCAAACTTTTCGGGTAAAACCGAACGCCCAGGTCTAAACCTCTCGATATCTCGATTCGCACCTCTCTCTTTCCTCTCCCGGTTGACGGAGATCGAGTGGGCGCCGGTGGCTTGTGACGTCGGAGCCTTCCTCCTTTCTTTCTCTGCAGCGGTCGGTTCCGACGGATTTCCCTCTCTGCCTACCCCTCCTCCTTCTGTTCGTGCCCACGAGGAGAGGAGCCGTTGCTGCCGATGGCTGTGCCGTAACACCTGAGTGACGCTGGATATGCCGTGAAAATCGCTTCACGCTTCACGCTTCACGCTTCGGTGCCGGTTCTTTTACCGACCAGGCTGCAGCGATTTTTACTTTATCTTCTACGCCACACAGCTTACGGTAAGTTATGACGGGTAGCACTGGGGATGGTCTAAAGGCGTCGGACACGCTGCTGCTGCGAAGGGCCGAGGGCGCCAGACCCGCTGCTGTTGCGGAGGAGGGCCCTGCTGCAGAGGCTGAGGGCACCGCGGTACAGGGCGCTCGCATCGTGACTCAGGGCTCTTGCCACATTCATGGTTGTCCTGTTGCCCAATCCACCTCCGAGCACTTTGAATCGTGGCACTTGTGGTACTGTGAAATGTGAATGTGTGAGCATGTTGTTTTACAAAAAGTTGTCACGGCTCAGTAGTAATGTTAAAATTATTTACAATTGCTTGGCACAAATTTGTTGCGAATATCATGCTCAAATTTGGTGGATTCATGTATACAAATAATGCTGAAATTTCTTGAATGTATGTCTCCAAATCATGCGTCAAATTGTCTGATTCATGTCCCTAAATAATAAGCAAAATAGTGATGAAATTTGGTGCAATTATTTAATAATAAATATTGATCAAATTATCGAATTGCTAAATAATAATTTTTCTGAAACAATCTGAAATAAAAAATAATTTTCTGAAGAACTAGGGGTAGAATGGTCATTTTATCCCCGCTTAACGCCATTAGATGCTTATACTAACAGAAAGCATACTTTAGAATTTCGTTCCGGTGGTCGTTCCGTTTTTGCTATTGGAATGAAATGTTTCGGTACCCAACAATACCGGTGTACCGTCCCGGATTTTTAATATATCAATCATTACAGGCAAAATTCATATGTAAATATGCATGTCATTGATGATTTAAGTCCAACAAGTTTTTAAGACCCTAGCTTAGCAAAGTGTGGGTTTGATGATGTGGTTACACGGGGTCGCCATGTTCAACCATTCCTCAATCCTAGCAAAACAACAGAAATACATGATACAAGTAAACAGTTCAGCTACTAGGTAGCGCTAGTCAATATACAACCCAGTACAATAAGTGAAACTCTAGCTATACTTTAGAATTTCGTTCCGGTGGTCGTTCTATTTTTTGCTATTGGAATGGAATGTTTCGGTACCGGACAATACCGGTGTACGGTCCCGAATTTTTAATATATCAATCATTACAGGCAAAATTGATATGTAAATATGCATGTCATTGATGATTTAAGTCAAACAAGTTTTTAAGACCCTAGCTTAGCGAAGTGTGGGTTTGATGATGTGGTTACACGGATGTCGCCATGTTCAACCCATTCCTCGATCCATGCAAAACAACAAAAATATAGGATACAAGTAAACAGTTCAGCTGCTACGTAGCGCTAGTACAATAAATGGAATTCTAGCTAGCTTACCGGTATGCAGGTCCATATAGCCGCACAAGGTTCAGTACTGCCTCAACACAGGGAATTTTTTTTATTTTGGCCCTTTTTCGTCTAAATTTTTACAAATGCCCCCCCCCGCGAACTAAATTTCCATCGTATGGCCCTTTTGGTCCCGTCATGTCATATGGCGCGTCCGGACAATAGGGTCACGCCCATGCACATGGCGTGACCAATGCCCACGTAGGCTCGTGGGCCAGCTCGAGCGCGCGACGTGGCCCGTTGACTCCCAGCCTGGTCATGCCGCGGTCACGCCACCGGGAATGGCGCGACGCGGTCGCGCCCATCTAATTGGCGTGACCCGACGGGATTAAACCGGCGCCGCGGCTCCCTTTCTTCTCCCTTCTTCTTTCTTCTTCCTCCGACCAAAACGTCATATTTCTTCTCCTCCTCACCCCACAGTCGCCCATTGCTCCTCTCCCTTGGATCCGGCCTTGGTTCTTGGGGGAACGTCCCCAAACTCTCGGGATTTCTATTTCCTTAACTTCATCCGGATAGATTTGAAATTCTTTCATGTATGGTTGTTGATATGGCTAGTTAGGGTTAGAGTTCATTTAGTATTTTGTAATGGTGATTTTGCTCGTATCGAATTGATTTGATGTGTAGGTTTCGATACTTTAGGCTCGTTCGAGTATTTATGCTACGTAAATGGAAGAGTGCATGAATATTTTCGTCACTTAGATATGGTTATGAAATATAGGTAAAATTAATGTATCATCTATTTTTATTGTAGGATGATACCTTTTAGGAGTGAGAGGCGATGGCGGCTTCATTTTCAGTGGGAGAAGTATGCACCCGCACGTGCGAGTAGACGGGCTCGTGCCATCCCCACTCCCGGTGCCAATGTGTGAGTGTAAAGAACCTGCTGAAGTAAAGCGATCAAGGTATCGCGAGTCGGCGGGACGTGCTTACTACGTATGCAAAGACAAGGATAGTTCGGATCTGTGCTTGGGGTTAGTATTTTCTTTGCAGATAAGCATAATCATATACATGATTTGCTATAGTTGTAACATGAGCTAATTGTCTTGTAGTGTTACTTTTTTCCAATGGATTGATGGTCCCGACAAGTACGATCCGCGCATCATGTTGTTTCCCTATGATGAGAAGAAGACGACGCCATACGCAGAGTTTCACCGTTAGGTTCCTCCACCGCCCGATCCGGAGCCAATGACGGAAGAAGAGAAGATAGAGGCTTCGATGCGACGTATGAATAGTCCACCCCGTTGTAAGTGCGGGCACCGTTCGTGTTGGAGATCCCTCCTGAGGAATTGAGCTATATTCCATTCTTTCGTTGTGCACTCGAGCGATGATGTGAGTCACTAATGATGATGTATATAAAATTCTTGTATCCAATTTTTCGTTGATCAGAAACTAATAATATTGATTGAATTTTTGTTAGGACGGGTGGCGATCGTGTAACTTTGAAGAATACGTTTATGGAAGGAAGCCATATTGGGCGGAGGCTGGTGATCTTCACCATTATTATGTTGGTCCGATAGGTCACCCTCTTGATCCGTGTCCTCCCCGTCACTACTCGCAAGAGCTATTTTCATCCCCACAACCGCCTTCCTTAGCATCGTCATCCCCACAACCGCCTTCCTTAGCACTCGTCATCTCTATTTTCATCATGTTCAAAACAGTCATCGGAAAAATCATCACTCACAACCGCAAGTTCATAACCCCGATCGTGCGAGTATAACAAATTATTCCGCTGCGCTAGGATCCCCACCCGTAGCTGTTGTCATAGGACCGTGCTCACCACTAGGAGATGACGGCATACCATGAGGTGATTCAAGCTCACGGGGGAACCAGGGCTATCATGGGTATACGCATCTAAACCAGGATGCCCAAGGCTCAACGGGACCGCTACTTCATTCTCATCGTCGGTATTATGAACTACTTTTGCAACTACCTCTGCAACTTTCATCCGACTATTGCTCAAACATTCCCCGTACAACGTCCATTCCACATCGGATGTCAAGTCCAAAATGACATACCGAGGCCTACCTCCGCCACATGCCTCAAACCTACCACGCAGCCTCACATCACAAACCATACCCATTGC